>CM073776.1:98345291-98945291 GCA_037158775.1 Hetaerina titia
GAGTGCCTGGGGAGTGGAGGGGGGGCGGAAGGTTTAGGGACTGTTGGGAAGGAAATTAAAGATGGCGGTTAAAGGTGGGAATTTTAAAGGATCGGAAATATAGGATGTATGCGGATTCGCGAGTTCTCACCTTTATGTTAGTGGCTGAATCAGGTAGGGATTCTAGAACTGTAAGGGAAAAGCATTCGTCAAATGATAGGTTGTGTGAACTTGCGTGTAAAGGGATAGGAAGAGAAGAGAGAGAAGCAGAATTACATGAGTAGCGGTGATTGTTCATTCGGATGGATAAGGGGGTAATGCATTCGCCTATGTAGAATGAGGTGCATTGTTTGCACGACAAAAGATAGATAATATTTTTTGAGAGGCAATTAGCAAGGGAACGGGGTAAGGGACAATGAGGGGATGTGGGGAGAGGGGAGCAGATCTGATTAGCAGACATGTTTTACATCGGGGGCGATTGCAGGTAGGGGAAATATGTTGAAACTTGTCAGGGTGGGGTGTCAAAGGGTTGGTGGATCTCAGAAGGTTTCTGAGATTGGCTGGTCATCTGTAAGCAACAGAGGGGCATTGGGGCAGTAAGGATGTGGTCGCGTCATTGTCATGTAATACTATATAGGATAAAGTTCTTTGAGAATGGTTTTCAGTCTGTGGGATCCGGGGAAATAGGTTGTGCAAAGGTTGAGTCCAGCGTCAGATGTGGGGTTGTTATTCTGTGGTGTGTGTGGTCGGGTGAAGCAGTAGATTTTATCCTGTAGGAGCTTTTCTGGGTAACCGCGTTTGTGGAGTGCATGGTGTAGATTGTGGAGGTATTTGTTGAGGGTAGGTGTGGTGTTGCAAATCCGATGTCCGCGGATAGAGAGAGAGTTGGGAATTGAGCATTTGGTATGAGAAGGATGACTACTAGTATAGTGTAAATATTGTTGATGGTTAGTGTCTTTGATGTGTACTGAAGTGGTGAATTTGTTATTGTGAATTGAGATGTCTGTGTCAAGAAAGGTGATGGTGGAGTCTGAAATGGAAGAAGTGAATTTAACAGTGAAAGAAGAATTTAAGGCCGATAAGAAATTGTCAAAAGAATCAGAGCCGTGTGTCCAGAGCATAAAAATGTCGTCAATGTAGCGGACCCAGAAAAGAGGTTGGAAGGGTTGCTGTGAAAGGAAATTCTCTTCAAGGTGGCCCATGAAGAGATTGGCGTACGATGGTGCCATCCTCGTTCCCATCGCTGTGCCTTTCGTTTGGCATCGCTGTGTTAAATATATATATATATATACACACACACACACACACACATATATATATGCATACATAAATAAAAATATACATATATGATATTATCAAAACTCACTTATTTGTTGGAACACATCTGTCAAAACTTATTCTAATACACCACAGGGCATCTGGAGAGCCCATTCCAAAGAAATTCTCCCCATCTGATAATTTTGACTTCTGGGGAATTTTTTAGATACAATATTAACTTAGTTACAGAGGGGCCAGTGGATGCAAAGGCACTGGGTGGGAATAGTGATGGCGAGCCCAGGATTGATGGAAGACAAAAAGTACCCATTACACCCCAATGCTTGCAGTCATAGCAAGCAAGCATTCAAAGCAGTCAAAAGCAAGACATTTCTGAAGTGTGAATATCTAGTAGAAAAAGGGGGACAAAGTGAGAAATAATATAAAGAGTAGCATTTATTTTGTTGCTATTTGAAAAAAAGACTTCACAAAAAGTTATAATTTTCGAGTTTAGTGATAGTTGTTAAGAGCTGGAGAGGGGTAAAATGACATCTAGGTGACCATAATTTATATGATGCCAAATCATGCAAATATTATTAGTAGATGGAGTTCAGAATGCTTTTTCTCCATAATACCACCATCACATGATAGAAATTGTTATTACAGACACCTAAATTTTTCACAATTAATGAAAGAATTTTTTAGTCTTTTTTGTATCACTCTTACGACTCATACCTGTGTACCTACTTTCCCCCACATTGTAATCATCATCATTATTTTTCTTCCATAGCATGGCTTAGTGTGTTCACTTCCTTCTGCTTTCCATTTTCCTATTCATAATATCCTCTTTCATTTTTCAAAGTGCCCATACATCGTTTTATGCCCATCTTCTTTTCTAGTAGTTCTCCTTTCATGTAGATCTTAATCTCCTTTGCCTTTATTATTTTCTTTGCAATCATAATGAAAGTTAAAATGGCAAAAATAATCGTGAATTTATGTAATTTCATGCCAGCACTTTCATTTACAGTTCAGCAAATTAGCACACCCTTTCACAGTGGGTTTCAAATATTTGTGTTTGCAAATATCTTTGTTGCTTAACTTTCTACTTTTATCATCTCATCATGTCCAAATACTCTTATACCTAGTCACAAATGTTAACAGCTGAATGCATTTTGCTTCAGAGATGTCAATTTAACCATTGCCTCAATAACAATTATACACAGTTGAAATACTGGTTGTATCTAGCTGATTTTTATCCACTAATATTATGCAAAATTCAACAATTTTATTGCAAATAACTTAAATTCATATTTTACGATGAAATAAAATGAAAAAACTCCCAATAAATATGATATTATTGAAATATTAAAATAATAAATGAATTGAGATATGTATAATTGTTTTCATTTCTTTATAAAACAGGTAAAGAGATTTGCTGAGGCATTTTTTGTGATTGACAATCCCCGCCAATCTGCTGCTGGTTGCTATGATGCAACATATTACCAAAGCTATCTTGCCGCTTCAGAATCCTTGAGACGCTCACGGTACCTTGCCTCCTTGCCACCACTGCCTATTCAATGCACAGAGCTGGATGGTGATGCTTCAACACTGCCCATTATCTTCGAGGACCAATACCAAGAAGTATCTGAGTTCGCAAGGCGGCGCTCAGTTGCTACTCGAAAATCAGGTATTAATTCACTGTATAAATGTTATTGCTTAGTTACTATGTGCAAACCACCTACATTAATCTGAATAGAAAATAATGAAATGTATGTAAACCTCATTTCAAGAGATTATTATGTATTTACCTCTTGACATGGTCAAGCAAAGATTGATTAAACATAGAAAAGGAGGAAATGTATTTAAGTTACTTTCCAGCTATTTGGTTGGTGGGCATTAACAAGTACTTTGTATATAAAAAATAATTAAAAATGCTGTCACTTAAACATGAAGTACTACAGATATCTGTCCTTGGGCCACATCTTTTACCAATCATAAAAATGACTTAGGCCCAGGCTCACTCAATGGAAAGATAGAAAAGACATTAAGAAAAATAAATCAGTGAAGGCTGGGTGGGTAGACAATATTCCTGTGGAAGCTTAAAGCTATAGGAAAATATGGGAGGAAGAGTCTTTATGAAATATTTTGTTGCATTTATGAGGATGCAATCTAATCAGAAGACTTTGTTGGGTTAGTGTTAGTTCCTGTTCCTAAAATGGTAAAGACTGCATGATGTGAAGACTAAAGAGCAATAAGTTTGATTTTGCAATCAGCTAAAGTGGTTCTCAGGATCATTAACAAGAGGATGGAGAGCAAGGCAAATAATTACATAGGGGACAATCAGTTTGGAGAGGCACATGTAATGCCAATGCAGTAATGAGATCACTAATCAAGAGGAATATGGAATGTAATCAGGACGTATATGCTTGTTTCATAGATTTTGAAAAGGGGTTAGATAGAGTTAATTGGGAAAAACTAATGAATATATTGTGGAAAATAGCAGTAGATTGGAGGATAGGAGGCTAATCCGCAAACTGTAACTGTTTCAGTCTGCTCAGTTTCGAGTGGGGGACAGTGATTTCGCATGGGCGGTGTTAGAATGAGGTGTAAGGCAGGGTAACCCATTATCACTGGTGTTGTTCAACATATACGTGGAGGAAATGATTAAAGAGGTATGGGAAGAACTGGAGGTAATCATTCCGAAAGTCAGAGGGGAATTCGTAAAATCAGTTAGATTAACTGATGATCAAGCTTTAGTTTGTCAGTCTGCCAAGGAGTTTCAAGCATTCCTGAGTGAATTGAAAATTCAGTGAAATAGATATGGGATGAAAACCAAGATAAATAAAACCATGGTTATGCGATTTTCCAGAAAGAATAAGGCTATGCTAAACATTAAAATAGGAAGGCAACAACTAGAGCAGGTAGAACAACTATCCTAATTTGAAAGTGTTTTGGACCAACATGGTCAAAATAGGAGGAATGTAAGGAGATGAGTTGTACTAGACAAAGAGGAGGAGGGAGTTGATGAGGGGGATGTTGAGTAAGAAAGTTAAGAAGACTTGCTAAAAGTTTGATATTGAGCATTGTCGCGCATGGCAAAGAAACGTGGCCACTGAAGCCAAAGGATAGATGTAGATTGGAGGCATTTGAAATGTGGGTGTAGATAGGATGAGGGAGGTGAAGTGGGCAGAAAGGAAAATGAGTGAGAAAGTACTAGGGATGGTGGCCGAGAAGAGGGGACTGTTGGAAGAAATCAAAAAGATACAGGGAAGATGGATACCAAGCATAATGATCGACAGTGGGATGTTAAACACTTTGATATATTGAGGGGAGAATGTTAGGCAAGGGTGATGGGTCAGGAATAGGATAGGAATGTTGGACGGAATGAAGGGAAGAAGGAAGTATTTGGAGATGAAGAGGAATCTTGATGTAGAGTACAAGGTTCGTCTGGAAAATAAGTGTCTTGACAAATAAGTCTTTTTTGACAAAAGGGGAGTCGCCCACTACGAATTTGTACTTGAACGACAAACTGTAAATACTGCATTTTACGTCCAAGTGCTCGACAGGCTTCGAAAACGAGTCGCCCACGTCCAGTCAGCGATCAAAAACATCTGGCGGCTGCATCACGGCAATGCGCCATCTCACACCGCGCTTGTCGTGTTGGACTTCTTGACCAAGCACGGCGTGGCAACGCTGCCGCACCCGCCCTACAGCCCGGACTTGGCACCACCGGACTTCTTTCTGTTCCCGAAGATAAAGAGGAGTTTGAAAGGAACGCGATACAGGACTTTGGACGCCGTCAAAGAGGCCGTGACGACGTGTCTTCGAGAGGTTCCCGATGATGCCTTCGCAGGAGCGTTCCACGAATGGGAACGCCGCTGGAACAAGTGTATCGACTCACAAGGGTCCTATTTTGAGGAATATTAGCTTAAGATATGTAAAAGTGTAATAAATTTTTTTTCCTGAGCTCAGTACACTTATTTTCCGGACAAACCCTGCAAGATGATGGGTTGTGCTTTGTTAGGAAAGACAATAGAAATATTTGGTTGTTGTGTCCACCCAAAACCTACCTCAACTGGTAGATAATCTATAATAGTTAATGACTTACTATTTTGTTTGCAGCCAAGCTGTATGCATGCAATGCCATTTAGTGGTTGTTTCTAAAGCCACATAAGTTAATGTTTTAATTCAGTAGTTATTTGCTTTTTGGTGAATTTAGATAAAAATACCTGGGAAAACCTGTGCTCCAGCTCCCACCAGTTGCAAATTGTGTGCTGTGATTTCATTTTTGGGTGCAAAAGGATCAATCATCAGCTGCACAAATTCATTGGAAGTTGTATCTAGTTTATGGGCCTAAAGTAATGAGTGAAATAAAATTAGGCAATAGTGTCAAGACTACAAATATGACCACACAAATGTGCATGATGAAGAGTGGAGTGGCAGACCAATGAAATTGTTCAACAATTTGACCAAAATCTGCATTCTGATTGATGATTAGTGCTATGGCTGACAACTTTCTTCTCATTGGATACACCACTATTTTCACGGTTTGTCATGAAAAAGCTCAGAAATCACAAAACCTTGACCTTCGTGGTTGAAGGAAATGCTTATTAACAAACACCAAGGATAAGATTCAATATTTTGTTGGGAATTTTTTCATCACCCATCCTACTATTCTGACTTTGCATCCAGTGACTATTCCCTCTTCTTGCACAAAAAACAGCTGGGTGGACAACCGTTTGAAGACAATGATTAACCCAAGACCACAGTTGTCAACTGGTTCAATTCCCAAGCACTGAACTTCTGTATCTGAGAGATTAAAGAAGCTGGTGCAATCTTACATAAAGTGGTTGGAAGTGAACGGCGATTATGCAGGAAAGTGAAGTAGATTTGTAGAAAACTAAAACCATCAACAAAAACTTTTTCTAACGATAATATTTTTTTATGAGCAAATGCCCTTACTTTTCAATGATGTCTCATAAATAGGCATGGAGAAAGGAAAATGAGAGGTAAAGCATGTAAACAGATGGGTCAAGTGATAATGATTAGTTCTTAAATGCCACAAAAAATGCTAATTTGTTAGTGTGAGAGAAATAAATAATGATAAAAATTGATTAAAACTCTTAGGTTTTACCTGAACAAAACTTTATACTGGGAAGACCAAAAAAACATGATAGCTTTGTTTTAAACTAAGTTGAGTTCTGTATTATATAAGAAAGTCAAGCTACAAGTTTCAACATCAGCAGTTATGAAATTCGCCTATACCTAATTCTAGAATCGCATCACATATGGAATGCTATTTGAAAATTCAAAAAGCAAAAAAAACATATTTTAGATAGAAAAAACCATTAGAGCTTCTTTTGTTTAAAGTGAAATGTGCACTGTAAGTCCTATTTTTAAATGACTGAAATTTTGATTTTATGTTCTCTTTACATCATTGAACTACCATTACATATCAAAGACAATTAAACCAGTGTACTAGTAAGAGCAGACAACCAGAATCATAGCACATGGCATAAAGACAAATTGAAATTCATTTTCTGGAAAAAAACAAAAAAAACAAAAAGGTATTTACTGAGAATGTTTAATAAACTACCAACAGACACCAAAAGAGTAGCTAAAGTCAATTTTAATATGAGAACCATACACAAAGAAAATGTAATCCATTTAACTGTGGAAAATTGCAACAAAGTTTTCATTATGTCTCGATTCCACAATATCACGCCTGATTCTTCACTTTTCGTAATCCATTTTATAGTACCTATGGACAAATTATTCCAGTATAATATATTTGGTCTAACCTATTCATGAAAACTAATTCAAAATGTAAACCATTGTGAATCTCAGCGAAAAAAATTGTTAAATAATATTTTGACAATTTTTACTATTTTTGCATACACATTCTTTCATTCACTAGCTATCAACCATAAGCAAATTAATGGATGTCTATATAATACTAATAACGTATTTATTTCATTGTTTGCAAACTATGGTACATTTGCATGGCTATGCCAAATGAAAGTAGGAAATTAGAAACAAAAATGAAGAAGAGAATTACATTACATATTTGGCAATTAGTCTACCAAAAAATCATTGACACTGCAGTAGACACTGATACCTTTTGGCAAAGGAATAATTTAACCCTCATTTTAAATACTTGAATGGGAGAGGTATGTAATACTTTTGATTATATTGAGAATTCTATTGAATGGTACATAGACAAAATGGTACAGAACTTTTAGATAAACAGATCTAGAGCATTGATTAGTGTGTATGTATATTATTTTTTGAATGGGAGGAGTTATCATGGGTATTAGCATTTGTTAAAAACTAATTAAGGTTTGCTCTACAAAACAGATGTATGATAGTGTGTACATTGAAGAGAATCTCAATATATTGACTGTAACAAAAATGGGTTTACCTGATTGATATTCAAAATGGCATCACATTTATATTTAATGCCATGAGCATTGTGCAATGTTCCAATTGAGTCATGGGTAAAATCATTGTTTGCCACTCATGTCCATATGAACTGCATTGTGTTTTGACTTAAATTTAATCCTATTAAAAACAATTAATGAGTTCAAGGAAGTACTTCGGCTATGGTTTTCTCATCTCTGAACATAGATCACCCTGAAACAGAGGTGGAAGGGAGGCTTCAAAGTGTTGAAGTGTACAATTCGTTATTATAAATGAATTTGAACCAGGCCTTTCCATGGAATTTGGCTGAACATTTATCCAATTTATTCATTTAGCTACTCCTGCTTGCTTTGAGATAATCATGAAAAAATTATTTGTTTCATAAAACCTTTTAAACTTGATATTTACTCAGGTTTTATTAAAAAGCAACCTCTATTTGCAAAATCCTGTTAATGCCAACATTAAGGTCTACGATGAACATTGTCTCAGAGGCAATACTCAACTTTTATTATATCTATTACAGTCAATCAACTCTAATACAGGTATCTGAAACTGTGAACACCCAGTCTGTCAATGCTGTGGCAATGTTTGAAAGTATTTCCAGATGATGGAAAAAATATCATATATGAATAAGGTTTTGTAAATTGTTGAAACTGCAGAGCATTCCAATGTGAATGTTTCCCCTCAAAGCCAGAGATCAGTTGAATTTAACACATGACATGAAAATAGAGGAAGGAAAGAGAAAACAAGTGTTTTAGAACACATTTTTCAATCACAGTAGATAGAACAGGCTATATTTTTTTTATTAAGTAATTTACCGTTTAAGGTAGATTTTGGATGGACACAACTATCAAATATTTTGCAACTCCAAAACAAAACCATTTCCAGCAACCTAATCTACATCAGGTCCCTATTCATCTCTGGGTACTTCTTTCCTCCCTTCATCCCATCCAACATCCCTACCCTGTTCCTGCCCTTTCCTCGTTTGCCCAACATTCTCCCCTCTATTACCTTCTTCAACATCCCAATGCCGCTCAATACGACTTTCATCCATTTTTCCTGCCTCCATAGGATCTCTCCCAACAAACCCCTCAGTAATGCTTGCATCCCCTTGGCTGACTGAGCAACTAATGCATGGCCATCAGCAAACCTAACCGATTCTACGAATTCCCCTCCGACTTTCATTCCTACCTCCAGTTCTTCCCATGCCTCTTGAATCATTTCCTCCGCAAAAACTTTGAGCCATACTATATTGTGATATTCATTTAAAATTCACAGCAATTACAGCTCTTTGCCAGAAACTCAGGAATATGGCTGTATGCTTTTTTTTTAGAAAAAAGTTTCAAACTTTTCCCAAGGTTCGAGAGCGATGCAATTGATTATAGGTCTGAAGGAATTTCACTGTGTATCATTGTAACTCTATGATGAAGGCCTTTCTGCTCCAGGGATAACGAGAGCAATGATTGACATGAATATTGCTACTTCTGCAAGTATTGAAAGAAAGCATTCGATGATTGGTGGGAAAAAGTTCAAACCTTGGTTTGATGAATTATACAAAGTTTAGCATTTGGAATGAGGGAAATATAAGTACAGCACATTTTTTAATATGGGTCTACCAGAAGAACAATAAAGGCAGGTTTAATAGTGTCGTTTTTTGGAGTGAGAATGTATTTTAAGGCTTTCATTTCCTCCAATCATTATTCCACAAAAGATGAAACTGATTTGTTGCATGAAATAAAAGTTTCAGGGTGTCTGAGGAAATGATTGATGGTAGCTCTCTGATAAGGAAATAATGGGATGGGATAAGCAGATGGACTAGGGAGTAATGCATTTGCTAATGTAATAAGATTGGTTGCTGTTGGAAGACACCGGTTGCAAGAGAGGAGATGGATTATGCTTTTGGAGAGGCAATTGGGGTGGGAGCAAGGTGGGGAGGCAATGAGGGGTTGTGGCAAGCAGATCTGATGAGTGGACAGGTTTTACAGCAAGGGCGGTTGTAAGTCAAGGAACGATGAGGAAATTTGTTCTCTACATTAGTGAAGGCATTACTCCAATGTTCATTTGCATGACTGATCACAATTTTTCATCTAATGCAGCCTCTCTCTCTTCTCTTCCTGTCCCTTCACATACAATATGCCACAACCTTTCTTTCAATCAGTGTTTATCCCCAAACATGCTCAAATCTCTCCCCAAATCCACTACCTTTTTAGTGGTGAGAACTTGCAAATCCCCCTACATATGGCCATTTAGAGCTTTTGAAAGTCCCAAGCTCAGCTCTCTCCATTAGAGCATCCTTACCGCTCCTCCACATTACCAGCATTCCCCACTTTACCCCCCAATGTGGCTCGTCTCTTCTTCTGGCTATTTGCGCCATGAAACACACTGTTCCTATCCTTTATAATGTTGTATGATTGCTAACCTACTGTCCTTTTCTCTTGTGTGTTGTCTATTTCTCCTTTGGTGGATGAAACAGCTCCCTCATGCCATCTCTTGGCCAAAGAATTAGGGAACTTTGTTGTATTAACCCCTCACAGATATCAGTGTAAGTTACATTTCCTCGATAGCTCAAGTGGTTAGAGCATTGGCCCGGCAAGTCAAAAGATCTGATGTTCAACTCCCAGTTAAGGAAATATTTTTATGCTTGTGGTCTGCTTGATTCCCCCTTCCTCACCTCTCCTGTGTTTATCCTTTTATATGTTCCTATCCATTTTCCTTATATCTATTTCTATGTAAATGAATATTTGTTCACCATATGGCAGAATTTCCTGTTTGAATGTATGTATATACGAGTATATATCACTATGGCCACATTCAATGTCACATCCTTATACACCTCCATTCCTCACCAAGAAGGCCTTACTTCCCTATGTCACTTCCTCTCCAAACACCCTACCCTCCATATCCCCAGCACCGAATTTCTCCTTGATCTGTCTACTTTCATCCTCACCTGTGACTCTTTTTCTTTCAACAATAACTTTTACATCCAAATTAAGGGCTGCACCACAGGAAGTAGATTGAGCCCCTCATGCACTAACCTCCACCTTGGTGTGGTGGAAGAGAATTACCTTTCCAATTATCCTCTGAAACCCCTCCTGTGGTTCCGATATTTTGATGACATATTTCTACTCTGGCCACATAGTATCGACTCCTTCAATTCCTTCATCTCCCAACTCAATGATTCCTCATCTCTTTCTTTCACCTCCACCATCTCATCCTCGCAGATCACATTCCTCAACGTCAATTTTTCCCTAATCAATAACAAATTTCTGACCTCGGTTCACACTAAACCAACTAATGAACAACAATATCTCCATGTCAATAGTTACCACCCCTCCCATACCAAACATTCCCTCTCTTACTCCCTCTTTATCTGCAGGTATCATATTTGTAACCATCCCGAATCCTTCAACAAATACCTTAACAACCTTTACCACTCCCTTTTCCAACGAGGATATCCAGATTCTCTCCCCAATAAAAAAATCCTCAAACGTGCCTACACCCCCAAGCCTCCCTCAACCACAGACTCCCACCCTCTCTCAATGTGTACTACCTACTCTTCTTGTATTCAGTCCCTCAAATTCATCCTCAAAGACCTGTACCCCATCCTCAAAAACCACAACGTTTCGTCTAACCTTCTTCCCAAATGCCCCTTTGTCAGCAACCTATCACATCTCCTTATTTTCACCAAGGCTCTCTCAAAATCCCCTCCCATCCCCAGAGCCACACCCACTCCTTGCCATCAAAGGAGATGTAACACGTCCTATTTTCACCACTCTACCCCTCTCCATCCCACCTTTTAACTCTCTCTCACCCTTCCCTCACTCCTCCTGCCCATCCAAGAATGTCGTCAGTCTTCTGGCTTGTAAACTCTGCCCGGCCTTTCACATAGGCCAGTGCTCCGCACCCCTGAACCTCAGGATAAATAATCATCGCACCTCGTGCAATCCCTCATCCCCGTCTGTGGGTCTCCTCATCCCAAAACATGCCTCCCACCACAACATCCCTTTCAGCCAGTGAAAGTGTTTCCATTCTGGCATCTCTTCCCCCATCTGACAACCCTATAAATTTAAAAACTATAGAAATGGTATATATATATATATATATGGCTTTGCAAGGCCTATCATCATCTGGGACTCAACATTGTTCACCAATAAGAATGGGCTGAAGTGGAAAGGTGTGGAAGTGATTCATATCGGAATGGAAAATAATTTGTTCCTCCGCATGTATTTTATTGTTTGTGGTCAGGGTTTTGATTTACTAAGTCCTAATTACGACTTTGTAAGATGACACCTGGGTCTTGGATGTTGCAGTATGTGTGGGTAAACAAATTGTTTTCTTTTCAGGTCATGCATTAAATCCACCTCCTCTTCCTTTCACTCCTATCCTATCTCCGCTCCCTCTCACTCCTATCCCATCCCTGCTGCCCTCTCATCTCTCTTCTCCCTATCCCCTTCCCAAACCCTTTCTTCTACCCCCTCCCCCACCCCCCATTCTCCCCTTTACCCATCCCCTTCTCTCTATCTCGCATACCTCACCTCCCCTATACCAGCAGGCAGTACTACTGTTTTTTCTGAGGAACACGGAGCTAAATTCCGTCAAAATTACTAAGAAATAATTGTGAGTGTTCTTTTTATGTGTCCTTATATTGTTTGTTGCTGTTCAAGTTTATACATAGTCACCATATATATACACACGCATACACATTCAAACACAAAAACTCACCATATGGTGTACATATACTCATTCAAATGGAAATAGAAAAAGGAAAAGGAATAGAATCACATATAAAGGATGAACACAAGATTGGTGGGGAATTTGGAATCAAGCAGATCAAAAGTGCAAAAATATTTCCTTGACCGGAACTTGAACACCGGATCTTTCAATTTGCCGGGCCGATGCTTCAAGCACTTGATCTATCGAGGAAACATAATTTACAATGAAATCAGCATAAATTATGGACACATATATATGCACACACACACAATCACATTAAAGATCAGTTTGATTGGTGATAGTATAGTTTGCACAATACTAATACAGCATGTGAAATTCACACATCAGGGTAGGGGGGCCAGTTCCTTTCCCTGTGCCACCTAGGAAGATCTGGTACCCAAAAAAATCACTCAGCTTGGGTGAAGCTGAGGGTGTCAGAGAGTCATTCCTTGCAATCGAACCTGGACCCTCCGGTCAGTAGCTCAACACCCTACACTTGGACTTCCACTGGCACTATTCCTCCCTTCTCCATTATGCCTCTGTCATCCCTCTGGGTATGGCACTTCATGATTACTTCACACCTTGCAGGCAGTTGAATACTTTTAAACCCCTTCTGGGTTGGTACTGTTTCATTGGTGTCAAATGGCACCACTACATCCCTCACAATTGCTCTTTCACTGAAGTAATCAAGGTATGCTTCCATTTCTTCCCAAGAGTCCATTCCATCTCTAGGACTCAATCCACTCAAGGACTCATTTTCGATGACCTAGTGAAAACTGTAGGGTTTTATCATTAACAGTAGATCAGTCATTCTCATTGTTTTTGCTGCTTCTTCTGTGACTCCTTTGATGGAAATTTTACCCTCTAATCCATATTTAGACTTCTGTGCATTTATTAGGCTATTGCTGCCATATCATCTAGAAAATTGAAATATTTCACTTTTACCTCCTCTCACTTAACAGGTTTCAGTGTCTATCCTCAGTTGTCCTTTTCCTCAGAATGCCCTCTCACTTCTGTGGTCAGTCTCTCATGGTATCCATAATTACTCCAATGGTTGGTGTTTATTCTAGTCCACCTTGATATCTGACAGTATCTCACCACATGCCCATCTTGCCGAAGGTGGGACCTATTATTAATTTGTAGGTTCTCATGCTTCTCAGTTCCTCTTGGGATAGCTTTAGAAAGCATTTGGGAGTTTGATGTCCCACTTTCCAGCATTTCAGTTGTGTTTTAATATTAGGTTCAGACTTATTTCCCCTTCTCCAATGCATAAAATGGGACTATCTACCTCCAATGTAGCCTCAGGTAGAAGTATCCTTTCATCCTTACTCTTTACTATCATTTTGGCTCTATTATTGTGCAATTTGCGCTTAGGATGCCTTCTCAAGGTAATTAATGAAGCCCAACCAGTCTCTGGCCACTTCTCTGTCTGATACTATTGTTACGGCAACCCCTCAGAGTCTGTATACATCATATTAACTGACTCACCCAACCTGCAATGTTTTCATTAGGTCCTTGCCTTGCTTTAAACATGGAAAACATGTATAAATCTACAGTACATCTAATGGACTAATTTTCATCCAATATGGCTCTTCCTTGCCATGTATGCTTGCCATATGCCTTGTGATGTATGAATCTAATCCCTTACTAGTAAGTTACATGTAGACATTGCCACACCTGGAATTTTTGTTTTTACAAACTTGAATGTTTCCATGGTCATTAAAATGCACTGGTTCAAATGCTTTATCTAGATTGTAAGAACTCTCAAATTTTCTTCTTATCATCAAATGGAACAGCTATTAATTTAATTATGTCCTCTCTTCTCCAGTAATATATTATCTAATTTTCTTTATGTTCTCTAATTTTCCTGTGCTCAACATTGTCCTAATATTCCAAGTTCTTATTCTAACAAATCAGTCTTCTTCTGCATCTTCTGTGCTGCAGCTATTGTTGGTTTTTCTTTGCAACGCTTTCATGAGATGACTACTATGGAAGCCTTGGCACAACACATGGCTCATTGGTCCAAGTCCCATGGTTGCCAGGACTCATTTTCATTATGGTGCTCATCCTTACATTCTTGGGAATAAAAATTGAGGTGGTGGTTTCCCCTTGCCTTCCTCAATAGTGTTCTTTATTTTATACCATCACTCAATGGCTGCCTCTCTGGGCTCAAATCTGTTTAGCCACCTGCAACCTATCTGGCATGAATGAGCCTGCCAGGATCAATTATCATTGCTCCCACCAACATAGCTCTAGGGGTCATAGGAACACATAAACCCTTCCACCATGTTAAGCTTGTGTTCCATGGAAGGGATATAAAGTATATTTAATATTAAAATACAAATTCTTGTATTTATTTCTACCTTTCCTCAGAGCCATTCCTTAACACAGGAGACTTGGATAAAAAACATGATGGAATTTTGGGTGGCTCTCCCCTGGGAGTTATTGGAACAACTGGGATTCTCCCTAATCAAGATGGGTCAACACCTAGGTTGGCTACTGGAGCTCCTGCCATCACTGCTTCCTCTGAAGACTGTAGTTGTGGAATTGTTGAGATTTTGGAATCACGCTCACACAAGATTCCAGCACCAGCAAAACAGCCACTACCAGCTCGGCCTCGTCAACCACTCCCCACTGAGGCATCAACTCTTTCCTCGAGCAGAGTGAATGCCCCCGATCATCAGGGATCCAAAACAACAGCTCCTACTCCAATTGTATTTAGACAGCATGTGCCACAAATACCAGTACATCCAAAATATGAGGTAAGTAAAATACTCCTAGAGTGAGTAAAATTTCCCTTTTGATATAGCTGTATCTCTTTTCTGTTCTATCTGAATCCTTTTAAATTAACTTTAAATTCAGATATATTGCTGTTGTTGACTGACATTTTCTGATTATGTCAGGTTTTAGGTCCAATATCTACATATTACTTAGGAATCACTCACTAGGGTAGGGGATACAAGGGTGGTCCCAGAAGGACCCGGTCCAACAAAGAAAACAAAAATTTTGTGTTTTCTAAGTTGGGTCAAATTGGTTGGTTCAAAAATATGTATTTGTTTTTCAACATAATCTCCTTTCAGCTGTATACACTTTTCTCAGCAATGTTCCACAAGTTTGATGCCCTTTTTGTAATAAGAACTCTCTTGCTCCTTAAAATAGCCATTAACTGCAGACATCACTTCTTCATGGTTGGAAAATCTTTGACCACTGAGCCATTTTTTCAAGTTTGCGAACAGACAATAATCCGAGGGGGCTAAATGTGGTGAATGGGGTGCATGAGGTAGCAATTCAAACTTTAATTCATGAATTTTTGACCATTGCAATAACGGATTTGTGAGCTGGTCTCTTGTGTGTCTGGCTTTTGTCTCTTGTGTGAAGTAACGGACCCATATTTCATTCATGGTTATGAAACAGCACAAGAATTCTGCTTTGTTGCTGAGAATCTTTACTAAACACTCAATTGAAACATCTTCATGACACTGGTTTTGCTCGAGTGTGAGCAAATACGGCACCCATCTTGCACATAGCTTCACATGTCCAAATTTTCAGTTAATATGCGATATACCTCACTTTTTGATTAGGGGAAAAATTTGGGCTTCAAATATAATTTATGTGAACTTCTAAATCCAGCCCTAATTTATCTGGATTTCCTGTTTATCCAGGGAAAATTCTGAAACATACAAATTGTAACATTTTTAGGAAGATAATAAATAGTTATTTGTTGTAAAAATAGTGTACGATGATGTAAAATGTTAAATACATTACTGCAATTTCCAGGGCAATTGCACAATATACTTCAGTCCTGAAATCAGATTTTAAATTATGTAAAACAATTTGTAAACTAGATTAGTTACTATTCTGGCACTGCAATTGCTGGAATGATGTTGTATGAAATGTCTAAGTGATGTTTTTCTTGTTAACACCATATGAAATTTAAGCAAGGAAAAATTACCAATTATTTTGACAATTGGCAATAATTGCATACTTTTACATCCATGTTACTTTTCCAATGTCATGAGTGCGCTAAAGGAAAATTTGTTGTTTATTAGGTTTTTACACTCCATTGAGTGAAAATAAATGGAGATTCATAAGTACTATCATGCATTTATTTTTTGTATATCTGGAATTTCAAAAAACTTCATATGAATTATGGTATCATTTAGACTGAAAAAATAAGGCTTAATTGAAAAAAAATTAATTATGGCTTGAGATAACGTATTGG
The DNA here is from genome assembly GCA_037158775.1 of Hetaerina titia. Classification (NCBI taxonomy): domain Eukaryota; kingdom Metazoa; phylum Arthropoda; class Insecta; order Odonata; family Calopterygidae; genus Hetaerina; species Hetaerina titia. Next base: position 98,361,880 of record CM073776.1, read on the forward strand.
TGCAGTAAAATTATTGTGTCATTTTACCAGTCAATTACAATACTGAGGACATTGACCTGCAAGTTATTTATTCCATTTGTTGAGATATTTTTTTGAAGGAAACACTAAAAAATAAATATGTGGCAATAAAATAGTAAATAGAGAACTTGCATCCCCTGGCAAAGCTCATGAAATGAAAGCAACTAATACAGAATAGTCTTTTCTCCAACACCAATTATTCTACCACACACAAAATATTTTTTCTCTGCTACTCTTATTTCCATTGAAAGATACCAAATGAATCTTTCTGCTTCTTTAGCCGTGGGGGATTCTCTTTTGTTTCACAAAAGGAAACCTTGTATTGTGTCAGTCAGCACTGTGCTTGAGTTTTCATATTCCCTTTGGAACTTCTCTAATGTGATACATGTATCTTGAATTTGCCCAAATCTATATTATCACTACCTCTTTTGAAACAAAAAAAGCCACTTTACTTCATTGATTACATCCCATATTATGTCACTAACAGAAATTGTGTAGCAACATCAATAGCTCCATTAAAAATTAGATGAATAAAAAAATATGGAATAACTTTTTAGTACTGTTGTCAAGAAAATTAATGGCACTTGCAAGACAACCCTAAATTTGCCAAATGGATTGAAATTTTGCATAAATAATTCCTCTTTTACAAATGAGGAACAGTACTCATCAGCAAGAGGTGATTTTACGTTCATTCAGCTGGTCACTTCTTCTTCCTTAAAGATGGTTGGGCAAGCCGTAAGAGGGAAACATCTTCCAAGGTACATTCTGGGGAAGAATGGGGAATTGCCTTAACCACCTCAAATGCACTCAAATAGATTAGTCAGCTAGAAAGCAACTCAAATAGAACATAGAAGGTGAAATAAATATGATTGTGCCTGATATCTTGTCATGACTCAGCATCATGCTCGGTCAATATAACATGTCTACCATTCAAGGAGTATATAATCAGTATACCAGTAAAAAATATACTTGGCTTGATGAAACTCGGTTACTGCTAGTGTTCCTTTCAAAAAAAAATTCAATAACCCAGAATCAATCAAATGGTAAAAGAATAGTGGTGGTCTAATATTACAATTGAATTGCCATTCATCAAAATGTTGTTCTAGAGTCAACTTATTGTTTTATCAGTAAATAGATGGCATAATAATTCATTCCTATAAGGGAAAAAATGAACCACCAGTCAACTAGGCTTGATTCAGCTAGGTATGTACTTGACCTTCTCATCCCTTTACCCCTTCATAATTCAGCATTCTTCCATTCACTTTTATTGCCAGTTTTGATTTCATCTAAGGCCATCCTCTATTTATGCTTCTATTTGTCCTCCTTGGTGGCCTTTCATTAGATGTTGCCCCTACAGCATATTTAATTAGTTGATCATTTTCATTTCAGAATTTTGCACAGGCTTCTTATTCTATTTCCCCTTCATATAACTAATTCATAACCTAGATATTTAGTTCATCCATATCTCTTCATATTTATCCAGCATCACCGAATTTACACTCCAATTTTACGCCTTATATTGCTGCCATTCTTCCACCCTCGCATTCCTAGGAACTGCATCATAAATGCATTTGTTTTGAGGTATTTTCTAACTTCACATTTCTTTCTCTGATCACATGTATGTCCTTGCATAAATCTTTAAATTCTACTCTTAAGCTGCTCTAAATGTTCCTTGTGCTCTCTCCATCACTAATATACTCCAAGCAATAAAATAGAGGTGCCATAAAATATGTAAATCACCGTTTCAAATAAATAAGGAACAACCTGGAGGTCATAAGCATGAAATGACTAACTTTCATTACATTTGGCAACAGAATTCAGTTTTGTTGTCAAGTGCACCGATAGCTGAAATTTCCCATTTTTATTACAGACTATAGATATGCCCAAAAATACCAAAGTGAGCACTTAAGTCGCACAATCAATTTTGAAGTCACAGCACTAAATGTGCACTAAATGAAAACCTTCCTACTTTGGCTTAGGAACAAAAACGTCATTGTTAGTTTACCTGTCACCAAAAATAGTGGTGAAGAATTGGGATGTTACTTCGGAAGTAAAGAGGAACATATTTGTTTCCATTTTCAGATGCACCCTCATCCGCACATATACCAACAGCAGGTCAGGATGGACCCCCTTCTCTGCGGAGACGGCCTACGAAAGTCAATTCCCTCTCACAGCAAGTCGCTGGACCAACTGAGAACCGAATTGGAGTCACGGGGGAACAACTCAGCAGCCGCCGCGGCCGCCGCCGCCGCTCTGGCTGCCGCCGGCGCTACCGTGACGCGCCCGGGGCGGAGGGCCGCGGTGACCCGGCGGGCCAACGCGGCGGCCGCGGCGGCGGCCCACCGCGGCGGGGGCGGCGGAGGCCTGACCGCATCCTCGCCCCCGCCGCTCCTCCCTTCGTCGGCCCCCGCCGCGGCCTCCGGCTTCGCCAGCTCCCTCCCCCGCACCGGGCACAGGTCCTCCGCGATCCCCCTCTCGCCGCCTCCCCCACTCGCCCCTCAGCCGGCGACTCTCCCGCACCACCACCAGCACCAACGTGGCACACCCCACGTCGCGAACCAGCAGCACATTCGCCGGGAGCGGAGCACGGACTGCGTCATCCGTCACTCCCCCGCCGCCCCCCAGCCGCCCCACTCATCCCAGCAGCTCCTCTTCCGACCCACGCTCAAGGAGAAGCTCAAGAACAGTCTGCGGCTGGAGCTGCGGTTGGCCAACGGCACGGGGCCACATGACCACTCCTCCTCCTCCACCTCCTCGTCCAACGGGAACGCCTCCTCCGACTCGGTCGCACTCCTGGGCTACCGGAGGCTGGAGCAGAGCACGAGTGTGCCCTTCGAGCTGAGCGGAGCGGCCGGGGTCGGGGGCAAAGCCTTGCGGGGCAGGGAGTCGTCCGGGGGCAAGGCTGGCCGCGCCATCAAGCATTCCCGCAGCACCCTCTCAGTGCCGGCCATCCACTGGGAACCCTCGCGGAGGCGGTCCTCCCTGGCGGCAGTGGGGGCTGCGGCCGCGCCGCCCCCCTCCCCCCCGACTCCTCCCACCCTCGTCGCCGACCTGGCCAGTGAGTCCATGCCGAATCTGACGGCGGCGCCGACCGCCTCGGCGGACACCCCCACCCTCAGCAGCATCCAGGTGGGCCTCTACAGCGCCTCCGACCACGCCCTCCTCTCCGTAGAGCCGACGGGTCCGGCGACGATACTCCCCAAGGACGTTACCCCCACGGACGCCGCCCCCGCTGCGTTGGCCCCCGCTCCACCCGCACCACCGCACCCGAAGCCCAAGACTCGACGCAAGAAGGCCCTAGCGAAGCCATCGTCGGCGGTGGCGGCATCCGCCAAGTCGCCTCGCAGGTCGTCTTCGTCGCCCCTCTCCTCGTCGCCCACCTCCCCGCCGCCGTCCTCGCCGTCTTCAGGGCCGTCGTCCCCGCCCGCCTCCTCCCCCTCCTCGGCCGGGGGTGACGTCACCTCGGAGCAGAGCGGGTGGGTCTCCAACTCCAGTCGGCGCACATCCGGAGATCTCTCGAGCGGCCAACTGAGTCCGGAGAGCGACGCCACCGCCGCGACGAGAAGCAAGGTGAGCGGCCCGCACTCGAGCAGCATGGCGAAGCAGGAGGCGGCCATCGCCTCCAGGAGGACTCTCAACGGGGAACTCCTGCGCGCCAAGCTGGAGCAGCTGGGGAAGAAGAGGGCTCTGGGGTGCGCGGAGCTTCCCAAAGAAGACTCACCGCCGCGATCCCAAGTACCCCTGCTCCGCAAGGAACTGGCGCCCCCCCGCCGGAGGCATCCCTATGAGGAGATCCCCCTGCCGCCACCGAAGCAGTTCAGGGATCCCCCTCTGTTCCCGGCTGCCGAGCCGGGGAGTGCCAAGAAAGAAGCCGGCAACTGCGCGGCCAAGAAGGCCGAAGCGAAACCCATCACTCCCGTGGTCGCTCCCCTCTCCGCCATGGCGTCGTCCATTCCCAAATTACCCCCGGAGCCATTTAGGGACCCACCTCCCGCCTCTGCACCACCAACGACACCTCATTCTGCACCATTCCACATTTACGAGAGCCTCGGCGAAATGGGTAAACGAAGAGCCGTGGGGAGTGTGGGACGGGCTGCGAGCAGTGATAAGAAAGACATTTCGCCAAGGGAAGTTTTGACCTTGGACAGGCACATAATGAAAGGAACGGTGGAGACAGATGGAAGTATGGTTAGTGGCACTCATGCAGAAGAAAATCGCATCAGCTCAATTGGCACAGGGCCCAGGAGAGGAAACCATAAAGTTCCTTCACCAAAGTATGTGTACTATTCTTCTTGTGATGCATTTTTAAAAATAACGCCGTAACCTTTTCCAGTGAAATTTAATGTAAAATAGACTATTGCTTTATTGCTGCCTTTGAAAATATGCTTCCATTTGGCTTGATTAACCTTCATGCATCCTAATTTAACATCATAAAAAAATAGTCTAACATGAGAATAGCAATGAGTAATAATTGGATATTGAAAGAAGCCATTAAAAAAAAAAAGAAGTCAACGAAGTGCATTAGTCTCATGTCTATGACAGGATATAGGCATTAAGCTATTAGAACCTACATCTCACCCGAATGTTAATCTAAGTGCTCCATTACAAGTTGTTCCAGGTTAGCAAAACCTAGGCCTTGCATGTTCTTTATTAAGTGTGTACCCCAGAAATGTGTATGAAATGTTGACCATAAACATATGTAGTATACACATAGGTAGTCACTAAACAGTTTAAGTATGGAATATGATACTTAAAATGTAGAAGTAACATTGACTGAAATTAATAACAACCTTGGCTATCAGCCATGGGATCAAAACCTTCTGTTAAAATTGGCAGTGAAACTACATTTCCATGTGCATACTAAATAGATATTATTAGGGCAAGTCTTTATTCTGTGGCGATCGCATTCTCTATTATATACACTTAATAAGCCAAAAACTGTACAATTACTCACAGTAATATTACAAAATACCCATGAAAAGTATCACAAATACAGAAAAACTGCATTCCTACTAATGGACATTAATCAAATAGTACAGATGATGCTCATAAATAAAATTTAAATCAGATAATATAAAAACTTTGACATAATTCCAATCATGCACAAAGTAACTTAATACACCTTTTAAGGAAAAGTAAAGAGGCCATATGCTCTTGATAGCCATTGTTTTATTTACATAGTAAATTACATTATAGTAGAATATACATATCTTTTGGCAGCTAGCAGTAAATCAGATGATTTATACTTTCATCAATAAGCACCTATTTATATCAATTCTTAATGCCTTTAAATTGTCCAAAAGAGGCTCTTAAGTTCACAAAAAAATTTCTAAAAACACAGAATGCAAATGTGATTGAATTCACCCACATTATCTTCAGACTTAATTTAAATACTGTAAAATAGTAATATGACAAAAACAGGGTAATTTTAAGAGCTTGAATCTACAGTTAGAGTTTAGTTATTAAAATACTTTCAGGAGATTTTATGGCAGGGGAATGTTTTTAGGGGTTTTAAAATTTGCTTTTCTAAGAAGCTACATAAATTATCTGGAATATTGAGAATTTTCAATCATTCATCTCTATAGGCATTTAACTTGAAATTTTGCATTTTGTAGTACAAAATTTTCAATCACAACATTTTATTTATTTCTTACATGCATTATGAGAATGAGAGATCTTGCAAATTTGCTTTGAATACAGATGGAATAAGTAGTAAGATTTATTTTAACTGTAGAAGTGGCAATACAAATTATTTACATTACTAATAGATGGTTAATCATTTTTGGCTACTTAAGGATGATAATTTGGAGATTTACATATCAATATAATGGCAAAGGCTTTACACAATCAGATTCACCTGGTATTGCATTTTTCACATCTAAAAAAAATACAAAGAGAACAAATCTGAAAGACAAAGTAATTAATTGAAATTTTTTTGGGCTAAACTTTAAAACTGATTATGAGGGATTATATTGCAATTGTGACATCTGCACCAGTGGTTAAAAGATCAGTCACACGAAAATTTAATATATATTCCTGCATAAAAATGAAATATTAGAGTCATGAAGTTCAACTACTCAATACCCTCTATAGGTACTGACTACACAAGGTATTAAGCAAATTTCAACATTTTGATGATTTGAAATTTTTTTATATCAACTTTGGGATTATGCCTAGATAATCCCAATTACATAGAGCGAGCAACTGATCAGGAAGTTAAACACCCGCCTATATTCCCTCCTCCATGGCAATACTTGAATCATCATGAATAAATTATCTTTCCCATTGAACTAGCATGGAAGCATTGGCTGAGACATTGCTTTTGCAATGATTTAAGGAAAGTTGAATTTTTCCACAAGTTATCAAAATTCCCACACTTATGTATACCTTTACTTTGTAAAACTGCAGAATTCTGTATCACAGTAAACATTCTCTTAACTAAGAAAAATCAGTCTCACTTGCCAATGTTAGTCACTTACAAGTATCACATATTTTCACCAACATTTGTCTAACTCAAAGTAGTGTGTCTCCTGCTTTAATCATATGTTTTGTTTTTTTGTGTAAAAAAAGTCATATTGTGCACAAAACACCCATCTAAACCTTTATCCAGTTTAATTAAATAGGCAAATGAGTTGTTTTAACAATTTTACTGTACTACCAATGATACATTTTTCCATTTAGATAAGTTCAAATAAAATAAATATGTAGTTATTATGCTTAATTTGTCAATTGGATAGCAAATACACAAAAAAACAGGTATATTTGTACTTGATGGGTACCTATTGTGTAACTTCTTAAGCAAAGTTCTTCACAGAAGTTGTGGATAATGTATGTAATGGGAACTAGTGAGCACATTCCTTTTAGAAAACTTACTAGCATGGAAGAAAAAATAGACAAGTTTTTATAAATGCTATGAAATATTTATTTGAAATATGCATTAGTCTCAACTGATGAACACCTATTTTCAGTGCACTCCATTTTAATCAGCACAATCATATACTAGTGCAATAATTGTAGCACATCATGAAGATGCAAAATACTTGCTCAAAAGAGAGCTCAACAATTTAAACCTAAAAGCAACAGAAATCTATATAACCATCTCTTCACTGTAGATTTTTCTTCACTCTTAGGAGGGGAGAGGTGTCTAAAAGAAAAGCTTCATGTTTTTCTCTGTTGATATAAATACATATGTGTCAAGTAGTGCCTTTTTACTCATTTTTTGGAATTTTTTTTACTCTTTTTTCTGTAGACTTTTTAAATTAATAGCTTTGAATGCAATAGTATTATTTTGCCTGGTTTTTCACATTTTATGTCCACTCTATTTTACATTGCTTCACATTTTGTAGAATAAAACTAATAAATCACTGATACCTGTACATTTAGTTCCACAGAACCTACCCATATACCCATTAAAACAAAGCTGTAGGTACCCTGACAAAAAATAATTAAAATGTTTGCCACCAAAAAGGTTTCACTCAAAAGTTCACAGGATTAAAACAAACACCCTGCCAATTTTTACCATAAAACAGAGCAAAACAATTAGGTATTCATACATGCTCACTATATTCTGCTTAAATCCACCAAAATTCACTATATAGTTAAGGTATTTCCCTTGATAGTCAATTAAAGTCATCACATCTGCATTTCAATTCCATAAACCAAATCTATGGTGCAATCCTTCCAGAATTAAAACTGATTAATTTAACATTGTTGCCTCATCTCATGAGTATCTTTTATGAATACATCTTGAGTTTTACATATTCATTTTTTGTAATAAGGTAATAATTAAGAATGAACTACCACCATAAATAATTATACTGAAATAAAATTTACCACAAACTTTAGTTATTATTTTTATTTGAAAAGCTCTATAAAATAGGTGGCAAACATATATGGATTGAGAACTTAAAAATCATCAATGAATTCTATAAGTAGACATTGTTCACCAATATACAAATGATGCTTCACTGTGAATCTGTTTCATATTTCTCACTTTTTTCATGGAAGAATCAAAATTTGTTACTGTATTTTTGTATTGACATTCATCAAACCAAATTTTTTATTTTTACCACAAATTTAAATTAATCCTGGGATGTTATTCTCAATGGGATTAAAATCAGACAATATGTAGCTATAGAGACTCTGGTAGCCAATTTGGGTAAATACTGTATATTCACCTAAATAGTGGCCAGGGTTTGCAGGGTTGGTGTGATTATGTGTTATTTGGTTGAAATCTTATTTAGAATAACAGCCCTGAAGTTCAGAGATCTATATTTCTTTAAACATACCAAGCACTTTGCATGGTGATCGCTTTGGAATCACTGTGTAGTTTTTGAAGTCCATGCCTTTTCAAAGCTTACTCTGAACATGACGAATGAGTTTTCTGTTGAAGTATGTAAAAATCACTGGTTGTACAGTTTTAAATAGTATAATGTATTGAAAATAATTATTGTAATTTCTAATGTTTCCTTTACCTTTTAATTATAAATCATTCAGAGCTGTTTACATGCATAACAACTCAAATTATTTGCATCTTTTAGCCATTCTGTTACTCCTCTGCTAATAAAATGGTTTCTGACATTACTGGTTATTTCTCATTAATCTCCAAAGGAATAATGCTGCTGATCGAACAAAATGCTTATGCAACACTGAGCCTCTTCTACTTTTGTTTGAGCATCACCATCAACAGCAGCAGAAAAGACAGCAACAACAACAGTCTCAACAGCACCCCAAGCACCACCAACACAGCCCTCAGCAAGTACAGACCCAACCGCAACTACAACAATCTCCTCAACAAATGCAATCTCTGCATCCATGCCAAAACCAACAGCAATTACAGGGTCAACAGCAACATCCAAGCCAACACCAACTGCAAAGTCAGTATTCCCAGTCAACTCAACAACAAATGCAACAGATGCACCACCAGCAACATTTGCAGCAACGCCAACAGCAGCAGCATGAGCAATTGATGAAGCAGCATCAGGGCCACGCATATCAGCAGCTTCCTCTCAGCCAGATACAGCCCTTGTTTGTTGAGCTCCTTGCACAGCAACAGAATCTGAATGTGCAAACTTACAGCACAAGGCAACAACAATCACACCTGCCAGATGCTCAACGCACAAGTTCCAATGTGGCTCCTTCCACCCCCGCAAGGAGTGTAGTAGACATTGCAGATGTAGAACGAGGACCAAGTTTAAGTGCGGATCTGTCCTCCCAGTCAATCCTGACAATTGGTGACTGTGTCAATGAGAGAATAAGTAGTGAAGCTAGTGAAAGGACTCCTTCACACATTCTGCAAGCAAAGCAGCCACAGTCACAATGTGCAGGATCTGATTCGGGTGTGGGACTCAGTGTAGGTGGTGACGTTTCATGTGACTGTTGTGAGGGTGAGGACCAAGACAAGCACAGGCATGAAACAAACTCATCTACTTCTGTTCCAAGTAGCAATGGTACGCTTAATGAGGATGAGAGTCAATTGAGCTTTATAAAGTGTAAGGAAGAGTTTAAACGTCAGATGAACTTTACTGGCATGATATATAGGTAAGGAGGTAAACCTAGCAGTTAAGAAAAAGAAACAATCATACATTTAGACACCTAATTCCTAGCACATTAAAGTATGTATGAACACTCAATGATAGAGTTTTATGTTTGTTGGTGCATGAATTTGGCTGTGGAATTAGTCACATCTTTAAAATAAAAATTTCACCTTTTTGAATACGGATTTTTGCTTCTTATACAGAATTATATGAGCACCAACTAAATATCTATAAAACTACCAAGATATGAACTTGAATGATTCTTCATTCTCAGAATGATGAATGCTAATGATTCTTATATGTTTCAGTGACTTTCCAACATTGGCCTCAACTCTTCCCTACTTCCATATAAGTGATGAATATCGCATCTTCTCTCCTGGGGGATTACACTTAATTGTTTGTGTCCATGGATTAGATGGAAACTCAGCTGACCTACGATTAGTTCGTACTTATTTAGAAATGGGACTTCCAGGAGCAAATCTAGAGTTTCTCATGTCTGAACGCAATCAGGTATGTTCACTATACATTTTATGTGGTTTGACTAGTCTTAGTCAGCTTTTCATGAAATATGAAATGAGTATTTTTACTCTTAATGAGTACCCCTAGATTCTTTTAAACTAAACAAATAATTAAGCCCTGGAAAGATACATGTTCAAACAATGTATTTTTGTCAGGTTAAGTCCACTTTGAATGCTACATTTCATTAGCATGATAAACGTATGCCATAGGTTATGAAAACAATTTCTTTTACAATGGCACTGAACAGTAGTGTACACATGAGGATTACAGCAGGTCCCTTGAAATTTGAATACTTTTTCCCCTCACCTGCATACAATGAGTCTATTTTTTGGTTTCCTGTATATAATATAACCCAACAGTGCATTTTAATCAGTGAAAATGAAAACCTTCAATTAATAAAATGATTTGTTCATAACATAACCAATCCTCAACAATTTCTGATTTCTCTTACAGGGAGATACATTCTCAGATTTTGATACAATGACTGATAAGTTAGTAGCAGAAATCTTGTACCATGTTGAAGCATATGGCTTGAACCCAGCACGAGTGAGTTTTGTAGGTCATTCATTGGGAAATATAATAATACGTTCTGCCATTGCTCGGCCTCAGATGAAACACCTTCTTCCTCGACTCCATACATTCCTTTCCCTCTCAGGGCCTCATCTTGGCACTCTTTACAACAATAGTGGATTAGTCAATATGGGTGAGTAACCATCATCATTGCATTTTAATTTATAATGTTTAACTGTCCCTATTCTGTATAATTCTATTAATAAATTTTCATTTTTATCCATTATTCCTCATTCTTTGAATTAATTACCATAAATAATCATAGATATGCATGTTAAGCATATTTTTGAAGGCATTAGGAGATATGTTTTTTAGTAAGTCACATGAGTTAAAGTTGCTGTGAATTAATGTTTGTCAACTGCTATGAAGTTTTTAGTGTGTGGCAGAGGTTTTGCCACTTGGGGACCACTCAGCCTAATCCAGTATAAATCATTACTAGAATTCAATAGAAAATATATCTTAGCATGAAAAGAGTATTCTGAGATGGTTTTTTTATTAGTTATTTTCATATCAGTTCATAACGCTCCTACTTTACACAAATAAGTCAAAACATATTTATCAGCATCTGAAATTTTTAGTATTTGTTAATAATGTTTGCAATAAAAGGCACCATGGTGTGTCATAAAAATTGTCGTTGCTGATTTCAATCTGGCACTCACAAAATATAATGTTCAATGCTGCCTAAATGCAGCATTGAACATTATATTTTGTCTTCCATGTCTGGTAAACTTTTTACTTTACTTTTCATATATTTTTTCAACCATAGGGTTAATTATTTTCAAAGCTGAAGGTCAAAATTAAGGTTTCAGACTAACTTATTCACACAAAATTTTCTGATAAAATCACACAAACTTCTAAATAGTACCTATCTCAGTTTTGCTTACTTGGGCTTTCTTTTACATACATGTTGTTCTCTTTTTGGGCTTGCTATGTAAAGAAAATAGTTGGTTATAACTAAATCGCATTGGGGCCACAAGAAACAACACAATAAGAATGAGTCTGACATCAAGCATTTTATTTTTCTGCAAAACAATATGTAATTCTAGTACTTCAGATTCCAAGTAATACCTTCTCAAGAATGTTAACCTGTGTTTCCTTCAGCTAATAATAATTTCCCTGTCTTATCTCTTTTTGTAGTTATTAGCTTTTCTCTTACTACTTCCCGAGAATTGTCTTCTTATGTAGTACTTCTACCTTTGCTTGCATCTGAAATTTCTCCATATCATTGCACTGATCTTTCTTCCTCATTTCCTTGGCCGTAATAATGTCTTATGCAGTGTATTATTTAATTCTCTGATCATCATTTCGCCTGTTTACATTCTTCCATTTTCTTCTTTCATCCATGCACTTCATATCTCCAATAATTCACGATTTCCTTATGCTCTTAGTCTTTACCATTCTTCTTGTTTATTTTGCTACTCTTTCTATCCCATCCTTAAATTTTCCCTCTGTATTCTATCCCATCTCTCTCCACCCTCCCATTCCAGCATTTTCATTCACCTATCCTCATTTAGATATTTATTAAGTTTTTCTGGGTATTCCTCCTTTTTGCCTCCTGTTAAACCTTCAAGATTCCACATGGCCAATTTTCTACCATTTTGATTTATCTACATTTTAAATTATATCCCATGGCAACTTATTTGTTATCTGAATCTGCATTCTCACCCACAAAGCTGTGTAAGTTGATGATTCCTAATTATCAGTCTAACCAATATATAATTCAACTGGAACTTACCTGCTCCTCCCAACATTTTCAACATGTACCTATGCCTCTAATGATGTCTGAACCAAGTGTCAGTTATTATCAAATCCTTTCTCTAACAGAATGTGATAGTTTTTCCCTGTGGTCATTCCTGTCTCTTAAATCTTTCTATCCTATCTCTCTCCTAACTCTCCCATCCTTCCAATCCCATTTACCATCAAGAGCTTCCGTCCTGGAACAATTCTAATTATTCTTTCCAATTTATTATACAATTTGTAAACTTCTTTCTCCCTGTGACTAATGGCAAGCAGGTAAACCTGGATTCCCCCTAGATTGATTGGGTATGTTTTCATCTCTACCAATAGAATTCCATCATCCACCTGCTCCATACTCTCCTCCCCAGTTTCGTATTCAGTATTAAAGTCACACCACATTGACTCTCCCCATTCATTATAAATTACTCTTTAACTACAGCTACATTAATCCCTGCTCTTTCTCCATGTCATCTCGCGCAAACCTTATACTATATTTCCTCTTCTATATGTGCATTTCTCCTTATCCTCATCATCATCCCAATATTCTATGTACATGTTCTAACCATTGTGGTCATCTTCCGGGTCTTTTCTCCTCTGCTTGAAGCTTGGTTGTCCAAGGATTTCATATGATGATGACCACAGAGGCTTTGCCTCTCCTACTGCCAGGCATGACACAGCCCAGTGAACTGAGTCCTGTAGTGGCAGGAAGTCAATTTCATATTTGGTTTCTTCATCATTGCTTGGGATAATTATTTGAGGTGACTTCCATTCACCTTCTTCAAACTTTAAACCTGAAACCATCTCTAAAATGGCCCGATCACTGTTATCAGATACCTTTTGGAACCACCTCACTGAGAACCATGCACTTCATAGACCACCTTCCACCCAGCTTTTATTCTTAAACTTTTCTGGCATGGGTGACCCTACAAGGAGCACTTATCTTTGCCACTGCCAGTGCACCTCTAGGGATCAATGGAATGCACACAGCCTCCCAACATGTCAAGGTTCTAGTCCACAGAAGGGAGAAGTTCAAATAAGATAAATAGATAAAACCTGTGAACTCGTAATTTAAAAGTAGTAGCAATAAAATAAAAATGATTTAACAAATGTAGAATCAAACCCAAAGTAAGCAGTTCAACATCAGCACCACTCCTCGAAAGACTTAACAATTATTAGACTACATGACATTTATATATTTCTCCGGTATAAATAAATGTTTTGACTTTACATGGTTTCCAGATATGGCAGATGTCCTGTGCATGCATATCTCAGCTTAGTCTTGATATCTTTCACCAGCCTTTCCATTTTTTTAAATTCTCAAATTTTTCTGTGACAAAATTGCTGGCAGCTCAGATGTCCGCTTTTATTTATTCACATTTTTTAGGAATGTGGTTCATGCAGAAGTGGAAAAAATCAGGGTCATTACTTCAGTTGTCTTTGAGAGATGCACCAGATGTTCGTCAAACTTTCCTCTATCGCTTAAGTCACCGTTCCTACCTCCATCATTTTAAGCACCTTCTGCTGTGCGGGTCTTCTCAGGATCGCTACGTACCACTCCATTCAGCACGTATTGAGCTGTGTAAGGCTGCTGTCAAGGACACATCAGTCACAGGTAGCAACAATTTATGAAATATCTTTAATCCCTAAATATTAGATCAATCTTTTTACATAGTTTTTTTATTTTAATTCAAAATGAGAGAATACATTCAGAAAAAAATGATTCCCATTACAGTCAGTCCCAACTTTATTATATAATTCCCATAAGATCAATTGTAAGCATTCCAAAATGACATTGAAATCACATAACTGTAAATCTTGGCAAACTATTGGGTTTTATCAACACACATGAAAATTGAATTATATTAATACTATTAGTTAAAATCTATAGTAGAAAATAACTTGGTGATATTGTACCAATGTGCACACTCTGCATGTTTATTTAAGTCATGATGACAAAAAGTCTTCACTTTTTATTACTGATTTTGTGTATAACATCCCCAAAGTCCTGTCTTTCCAGCAAATGTCCAGCCCAGCCATGCATGACTTAACTAACCATGATACTACTTTTTCAGATTCACCATCTCCACCTACTAGGCACTAGCAGATTGTGAGCTAGCCTTTAGTAGTAGCCATTTCCCCCTCTATCTCCCTACAAAGTCCAACTTAAAACCTTATTATTCTTGAAATGTTCTCAAGTGAAATCTCAGGCATCAACATAAATAGTTACGACTTGAAAATCTATATAAATTCCAACTTGGCATAGCATATAATCATTTATAATTACAATGAAAAAGACTAACAACAGAGGGTTATAATTTTTCTATTGTCTCTTGAGTGGAGTTAAAGCCACCACCTCTGCAACTACCTTAGCCTCAATAGTCATCTGCTATTGTTCCCACTCTGGATTAGGTATTGAATTTTCATGAAAATGCAGAAACTCATAAAATAATCCAAAACTGGGAACTCTAAGCACAAAATACCAAATTATTATGATTGTGAAGTAGAAAAGCAAGTAGCATTGAGAATAAGAGCGCTAATACTCAAGTGGAAAATGGAAACCTTTTCATGAGTGAGTTGCCTGAATGGAGTACCTAAAATACAGAGTGAATGTGGCAACCAAAAATAAGCAAGTGCCAAGTATCCACAATGAATGATGCAAGAATTTAGCATATACCAAGCATATGCATTGCCAGCACAATATCCCTCATGATAGTCGTACAATACTGCCACACATTGGCATGTTTAAGCTGCTCAGTCAACTAGCTGATTCTCTTTATATTTAAAATTACATAAAAAGCTCTCTAGGACTCTGGTAAATGTGTTTGTTTCTTGATAAATAAAAAATCAATACATTCCCAGCACTAAGATAAGAATTGATCATATGAATTATACCACACTTATCAATTATGAATGATACAACAAATTATGTTCAGTGCTCAAGAAAGATTGTTTGGGTTAGGGGCAAAAAACAGTAATATACCATGAAATTTTCAAGTATTTATTTCATTCTTAATGGTGTTAGATACAAATGATTATATGCTATGCCAAGTTGGAATTTATATAGATTTTCAAGATGTAATTCTTAACGGTGTCTTATACTGAACAAAATGAGAACTTTGTAAAATTGCA
This sequence comes from Hetaerina titia, assembly GCA_037158775.1. Classification (NCBI taxonomy): domain Eukaryota; kingdom Metazoa; phylum Arthropoda; class Insecta; order Odonata; family Calopterygidae; genus Hetaerina; species Hetaerina titia. The sequence continues at coordinate 98,377,389 of CM073776.1, forward strand.
TGTGTTGGCCATTTTGGAAGGTTAACACAAAGAATCTAAACATTATGGATGATTTTTTGTATTTCCATGGAAAATGTCAGCACTGAAACATGCTATCTTTCTATCTGGAATACTATAAGTTGCTGTTTTTGCCATGGATACAACAGGGAAGAATTATAACCAAATCATTAATGGTTTTATTAATGGAGAAACAGATTATAATCAAAATGGAAACAAAACGAAACCTAGGTTAATCTGCTCAAAAAGTGAAAAACCCTAAGAAAATACCACAGAGAAATTGAAAAATATGGAGAATATTGGAAAATCGTCGAATCACCGTTAGAGAAGTTCCTCAGGATCTAAACATTTCGACTGGTTCATGCAATTCGATTTTTATCAATGATTTGGGCATGGCACGGGTCGCCGCGTAATTCATAGTTAAGTTGCTCAATTTCGACCAAAAACACCAACGCATTAACATTGCTAATGAGATGTTGGTCTCCGTCCGCGGCGACGGCCCAAATTTGCTCCAGATGATCAACACTGGTGACGATTCATGGGTTTATGGTTATGACGCGGAAGCTAAAGCTCAATCATCCCAATGGAAGCAGCAACACGAGCCAAGACTGAAAAAAGTGTGCCAAGTTCGGTCGAATGTGAAAGTTTTGCTTACAGTTTTCTTTGATTGCAGGGGTGTGGTACATCACGAGTTCTTCCCACAGGGTAGAACGGTAAATAAGGAATATTACCTGCAAGTTATGCGCAGTTTGCGCGAAGCAATCCGTCACAAACACCCGGATTTGTGGAAGAACAAAACGCCCTGCTCACACATTGTTACTTGAGCGCGAAATTTTGGCCAAAAAAAACACGGGAATGATCCGCAGCCACCGTATTCCTCAGATCTGGCCCCCAGTGACTTGTTCTTGTCCCCGAAATTGAAGAGGCCCATAAAAAATAGATTCTTTGATCCATTTTTTGGAGCAGGTAAAAATCGAATACAAGCCAAAACACGTCCACGCAAAACAGCCATCAACAATTAACTGAACATTCAAAATGGCCGAACTTTTCGGCATAAGTGAGAGACATAAGTATCAACATACCACCAAAAAAATCGAAAATCAAATATACGTAACCCGCGGAAATTCAAAAATTGGCGGTACTTTTTTAACACACCTCGGATTCCAATAGCTGGAGAAGATACTATTAAATTTCAAATTGTCTTTAACTCCATCAGATAAAGTAATAAGCTCTATTGGTAATTCCATTTTCCACGTAAGCCTTAATCCATATTTCTAAAGTGCCTAAATAACTGTGTCAAATTTAGAAAATCAAATAACATAATTTGTTCAAAAGTACTAGGATTGAGTATAAAAAATGTACAGTCCAATGACTCATATGTTTCAATTTAAAAACATAGAAAAATAAATATTCTTTTTTGTCAGTGATTTGCTTTGTTGCCTTATGTTGGCATGCACCTGTGAAATATCAAGTGAGGAATTTTACTAACTTTTAATAATAAAACCACTTTACTTTTCCACATAAACTTTTTAATATTTACTACCTAGGTTTCGTTATAACATAACATCATCAGGTAAAAATTGACAAGTCCAACACCGTATATATATACATATCTCTGGGCGGAGGGGAAGAGGAGGGAGGAAAGAAAGGATTGGTTGAGCTATGAAGAGGGGGGCTAAAAGTCTATGGTTTGAGGTGGATAATATTATAATTAGCTGGAAGGATATGGTCAATACAATGTTGCAAAAAGCCCACCTGGCATCAGATTAGTTGGCAGAGGATTAGGGAAATGAATATTATGAACTGGGAGAACGGCACTTAGTAATTAGTTATGTGACTAAGTAGCGGGTTGGGAGGAGTCGCTACATTGTTGAAAAAGTCTCACTTGGTTTCAGGTGAGCTGGCAGGGGGTGAGGGAAAAAACAATAACGGGGAATGTGAAGGGTAAAGTCAGTTAATAGTTTTTAAAACCAATAGTTTTAAAAATAACATCTCCGCATCACTATTTGCCAAGCACTTGAGAGATTGTGGCCACACCAGCGATTTTACTCCCGAATTTTTACATTTTGAGAAGAAAGGGTACCGTCTTGATGCGCTGGAGCAGTTGGAAATCCTTCAACACACGAATTACGGGGAAGATGTTTTGACCAACGATTTTCTTTACCCTTCACATTCCCCGTTATTGTTTTTTTCCCTCACCCCCTGCCAGCTCACCTGAAACCAAGTGAGACTTTTTCAACAATGTAGCGACTCCTCCCAACCCGCTACTGAGTCACATAACTAATTACTAAGTGCCGTTCTCCCAGTTCATAATATTCATTTCCCTAATCCTCTGCCAACTAATCTGATGTCAGGTGGGCTTTTTGCAACATTGTATTGACCATATCCTTCCAGCTAATTATAATATTATCCACCTCAAACCATAGACTTTTAGCCCCCCTCTTCATAGCTCAACCAATCCTTTCTTTCCTCCCTCCTCTTCCCCTCCGCCCAGAGATATGTATATATATACGGTGTTGGACTTGTCAATTTTTACCTGATGATGTTATGTTATAACGAAACCTAGGTAGTAAATATTAAAAAGTTTATGTGGAAAAGTAAAGTGGTTTTATTATTAAAAGTCAGTATGAAGATTTTCCACCAAGTTACGCCAGAAACTGTTTTATTTTGAGGAATTTTAATTTAAAAATCATAACTCTCAAATTATTGATTTTTCCAGGAGCTGCCTACCGTGAAATGGTGCATAACATCCTCTCCCCAATCATTGGCCACCCTGAAGTAACATTTGTTCGCTATGATGTGCACCATGCACTGCCTAACACAGCCAACTCCTTGATTGGACGTGCAGCTCACATTGCAGTTCTGGATTCTGAACTATTCATAGAGAAATTTTTTGTAGTGACAGGATTAAAATACTTCAGATGAAAAGTGCTACTGATTAATGGTTCAGCAAAAAATCTGGTTATCTATTAACATAAAATTTTAATTTATTGTTTACCTATATAACTAACATAAGAGCAATGATTTATGCTGATTCAGCTTTAATTAACGCTTTATATCGATTCATTGAATTACATACCATCTGGGTAATTCATGAGTTAATGCAATCCATGAAGCAATTTTTCTTTTGTTGGTTTAGATGACAACTCGCAAAAGTTTTTAACTGAAACTTGAAAGTTACATTTAGAAATACAGAATCAAATGCTTCCTGTTGGTTGATATATTACTTTTGAGGATTTGTCAATGAAACTGAAGATTCCTGTGCATGTCACAGGTTAAAATTTTCAAAATATATAGAGCACAATTTCATAAGTATTCATTTTGTCTGCCTGGTATCCTTGGCATTTCATGTGTATAGTTTGAAAAGTTGGACTGCAAGTGACACGATCCTTATAAAATATATTAATCACAAAAATGAATAACAAAAGATTTGACAGAGTTTTTTATGTTTGATTCTTATTTCTCAAGATAACTCCAGACATTTAAATATGAAATTACCATATCAGTGTGATGAATTAGATATTTTATGATACTAAAAAACTGTATTAAGTTATGAACCTATGATCTCTTACATATAGTCAAAACTTGAGCAGTAATAAAGTCAGTGTCTTTCTTAGTTCATACTATGTATAATCTTATGTCATTTTAAAGACATTTAAAAAAATCAATAACATAATTACCATACTCATTTTCGAGTCTCTTTCTCCTACAGGCATATACACAATTTCATAAAAAGGTAAGTTCTGTATCTTTTCTGAGCAATGTACTGTCTGTTATCATTATATTAAAACCTGCATTAATAACTTGTGGCAGCTCATGAACAATGAGAGTGACCAAGAGTTAGTAGTTAGAAGATGAACAGTTGAACATTACTATTTTGGAATGAGAAATTACTTCTTGTGCTGCAGGCAGAAAATTTTAATTTTCATTACATTGTAATATGAATCTATGATGAGAAAGGCTGATTAGAAATCCTTAGGATTAAAATTAAATGAAAAATAGTTACAAATAGTCTTCATGATCATGATAATCATTGCACTCAGTAATTAAGAAGGCCCATTTATAATATGCATAAAATGGAATTATTAATAAAATAGGTATATGTACATTATATTTATTGTGATGTTCATGAATTTTCATTGAAAATTACTTTTTATCTATGAAAGCAGTATTTCCATTTTAAAATGAATTAAAGTAATACTGGTATTAGGAATTCAGGCAAAAGCTAGTGAAATCTATTAAGTATACACCTACTACATTAAAACAAAATGCCTTAAAGCCTAAAGGGAAATTGGTTGTTTTAAAAGATACCGACAACATTTGAAAGGACCATTAGCCATTTTTCTGTTAATTTTAATCTAAAACTTTGATGTAGCATGTACTCAATAATGAAGTCTGATCAATAGAACATAGTATCTGGCCAATGGTAATTTTTCATGGATGATTAGCATTTACCAAATATAATACAGTCATTGGCCAAGTGTTTTAGTGTAAAATATGCACTGAAAAAAAGGATGCAAAACAAGTTTGTAGTACATAGTAATTTCATCCATAAAATTCAACATTATTTGTGATCAGGAAACAAGTATCGCATATGTTTATGGTGGGAGTTATATTTCAAGAATTAAGATGCTTGCAGTTATATTTCATTGTAAGCATGAAAACAACACATCATAATGAATTTTAAATGTACAAGTAATTTCTAATTTAACTACCATTTTGCCTTCTTAAGCAGTAAAAAAATCCTCAATAAACCACAAACAAAACCGCATTATAAAACAGCACACTGTATTGTACACTGTTTCCCAACTTGAACTTCAGCTAAAACTTGGATCCATTTAAAAAAATATAAAATATACACCTTGTCAAGATTTGATGATTAAAAGTAATATCTGTCATGGGAAGATCTCATTACAGCAAATCTTTAGTCAAAGAAATGTTTTATTGCATTGAAAGGCTCCTGGCTGTAACTGTTTAGTCCTAAAGCAGGATCATTTTAATTTCTTTTCATGAAAACCTTTCTTTTTTAATGCATATAGAAGAGAATTTTACAATGACTAGGAAATCCAAAAGACCATAATAAATATTCCCCCAACAACATATAAAAGTAATACGCTATCACCAAATGCCCTTCCATTAGAATGGTTTTTTAAGTATAAGAATTAAAAATCTAAAATAAATGGTGCTGCCATTTATAAAGCTAAAACAAAGACCATTATAAATTGTCTCTTTTTTCAATATTATGAATTCAACCTTGACAGTCGCTGATGGTGACTTACTTCACCTTGTGATTTTTTCTTAAGGATTTCATTAAAGGAAGCATCAAACTTGGGGACTAGCAAAACTATCCAAAATGCAGTAATTTCAAGAGTCTCTGACTTATACCATATTTATCTGAATACAAGATTTCTCCCTTAATGATTTAATTGGCACTTTATGCACCAATAAATAATTACTAAGTTTGTTTATACAATTGTAATTTATGACAGCATCCCAAAAGTGAATTTAATGCATATGCATAATTTATTTTTTACCCCTAAAAATGAATTAAAAACATTTTTTTGATTTAAGCAATAAACTAGCAAGGGATTCAAAATGAATCCCCATTTCTGTAAGAATAGTTTTACACTGTAATCAACAAAAACACACTGTTGTCTTTTATTAAAGTTTAAAGATCATTGGGCAAATACAGAAATATTAGAAATCTGATCATTTTAGAGCCCATTTCATGACTTTATTTTGGTAAGAGTGGAACCATAAAAATTGGATAACTAAATCACATTCAATGTCTGATACACTATCTATACAAAACAAATTGCATTGCGTAGTGTGTATGAAAAAAGTCAACAAATCAGATCCTTGGAAAATCTAACTTAAATATAAAATGCTAAAAAATTTCAAAAAGAGTAGTTTTCATCATTCAGAGTAGTCCAATAAGTTGATCCTTTCCATATATTATATTGCAAAATATCATATTCCAACTGTGAAAATTTTGTGCATTGAATTTAACTTCTTCCATATGCAATTAGCTAAAAAATCATACCTTTGTCCCAAGCTAGCATCAAAAAGAAAACTTCATTCTTATGTTCTGGTAAATATGGTAATAATTATCCTTGAAGAATTTTCTAGATATTTGATTATGTAAGAATTATAATCAAAAGATAACTGAAAGTAATTTCCATCAAAACTCTGGTTAATTAAGTATTTGAGGTGCATTCCAATTTTTGCTTCACATGAATTTATGTGGTTTGTTACTGTTGATTCTCATATCAACACTTTTGTCACATTTCTCCTTATGTAGCCCAGCAATAAGTGTATACCTTTATACTAAGTGCCACAGGCAAGAGGCCAAAGTGGTAATATGAACACCAAACACTTTAAAGGGAAGATGCAGAAATAGAGTGGCCATTTGGTGCACTGGTGCTGCAGAGTAAAGTATGAAGCAAAATTCAGCACACACCCTTAGTATTGTTACATTAATTACTTTGGCACCAACGACATGATGTTCATGAACTGCAAGTTTCCTTTAGAATAATATATTGAGGAAATATGTTTAAACATTCTTAATTTCACAATTCTCATTTTAACTGTAACATTAAATTACTTCTTCCAATTTTTCTCTCTTTATGATTTTGCAACAAACATTTAGGAATCTGTATGGTTAAGACAATACTTAACCAGATATACAATTCAGTATGTAAAACAATGCATATTAAAATGATATTGCAGTTTGTTCCAAAAAGGTATGAATTTTTTTCAATTTCTCTTTCAACTTACATAAAAGAACAATTTAGCTATTCGTAAATTTCTTTCTGTAAATTAAATTAATCCACAATGAAAGAAATTACAATAATAACATACGAATTGTGAAGTCTATTAGTCACATTTTGAAATTGACAGCATCAGGCCTCAGGTCTATATTTTCAGAAGGTACTTTCATAACCAATGCATGATATTTTAGGTATTATCAATATCCCTAAAATTCAAGGTCATCTCAAACTTTTATCAAAGGTCATTGTAACCAGAATGAATATTAGCTTCAATTAGGATTCAAAAGTTTAAGGAAATGGTGCATGGCAACATATCATCATTTTAATTTCCTATCAAATATCGCATGCTTACATCAACAGTGTATCATACAATACCAGTGTTTATGCTTAGCCTAAAATCTTACACAAATTTTAATACTATAGTAACTTAACAATTGACTAGAAGCACATCCTTTTCAGGCCAAAAAGTTGTGAAAATAAACTTTTCAAAACCAGTTATTTAGTTAGTTTATTCAACAGTATCAGCCCAAATCTCATGACTCCTTCATTTTATCACCACAGTCAATCATTGAACCTGCTTTTCCTACTAACATGATCAAATGCTTATGTTGTCACTAATCTTTTCATTAAATATAACATTTTAAGCAACATGGAATCATAATCAAAACTCCAAATCTATTTGTGACATTTACTTATATTTCCTTTCAAACATTTCTTTTGACTAATTTTTGTGATAATAAAGTGGGAATCAAATTAACTCATCCATCTAGTATGGGTGTCCAAGTCAAATATGTTGCTACCTCCAATGTAAACTCTTTATGTTTTACATGCCATGGACCAAGCCAGCTGAAGTTGGGAGAAAAGTGTCACGTCACAAGTGAGTCAAATATCCTGGATCACATTCAATTTTTATTTTCATTAAAGTGAAAACCATTTCCCTGGCAAATAATTCAGAAGAAGGGTCTGATGACACATTATGTAGTATAATTTTGAGTGTCAAAGATGGAATGTAGTTTTTGGAATTAATGATTCAATGATGTACTTCCTTTTCATAAATATATTAAAGTAAATGAAATGTTAGAATCACTAGGGTTAAAATGCTTCATTGTCATACATATAAAAGAACAGATAGACAAGATATATATATGTCATGACTTCCTCTTTTGAAATGCCTTTATATGAATAAGAAAATGAAGCACAAATAACTTCTATAATCAAGTTAAAAATGTGTATAAGACACAAGAGTCCCTCCATGAATTTTGGAATCAATATTATCTTATTGCTCACAATAATCTCTTGTCTGTCTCTTGTCACATCAAAACACCACTATCACCAAATGAGCTTGCTAGAAAAAGTCCCATTACTATTTTTGGTTATGAGGACAAATTTTTAATATAGAAACAAATGAAGTTTTACACAATTTAGGAGCTTTAATGAGATTTTCAAATGATATGTCATGATTTTTACTATGGTTTATTGGTGCTGAATGCTAGTTATGCTGTCATATGTAAATTATTTTGTGTATACAATTTTATTAGAAAGTTTATTTGAAAATTTACCCTTTGTACAGTATAATTTAGAGGCACTGAAATGCATGTGCCATTAAGAAAAAATAACCTCCTGGATTGTTTGTCTTATTTGTATTTTGTATAAAAGTTGCAAGTCTTGCATAAGAATGACATTAGTAGCTGTTATTGGTTTTAAAGTGTGAATATTTTGAAGTTAGCACGAGCTGTTGCTATGAATGCTAATTGGAATGTGAAATAAGTGTGAGTTCTGTCATTACGGGGTGTTTCAGCTATTATGAAAAATTAGCCCCTTAACCTAATACAAGGGCCTAATTGAGCACATTGCTAGCCATTTTTGAGCAATTGCCAAGGAAGGCCTACCTGAAATGGCTTAATTGATAGGAAGAGTTAGAAGGCATTGTATGTAATCCCTCTTTTCAAGTACCAATGTTTTATCACAACCACTGTTCCCATAACACACAGTAATTATTGATGTTAAATGCAAACCATCACATACAGCTCAAAATAAAATAAATGACACATATGATATTTTATTACTGTTCGTTAACTGAGAAGGACACACTAGGACAGCTCAATTCATGTTAATGAATGAAAAAATGTTTAGTGCTGTGATAGAGTGTACTTTTTACTGTTTATTATAATAAAATGGTTGTCCAAAGATTTAGCCTTTTAATCCTCTCCTTCTTCTTTTCTCCATTTGCTGATGGTTTATTATGAGTAGGAGGTGTGTTAAAAAAGTAATGGGAATTTTGCAATTCTGTATAGATCACCATGAGTTCTTGCCACAACGTCAAACTATCAATAAAGAGCAGCACCTCTTAACAAGCTCAACACCATTTGCGTGAAGCAATACAGAAATGAACGCCCGTATTTGTGGCGAAACAATTCATGGCTTTTGCACCACCATGAGATAATGCACCTACTACTCACGGCTTGTTGGTATTGAATTTTTGGCCGAAAACAGCACTGCATTGATGATGATGTCCCAGTCTCCGTATTTGCCAGACATGGTCCCGTTGTGTAACACTTTTCTGTTCCCAAAAATAAAGGGAACCTAAGATAAAGAGAACAAATAAAAGATTAATACTATGCACAAATAATGGTATGAAAAAATAAAAGAAATTCATTTAAAAAAAGGAAGTTTGGCTATGGGAAAAACTCATTAAAATAAGGAAAAAATTAAAGAATTATATACAATTGTAAAACAAAGAAACAAATAATCCAACCAAGATAACATTCCATGGGAGGCATCACTTTGCACATTAGATGATTAGACAACAACAAAGCAGAAAAAGGTAACACTGAGATGAAGACTATAAATAAGGATGACTGATTGGATTTTTATAAGAAATGTGGGGGGAAAAGAAGAAGAAATGGATCATAATGAAGTAAAAACAAAACAGGCATAACAGAAAAAAAGGGTCTCAGATGAAATTGAAGTTGAGGAGTTAGAGGAAGAGCAAAGAAGATCTACAAATAGGAAATCTAGACAATATTAATAACAAAGCAATGAAATGTTTGGATGGTCAAACTAAACCAGAATCTTAAAACTGATAAATTCACACTGTAAAACGAAAACCATACCCAAATACCTGAAAATGATTTCTAACAGACCAATTTTCAAGAAAGGGAATAGAACCAACTACGAAATATTTTGAGGTTAAACTATAAGACCCTTCTAAACTCAGCTGATAAAATATTTACCAGAATAATAACCATATTCAAATCATAGCAGAATGTATATTGTACTATTAGAAGGACAAACTGGCTTTAGAAAAGGTTGACCTTGTACTGATAACAAATTTGTAGTTAAGCAAATCATTGGGAAACAACGAATTCAATAAAGATATTTTATTTTTAGGTTATATAATATTTTTTAACAGAGTTCATGGGAATCTACCATGGAGAGTTTTTAATCAGAGAGGAATTCAATTGCATTTAATTAAATTAATAAAAGGCACATAAATTATCACAAATCTGTACATGTCTCAGACTGCTCAGGTGCGAGTGGGGAACGGTGAGTCAGGATGGGCAGTGTTAGGAAGAGGTGTAAGGCAGGGTTGCCCATTGTCACCGGTGCTGTTCAACGTATATGTGGAGGAAATGATTAAAGAGGCATGGGAAGAACTGGAGGTAGAAATGAAAGTCGGAGGGGAATTCGTAAAATTGGTTAGGTTTGCTGATGACCAAGCATTAGTTGCTCTCAGTCAGCCAAGGGATTGCAATCATTGCTGAATGAATTGGAGGTTCAGTACGATAGATATGGGATGAGAATCAATGTTAACAAAACAAAGGTTATGTGATTTTCCATGAAGAAGAAGGCTAAGCTAAACATTAAAATAGGAGGGGAAAAAATAGAGCAGGTAGAACAGTTTACGTATCACGGAAGTGTTTTGGACCAACACGGTCAAAGTAGTAGGGACGTAAGGAGAAGAATTGTGCTAGACAAAGATGCTTTCTCAAGGAGGAGGGAGTTGATGATGGGCACGTTGAGTAGGGAGGTTAAGAAAAGACTCTTACAAACTTTGATATGGAGCGCAGCTATGTACGGTGCAGAAACGTGGTCACTGAAGCAGGAGGATAGATGTAGATTGAGGCTTTTGAAATGTGGGAGTGGAGGAGAATGGAGAAGGTCAAATGGACTGAAAGGAAAACAAATGAGGAAGTACTAGGGATGGTGGGTGAGGAGAGGGGTTTGTTGGGAGAAATCCTATGGAGGCAGGAAAAATGGATGAAAGGCGTATTGAGCGGTAGTGGAATGTTGAAGAAGGTAATAGAGGGGAGAATGTTGGGCAAGCGACGAAAGGGCAGGAACAGGATAGGGATGTTGGACGGGATGAAGGGAGGTAAGAAGTACACAGAGATGAAGAGGGACCTGATGTAGAGTAGGTTGCTGGATTTTATTTTGTTAGGAGTCACAAAATATTTATCTGATAATTAGGTCAATCCAAAAAAAACCTACCTTAACTGGTAGATTACCTTATAATAAATTATCACAAATCACCAAAGCAATGAAACTACAACAGTTTTAGTTAATCTAGACCTTCAACGAGGATGTATTTTGTCAGCAACACTTGTCAATGTACGAGGTCTGTTTGAAAATTACCAAGCCATGCAATACTTTGAGAAAAATAGCCAGCCTGTAACAATGAGGCCTTGGTCCTCTTCTAATTACTCCACATTTTCCACTTTTCAAAATATTCGGCAAAGTTCTTTTTCAGAATAGCCATTATCTGTCACATTGAATTCTCCTTTATCTTGTCAACAGACCATTGGGAAAACTGGGCTCTTGTTTCAGGGTCATAGCCATAGAACCATGGCTCATCTCCAGTTACAACCTTTTTTAGAAAACCTTGGGTCATCGTTTGCAGCTTGGAGTAATTGCCCTGCAACTGCAGCACGAAATTCTTAATGCTGACAAGATAAAAGAGAATGCAATGAGGTAACTGATAGCCATTCCAAAATGGGGGTCAAGATGGTGCGGTGGCTAGAGTCCTGGCTTCCCAAGAAAAAGAGGGCCCAGGTTCGAATCCTGGAGATGGAAGATATGTTTCAGCAGTATCCCAATCCTTACTTGAGGTGCTTTGTGGAGAGCACTTTGAGTGAGCATGCCGCGCGTCGGATGGGACGTTAAACTGCGGACCCCTAAGTGCCTTTCGTTAAGAGTAGGCTAATGCCAATGATGGGTTTCTCTCCACCCTTTCTCCCTCCCCATCCATCCCTAATGTCGCAAATGACCTCAGCTGTCAATCACCTCCCCAAAAGCTACTACTATTATTACCATTCTGAAAAAGGACTTTACCGATTGTTTTGAAAAGTGGAAGAGATCCTGGGATAAGCATGTTGGGTTCCAAGGGGAGTACTTTGAAGGGGGCAACTAAGGCCTCCTCATTGTTTGAGGTAGGCTTTCTTTCTCAAAATATTGCATAGCTGAATACTTCTTGAACTGACTTCACATGTCCACTAAAGATGTGTGACAGCTAGATAAGAAGAATAATTACACAAAAAAGTTCACTCTATAGCACAAAATATGTACTAATGTTAGTCTTCACTGATGACCAAGTGCTGACTTTCAATAACATACTCCTGAAAGCCAAAATGAAATTTCTCAAGATGGCACAAGAATGCAAACAAGATTTCACCTAAAAACAAATTTCTTCCAGGGCTGATGAAGCAGACATTGAAGATAATTTTGAAAAGTCAATGTTTTGAGCAAGTCACATCCTATACCTTTCTTGGATTAAATAGCAATACAGCCATAAAAGAGACATAAACAAAAATAGTGGCATTCAATTGTATTAACAACAATGCAATATGATGAACTTAAAAAATTAAAAGGTTATAAAAGCCACTTCAATGAACTTTTAAAAAACTATGGCTTTCCTAGGGGAATACATGGCAGTGAAAATTGGACAATTACTAAAGCAAATGAATAAAGATACAAAAATCTGAAATGAAATCTTTAAAAGAGCTGCTGGCTATATAATAAGTGGAGAAAAGAGATATAAGAGAGAAACTTGCATTAAGTTTCATTTTTATATGCATTGGCTCATTATGAATTATATATGCCCCCTCTTGTTTTATTTATTTGTGGCAATCAAATTGACTGCAATTTTTTGGCTCTTCCACTTTTAAAATGTGCTATAATAAATCATAATGAAATGCAATAACAGCTTCTAAAAGCCTGTAATCTACACTGTATATCTTATACACAGTCGCACCTATACGGTATGGTAGCCATCACCCTTCCGCCCATCATGTCGGGTGTCGGCTCATTCATGTGACATTTTCATTACTCTCTGGCATGGAGAATCTCTAGTGGACAGCTCTGAAAGTTCTCATACTTGTAGTAGCCATTTGCGAGATTCATTGAGTAACTGGGGAGAACAGTCTCCCAACTTATTGGGAATTACTACATGCAATATGAAGAATGGGGTGAGAAACATCCCTCCTCTGAGTTATGGAATAGCCCCCTTTTTACCATCAGAATATAAATAACAATTGGTAGAGGAGCCATTTTGGTAGGAATGCTTGCTATAGTGTATAAAGAACATAACAGTATTATGATCCAATAAAATTAGATCAAAAACATTTATTGCATACTCAAGCTTATAATTGCTAGTTAATACATAGTCAAGAGAAGTCATCCTTCTAGTGGGTTTCAAACTGGCACAGAAGAGGTTGAAGAATCCAAAGAGGACAATTAAGAGCTATTACTTATTGAAGAGGTCAACACATATGTTAACTCCTTTAACTATTTACTTAGTACTTGTTAAAAAAATCAGGAGCTTTTCTTGTCATTCACAGCCCAGCTTGAAGTGACCAATGGTAAAATATATTAAGCCAACTACGAAGTTCAGACTGCTTGACAACAGTAAGTGGGTTAGTTATAAGAATAAAAATATTGCAATAACTTCACAACTTCTATTTGCAGTTCATGCAACAGATGAAATTTCTACATTATGTAAATTTAGATATGAGAGAGACTTTAACTCTTGGATAAGGTTCAATTTTACAAATGATAGAGTATCATTGGTAAAGATTTTTTTTTAGAGCCTTAGTATTTTTTCAGGTCCTGCGAAAGATTTTGGTTGAGTGAGATGGTTTATTTCTTTCATTATTTCATCACAGGGCCCATAGAGCTCTGGCGATTGATTTCCTTTCTCTTGCCTCAATTATTTTTGAAGACCCACTCAATACATGCTTCCCCTCGGTAGATTGACAGCAGAGATGGGACATATATACTGGAAGTGTCTTCAGTGTCCAGCAAACCTAGATCCACTTGGCTAGGGAATATATGTATTTACTACATGGGAAGAACGTTGGACTACTGACCGGAGGGTCCCGGGTTCAATTCCCGGGCAAGGCACTCTGGGCACCTGCAGCTCCACCCAAGCTAGTTGATTTTTCGGGTACCAGATCTTCCAGGGAAACCATAATCGGCACAAGGAAAGGAACTGGCCCCCCTACCCTGTGTGAATATTCACACGCCATCGGGCTTAGTACATGGGTGGGCTCTACCATCACCTACTAAACCGACCTTTGGGTTGATTACTGTGTTTATGGTTTTTTTTACTACATGGGAAGCATATTAAATATGCTTCCCATGTAGTATTAATATTTGCCCTGACACATCAGAATACATGTATACCAGTATATTTTAATGCATTTTATATATTGGAAATCACCAGGTCTTCCTAATAATTGGTACAGACATTGTTTAACACAAAATATTTTAATATTTAATTGTTACCAATTTTATAAAATTAATTTAGGGGCTCAAGTGAATAAGTTGAGCCACCCAATTGGCAAGTTAATGTTTATTTGCTAAAAGGCACTTTCCAGAACAACTGTAATATTTATTATATGATAAAATTAACAAGCTGGCATTGAGCCCACACTAAAAATAATGATTAAGGTACTTAGGGCCAATGCGCTAACCATTTACACCACAATTACCTAGGGATATTGGCATGTTTTCAAGGGTTAATTCTGGATGCAATGACCTTCGATTTTTTACAGGTTGTATCTAAATGCAATGAGGTGTGACTTCTCACTTTGGACACTGCAGTTCCATCAACTGTCCGTGTATATGAAGCAATCTGAGATAAGGAGGTTATGATCTCTCATTGTAAACCAATTAGGGAAGGGTAATAAAATGACAGAATGACAACAGCAAAACTTTTTTATTTTTCCAAGTTACAATCTATAAATCACTTATAAATATCACAATGCATGAATGACTGGATGAATGAACAACCCAATTATGATTACAATGGAAAGATGTAAACATCTTCAATTTTTAATATTAATCTTCCATTGCTAACTCCATATTTTATACATTAAAAATTATTTATACAAGATTGACAATTTTATTGATAAAAACTTTGTGCAAGTAATATAAAACAGGGCTTGTTTACTCAAATATTCAAAAGACAAAGGGAAATGGGCAAAAAGTAAAATTTAATACTAAATATATGAGCATACACACTGTACCAAATCATTCATTTCTGCAGCCATTGTGTAAATTATTGTCCAATCACTTCTAACAATGATATTCCATGCACAACTATCAACTTCAGCTTCAAATAACAATCAGGATAACATGTCTATGAAAGTTACTGTTCTTTCAACAAATTCTTCTTCAGCCTTCATAAATGATTTTTATTCCATAAAGACAATAATACATCTCATCTCATTGCAGGAAAGTTTTGCATATTTCTGACGTATTGGCGTATTTGCTCATTTTTATACCTGTTCCTAAAACATAGTCTTCTAAGAAACTTACGATTTACATTACTTTTTATAGGCTATAATATCAACACTAACTTTCCATTCAAATACATTATGATTAATATGTGATAACATAAACCCACATTGTTATATTTCATAGGTGTGCGAATGTATGCGTGAGTGTAAGCATGTGTGTACATTACATAGAAATAAAACAAATATAGTATTAAATTTAGCACAAATTATCTACTTTTTAAAAAATTCATGCACATAGGCCTCACAATAAAAAACTATCTAAGAAATATGACCTAAAACAGAAGACCAAATCACCAATAGCCTTTAACAAGCAATTAAAATATTCAGCTTATATCAAAATTCTTGCTTGAACTTCATTATAATATCTATAAAAATACTTTAACCATTCCAAGTGCACCAAATATTTTATAATTATGGCACATTAAAATGAGCAAAATATAAATTGAACACTTGTGATACATTTACGATGGTTATTACTTGTGAAGGTCAAATTTAACTTCTCCAGTTCACAGCATGTTTTTACATACATTTCATACCAGGGCAAATTCAGTGCCACCTAATAATAATTTTCCATTAACTAATTTATAATCTCTCAATTATTGAAGCTATACATTATAATTTTTACAATTTTCCACACGTACAGTAGTTAACAATGATAATTTTATGTCACAATTAATGATTGTTTTTTATCAACATTATGGTCATTTTATCAGCATAAATTGAGGCATATTTGAAGGATTTGATAACAATGAGCACTGCTACAAGGATGATACAGGAAAGCAATATTATGAAGAACCTACATGAATAGAATATCTGAAACTACCACGTAGTTTAACCGTGAAATCCGAAGAAATTAAATCAGTTCTATTGAATCATTTCAGGTAAGTAAATGTGTACAGAGAATACGAGCATGAGAAATAAATAGCTTTATTGGAGATACTTTCAATGATAAGCAACACATATGAAAATATTTATCTTGCGACCAGATTCTTCAAGGACCAAAACACCCGAGTAATAGTAGTTTAATACAGAACATAAAACTGTGACTTCTGCGTTAATTTAGGAAAATTACTGATTGCATATCTCATTTGAGATTAAATAGGAATATACGAAAAATTTTTAACAACAAAAATTTGACACTTTAGGGCAGTTTAATTTTTTAGCATGTTAAAAAAGGGAAAAAATCATTCACAATCTATTAGAGTTTGATTGAACTAATGTTGGCAATGACAAAAATAAAGAAGCCTAACATGAATCATTTTCCACATCTGGTGAAAAATTTTCAAGGTAACATGTCTCTCATAATGTATTAATGACACTATCTGTCAATAATCTCAGTTGTTTGATCACATTTCATCAATTTAAAAGCTAGTCATTTATACATTATTCAGGTTTACATTTTCTAAGACAAATTTACACATTTGTGGTCATTCAATCACTGTGCAGCGTTTCAGAGTGAAGGAATCTGACTGTGCTCCTTACATTAAGCCAAACAGAAAAGGGAAAAGTATCAATTTACATCAGATAATGGTGTCTTGCAATGTATCAGAGTGTAGGGCCTACTACTGATTAAATAACTTTAGTACTTCCTATTTTAGGCCTCAAAACTTCTTTACAAAAAACACTCAATAATTTTATGAGCATGACTGAGCATTTGACTGAAAAAAATGGAATATTTCCTTACTTGTTCTAGGCTGGGAAATTAAACAAAAATCACACCATGAGATATGACAAGAAAACCCCTTTCAAACCACTAACACACACAAAGAAAATCTATTGTATTTCATATCAATAAACAGAATCCATATCCCACACATGGATCAGTGTTGAGAGTTTAATTTCATTCTGTCGCTAGACAATGAGCAACCGATTCAACATTCCAAACATCAGCTTAAGCCTTTCCAGATTGGTCTCTAAAATCAGATTTCCATATTTCCCATTATATTTGACTCATGTTTCATCCTTGTTTTCTATCTCAGCAATGTCTTATTTGTTGCCTTATCCTTCAGAATTTTTATTTTTTCCATTCAAGTAAGTTCATAATTTTTTATGAGATGAATATGCATCATCCTATTGACATAAAGCAAAAGAACACGAATTTGCAGAAAAAATTAAAATAAATTCCAATGTTTTACACATTTCCCAGTCAACATATCCTTTTACAATGATGGACATTTCCTACTTTGATAGAATGTGAGGAAAATTCAATAAATGCACGTGAGTTATGTTCACTCACAAGTACTACCAACTGCAAATTTATCTGAAAGCACCCTAACAAGGGAGTCCAGGCTGAGTCCCCAAAACTATTTCATTTCTTTAAATTTTCAGGGTTCCTTTAATTCCAGAATTTATTTGTATCAAATTCTGAATATCATATTTATATGAGCATTAGAACAAACTTGGATCTTGCCAATTTTGGAATCTTCACCTATTTGAGCAATGGACTACTCAAGCCCTGGAGTAGGGAACAAGTCATTGCCAAAGCCATTCCATTTGAACCATGGAAAAGTTGTGAAAGAGAACAATTTCATCTTTTTCATCAACAAGAAACAACTAGCATTTTTCAATAATTATAAACAATCTAGAGACTGGAAATTTAAATGGTTTATTACATTTTGATAAATCATCCAATAAAAGATTCTTATCATAAAACAAACACTGAGAAATTTTAACGATTATATAAGTTAAATGAAAATTTTTAACTGCTAAAATGTTTCACATTCATTCACAGTATGCACAATTATAAAAAATAATATTGTCCATGAAATATTTACAAAACGGCATATAAATATTGGAAGTCATTATGCAAAATGTGTCTACAAAAGAAAATGAGAATATTTTTATCAATACTTCAAAATTAAGAGGAATAACTTCTGGTTCTGATTGGTTTAAGTCAAGTAAATCCAGTGAATTTTCACAAGTATTTAGATGAACCATCTGCTTTCAGAATATTCATCAATATAATATCTTTTCAAATATCTTGCAATCACCCCAATTATTATACACTATAACAAGTGCCTATGACAACATTTGCAGTATAATAAACAATCAATGCTAAAACTTCACCAAATCTGAGGATTTGCTATGCATATAACCTCAAAAAATCCAATTAAACTATGATTATGTTAAGTGTATCAACATTTGCTATTGCTTACCCTGGATAAGTAACACTACAGATTTATTTGTACTCTTGCAGAAATCCTTCATGGAACTTCCTTAGTTTCTCCAACATCAACTTGAGTTTATCCGGTTGTGGCAAAATGGTCGTTCTGTCATGTTAAGAAAATGAGATGTAAAATACTACAACTTTACATGTGATTTCTGCTGGAAGAGATACAAAATAAAGCATGCAAAAAATGTAGATTTACAGTTACCTCACACTGTAATTAACCCTTTAAGTGCCCAAGTCGTTGTGAGCAATGCTGATGAAATATCCCAAAAATACTAACATCGCTCTAGGTGACTCATTTTGCAATGGCATTTAATGTAAATAAAAACGTTATGCTTTTATTTATTGAACCTAATTATATAAGATTTTTTTATATTAATGCAATTTTCAATTTTATATTCTGCCTTATTAACTCTTACTATATTTTTTCTTTCATTTTTAGTGATACTTTTAATTTCATTTACCTTCAAAACTCTATGCAGCTTGTATGATAAGCAAGCTTTTGCCAATGGACAATTCTCTAACTTGCGTAGCATAAGAATTTTTCCTGTCCGTCAGCAGAGGTGGGCCATCGCTCCCCTTGCAATGAAAACCCAAGGGCAATGTCCTCGAGACATTTGATGCCCTCATATAAAGAGATAAGGGCCCGATAACCTCTGACACCGAGTCAGACTTGCTGAATAAGGGGGACGCTGTTTATTGTGGAAATGCCGGAGCACTGAGGCATGTGTAATGTGCTCTCAGGGTATCCCTCCCCTTGCGAGCAGCACAACAACACAACTAAAGTCAGCCCTTCTCTCTCTGCATCGGAGCGGTGCAGCAAATGTTACTGCTCTCAGGTTTTTGTTCCATTGCTTCAGAGCACAATACTTATATTATGCTCACTACAAATATGAAATTATTGGGAAATTATTATAAACATATGTTTTTTAAGACACCTTTCATGCTTTGCATTTCTCACTAAATTAGCCTGACAATTTTTACAGAAAATTAACCAATTACAAATGGCAATCGAAGGGTTAATTTGGAAAGAAAAAAACTGCCCGATTAAATACTAACTAATTGGTATTATCCATGAAAAGATAGTCGATATTTTGAGCAGACGTCAACAGCAGAGAAGAAAACAGATACAAGTGTATAACAAGCATGAGGATAAGGACTACATAGTCGTACAATGAAGTACTATGAAGCACAAAAGCAACGGGAAACTACCGCATTAGTCTCCTGAGGAGATGCAGCCCTGCACTCCACCTATTTATGGCATGATGCATCCTTCCCGAGAAAGTACATTGCAAATACCAGGAAGTAAGACAATTAGCATCAGGTAGGGTAGGATGGAGGGCTGCAGTCAACCAATCTTAAGACTGAACAACCAAAGATGATGATGAGGCATACAATTAAAGAAACTTAATTTACCATCATGGTATTTTTCCTTGCAGTTCATAGCCAACTATAATATATAAATTTCACTTCTTTTGACATGACAAAAAAGGTTGTCAAAAGCCTCAAATTACCACTGATTAAGGACCTAGACTTTAGGCTTCTTCATATTTTCACTATATGAATGGTTCAATGTAACTGATGTCATAAGGTGATCTTTATTGACAATGAAGGAAAAAGATGAGGTTTTAAATTATTGTTAGTTCACTGACCAAGTAGTCTGCATGAATACCTGAAGTGATATGTTCCAAGTTGTTGGCCGAATCCAGAACCAGGTACAATGCATATTCCTGTGTTTTCAAGAAGCTGGAATGCATAGAATGTGTCTGGAGTTTGACCAAGAGATTTTGCTTTCTCAACAGCTTTTGATGGAATATCAATCTGCAATAAACAAAACTCAACATAACTTTTTTTTAACCGGATGATTATGTCCAACGTCAAAACCTTGGTCATATGTTAATTAAGTTCATGTGGAATTACAAGGTTAATTCTATCCACTGAATGGTTGAGGCCTTAACTTTGTAGAAATCCATGTTTAACTTAAGAAATTAAATATTATCTTTGGTTTCTACAGAAATGTATTTCTGTAGAAAGCAAAGATAATATTTAATTTCTTAAGTTAATTCTATCCGTTTAAACATGTCATCATTTTTATTTTAAGGTCATACACATAGATTAAAATTAAATAATTGACACTCACATGTATGTCTTCTTAGCCTTCATCGATTACATGATATAAAAGATATTAAAAGGGCATGCATAAAAATATAATAATAACCTCTATATGAATAACCCAATGGAAATATAAAATTTCTAATTGTGACCAAGCTTTCAAGCCAAGATCAAGCTTTCAACAAACCTAGCCTCTCTTAATCATAAAATATTTAGCCAGAATTTCAATAAATTAAACACATATGACATCTTCTAACTCTTTTGGAAGAGAAAGTAACACTGATCTGACGTCTTGCAAACAAATTCTTCCCTCATAAATGCTATGAATTAGTTCATAAAAACTCTTCCTCCCATGATCTCCTTAATCTTCAAGTAATTCTAGGGTTATGCTATTGGTCTATCCAATTAAATTGGATTAACCCCACAGCCTTATTTGATTTCAATAACCTTAATACCCTTTCCAACTCACCATTGAGTAAGCCTTGACCTGTGAGGGTAGTCTGAAAAGTTTCCAACTTAGCAAATAACCAAGACATTTTTTCTTCAAATTTATTTTTATTTTTCTACATAGTCTCTTGAGTTCATACACATTTTCCAGTAATGCTCTTAACTTCTGAATATTAGTTGATGTCTTTCTCCATAGAATAGGCGATGTATATGATAACTTTCTCATCTGAAAAAAATCTGTCCTCTTAAGTGAAACAGGGAAAAGTCCCATAAGTGGTGAATATGTTGGGTTGTCTGCCAAAACAAAATGCAATTTGTGAATTTTAGTTATGGCAACCACAGAAGTGTGAGCAGGTGTATTGTCCTGATGCAAAAACACTTTCTTCTTTTTCAAATGCAGTTGTTTTTGCAATTTTTGCCTTCAGCTTATCAAGTAATAATGCTTGATACTCTCCCGTTATTTTTTTACCTTTTTCAAGGTAATCAATGAACACAATTCTGTGACTATTGCAAAAATGTCACCATCACCTTCCCATCCAACAAGCGGATAGCTTATGCAGGTCCAATTCTTAAGTCAAAAAATGAAAAATAATTCTTTTAATATGCCTATTCCCTACACTATCTCTCCAACCTTAATTCCTTAGTCATCCAGTACCAATTGGTGACCTTTTTAAAATTTTTCAATGGTTGTCGCAGTTTTTGGCCATCCCAAATGCTCATCATCAGCCAAGTTGGTAATGCCACATTTAAATTCAGTTGCCCAAACTGCCCAGAATCATAAATGATTCTGCGTAGTCCCCTCACTATAGGCATCCAACTCATCTTTGATTTGAGTAGGCACATTGCCTTTCAAAGACAAATATTTAACGTCAGCTCAATACCCAAGTTTTTCATTTTCACAAAAACCCTCATGACTCACTCATAAAATTGTCAAACAAGAACTGAGTCTTTGAAATGGCTGAAAGTTTTGTGAGCACCATTCAATGCATACGTAAACACATTCCCAAACTTTTGTTGTAGAGTGTTGTTGTCTTCATGCTGAGGTTGGAAATCATTCAGACAACCCTCAAAAGCTATACTCATTTACCTGATTTTCTCTTTCTATGTCTAAACTTGTTGGCCTACTGTCTATACCATTATTTCAAGTGGAAAATGCCGTCTATCAGATGTGGCATTTAACTGTGCTTATTTTTTGTGTCTTAAATTAAATGGAGGCTCATGATGATGCTGAGTTTTCCCGACCCACCTCTCTCCATTTCTCAAAAATACTACCACAACCAAAATAACCTCCTATCCCCGATGGTGTTAATAATTTCCACTCCCCAAATAAATACTTCTAGGTTACTTCAGCCAGTGTTTACATTGCAGAAAAGACCAACATGAACAACAATAAATCTGAATTCCTACCAATCTTATCCAGGTCATCTTCAGCTATTATGCATTTTACCACTCTCAACTCTGTATATTTTAAAAAATGAATTCCTTTTTAAAGAATAAATTTAATTAAAGTTGATCAAAACTCCAATTTGACCAACCATAATATCTGGTCAAAAAAATATTCATATTCTACAAAAATACAGTGAACTCGCCATTTAAGAATTAAGATTAATAAAATGCTATCACCTGATATTAAAAAAATATACACGTTCCACTCTCTAATACAAAAGTGAAGAGCCTAATGCTATTAGTATTGAAATTATCATTCCAATTATATTGAACATTTGATCCATGTATAATTGCATTGATGTTTTCAAAAAATCCTTGTCATTTGTAAAACATAGTGACTAACAATTTATTGTTAGTGCTTCTTCTTGATGATGAGGCTTCAAATTTGGGTTAATATATAATATGGGCGATTAAGACTACATAAGAGAAAAACATGTATTAATTGCAAGAAACTGCGGGAGATGCCGCAACAGTAACTATTAATGGAGTCATCCGCTATGTGTGTATTATAATGCAACAATTTCAGAGAGTAAAAATCATTCGCCTTGACCGGGATTCGAACCCGGATCCCTCGATATCCGGCCGAGTGCTTTAACCATTTAAGCTACCGAGATGTCCTCTTACACTCTGAAATTTTGGGGGCTTTAAAGGAACAAGATGTTGTGACGAAATACCGTACATACAATGTCACAGGCATTCGTAGTCGTGCGCGAGGCGCCACAGTCCACGAGGTTAAAGCCAATTTCAAACACTTAGGCTGTTCATTTCAAGAAACTGCGGCAGATGCCGCAACAGTAACTATTAACGGAGTCATCCGCTATGTGTGTATTATAATGCAACAATGGTATTTTGTCACAACATCTTGTTCCTTTAAAGCCCCCAAAATTTCAGAGTGTAAGAGGACGTCTCGGTAGCTTAAATGGTTAAAGCACTCGGCCAGATATCGAGGGATCCGGGTTCGAATCCCGGTCAAGGCGAATGATTTTTACTCTCTGAAATTGTTGCATTATAATACACACATAGCGGATGACTCCGTTAATAGTTACTCTTGCGGCATCTCCCGCAGTTTCTTGAAATGAACAGCCTAAGTGTTTGAAATTGGCTTTAACCTCGTGGACTGTGGCGCCTCGCGCACGACTACGAATGCCTGTGACATTGTATGTACGGTATTTCGTCACAACATCTTGTTCCTTTAAAGCCCCCAAAATTTCAGAGTGTAAGAGGACGTCTCGGTAGCTTAAATGGTTAAAGCACTCGGCCGGATATCGAGGGATCCGGGTTCGAATCCCGTCAAGGCGAATGATTTTTACTCTCTGAAATTGTTGCATTATGTATTAATTGGTTTTTTCCTTCAATACAACACTGATTAGTTGAAATAATCTATCAATAAGTTACCTGAAGTTTTCAAATAAGAGTACAAATGTTCTTTATCCATAAAATCATTCTTTAAAGTGGTAATGGAGTCATGTTTAGTCAACTTTTACCTCATATTTTACCAACCCTCTTCCATCCCTAACTGTCGTCAAAAGAAGAGTACCATGAATTTAGAATGAAATCGAGCAACATTAAATTGGAAAATTAATTTTTTTATTTCAAATTACTTGGACTATTAATTGAGCAACAATGAAAGAATGTTTTACGATCAAAGGTACTAGAAGTTGTTTCAACCCTTTTGCTAACATAACCTGGAATTATTTTAATGCTCTAGAATTAATTTTTCAGATCATAAAATTAGATAAAATGCTTAAGCACAAACACAATCCTTTGGACTGCAATATACTAGGAATAGATAAATACCTTTGGAAAAGCATACATGGCACCTTGTACAGGATTGCAGCTAATGCCCACCATATTGTTGAAAGTTTCAGCAATCATTTTCGCTCTGAGGGCCAATGACTTAAGTACAGACTCCTTCTCAGCAGCAAACTTTTCATAAGATTCCTCCCCTGGTTTGGGTGGATTCACAACCACATCCATCACAGTCTAGAGAGATTAAGTACATGATTATATCTCAAAATTTGAATTATCTTTTAAACATAAACATTCCATTAAATACTGACACTGTGAAATATAGGTTATGTGAAAGATGATCTTGTGCTTTCCCAGCTAATTGCTTTGGAAAAGGCTACTCAGGTCTTCCACCGGGTCAATTCCTGTTCTAATGGTCTACTGGAAGAAGGATGGCACACTTGGGCACAGTAAGTACCGTAAGCCTACCAACACCGACCTGTACCGAAATGGCCACAGCCATCATCTTCCCTCTCCAAAAGAGCTTTTTTGCCTACCCTTCTTCATCGAGCCACAATTGTAGCCGACCCCGAGAGCCTTCCCAAGGAGATCCAACACCCCTGAAAAAGACCTTCCACCAAAATGGTTATAGTGAAAGGGAAATCACCTTGGCCTTAAAAGGGCCAAGGTGAGGGCTTCTGAGTTGGTGCCCGGGAAGAGAAGAAGCCTGAACCCATACCGAGAGCTGGAATACCTTACATCTCCACGATTTCCGGAATAATCTCCAAGATCCTCAAGAAACAGGGCATTGAAATCTTCTTCATGCCCTGAAGTTAAATCACAGACCAACTGGTGAGGCCAAAGACCCATGTGGCTTTGCGACTCCGGGTGTCCACCAGATGCCCTGTGAATGTGGACAGGTGTACGTGGGGGAAAGCAGAAGAAGGATCGTGACCAGAATCAAGGAAT
Source organism: Hetaerina titia (assembly GCA_037158775.1). Taxonomy (NCBI): domain Eukaryota; kingdom Metazoa; phylum Arthropoda; class Insecta; order Odonata; family Calopterygidae; genus Hetaerina; species Hetaerina titia. Next base: position 98,402,825 of record CM073776.1, read on the forward strand.
ATCGCTGACACCACAGGCTCTGCCAACAGGAAAAATCCGTGGTGGATGAGCACTTCATCTAACGAGACCATGCCATACTATGGGACAAAGTTAAAATCTTATGCCAAAAGATTAAGTTTTGAGAAAGATTGACCAAGGAATCAATCAGGGTCTGGCTTGAAGAAAACATTTTCAATCAAGATGCAGGTTACTCCCTCAGTAACATGTGGAAACCCACACTGAGGAAGATCGAGCCGACAAGACAAAGACGGGAATCTACCGACCAATCAGAGGGCATGTCCATCTGTATATAAACCTAACATTACACAGTCTCGACATTATCAGCCCTGAGGATGGAAAACGACTTGTTTTCCGAAAAGTTGGTGTCAATGATAGAGGAACTGACCTGGTGGAAGATCCAAGTAGCCTTTTCCACAGAAGTTATGTATTTTCCAACAAAGGGAACTTTCTTTTTTAATTTTTTCTAAGCATACCAGTATCTTCTCAACTAATAACTATGCTAATACAATAATTAATATGCTGACCATGGTCAATTCTAGGAATGTTTCTCACTTTAATTTCCAAATCAATATTTCTCAGTGTATTCAGTGAATCATCAGGATTGTTATCATTGTTAAACTTACATTGTCACAATCTAATTTCCCGGTGATCTAAAAAAACAGAAGTGGTTTACACAGTTCCTTGATGGAATACAGACTCAACAGAATAATACAGCAAACTTTTGAAATACGACTAAGTTTGTTTCATTATGTGATGAACATATCAATTCAATCATGTACATTAAGCACCGCATCTTTTGCAAGATTTACTTTAAAATTCATTCAATAAAAAATTTCTTAGGCATATTTTTGTAGAGTAACACTAACAATTACAGGAGTTTGTCTTTTGGAATGCAATTGAAAATTCTCAAGTTACTAATATCTTTTTTACATGAGGTATTCATAGTACTAAGATCCTTCAAGGTTTTGAATTTTTGTTTTTTTCCAATTCATTACGAAAGACAAAAAGACTATAAGATCTGTAAAACCACAAACTTCTCACAAATATGTTGAAGCAAAATTTTAAGTTATTTCCTAACATTAAAACTCTCTAATGTGAATATGATCTTTCCACTAACAACAAGTACTGGAAGAAGTAGCCCCTTATTGTTCATCATTTTCATCAAAAACAAAAACAGAACAAAGTCAATTACAGGGGAGAATAACAAATAGGCAACATACAACTAAACATATCAGCACCATATACTGATAAGTTTCAATTCAAATTCAGATTTTGAGACAAAAGGAAGGCACCATAGTGAGAAGATGGAGAGAATATTAGAAGGAAGAAGAACAATTAATTGTTAGGGCATTAAACATTGTGGTGTCAGGCTCAACTTTGCGGCATTTATTCAGTACCAAAAGAAAATAAATGGCTATATTAATTCCATTTCATTTTTATTCTACTTTATTTTTTAATTTTACAAGCTTTTGGTGTGAGACATTGGAGTGGGCATTTGGTGTGAGAAATCTCTGATTTCTCACACCAAAAGACCAAGTAAAATAGTTACCATGAGTTCAAAATAATGGTCAATAACACCAAAATTGGAGGGGAGGGGGTTTGACCAGAGGAAGCATGTCTGCCTGTGGAGCCTAAGTTCACTGGTTCCCGTGACTGACAAAACTTTTTCAATTTAGAAAAAAATTGTTAATGGCTTTTGGAATGAGGCAAATAGATATTAGCAGAAAAAATTCAATTTTGGTGTTTTGGGAAAAACAAGAAAAATAGATCCCTGAACCCATGGTGAACAGCAGCAGTTTCATGATTAGGCCATCACTGGTGGTGTAGACCAAGTGGCTGCCACAGCTGTGGGCGAGATTGAAATGCACGGTATCGGCCACAGTACTGCAATGTGGAAGGCAACGGGAAAACCACCACATTATTCTCCCTAGAACATGAAGCCTTGCATTCAAATATGACAAAATAGCTTTCCTCCTGGTAAAATATTCCGGGGGTAAATTAGTCCCACAATCGGATCTCCTGGTGGGGACTACTGGGAGGGGAACATCAGTCAAGGTGGATAAATGTAGAATAGGGATATGGAACGTTAGATCATTGGGGGTGTGTGGGAAATTAGAAAATGCAAAGATGGAGATGGATAGTCTGGGGATAGACATTCTGGGATTGAGCGAAATTAAGTGGGCGGGGGCGAACGACTGCTGGAGCGATGGCTACAGGGTGATATACTCGAGAGACGACCGGAAAATTGCAGGAGTAAGCATCATACTCACAAAGAAATGGTCAAGGAAAATAATATCATGCTGGCAATATAATGAAAGGATATTGATGATAAAGTTTGAGGCAGAACTTACAGATGTAGTGATACTACAGGTGTATATGTCGACGTCCAGCTATTCACATGAGAAAAGAGAGGAAGTATATGAACAACTGGCAGAGGTTCTAGGAACAGTAAAATGGAAGGAAAACCTCATAGTAATGGGAGATTGGAATGCTGTGGTCGGTGAGGGGCGAGAGGGAAGTAGGGTGGGATATTTCAGATTGGGAAAATGAAACATCATGGGAGAGAGACTGATAGAATTCTGCAACGAGAAAAACATGGTGGTGGGAAATGGCATCTTCAATCAACATCTGAGAAGACGATACACATGGAAGATGCCTGGAGACAAAGCACGATACCAAATTGACTACATCCTTGTCGAGAAGAGATATAAGAACCAAGTTAAGAAGTGTAAGAGCTACCCCAGCACAGATATAAATAGCAATCACAACCAGGTGAACATGGACAGCAGACTGCGATATAAGAAGATGAAGAAAGAGACAACAACCCAGATGGAACACAAAGATACAGGAAGGAAAGAACATAATAGAAATGTTCACCACGGCCATCAAAAGGGAAATAGAAGAAAATAATGATAATACCAGCACTGACGGTCGATGGAAAGAAATGAAAAATATAATTACCAAACCTGTAGATGAACTCCTTGTGAGAAAGGTGGAAATATCTCAGAAGCCAAGGATAACAGCTCAAATAAGAGGTCTCATAGATGAAAGAATAAAATACAAGAATCCAAGAACCCTTTCCTTCTTCCTTTGCAAGAAGGCAAGAAGTAGAAAGTTGCTGCAAGGTAATTACTGACAACATGAAAAAGGAAATAGCGAGATGGCTTATAAATTAGTGAAGAGGCAGTTCGAGGAAAGAAAAAAAATCACAAAACATCCAAGCTACTAATGGAAAAATACTAATAGATGATGATGACATTGGGAATAGATGGAAAGAACACATTGAAGCTATCTATCAAGCTCCCACACCTCTAAAAGCTGGCTTAATTAGAGATGAAAGTATGATAGGTAAAGTCGATCGGGGTCCGCAGTCATTAAGAAGCGAATTCGACAGAGCCATGGCAGACCTGAGAAACAACAAGGCACCAGGAGTTGACAAAAAAAATGGAGAAATTATCAAAGCACTTGAAGTTAAAGCAAAGGATGCCCTCTAGGGAATAATCAAAGATAGCTACGACAGCAGATGACACCAAAAGACTTTCAGAAACGTAGAATGATCGCAATACCAAAGAAACCGAAAACAGATAAATGCTAAGAATATAGAACATTGAATTTGGTGACTAAGCATCAAAAATCCTTACTCGGATAATTAGCCGAAGGATAGAAGGAAGGATACAAGGGAATCTCTCAGAAAACCAATTAGGATTCGGGAAAAACCGAGGAGCAAGAGAGGCAACCCTCAGCTAGAGGGTAATGGCCAGTTTTTTTTGACCAAACTGGCCAAAAAAAAGATCCATGTCAATAAGCCATTATATGTGGCACTCATGGACTTGGAGAGGGCCTTCGACAGTGTCGAATGGAACAAAATGTTTGAGATACTAAAAGCACTTGCAATGGACTACAATGACAGAAGAATAATCCATCACCTCTCAAAGAATCAGGTAACAACCATGCAAATAAAAAACAGAAGGAAAGTAGAAGCCAAAATAAGCAAAGGAGTAAGACAAGGATGCAACCTCTCACCCGCAATGTTCAACCCACTCGTATATCTAGAAGAGGCAACAAAGGAAACACAGGAATTGGGCATCAAAGGAGTGAAGGTGAATGACAAAGAAATTAACATGCTGCGGTTCACAGATGACATCACAGTAGTAGCAGAGACATGAGAGGACCTGCAAGTAAACCTGAATACTATGGGCCAGGTACTTCAGGAATATAATATAAGCATCAACAAGAAGAAAACGAAAGAAATGTATGGAAGAGAGAAGCTGAATTCAGATATCCCAATTCGAGGGGTGAAACTAGAGCAAGTGGAATACTTTATCTACCTGGGCAGCAGCATAACATGGGATGGAAGAAGTTTGACCAACATCAAGTGAAGAATAGCCCAAGCTAAGAATGCATTCATGAAGAAGAGGCCATTAATATGTTCAAAGAACCTAAGGCTGGAAACAAGGAAGCAATTCATCAAGACTTTCGTGTGAAGCATGGCGCTCTATGGTCCCGAGACTTGTAACACTAGAAAAGTGGACCAGCGAAGAATAGAAGCCTTTGAAACATGGTGCTGGAGGAGAATACTGAAGATTGAATGGACAGACAAAGTAAGGAACGAGGAAATATATGGAAGAGCAGAAGAGGATAGGACCATATGGAGAACTCAACAGCAAGAAGAAATAGATGGATTGGACACCTATTGAGGCACTATGGATTGATTAGGAATATAATAGAAAAATAAATTCCATGAAGAAGACCTAGAGGCATGTACATAGGACAAATTAAGAAGAACATAAAACAGAGAAGGTATGATGGATTGAAATACTGATGATCACCAATATCCCCACACATTTGATTCATGAACAAAGGTGTTTATTTACAGGTTTACCATTCCTACTGTATATTGATAAGTGTAAAATGGAGAGTTTGAACATATAATAATATTTGGTCCTAGACTTTGAAAAGCCCTCTTTCTTTTCACAGGGTGTGTCCTAGCCAAAGTCTCCTGCAGATTGCACTGGCAAATTACGTCACACTTATAGGATATGACCATGTATCTACTTGTATGAACATGTTAGAAAAGACAGAAAATCAAGGAGACCTTCCTATAGTTGAGAGATGAGCAACTTACTGTCATGCAAAACAGTGCCATATCAGATATTTTGTTTAAATAATGTCCACACATTCACATAATCTTTCATGAGATTGCTCAAAATTATATGATATAAGATATTTTGGAGACAATAAAGTGAGAGTGATGCAGGCCACCCAGTGAAAAGGTGAATAATATTATATCTACAAATCAACAAAATTTTTATGCACACAAAATAAGTGGTGGTAACATTTATAAACTAATAAAAATCAATGTAACTATTGAATAATTCAATCCATAATTTTTCATTGTTTACATACACAATATTTTCTTCACCAGCTACACAAATTATTTCATAACTAGAATTTAAATGGCAGGGAACATGCATAACTCCACCTTTCAGAGGAATTCAAGTGGTACAAAATTATATTTTGGTTATTGATATTAAGTAGCATTTGCTGTTCCATGAAATGATGTATTAATTTTCTATATGGTACTTTGATGCTTCCTTGGGCAAGATAAACATTTCCATTCAAACATTTCCACAGGGTCTTAAAACAGTATTCTACAGCTTTTGCCCATATTTACTGAATATGTTAATCAGTAACTATAATAGGAAATATGAAATTAATCATAATTTGACAATTATTCTTCATTTTCTTTCTTTTTGAATACATCTTCAAAAAAATGAGTATCACAAATCCTTTCCAACCTAAACAGACCTGATTAATGATGGATCCTCACAACCAATGTCACATCCCTTTATACTTCAATACCTCACTCTTATCTACAGGGTTCGTCCGGAAAATAAGTGTACTGAGCTCAGGGAAAAAAAATTATTACACTTTTAGATATCTTAAGCTAATATTTCTCAAAATAGGACCCTTGTGAGTCGATACACTTGTTCCAGCGGCGTTCCCATGCCTGGAACGCTCCCGCGAAGGCATCATCGGGAACCTCTCGAAGACACGTCGTCACGGCCTCTTTGACGGCGTCCAAAGTCCCGTATCGCGTTCCTTTCAAACTCCTCTTTATCTTCGGGAACAGAAACGTTCTCTAAAAAATGTGGATCATTTTTGCAGTGATCCGCAAGTTGTGTCGCGATTTCTAAACGATTGAGTCTTTGATCATCACTGAGCACTTTCGGCACCAACTTTGCACAAATTTTTCGCATCTGTAATTGGTCCCTAATAATCTCGTGCACTATTGTTTTTGGCACATTACACTGCTCTGCTATCATCCGAACACTAAGACGACGATCAGAGTTCAGTACATCGCGAACTTTTCGCACATTTTTGTCGGTGAGTGTCGTTGATGGGCGTCCAGGCCGTGGTTCGTCGTTGACCTCTTCTCTGCCCTCCACGAACATCTTGTGCCACCGAAAGATCATGTTTCTGGACATGGCTGACTCCCCGTAAGCCTGGTTAATCATACCGACAGTTTCGGTAGACGATTTCCCAAGCTTTACCGCAAATTTGATGGAATAACGCTGCTCCAAAAACTTCGGCATCGCGTTCCGTGACGTGGGTCGACCGTGGAGGTTCGCGTTAACAGAGCTCCTCACTACACCACAGCTCAGAGCCGACTGCCTTTTTCAGCGTCGCTTGCCAACATACCCCCCTCCAATCGCAGCCCGTCAGAGCGGTGCTGGGCGCGCCTGGAGCGGCGGGAAAAAATCAGTACACTTATTTTCCGGACGAACCCTGTATGCAAATGTCGCCCGACTCCACATACTACTACTCTCAGCACCGAGTTTCTTCTGAATCTCTCTCCCTCCATATCCCCCTAACCCACAACTCCTCCTCCTCCCATATGAACATCACCTCCAGAGCAAAGGCTGTGTGCTGGGAAGGACCAATCTGGCCAATCATACACAACCCTCTACCTCAATAAAAATTTCCTTCCCCCTCACCCCCTACAATCTTCCTTCTGGGTTAAACACACACGATATACTCCTTCTCTGGACATGCAGCTTTTTTTCCCTTAAAATATTCAATTTCCTCCACTCCCTCTTTCCTCCCTCCACTCTTTCCTCTTCCTTCTCTTTCTCTCCGATCCATCAACTCTACCTCAGAAGTCACTTTCCTTAACATTGAATTACCTCTCACCCGTTGAATATTCCACACCTCTGTCCACATACCCACCCACCTCAACCCCACTAACAAACAACAGTATCTCCACTACACCACCTGTCACCCATCGCACACTAAACGCTCTCTTCCAGGCTCCTGTTCTGTCCACAGTCACTGAGTCTGCAACAATCCAAATTCCAAATTGACAAATTTCTCACCAATTTACAGAAAACTCTCCGGAAATCCAGATACCATGCATCCCTTTTAAATTTAAAAATCCTCCAAGACTTTTATGTTCCCAAACCTTCCCAAAATAATAACTTGCATAACTTACTATACATGAAATAAGTCTCTCAATTATATTCTCCAAGTAAATTTCAAGGCAAATCTCCACAAAACTTCATTGACAATGGGTCAGCCTGCAATGTCAGTTGTAAATACGAGGGTAATTAGATAGATTCTCGGAATCACCACCAAATGTCAGCACTAGCGCAATGAGTTTCCCACATAGTAATAAGTAATCCTTTATGAGTAAATACGTGGTGTGTCAGTGCTCTGTGAAGAGATCTGTGGTAAGGATGCCTCTCTGTTGTTATTCTTCCATAGTGATTTGTGAAATGGAAAAGATTGAGATTCATTCAGTGATTAAATACTTTGCAAAGAAAGGTATGAAAGCAGAGGAAATCCATGACAACTTTCAGAGCGCTCTGGGGGCCTCTGCTCCTTGATATTTAACTGTTGCAAGAGGGCAAATGAGTTTAAGTTTGGTTGGGACAGATTGGTCGGCCAAAATGTACCACTACCCCAGAAATTATTGCAAAAGTGCATAAAATGGTCATGAAGGATCGCTAACTGAAAGTGCAAGAAATCGCTGAAGCTGCAGGGATGTCATTTGAATGAGCATATCATGTTTTAACAGTTGAATTGGAAATGAGAAAAATATCTGCTAAATGGGCCGCAACTCTTGATGCAGGATCACATATGCATCAGAATGGGAATTTCTGAAGTGTTTGACGCACGTTAAGAGCAAACAAAAAGATTTTCTGCACCAATTTGTGACCACAGATAAAACCTGAGTCCAATATTATTTCCCATAGGCAAAACAGCAGAAAAAGTAGTGGGAAGACGTTGATTCACCACCACCAAAGAAAACAAAGGCAATACAGTCACCGGAAAGGTGATGACTTCGGTTTTCTGGGATGCGAAGGGATTCTGCTCATAGATCATCTTTCCACTGGTCAAACAATCACTGGAAAATACTATCCTCCTGGACCAACCACAGCAAAAGATACACGAAAAAAGGCCAGGTTTGGCAATGAAGAAAGTCATCTTTCATCATTACAATCCACACCCTCACAAGTGTTGTTGCCATGGCAAAAATACGTGAACTAAGATACAAATTGTTGCCACACCCCCTTATTCGCCTGCACTGGCTCTATCACAGAAATAAAGTGTTTTAACTATTTATTTTGGACTTTTAAATCTTACTTGAATGCACTCAAGGTTTGCTATACATGGACTTCATGGAATTCCATTTTTCAGGAAGATTTCAAAGAGGTAAGAGTATGGGGGGGAGACGAAAATACAATTCTTGTCTTGGATGATACCATGGTTTCATTTGAAGGATAGAATGCCACACTCTCTGGTGGTGAAGGAGCACATGGCAAAGGGGAGGGTCCTGGTGTTGACAAAACTGTTTCTTCCCTCCTCCCATTTCATGCCTCTGGTAACTTTGGTTCTTACTTTCCATGTGCCACAGGATGCCAGGTGAGATCAAGTGCTTGGAGATAGCACATTCATGTACCAATGTCCTTGAGGAGCTGGTATTCCCTCGCTCCATTGAATAATCTTACATGCCATGCACCTGATTCCTGAGATGCTTGTTTTCCTTCGCCCACAATTCCTCCCTAATTCCACCCCCTTAGTCACTGGTGGCCAACTGTTCAGCACACTCTGTATACCAGTCCACCAATCATTGTACCACCAACTGGCCTTCCCCGGCCCCATCTTCCCTTTGTTAACTCACATGAATTTGCTTGGCTGCATATACCCACAAGATACTTCTTTTTCCATGGGTCTTCAGTGAATAACCAATGAGGTATACCTCAAATACAAGTGTAAAATGTCAAGAGACACAAATTGGGTTTGCACGATATAACTGACATTATAGACATTATGATAATATTATTATAAGGTAACCTACCAGTTAAGGCAGGTTTATGGATGGACACAACTACCAAATAAACATTTTGTGACTCCAAACAAAACACAATCCAGCAACCTACTCTACATCAGGTTCCTCTTCATGTGTGTGTACTTCCTTCCTCCCTTCATCCCATTCAACATCCCTACCCTGTATCTGCACCTTCCTCGTTTGCCCAACATTCTCCCCTCTATTAAGCACTAGTTTCTTTAACATTCCACTACCGCTCAATATGCCTTTCATCCATCTTTCCTGCCTCCATAGGATTTCGGTCAACAAACCCCTCTCCTCGCCCACCATCCATAGACCTTCCTCATTTGTTTTCCTTTCGGTCCATTTCATCTTCTCCATTCTTCTCCACACTCACATTTCAAAAGCCTCCAATCTGCATCTATCCTCCTGCTTCAGTGATCACGTTTCCACACCGTACATAGCTAGGCTCCATATCAAAGTTTTTAAGTCTTTTCTTAACCTGCCTACTCAAAGTCCCCCGTCATCAACTCCCTCCTCCTTGAGAAAGCCTCCTAGCCTAGCACAATTCTCCTTACGTCCCTACTACTTTGACCATGTTGGTCCAAAACATGAGATACGTAAACTGTTCTACCTGCTCTATTTTTTCCCCTCCTATATTAATGTTTAGCTTGGTCATTTTCTTTCTGGAAAATTACAGAACCTTTGTTTTATTAATATTGATTCTCATCCCATATCCATCGCACTGAACCTCCAATTCACTCAGCAATGCTTGCAAACCCTTGGCTGACTGAGAAACTAAAGCTTGGTCATCAGCAAACCTAACCGAATTTACGAATTCCCCTCCGACTTTCACTCCCCCCTCCAGCTCTTCCCATGCCTCTTTATTCATTTCCTCCACATATACTTTGAACAGCACCGATGACAATGGGCAACCCTGCCTTACACCTCTTCCTAACACTGCCCATCCTGACTCACCGTTCCCCACTCGCACCTGAGCAGTCTGAGACATGTACAGATTTGTGATAATTTATGTGCCTTTTATTTATTTAATTAAATGCAATTGAATTCCTCTCTGATTAAAAACTCTCCATGGTAGATTCCCATGAACTCTGTTAAAAGATATTATATAACCTAAAAATAAAATATCTTTATTGAATTCGTTGTGTTTCCAAATGATTTGCTTAACTACAAATTTGTTATCAGTACAAGGTCAACCTTTTCTAAAGCCAGTTTGTCCTTCTAATAGTACAATATACATTCTGCTATGATTTGAATATGGTTATTATTCTGGTAAATATTTTATCAGATGAGTTTAGAAGGGTCTCTTCCCATGCCTCTTTAATCATTTCCTCCACATACACTTGAACAGCACCAGTGATAATGGGCAACCCTGCCTTACACTTCTTCCTAACACTTCCCCACTCACACCTGAGCAGTCTGAGACATGTACGGGTTGCGGATCAGTCTCTTATCCCTCAAATCCATTCTTATTTCCTGCAATACACGCATTAGTTTTTCCCAATTCACTCTATCAAATGCTTTTTTGAAATCTACGAAACAGGCAAATATGTCCCGATTGTATTCTATATTCCTTTTGATTAGTGATCTCATTACTGCAATGGCATCACGTGTACCTCTCCCCTTTCTAAATCCAAATTGATCACCCCCAAGTAATCATTTGCCTAACTCTATCCTTTTGCTGATGATCCTGAGAATAACTTCAGCTGCTTAGCTGCTTGGGATATCAAACGTATTGCTCTGTAGTCCTCACATGACCTAGCCTTTACCTTTTTTGGAATAGGAACTAACACTGATTTCACAAAATCTTCCGGTCAGATTCCTTCCTCATAGATACTATGAATCAGATTGAATTATGATATAAAAGATGACAAATAAAATCCAAGTTTGTGTAAACACAGATGAAGAATATAGAGGCACTGCACACTGAATATACCACAGACTGAAATAGATATTCATTTATGATTTCATTAATTTCTTAATGACTGATATTGGATTTTATTCCCATCATGTATTTGCAAAAGAAAAGATTATTCCAAAGGATGCTGAAAAATTATTTTATTTTCTGTCTGATTTCTTAGAGTGAAAATATTGAATAAATTCACATTAATTAATTTGACATTATTTTGATACTTGAATGTGCCATTCATGTGGTTTCTTGTGATTAGTACAGGGTGAGGCAACATAACTTCCTTTTTTATAGGGCAAAAACCCCTTAAAAAAGGAAGTAGTCTTGCTGCACCCTGTAGAATTGAATATGTATGCAAACCTGTGATTATTGAACACATATGAATGCATGTGGTTAAATGTGATTAGTCTTATTGAATATGAATGCAAACTAAATAATTACTGAATACATATTAATGCAAACCAGCAAATAATTGGTAACCAAAACATGCCCTCAGAAAAAATTAATTAATTTTTGAAAGATGGGCTGCAAATGATTTACCTGCATTCAGAACCACAAAACAGTCTCCATAAAGATCAGACTCAATAAGAGCAATTTGGAAAGGCCACTTGTAAATGGCAAAATTGCACAACCCCAATGTTTTAAAAATATAAATATTGGAGAGAGTACTGTAATCTGGTGGCACAAAGATGAACCTTGGAACACGACTAAAGCAATGAAGGATTGGCTGCTTTTATTTACAAGTTTGAAAACAGTGGACAAAAATACAATTCTTGTCTTGGATGATACCATATTTCCATCCTCATCTAGAATTACCAACAAATGCGAAACTTGCGTGGTTCCCAGCAAATACCACAAGCTTGCCACTCAGCCAATGGATCAGGGTCCACAGAGCCAACAATACCATTGTCAAGGGAGCACAAAATGGTGGCATGTGTGTCCATGAGTGATCCCAGCAGAGGGAGGATGAAATCAATTGTGGAAATATTTCATGACTCAGTGATAAGGGCTGGGAGAAACATCAGTATAAATGGAAGGAAGAGGCATCACTGTTGCAAAAGAAGCGAAATGGATTATTGCATGAAAAGGAATAGAGGGGCCAGACAGTACATCCATTCTTGAGGGAAGAAAAGGAAGGAAAACACAAGGCCAATTTTTAAAACGCAGATCACCTAAATAGCAATATAAAGAAGAGAGACAGAGGAATAAGTTTTGTCTTTTCATCTCTTCAAACTCCCTAGAGTATACATCCAAAATATCTGAATTAAGAGCTGGCAACACAACGCAAATTGAAAGCATGAAACATTCATTAAAACCAACAAGTCATATCTTGCTTAAAAAGTACTAATACAAAAATATTACTTCATCAAAATTTCACTCACTTGGCCAAGAACTGTTGGGCAAAGCATTGCAGAAATGCTCTTCAAAAGCATCGCTTTTACATCAGGATCAAAATTGATCACTTCCGTGTAGCCTCCACGTAAACCACATTCCCCCATGTATCCTAGAAGAGATTGGCAGTTGCTTAATCCAATTACAGTAATCCAATGCACCAATATGGTAATGAAAAACTAAAGAGCATTTATCTACATATAAACAACATAAATTAAGATACAGTGAAATTTTGAATTAAAAGACCTTCAATTTACATAATCCTCAACTTTATAGTATTTTTTTAATGCTACAGACAGATTTCCACAAAAGAATCCAATTAAAACTTTATTTCCCAGGTGTTATTTATAACAGTACGTTTTTCTTCCTACTATTTATCTTGGTTCATTAAAGTTACTTTTCCAAATGAATCAGTTTTTCACGCAGTATATATGTGAATCATGTTCTACAATAATCACGTAACTAGTAATCAGTTGGCAAAGTAATCTAGACGGCACAAAATTTTATGCTTTTGTTATTCAGGTGGAAGCAGTTTTTTATTGAAATATTCAAAAAATTATATTATTGATGACACTTATTATGCTATTGACTCATCTTAGTTACAAGTTATTTCCTCTTAAACATTTGAAAAACAAATTGCATCCCATAAGACAGGTATGGTTCAAAAGTGCCCTCCACAGGAAATCAGGAAAACCTACATAGGTTAAAAGAAAATCCAAGAGATGGTGCTTGTAGTCTAGGAAAAGGTTTGCCTTCAGTAAGCCTCATCTCTCACAAGACCGCTGTTAAAGTTTCCACAACATCAATCATGTGGTTTCATATTCGTAGTCAACTGATGCAACCAACTTATGTTTATTTAGAAAAATGGACAAAAATGAATTTCATGTGGTGATTAAACAATTCTAATCAAAAGGCCTAACACTGAATAATGAACACTGCTTGGGCCATCCAGGGGAAGTGGCTTCCTCTAAAATGATTGACAAAATCCACAATATGGTTTTTGAGCGATCAACTAATCAAAGTTTGCAAGATAGTTCAACAGGCATACCACACAGTATGGTGCTTTCAATTTGACACAAAAAATTGTGTGTGAAAAAATTGGCAATATGTGCATCGGTTTGCTCTCAGTGCAGCAGTGTGTTGGCTTCTGAGTTGACCACACATTTGCATAAATACAACTGCATGGTCAACTCGGAGGCTGGTTTCAGTTGCAATGCTGATTAGTTTCTGCATCGATACATAACTGTGGATGATACCTGAATATTTCCGTTAACTCCTCAGACAAAGGAACAGTCAAAACAGTGGATTTCTAAAGGCAATCCAACCGCAAATAAATCCTTCGAAGACTGAAACCAATTGACAAGGTGATGCTCATGGTTTTTTGGGTTTCACACAGAATCATCCACATTGATTACTTAAAAAGGACAAATGATAAATGGAAAATATTATGCATAATTACTGCGCTGGTTGAGTGAAGACATCCAGAAAAAATTTTCTCATTTGGCTGTGAAAAAAAATTTCTTCTGGGTTCGGAGAATTGAACCCAGGCCCTCCAGTCAGTAGTCCAATGCTATACCCCTGGGACTACCACGTCCCCTAAATAATAACATTTATGCTTCAATAATGAGATCACCAGAATCCTTTTTAAAATCCAATAGAACTTGCTATTATTATTCGAGTAATCTTAGTTAATAGGTTCCAAGCTGACTGCTTTCTGTTCTGAGAATCATGGGTAAAAGAAATCCACACAAGATCACAAATTAGTAACAACTTCAATTATGGCAAGGGATTTTGATTTGGACCCCCAGCTGGGTTAGCAATAGTAGCAAATGGGCCAAAAGAGTTCAATAGGTCAGTAGAATCCTTCCCTTTAGCACATATACGATCACTAAAATATTTAGTGTGCATGATAAGGAGGCTTTTGTTAATGCACATTTTCATAACTGCAAGGTATAGCATATGAATTTTTCTGCCTTCTCAGAAGAGTATGTCCCTTGCTCACGTGATGAGATGATTGACCCATCTACAAGATATCAAATCCCCTCATCTAGAGATATAACTACTCAATAGAGATTCAATATTGAGCCGATGAGATGTTTATTTTGGACATTCAAAGTGCTGCATCTTATCGCCGACTGTTCTTGTGACAGAATCACAGAAGTCCCTTCAAATAGATGACCCTCTCATTTGGAGAGATATCCCCTGACATTAAATCAGCCTTTTCAATAATGGGACATTGCTACCATGGAAATATGAAATGCTGCATTGGCTCTCAGGTCATCCCTCTTGTGAGCTGTAAGCATGACAATGGTTAGTCCCTCTTGTGTCAAGAGCTGATTTGGATGTCACCACTGCTTGACAGTTTTTGCATCAAAAGCAGTTTATTATTTTCTGAATAAAAAGTAGTGAAAGTGGGGATCCTGCAGGGTTGGGTGAAGTGAGATTTTTATCATATCAGAACAGCTAATTTTTTTGTGTTGCATACACAAGAATACTTTTGAGAGTCATTGCTAAATAGTCATGGGTGGAGGAAAAGGATCCAGCTGAATTTAATTAGGGAGTGACTTAATCCAACTTATATGGCTAGCAATCAATCAAAGCCAGTGTCTTTACATATTGGAAAGTGTTTCACAAGGGGGTACCCAAAAATAACTGGAATAGTACTGCAGTTGGCGCAGGTTACCTAATATGCATTTCTTCTGCAATGCGAGCATAGTTCAAATCATTCCAAGTTCTGCACAGCCATTCTTGTCATCTGGTAAGGTCAAGGTCAGTCACAACGATTTGTTTTGTAAAAGTAGTTTCGCTCACTCCTCGTTTTTTGTCATGGCAGATTTAAGGGAACATCGCACCACTGTGAAATTTTGCTTGCTGCTTAAGAAAAACGCCAAGGAAACTATTGTGTTGTAAAAAACCGATTACAAGGATTGTGCTATGGATATAACTCCAATGTACCAATGGTTTTCTTGTTTCAAAAAAGATCATAAGTCCCTTGATGACACAACTTGTTCTGGACGTCCATCAACAACAGTCCAGGGGGTCCACAGCTTAATGTCCAATCCGATGGTCAGCATACTCACTCTAAGTGTCCAAAGCACCTCAAGTAGGGATCGGGATACCAATGAAAAACATCTGCCGCCACCAGGATCCGATCCCAGGCCCTCTGTTTTGGAAGCCAGTATGTTAGCCACCGCACCATCCTGATCCCCCAAAAATTTTATTGCGACCTCACCCAAAAAAGCTCGTCAAGTGAAATCAAACCTAAAGATGCTCACTTATTTCACATTAATGTGAAAACAGCACTTTGATCTTTACATTGGACTTTTACAATGATATAACAACAGAAACAATTACATACACCCAGCCCTAGATAGAGAAAAACCCACCGAGGTGGAAATTAAACCCGCAACTTTGGGGTTGGCAGGCAGGGACCTTACCCTGCCGTCACTGGGGCCGGCCCATCAGGGTAACATCCTCGCCTGTTGTTTTTTCGATGCGAGAGGGATTGGGCATTTTGAATTTGACCCATCTCGTCAAACTGCTAATCAGGCTTTCTACCTGGAGGTTTTAAAAATCATGTGGAAGCGGTGAAGAAAGCAACGAAGCAGGAGCTGTCGGGCATCACAACAGACGAGTTTGAAAAATGTTTCCAGGAATGGAATTGCAGATTGGAGAAATACATCATGTGTAATGAAGAGCACTTTGAAGATTATAATAAGTTTGTTTTGTGAAAAAAATACAAAAGCAATACAAAACTTTAAAAATAATAACTCTGGTTTTTTTTGGGTACCCCCTCTAAAATAAAAAACAAAAATGAGCACAAAAAATAGAAAGGAAACTTTCCATGAAGAAGAAATTTTCAAATGGATTAACAATTAAACAAGCTACAGACACTTTACAAAATGTAACCTACTAAGCAGTTCATTTGAAGATGAAAACGAACCATCTTTTGCTGAAAGTGATGCTTGTGACAGCAATTGCATCGAAAGAGAAGAGCAGGGCACACCATGACTCCCACATCCTTTTGCAGCAAAGGATGTTTGGGCATGCACCACTAACTCATTGTGGGCATGCACCACCAACTGAGTGTGTTCTCATCTCTTCTTCATTGACATGCCTCCGAAGCTGATGGTCACTAAAACCAACAGATATGCACAACAGTACCTTCAGACACACATAAACATATACCTACATCTAATGAGAGAGTTTGTGGAAACTGATGACAGTGGGAAAAATAAAAGTTTTATAGACTGTATTCCGGGCATGAGCAAATTTACTAAACCAAGCCCATGCACTGCTAATGTTCAAAAAAGTAATCTTTGTCAACTCCATGGCTGCAGCAAATGTTCTCTTGAAAAAATTTTTAGTTATTGATGAGGTTTTTCCAACTTAAAGCCAGTACCAAAATCCCCACTCCTGATGGTCCATCATATATATCATGCACCAAAATTTAGCCAATAGTTGACCACACCAACTTCTACTTACATTTTCACACTCCTAACCAACGATTGAGCATAGATGAGTTTGGTGGTATCAAAAGTCACAGTAGATTATTGTAGTACTTGTTCAATTAACACCATCATTGTCCAGGAGTAAAATGTTATATGATGTACAGGGTGCAGCTACATAACTTCCTTTTTTACAGGGAGTTTGCTTTATAAAAAAGAAAGTTATATTGCTGCACCCTCTATATGATAGTCTCAAATTAATGTTTAGTATTTTATGCCTGTAGTGAGGCAAAAAGTAAAAACAAGGGTGAAATAAAAAAAACATGGTTTGGCTTATGCTGTAGCTAATAAATTTCTTACTACAGGATATTTTATGAACAAAGATTACAAAGTTTTTTATAAATACTTTGTGGTCCGCTCACGTATTAGTACTTCTTTTATCATCAGTATCAAGTGGCTACTCATGTATAAAAATGTATCTTGTGGACCTCGGCTTTTCACCTTCCCCCCCCCCCCTGTGGATTAATTAGGAACAATGAAGAGCTGTTTCTTTTATCCTTATCAGTTTAGAAGCTTTTCATGTTGTTTTTGTTAATGTTTAAGGTGTTTTTGAGAGATATTATAATTTTTTAACTTGTAAATATTAATTGTCACCCCTTAAACAATCATGTTTGCAGAGAACAGAAGCAGAATTAGCAAAAATGATATTTCAAAGAAAATTTTTGATGATAATTAGTTTGATGTCCCAAGTCAAGAAGGAAATGATGGAAGCTCTGATGAAAACGATGATGAAATTCCAAGAGACAGTGATGAAGATTTAATAATTACCAAAACACTATTTGTGCTCTAATTTTGCAATATTCCAGTGATTCTGAAGTGAAGTGACATGTCAGTAACTAACACGATGATTAGCGATGTTTTATTATGGTTGGAGAACAAGATTACTCCTACTTCAGAAACATTTATTGGCACACTATGAGCGAAAATTACTCCACATGATCCAAAAAATTTGAGTGATATACTTAGTTTGTTCATTGGGGATGACCTCTTTTCAGTGATGGTGGAGCAATCAAATCTTTATCATGAGCAAAATGTTCATTAATAAAGAGAATCTCCTAAAAGTTTGAAGTTGCACGATATAACCAATGGAGAAATGAAAAATAATGCTTTTATGGTTGGTTATCCTCATGGAGCAGGTGGATAAGGACAGAATAAGTGACTACTGGACACTGAACCCTCTAACAGAGAGACACATTGCACAATAATGTGATAGACCATTAAGTTAGATCAAAGAAGACAGCGCTGTATTTGATTAACCATGCCTTATTCAATTCTTTAATCGTGCATTTGGAGCTCAATGGAAAACAAATTTTGTATAAAAAATTCTTGCATGAAGTTGTAGGACACAGGTTGAGTCACAGAGATACAGAAGAGCCCATCTCAAACTCTCTAGAGAAAAACATTCACATTTTTCCTACAAGGCATGCACCGAAGCGACCTTTTAAACACCCCTTACTCTCTCCAAACTCGTTGCCAATGACAAAGACAAACATGATATATTTAATAAATCAGGCATCTACAAACTTAAATGCCATAATTGCAACACTTATTAAGCTGGTCAAACTGGGAGGAATTTCAAAACACGCGTCCAAGAACACACCAGGTGTCACAAAAAGCAAAACTCCAATTCCCTCTTTGCAAAACACCTCTTAGATTGTAACCATAATAGCAATTTTGTCCCAGAAATACTACATGTCCTCCATAAATGATTGAAAATGGATGCTCAAGAGCTAATTGAGATTCGAAGTCACTTGGTGGATTCCAATACAACACTTTGTAATGGGCAATTATACGCCCATCCCTCCCCTCTCCTTTCCAAAAAAATTGATCTTGAGGGACTTGAGGGACATATTCAGGAACATCTGTGCCATGACCAGACCCTATGAAATGTCATAACCTTAACAACACAGTTTTTCCATTTTGTTTTCTCTATCCTCAACCACTGGCTTTCACTTCCGAAAAATCTTCCTCCCTTACACAGCCACCCCTCTCCCCCAGAGTAAACAAATCCAAGGGTTCTAAGTAGCCATCCACCCCCATCTCCCCTTAAAACCTAGACCAGACACAATTCTCAGTCATAACCAAGGCGCCACCACCTCCTCTTCCTTGAGAAACAAAAAAGCCACGACCACTAACTTTGAAGTTCCAGAAAACCTGCCCCCGCCCTTCTTCTATCTGATGGGTATATATTCAACAACTGTGTGTGTCACTTCTACCTGATGATGTCACAAGTCGGTGAAATGCGCTATTCAGGGAAATAAAGCCTGTGGAATTGTTTGATGTTCAAATTGAAATAGTTTGTAATTTTCCACAAAGTGTGAAGTATATGATTTTCATTATCCATATGATAAGAAACCTCTCAACATTGTTGAGGATATTTAGCAATTGCTTAGATATTCTTGCCACTCCTTTTGAAGCATCCATCTCCTTAATTTTGCCCTTGATCTTGAAGAAAATGCACATTCTGTTGTCGACTAATTGTTGATGTGTGTACTAGATCAGCCATACGTTGTTCCACATTTTCAATGATTTTACTTTTCATTTTGACTATTAATTATATTCTTTTTGTCTATCTTGTGAATTTTTCTATGGGGTATTTTTAAAAATTTTGCACAAAATATTATTAAATTTGGCACAAAAAACTCATAAATAATATGTCTGGACACAAGTTTGGAAAAATGTGCGCTCACTAGTGACACTTAAGATGCTTGCGGAACAAGTGCTAAACACAATGTGAAATCGCAGTTTCACTAACATTCTGGGAATTCCTCTCTCCTTGTCACTTGTTAGGCAAAAATTCACTTGTCAAGCATGTCATTTTCAGAACCAATATTTTTGCTCATTATGCAAATTACTCACTATGCAAGGTGCTCGTAAAGTGAGGTTCCACTGCACATTTCTCACATCCTGGTATTTTATCACAATCCATCAAGAGAAGGTGGAGGTGGACTAAGAGGACACTCACACTGCCTTATCTTGTTTTGAGAGATAGAACTGGATCAGGGCAAAAAACTGCATCCCCAAATGTGTCATTAAACCCTCATCTCTCCGATGACTCCTCATGGAGGAGGTACACACCAATGAGGCCCAGTTTGACATTGAATAAATAACTCATTATGCTATGCCACTATCTATCCTTCTATCTATTCTATCCCTTTACTATGGTGAATTTTATTCTTGTGTTATTTTTAGTATCCTGTTGTGGGGTTCCTCTCCCCATGTGGGCATAATCTTCAAAATCCAAAAGAGGATTATACGTATAATGAGCAGGGCTCCTTACGATGCACCATGTAAACCTCTCTTCAAAAGACTTTGTTCATTACCAGTACCTTGCATATATATACTTAATGTCATCTTGCATTCAAAGGGTAATATTTCTCAGTACAAGTCCAACAACAATTACCATAGTCAATATACAAGGACCTGCAATGAACTGCACCAGCCATTTGTCAGAACACAGAATACTGCTCATGGGCCCAAAGCAATGGGTTTAAGATTACTCAATAAACTTTCCCATGAAATCAAATATGAGATAAAAGTACCTCAAGAAAAAGTTGTTCAACCTATTAAAGATAATATGCTCTATTCTGTAAATGAATTTCTGGAATGCCTCTACACATCAATTCTGAATTACACAAATAATGTGTTATATCAAAGTAGTATAGTGGTATGTATACATATGTATTTATATATATTGTATTTTTTCTAAAATTGTGAAATTTATATCTGACGTGTCCTATATTTGTGTATGTCTGAATATGCAACAAATCTCTCAACAAATAAATGCATTATTATTATTACTCATCCCTCCACTGCTCCAAGGCTAAGTTTTTTTGGTTAAGTCAGAATTAATGTGTATAGACAATTCCAGAAATTCATTTAAAGAATAGAACATATTATTTTAGTACACTTTCTAAAACGACAAAGACAGCGATCACATGCTGACACAGGTAACAGGTTTCCTGAATGAAACGATCTGTCCAAACCAGATGACTGATGTTCAGTATTTCAACAAAAAACACGTTGGACAATAGAAAGGTTTCACCCCCTTTCCATCACCAACAACAGACAAAGATCTACCATTTTTTTATTGATCTTGCAAGTATTTAATAGAGACAGTGGCCGACAGCTATGAGCATATCTGAACCATTAGTGAAAGGTGGGCAGGTAATTTGGTATAGGCATGATTTTCAGTGAATGGAGGAAGGAGGGAGGGAGGGAGATATCCAGAATCAGCACCAGCCTACCCTTAATGATAGCCACCAAGGGATCAGTTTAATCTCCCTTCCAACAGACGGCACTCTCACTTGAATTTCTCACCGCAAAGCATCACAAGTGGAATTGGGATACCACTGAAATAGCCTGACACCTCCATGATTCAAACCCAGGGCATCAGGGTAAGAAGCCAGCGGATTAGCCTCCTCACTACCCAGGTCCCCTTCTTTCTATATCTTGCATGTGCAGCTGGTCAGAAATATGGGTCCATTTATCCGTGGCTGGGTCAGCTTCTTTCTTTACAATTTTCCTGTACAGACACAACAGCAGAGTCTGGACAGGATTGCAGTAAACTTCCCTCAAATCACTCCAGTTCTTTACTGGAAGGAGTGAAGAACTTCCAGTAAAGCTGCACGAGGAAGAATCCAGAGGAAATCACTATGTATTCCATCCAATCCTGGGGAGGCATTACGGCAACCAGCAACTGTGGATGTCACCTCCCACAGCAAAAAAGGTTTGTTAATGGGCCACAGAGATGCATGACTCGGTGAAGTTAAGGTGCACAGTGCATTCCTAGATGCTCATTAACACACATTCACAGTTCATGTTACTACTGATCTAGGCAAGTAGTTGCCCAAAAGCCTTACTTATGTATATTAACAATTGATGTCATTGGCCTGCAATCAACCCTTATACGTTAGATGCTGTATTGTTTACAGGAGGTTTGTGTGTTTTTCACCTCATTCCAGACATCTGTAATTGGTTTTCTGTGATTCATACTAGACAGGTAAATTTCATCCAAGAGACCTTCTCAGCCTCCACCACAACCTGATGAGCATTTGCTGGTATTCATCGCCTTCTCTACAAACTTCTTGAAATCACCGACTAAGTTTTCTGCTGCCTTGGAGTCTTGAGCTAACTGCTTCACCATGCCTCACCAATGCTATGGATGCTGGTTCTTCTCTTAAAGTTCTTGAACCAACCTCAGCTTTCATTAAATACCTCTTCTTTCACCATTGATGATCCAGGCATCTTCTCAATGAGGTCAACAAAAATCACTTTTGCCTTCTTACAGGTCATGCTTTCATTAATAGCATTCCCTTACAATTGCCTTTCATTTATTCCTATGAGAAGTACCCTTTCAACATTGTTGTGAATACGTGCTCGTTGCCTAGATATTCTTGTCACTCCCTTTGAAGTATCTATCTCCTTGATTTTGTCCATGTTCTTGAAGAACTTTTAAATTGTTGATGTCAACCTATTGTTGGTGTGCATACTAGATCAGCTACAGTCACACCTCGTTCCCAATTTTCAATGATTTTACTTTTCATTTCTACTGTTATTTTTATTCTATTGTGGCTTTCTTCTAACAGATTTTTCTTCAGAGTATTTTTAAAACTAGGTATAAAATATCATTAAACTTTACAAAAAACTCACAAATAATACTCAGCACATGGGAGAGTGTGCTTCCAGGGAAGCTTTGGACTGCTCAATCTTTGATCCACTTGCCCACCAAAACCTATAAACCTCCAGCCATCCATCCCAGGCAGGCCGCCGTCACCTTGGCACTTGCCCCTGAAGCATTAAGATGCAACAGAAGCTGATGGAATGGCTTGCTCCTGGCTGCCCATACATGAAACCTGGGCCAATGAGAAATGCTCTTCCCTGGTCCAGACTGGCCATACGCACCAAGATCTCTATCTCCAGCCACAACAAACACTGGGTGGATAATTCTGGTATGACTGCACATGGATTCTTAAACCTGTTGCAATGCCACCCTAACTGAACTTTGTTTTAGGGATTGCCTCTCTGCCCTTTTAGTGGCCTCTCAAGCCAAGCAAGGCTACTGTATGAGTATTCTCCATCCCCATACTCACAGAGGCAGTGCACTTTTTATCACAGAAGATCCTTGGCACTCTAATAAAGATGGAAAATAGTCAACACAACTAGGTTATAAACAATATTTCATGACTCCATAGTCATATATATACAGGTATATTGGACCAACCATTCAGGCATGATTATCAATTTAATCCACCATACTTCATAAAAACTGGTTGAATGTGTCAATTACCCCAAAAGATTCTTTATTAATGGAAAGGTAAAATGTTTTGAACTGATTCCCACATCCTTTAGTCATTGTGGAATTAAGAAAGGAAATAACTATATGACTTTGAAATAGAGAAGTTGAAATAAGTGGAAACAGCTTTAGACAGAATTTATTTTAATAATGATTTTGCCAAATTATACTAAAGAGATATATCAAATCAATTTGAGTAACATCATTTGAAGAACTGAGCATCAACTGCACTATTATGCGCTAGTCATGAAGATAATTAGAGTAGCTAATTGCAAGAGGATGAAAAGGGATTTAAAAAATCCCACTTACCCTTGGAACAAGACATGAAGGAAGCCAATTCCATTTGGCAGTATGGTGGTCCCATTTCTGTCATCACCTTCTTGAATGAATGGAACTTGCTGCCTTCTGCATACACATTGTCTTGATACACTTCATCGGCAAATATCACCAGGCCCTCCTTATGAGCAAACTTTACTATTTCAATGATGTTTTCTTTGGAAAGAACCTGACCTATAAATAACATAAACATTACTAATTCTAACTGATAACGTGAATAAACATAAGAACTTGAAATGAAATACTTTACTTTGTAATTCCACACAATTTATTTAAAAAGCATGACCCAAATTTCGACGTTTAACGTCATCATCAGGTGGTCCTCCAGGTCTCAGGTGGTACAATTTACGTGTGAAAAAGAGAAAAAAGGTTCCCTGAATTTCCTGGACCTATCTATTTGTAAAGATAAAGACTGGTTACAGTACTCCAGGGAGGAAATGTATACGGACCAATTAATTAATTCCTCTTCAAGACATTGCTTCACCCAAAAGCTGTTGGCATTTCATGCAATGATCCACCGTTTAACTGCTATTCCTATGTCAAAATTCAATTTGAATAAGGAACTTAATCCAATTAAATCATTAGCAGTAAACAATGGCTATTCAGAAGATATAATTAATAAATTTTACCGGAAGAAACTTACAAAAAAGGCCTTAAGCCAAAGTTAGAACCACAAACATTTAAAAGATCCCGCTGCCAAATGGCAAAGAACACTATCTAGGGACCATTTCTCAAAGAGTAATTAAAAGTTTACCTTAATAAAAAATTAAATGCGCATTTTACAGTGGTTCATGCCTTAAGAAACTGATCTCTCATGATAAAGACAAAGTCCATAAAAACAAGAGGAGTGGAGTGTATAAGTTAAAGTGCTCAGAATGTAATACAAAGTATATTGGGCAAACAGGACGTAAATTTAAAGAAAATTAAATTTAAAGAAAGAATTAAAGAACACCAAACATGTGTAAAAAATAAGAACATAACATCCCTCTTTGCAAAGCACCTAATCGAAAGTGACCACAAAAGTGACTTTATGACTAAATTTATTCAAATAATAATAAGGGGGGAAAACTCCACTGGCCGTAAAAAACAATAATAAAGGTCACAGGCTCGGTGCTTTGGAGCAGTTAGAAATTTTGAAATGCGTCCGTTGCAAAGATGAACTTGCCAACGAAATTTTGTATCCCTCCCACTCCCCACCTAGACCTACCACTCTTCCAAGTCAACGATCGACACCGAAAGATATAATCCTCTTTTTTTCCCAGCTACATTCTAACCTTTCACCCCTCCACCCTCCCTATCTGACCAACCCCCCTCCCTCCCTTGATCAGAAGGAACCAAGTGTGCTTCTAGGAGGACCACCTGATGATGACGCTCAACGTTCTTTTGCCCATTTTGAATTCAAAGCGGAATCCTAAAGCATCACATTGTTTTTCTCCATATTATCCAAGAGATTTTTTTGCTCAAAATTTGAAGCAAATTCATCATAATTTTCAGATATAAATTTAGAAAAAAATGCAACATATCACAAAAATCTTTCAATATTAACATATGCTCCAAGAAGCCTGCAGCCCATAGAATAATACAGTAAATGAAAAAATCAAATAGGGCACACCTACTACTGGATAAGATGAAAGGCATAAAATAAATTATAGGCAAATTTGCTCATGCATTTTTATAGCATAAAGTAAAAGGACATAACTATACAAGCCTGTGCAACATTAATAACATTAAAAAAACAATAATAATCATCAAAATAATGAGTAAAGTAGTGACACTGTTTCAGACAATTCTAAAAGTATTTTTCACATTGATTTTTAAAAAATCCAAGAGAATGAATGCATTTCATGTCATAACCCAGATCAACAGACCTGGGTTATGACATGAAATGCATTCATTCTCTTGTAATCATTATTTTATCATCATATGTTTTGATAGCCTTGTACTAAATGGCTTTAAAGTAAAAAAATATCTTGCTGACAGTAAGGAGTCAACATGTAGGTCATTAAAAATTTCTTGTACAATGTGCATGTATATGATAATTTAGAATAAGTTCAGTATTTGAGTGTGTTAGGGTATGTTTTTATTTAAATTAATGGTTACTGGAGATAAACCACAATTTTTAATGGTAAGATGTAATAGAAAGGCTTCTATGGTTGGTGTTAGAAAACCTAACCTAAACATTTTGGGGAGGTTCTTGTTTGCAGCACCTACTTCAGAAACATTAAATAGATCATTTCTGAGCTAACCCAAATTTAATTTTCTATTATATTGCCCAAGTAGGGGACTTGGTAGTCCAAGAGGTAGAGCATTAGACTACTGAGCAGAAGGTCTGAGTTTGATTCCTTGGGATGCCTCTGGTCACATTCTGTTTCACCTGAGCCATGTGATTTTTTTGGTACGAGATTTTCCCGGAAAAACAAAGGTGGCAGAGGGAAAGGAACCAGCCTCCCTTATTACTGTGCTGATGTGTGAATTCCTCACATGCCATCAGACTTAGTACTAGGCGAGATTCACACTCACTGAACAAACTAACCTTCGGGTTGATAGCCGAGTCTCACAGAATAAGTGGCTATCAAATCAGGACAAAATAAAACCTTTGGCTAAATGTCCTGGAACAATATACTGAAACTGACAAAGTGCTGCAATGTTATGGCTAACTTTTACCTTTAATGTTACAAACATGAATTCACATGGATAAAATGATATCAATACACAAGCTGAGGCATTCCACATAATCAACTACAGTTATCATGGATCCCTTGTAATTAATTAATTTTAGAATAATAAGCAATATATTCACATCATGTTTCATGCTAGCATACATTGGTTTTCTAATGGCAAGTCATAGAAAAGTTTTGGTTTGGGGAACAAAAAAACATTTGGTAGTACATTTTGGCAACAACTTAGTAATACATTTCTGGGAAAAGAGTAATTACCTCCCTTATAATTACAAAGTGAAACAAACCACAATCGCGAGGGAAGATTCCTTTAAATACTTGGGTGTAACAATTACTCACAATCTGTCCTGGGGAAAACACATGCGAGAAATATGTGATCGTGCTAATAAAAAATTGGCATTTGTGAAAAGAGTGTAAGGGTAAATGCGATGAAAAAGTGAAGGAACGATGTTTCCTTGCCTTGGTCAGGCCCCACCTAGAGTATGCTGCCAGTATATGGGATCCTCAAAATATAAATTTGATTTTGGAATTAGATCGAGTTCAGCGGAGGGGGGGGGGGCTAGATTTGTCAAACATTGTTATGACCAACGCAGCAGCATATCTACTTTGCTAGAAAATTTAGTTTGGGATTCTCTTACACAGCAACATAGATTAAACTTATTAAAAACATTTAAAGATGGGCCCTTTTCCAATGACATCAAGAATATAATACGAACTCCAACATTTTATGGTCGGAGAGATCATGAATATAAGATTAGAGAGATAGACTGCAAGACTGACAGGTTTAAAATGTCAATTTTTCCTTGATCGATAAGAGACCAGAATGCTTGTAGTCAAAATCCACCAGGCATCAGTTCAACACAATAAGTATTAACATACAGGTTAGAGACTGAGCGTGGATTATATATATACATATATTTTTTTGTTACAGGTTTCCCCCATCTATTTGAAAAACCCGAACCCCCTCATCCCTTACCCTTTCCTCCTGGTGCTACACCTCCTGCCACACACCTTTTTGGTGGCTTGCAGGGTATTTTTGCAGATGTAGATGAACATATTTCCTAACATTGGCAAATGAGTAATGTTGTTTACATTCATAAGGTACAAATGGGGCCCTAAACTAGACCCTGAGATATCCCACAAAAAAATAGAGAGATAGGAACTTTTCACGTTTCATGTCACAGAGAAAAACTTTCTCCATCAGTTTAAAGATATGCCTCTGATTACAACCTTTTCAAGTTTATGCAAGAGAAAACAATAATATACTGTACCTTATTCAAGTTAATGGATAAGCCAGAAACTAATTTCCCTGGGTCAAAGCCATTTCAAAGTTAAACAATGGTGTCAAAAGTAGAGAAAACTACTGAAGTGTTCAGTCAAGCTAATATCAAAATGGATACATATGAAAGTAGTCACATTCATTCAGAAAGCATACAAGCCATTGCCTAGCAACTCTGTCAATTATTTTTGACATGGCGGATACATCTACTGCAAGCCACCATAAGGGCATGTGGTGACAGTGTTAGGGTACTGCCCGTGATTAAGAAAGAAAAAGGAAAAAAGAAAAAAACCCACATGCAAAAGCCACAAACAAAACATTGCATACATTCATGCTAAAACCCTTCGAACCCACACACATGCAAAAAAACAAACTACCAACTAACATACACATGCATCTACAGATACACCTAACATCTTTGCAATGTGTAATTTTGTTCTGACTTGCAACTTAAATGTTTTTAATATTTCTAAATGGACTTCGGATTCTTACGAGGCGTATTCTTAAAGTAAGTACCGTTTTCTTATATTTAAATATTGGTGCTTCAGAACACATTTTGCTCCTGCAGCACCATCTACTGATTCATTGAGAAGCTATAGCAGCATTTGTTTTGTTTCAGAAGTCGTTTGCTTGTCCGTGCATGCAAACAACAATGTCCACAACAATCGTTGATCCCA
The DNA here is from genome assembly GCA_037158775.1 of Hetaerina titia. Taxonomy (NCBI): domain Eukaryota; kingdom Metazoa; phylum Arthropoda; class Insecta; order Odonata; family Calopterygidae; genus Hetaerina; species Hetaerina titia. The sequence continues at coordinate 98,431,251 of CM073776.1, forward strand.
CCAGCTGTGAAGTGCATTCTGTCATACGATTCTTGTATGCAAAAGGATTGTCGGCTGCTGAAATTCATCAGGAATTATGCCTAGTTTATAAACCTACAGTTATGAGTGAAGAGGGGTTAGACAATGGTGCGGTGATTTTAAAAATGGACGAACAAATGTCCATGACGAAGAGCGAAGTGGTAGGCCCAGTATTCTGACCGATGAAATTGTTTCGCAAGTGGAACAAAAACTGCGATATGGTCGTCAATTGACAATTAATGGCCTGGCTGAACAATTTCCTCATCTTGGACGCACTACTGTCTACAATATTGTTACGGAAAACCTCGGATACCACACATTGCGTGCAAGGTGGGTACCGAAAATGCTCACCGACCACCACAAAGAGCAAAGAATGTCCAGTGGACGAGAGTTTTTGGGTCGTTGGGAACTCTTTAAACCACCCACCGTACAGTCCTGCCACCCCCGTACACCCAGCGACTACTTCCTCTTCTTGCACTTGAAACAGTGGTTCGGTGGACAACGTTTCGAAACCGAAGAGGAACTCAAGAATGGCGTTGTCGATTGGTTCAACCCTCAGGCGGCGAGTTTCTATGCAGAGGCGTTAAAGAAGCTGGTGCAGCTGTACGAAAAATGCTTAGAAGTGAACGGCGATTATGTAGATAAGTGAAGTAGGTTTGTAGCTAACTTAAAGTGCCAATAAAATGTGTTTCATATGAGTATATTTTTTCCTGTGACCAAACGGGTCTTACTTTATGAACACGCCTCGTACTATTATGATTTCTGATTGTTCTGGGGAAGAATGAGTATTTGAATCTATCTGTATTGGAATCTATCTCCATTATTTTATCTTTGTGGTCTGATCTACCTAAGTAGTTTTTATTATTATTAGGTAATCTACCGATTAAGGTAAGTTTTTGGATGGACACTACTATCAAATAAATATTTTGTAACTCCAAACAAAACCCAATCCAGCAACCTAAACTACATCAGGTCCCTCTTCATCTCTGTGTACTTCTTTCCTCCCTTCATCCCATCCAACATCCCTATCCTGTTCCTACCCTTTCCTTGCTTGCCCAACATTCTCCCCTCTATTACCTTCTTCAACATTCCACTACCGCTCAATACGCCTTTCATCCATTTTTCCTGTCTCCATAGGATTTCTCTCAACAAACCCCTCTCCTCACCCACCATCTGCAGTACTTCCTCATTTGTTTTCCTTTCGGTCCATTTCACCTTCTCCATCCTTCTCCACACCCACATTTCAAAAGCCTCCAATCTACATCTATCCTCCTGCTTCAGTGACCACGTTTCCGCACCATACATAGCTACGCTCCATATCAGAGTTTTTACGAGTCTTGTCTTAACATCACTACTCAACGTCCCCATCATCAACTCCCTCCTCCTTGAGAAAGCATCCTTGCCTAGCGCAATTCTTCTCCTTACGTCCCTACCACTTTGACCGTATTGGTCCAAAACACTTCTGAGATATGTGAACTGTTCTACCTGCTCTATATTTTCCCCGCCTATTTTAATATTTAGCTTAGCCTTTTTCTTTCTGGAAAATCGCATAACCTTTGCTTTATTCATATCGAATCTCATCCCTTATGTATTTAGCACTAGATTTCCAATTCACTCAGCAATGCTTGCAACCCCTTGGCTGACTGGCAAACTACAGCTTGGTCATCAGCAAACCTAACCGCTTTTACGAATTCCCTTCCGACTTTAATTCCTACCTCCAGTTCTCCCTATGCCTCTTTAATCATTTCCTCCACATATACATTGAACAGCACCGGTGACAATGGGCAACCCTGCCTTGCACCTCTTCCTAACACTGCCCATCCGGACTCTCCGTTCCCCACTCGCACCTGAGCAGTCTGAGACATGTACAGGTTGCGGATCAGTCTCCTGTCCCTCCAATCCATTCCTATTTTCTGCAATACCCGCATTAATTTTTCCCAATTCACTCTATCAAACGCTTTTCGAAATCTACAAAACAGGCAAAAACGTCCTGATTGTATTCTATATTCCTCTCGACTAGTGATCTCATTACTGCAATGGCATCACGCGTACCTCTTCCTTTCCTGAACCCAAACTGATCATCCCCTAAGTAATCATTTGCCTTACTCTCTATCCTTTTGTTGATGATCCTGAGAATAACTTTAGCTGCCTGGGATATCAAACTTATTGTTCTGTAATCCTCACATGACGTAGCCTTTGCCTTTTTTGGAATAGGAACTAACACCGATCTCACAAAATCTTCCGGCCAGATTCCTTCCTCATAGATACTACGAATCAGTCCATATATGGCCTTCTTCCCACCTTTTCCTAACCATTTCAGAATTTCTACAGGAATGTTGTCCACCCCCACGGCCTTATTTGCTTTCATCTCCTTTAATGCCCTTTCTATTTCATCGTCGAGTATGCCTGGACCTAAGCAATCTTCTTCTACGTCATGTTCCTTTTCTATGTCTAACCTTGTCGGTCTAAGTTCTTTACCATACAGTGTTTCTATGTATTCCTTCCATCTCTCTTGGATTTTTCCTGGTTCAACTATTATCTTACCCCACTTAATGAAAACTTTGTTGCAATTTTCCACTGTTAAAACTTTATTGCCGACCATGGTTTCGATACACTGTATCATCTTCAGGTGAGGGAGAGTACAGGGAGAAAGGATATATATACCAAGGAGGGGTGGCAGGGGAGGAGGGAGCGGGTGGGAAGGGGGGTGGGGTTTTGTCATACAAAGAAAGGCAGGAAAACCAATGGAACCCCCCGAAGTGCGGGCAGCTCACTCTTCGGGGGGGGGGGGGGGGGGGGGAGGGAAGGTGTCGCCATAATGGTCACTGAGGGAAGTTAATAGACAAAAGTGGGGAGGGGCAAGAGAGGAACTGAATGTCGTTAAGTAGCTCTATCTTCTGGTTTCTCCGTTGGATAATCTCTAAACTCTCGAGAGCGTCCAATTTCTTGCTCTTTTCGAATTTATGCAACGGCTTAAATTCAAAATCCGGGGAATGGTTTATGGTTGAAACTATATGCTTTGGATATAGAAAATGGGGTGTAAAATGAAACACGGAATTTATCCTTGGGTAGAATGTTGGCAATTCTATAGGACAAAGAGTTTGAGAAGGGGATTTTGCACCATTTACGTGAGGGGTTGGAGTATGGCAGGAGTGTTCTGTGGAGCTCGACGGCACTTTTTCTCAGTTTTTTCCCTAATAGGGAATCAATGAGGTCGTCGTTGTAGCCATTCCTCTCTGCAATGAACTTGATGGTGGTGAGTTCTCGGTTAAAGGAAGTTTTAGGCATTGGAATGCTGATTAATCTGTGAAGCATGCAGTGGAAGCTTGCCAGCTTATGGGAAATGGGATGGCAAGAATCAGAAGGAATCACTAGGTACACCCCATTTTCTATATCCAAAGCACTCTGCTTAAACAAAGATAAATTCGACGTCGAAAAACAGTGTGGTGTTTATGAATTAAAGTGCCAATGTAATGCGACTTATGTGGGACAGACTGGACGTAACTTCGCCACACGCATCAATGAGCATCGGAAATGTTATGCGTTAGGCAACACCACATCCATCTTTGCCACCCACCTCTTGGAGAAGAACCATTCCCCGGATTTTGAATTTAAGCCGTTGCATAAATTCGAAAAGAGCAAGAAATTGGACGCTCTCGAGAGTTTAGAGATTATCCAACGGAGAAACCAGAAGATAGAGCTACTTAACGACATTCAGTTCCTCTCTTGCCCCTCCCCACTTTTGTCTATTAACTTCCCTCAGTGACCATTATGGCGACACCTTCCCTCCCCCCCCCCCGAAGAGTGAGCTGCCCGCACTTCGGGGGGTTCCATTGGTTTTCCTGCCTTTCTTTGTATGACAAAACCCCACCCCCCTGTACTCTCCCTCACCTGAAGATGATACAGTGTATCGAAACCATGGTCAGGCAATAAAGTTTTAACAGTGGAAAATTGCAACAAAGTTTTCATTATGTCTCGATTCCACAATATCACGCCTGATTCTTCACTTTTCGTTACCCCACTTATCTTTCACTGTTAGCACAGACCTTGCCTTCTTACTTCCCGATAATAACTTAACCTTGCAGTATAGAGCACCAATTTCACCCTTCTTCTGTAAACTTTCCATATCCTCGCATTGCGTTTTCCACCATTCTTCTTTGGCTTTATTTGTGGCCCTTCTCAATTTATTGTTTAACTCTTAGTACTTCATTTTGCCTAACTCTGTGTTTACATTTTTCCATCTTCTCCTCTCATCCATCTTTGCAATAATTTCATCCGTTACCCATGGTTTCTTTATCCTTTTCCCGTTAACAGTTCCTATAGTGTCTTTAGCGGCTTCCAATATCCCTTTCTTGATACATTCCCATTTTTCTTCGATAGTACTCAGTTCTTTATCGTCATCCATTATTTTCTCTACGGCCTGCTGATACTCCTTCCTCGTTAATCCATTTAATGCTTCTAAATTCCATTTCCTAACCCGCCACCCTTGCCTTATCTTCTTGAAACGAACGTTACATTTCATAACAACTAAATTGTAGTCAGAGTCCGCATCCGCTCCTGGGAAACTGTGCGAATTTATCACACTGTTCCTAAACCTGTGCCTAACCATAATATAATCTAACTGATACCTTTCTGAGTCACCTGGCATTTTCCATGTATACCTACGCCTTTTGTGGTGTCTATACCATGTGTTGGTGATGACTAACCCCTGTCTCCTGCAGAATTCAATTGCTTTCTCCCCGCGTTCATTCCTCGTGCCTAACCCATAGTCTCCCACCTCACCCCCATCTCTTCCTTCGCCTACCATCGCATTCCAATCCCCCATCACTATCAAATGTTTCCCTGCAGGAACACTCGCGATGATATCCTCTCACACATCGTACATCCTATCGACTTCTTCCTCCTTGTGGTTGCTCGGTGGCATGTATACCTGAACAATGACCAAGTTCGTCGGCTCTGCTTTAATCTCTACGATTAAAATTCTATCTGTCGCTTGCTCTATGTTGACTACGCTTCTTCCTACCACTTTATTTAAAATTACGGCAACCCCTCGTTGGCTCTCGTCCCCGCCGCTGTATATCACTCTATAATTGTCACTCCAGTAATCCCCGCTATCCCTCCATCTCACCTCGCAGAGACCTAAAACATCTATATTACCTCTTTCCATCTCTCGCTTAATATTTTCTAATTTGCCTCTCCTCAACATTGTCCTGACGTTCCAGGTTCCTATTCTAACTACTTTCGTCTTCTTCTGCATCTTCTGTCCTGCTGCTGTTATTTCTCCCCCGCAAGGATTTCGTGGGATGACGACCGCGGAAGCCTTGCCTCCCCCGCTGCCGGGCACGACACACGGCCCCTTGGGCCGAGTCCCGCAGTTGCCAGGACTCAATTTCTGTTTTGCGTCCATCATATTTTCTTGGGAATGATAATTGAGGTGGTTTCCCGTTGCCTTCCTCAATAGTGTTTTTAACGTGACACCATCACTTAATGGCCGCCCCACTGGGGTCAGACGCCATTGCAGCCGCCTCACTGAGGAACAGACGCTGCGTGGACTACCTTTTGTCTGGCTCCTAACCTTCGACCTATCTGGCATGGGTGACCCTTCCAGGAGTAATTATTATTACTCCCGCCAGCACAGCTCTAGGGGTCATCGGAACACACAAGCCCTTCCACCACGACAAGGTTGTAGTCCATGGGAGGGACCTAAGTAGTGTGGGGCCATTATTATTCCTTTTGTGTCATCATTAAACTCACTGGTTCTGAATCTTCCTAAAAGTCTAAGCCTGTTCTCTTCATATTTCAAGGGGCTCCCAGCCTAAATCCCCTAAGAGACCTGTTACACTTGTGTTCTTGTCATACATATTTTTCACGAATCTCGCTCATTTTCTGTGGACTTTATCTAACTCTTTTTGCCAGATTCTCTCCCAAGGATCCCAAATACTTGCGGCATATTCCACATGTGGGCTAACTAGAGCAAAATAACACCTCTCTTTAACTTTCTCATTACATTTCCCAACCACCCATTTCATGAAGCCCAGTTTCTTTAAAGCGGATCGGCATATTGTCCTTATATAGTATGTGCTCCCATGAAAGCCATGGTGTTAGAGCTACCCCCAAATATTTTACTTGTTTGGCCATAGTTAGCCCTGAACCCTCTATTTTGTAGTTTATGTCCTGTTCGCCACTTACTTTGTTCCAAAATTTCGAAACTGCGCATTTCTCTACATTAAGCATTAATCCCCATTTTTTGCACCAATCCAAGATTGTGTCTAAGTCTCTAGAGAGTTGCTCGCAATCTAGTTGGCTTCTTATTTCCCCGTATACCACCATGTAATCAGCAAATAACCTGAGATTACTACTTACGTGTGTGCTTAAGTCATTAATGTATATTAAGAATAGAAGAGGCCCTATTACACTTCCCTGGGGGGTGCCCGAAGTTACATATATATCCGCTGAACACAACCCATCGACGACTACCATTTGTTTGAGATTTGGCAAGAAGTCTCTAATTATCCAATTAATAATTTTCTCATTGATTCCAAAGCATTTAAGTTTGTGTAACAATTTATTGTGTGGAACTTCATCAAAGGCTTTTTTGAAATCTAGGAATATTGCATCGACTTGTGTGTTGTTTTCTCCCGATCTAAGTATATCGTGAATAAAAAGACCTAATTGTGTTTCGCTAGATCTGCTGTTCCTTAATCCATGGTAGTTGTGGCTTAGTATTTTCCTACTATCAATAAATCTCATAATGTTACTGACAATAATTTATTTATTAGGTAATCAACCAGTGAAGGTAGGCTTTTGGATGGACACAACTATCGAATAAATATTTTGTAACTCCAAACAAAACCCAATCCAGCAACCTACTCTACATCAGGTCTCTTTTCATCTCTGTGTATTTCTTTCCTCCCTTCATCCCATCCAACATCCCTATCCTGTTCCTGCCCCTTCCTCATTTGCCCAACATTCTCCCCTCTATTAAGCACTAGTTTCTTTAACATCCCACTACCGCTCAATATGCCGAGGAAGCCTCCTTGCCTAGCGCAATTCTTCTCCTTACATCCATACTACTTTGACCGTATTGGTCCAAAACACTTCCGAGATATCTAAACTTCTACCTTCTCCATTTTTTCCCCTCCTATTTTAATATTTAACTTAGTCTTTGTCTTTCTGGAAAATCGTATTACCTTTATTTTATTAATATTGATTCTCATCCCATATCAATTGCACTGAATTTCCAATTCACTCAGCAATGCTTGCAACCCCTTGGCTAACTGAGCAACTAATGCTTGGTCATCAGCAAACCTAACCGATTTTACGAATTCCCCTCCGACTTTCATTCCTACCTCCAGTTCTTCCCATGCCTCTTTAATCATTTCCTCCACATGTACGTTGAACAGCACCGGTGACAATGGGCAACCCTGCCTTACCCCTCTTCCTAACACTGCCCATCCGGACTCTCCGTTCCCCACTCGCACCTGAGCAGTCTGAGACATGTCAAGGTTGCGGATCAGTCTCCTGTCCCTCCAATCCATTCGTATTCTCTGCAATACACGCATTAATTTTTCCCAATTCACTCTATCAAATGCTTTTTCGAAATCTACGAAACAGGCAAATACATCCTGATTGTATTCTTTATTCCTCTCAATTAGTGATCTCATTACTGCAATGGCATCACGCGTACCTCTTCCTTTCCTAAATCCAAACTGATCATCCCCTAAGTAATCATTTGCCTTAGTCTCTATCCTTTTGTTGATGATCCTGAGAATAACTTTAGATGCGTGAGATATCAAACTTATTGTTCTGTAATCCTCACATAATTTAGCCTTTACCTTTTTCAGAATAGGGACTAACACTGATCTCACAAAATCTTTTGCCCATATCCCTTCCTCATAGATACTACGAATCAGTCCATGGAGAGTCTCCTTCCCTCATTTTCCTAAACATTTCAACAGTTCTACAGGAATGTTGTCCACCCCCACGGCCTTATTTGCTTTCATCTCCTTTAATGCCCTTTCTATTTCATCATCGAGTATGCCTGGACCTAAGCTATCTTCTTCTATGTCATGTTCGTTTTCTATGTCTAACCTTGTCGGCCTAAGTTCTCTACCGTACAGGGTTTCTATACATTCCTTCCATCTCTCTTGGATTTTATCGGGTTCAATTATTATCTTACCCCACTTATCTTTAACTGTTAGCACAGATCTTGCCTTCTTCCTTCCTGACAATAACTTAACCACTGACAATAATGTGTTCTAATATTTTACAAGAGATCAAAGTCAAAGAAATGGGTCGGTAATTGGTTGATTTATCCCTATCCTTGCCTTTATAAATGGGAGTTATATGGCTAGCTTCCAGTCACAAGGTACTGAGCCATCTTCTATCGATTTCAGGAAAACAATTTCTAAAAACGGGGCAATGTCTTCAGCTAATTCCTTTAATATTCTAGAAGGTATTTCTTCCGGACCATGTGATTTGTTTGCTTTGATACTAGAGAGCAGATGTTCTATTCCATTCTTGGTCAGTGTTATGTCGCTCATTCGTTCCCCGGGTTTGTGTGGAGGATCGTTTGGTGGGTTTGTGTCTTTAATGTAGACGCTCTGGAAAAACTTGTTTAAAAAGTTTGCTCTTTTCACGCTGTCTGTAATAATTTCTCGGTTTTCCGTCTTCAATGAATGTACAGTTGGACGTTTACTCTGTATTTCCCTAACATAGGACCAGAATGACTTTGGATTTTCCTCCAGGTATTTGCTTAGCATTTTAGATTTAAAAGAGCGTAGGGCTGTGCGCATGATACTTTTTGTTTTACTATGACATTCTTTAAGTTTCTGTTTTGATGTATTCACATAAACAATATCGTCACTTTTTACACTCTTTTTAAAATTTGACTGTAGCCTTCTTTGCCTCCTTAATGCCGATCTTAATTTCCCGTTGTACCATCTAGGTTCCTTATTGTCGCATTTAAGTTTGGATGGGACGCACATCTTCATTCCTTCGCGTAAAATATTTAAGAAGTATTTCAAAGTGTTCTCCGTATCGGTTCTCAGTGTATTGTCTTGTATTCTGGTAATTATATTTTTAAATATTTGCGTAGTCTGTACTAATTTGCCTCGTTGAATAAGTATATTTTTACGCTTTTCTTTGTTTATTTTCACTAACTTAGTTTGTATCTCTACAAAAATAGCCTTATGGTCACTGATTCCGTCCATTATTTCAATGTTTGTTATGATTTCGGGCATAGAAATCGCAAAGATATCAAGTATGCTGTGGCCCCGTGTGGGCGATTTAACAATTTGTTCTAAGGAGTGCTTTGTGAATATATGAAGGAGTTCTTGGCATGAATCTCTGTTTTTGGCAGATTCTCCTACACAATACGTGTCCCAATCAATTGACAGTAGATTTGTATCACCAGCAATTATAATAATACTGTTGCTATGTTTGTGGCTAAGATTGGATATTTGGTCGCCGAGCTTGTGGAGAATATCTGTATTAGAATCTGGGGGTCTAAAAAAAGAGCACACTAATAGGCTTCTGTCGTTGTAGTCCTTAATGTTACTCCAAATACTTTCTATATCCTTATCACCACATTTGTATCGTTGGCTACTAAGATGTGACTTTATAGCAATGAATACTCCCCCACCCATTCTATTAGGTCTGTCCCTTCTGTAAATTATGAAACCGCTTGGAAAAACTTCATTGTTTACTTTATCTCCCGTGAGCCAACTCTCCGTTTCAACTACTATGTCTGTATTTGAACTTACAAAGACATGTGTAGTACATATATAGACCTACAATTACTTAATTCAGATGGGTCACCACTTTAAATACTTTTTATATACTTAAAATACTTTAAATACATATAAATTTTGTTTCCTCTTAATTACCATGTTTATTTATGATTTACCAAAATTTACCTTAACCTGTAGAATACCAAGAATACCTTCTAAAATTAGTCCTTAAATAATGACAGATAACCAACCATACCACATGCTGTGATGGAACTAGAAAAGTTTTGGCATGTGTTTACTCTCATGTTTGACATGGGGAGGCCATATGCCATATCTGGAAAATTAAACTCAGTGATAAAGCAAAAGGGGAACGTACTACGGCCGAATGAATGCAATAAATACAAATTACCCAAAGCTGTACTCTTAGGGGCACTAGTTAGGGGACACGGGGGAGGGTGCAAAGAATAAGGATAACAAAACTGCACACACTCTCTCACTCCGGTGTAGTACATATATATGTCGGTGAAACACCTGGTGTCAGGTTTTTCGGCACTATTTTTTCCCCACGTACACTGCATCACAGTGTACTTCCCTTTCCGTATTCCTAGTCTGTGTGAAGGGTCCCTGACGCTGGGTTAAAGCCCCGTAAATCCTGAGTGCGTGTGTGTTTGCAACTCACAAACGGTCAATTTGCTCTGCAAATACCGGAGTGAGGGAGTGTGTGCCGTTCCTTTACTTTTTTTCTTTTCTTTTTTACATCTGTCTGAGTGAAGGGTCCCTGCTGTTGGGTTAAACCCTCGTAAACCCTGAGTGCGTGTGTGTTTGCGACTTGCTACGGTTAATTTGCAATACATATACCGAAGTGAAGGAGTGCGTGCCGTTTCTTTCCAATTTCTACTTTTACACCTGTCTGTGTGAAGGGTCCCTGCCGTTGGGTTAAACCCCCGTAAACCCTGAGTGCGTGTGTGTTTGAGACTTGCGACGGTCAATTTGCAATGCATATACCGAAGTGAGGGAGTGCGTGCCGTTCCTTTACTATTTCTATTTTTACGTCTGTCTGAGTGAAGGGTCCCTGCCGTTGGGTTAAATTCCCCGTAAACCTTGAGTGCGTGTGTGTTTGTGACTTGCAACGGTCAATTTGCACTGCAAATACCGAAGTGAGGGAGGGTTCCTTTACTATTTCTATTTTTACGTCTGTCTGAGTGAAGGGTCCCTGCCGTTGGGTTAAATTCCCCGTAAACCCTGAGTGCGTGTCTGTTTGCGACTTGCGACGGTCAATTTGTACTGCATATACCGGAGTGAAGGAGTGCGTGTGGTTTTGTTTGCCTTGTCTGAGTGTGTGGTCCCTGGCGAGGGGTTTTTTCTCCCGTAAACCCTGAGTGCATGTGTGTTTGTGACTTGCAACGGTCAATTTGCACTGCAAATACCGGAGTGAGAGAGTGTGTGCAGTTTTGTTATCCTTATTCTTTGCACCCTCCCCCGTGTCCCCTAACTAGTGCCCCTAAGAGTACGGCTTTGGGTAATTTGTATTTATTGCATTCATTCGGTCGTAGTACGTTCCCCTTTTGCTTTATTAATGATGGCCTCCAAGTCAAACGAACGTAATCGATATCACCGGCTTAAGATCAACATCCTTAAAATCGGTGCAGATATTAACTTCCTTAAAAACTGCCAAAGTAACGGAATTCTCCCTCGTTTCATTTCTTCGACCACCTTTGGAAAAAATCAATTTTCCCGCTATGACTCCATGATAAAAAACCGTATTTTGAAGTCTGAAATCCAATTCCTTTATGCCAAAAGATCAAAATTAGAAATTGAGGCCTACAATATTCATCTCAAACTAACGGTAGGTCTCAATGCAACTGAATTTGCCGAGTGGTTAGAATTTGATATGAAAGTCCATTCAGTCAGCAACCATAAGTTACGGAAAAAACAATACGCACTTTATAGGAAATTAGCCTCCCTAAAGGACAGAAGCAACCATCCTCACACCACCAATGCTAAGCAATTTCCTTTTGTAGTTAATCTGTCTGAGACCAGCTTCTCCCAAGAAGAGTTACTTTTACTTAACCGGGGCCTGAATTTTAGTGTTAAGCCTCCAAAACCACCCTTGAATGATCTCATTGCACAAATAGAATCTTCTATTAAATATCTAGACATGGGAACCAAGAATCAAATCCGGAGTTGCTGTGCTAACAAAATCAGATCAAACCTCACGCAAGGCCCCAGAAACAGTAAACACCATCCGAGAAACTTCTTTCCCCTCATTCGTTCACTACGCAACAAAAACTGCTTCTACATAAAATCGACAAAGGAAACTCCTGTGTGATCCTTGACAAACATACCTATCTTCAAAAAATGCAATCTCTCATTGACAACGGACCCTATACCAAAATCTTAGAAAACCCCCTTAACAAAATGATCACAGGCTATAAGTCGGCATTAACTAACTGCAAGCACCTAATCGACAAAAAACTTAAATTTAGACTTAATGTTCCGAACCCACACCTCCCTCGCCTATATGGACTCCCAAAAATTCATAAGAAAGACTGCCCTATGCGTCCCATTGTGTCCACCATCAATGCTCCCACATACGAAATATCAAAATGGCTTACGGAAGAATTCTCTCAAATAGGGTTTCAAAGTTCATCCAATATCAGAAACACCTTGGATTTCATAGAAAAAATTAAAAATATCACCCTTACAGACCATGAAATTCTCGTGTCCTTTGATGTTGAGTCACTCTTTCCAAGTGTTCCAATCCCGGTTACCATAACCTTGTTGGAGAATTGGCGCCAGTCCAAGAACATCCCCCCGGAAAAAATCAGAGAATACATCCTCCTAACCAATCTTGTTATGAGTAACAACTTTTTCTCCTTCAACAAGTCCTTTTACAAACAGGACTTCGGCACCACAATGGGAAATTCTCTTTCTCCATTTCTAGCGAACCTATTTATGTCCGGCTTTGAAGAGCAATGTAAAGAAAAATTCACATATTTCCCAAAAGATTGGTTCAGATATGTCGATGACATATTCGCAGTCTTCGACAGTAACGCATCCTCTATAGAAGCATTCCAACAACAACTCAACAATCAATACCCCTCAATCAAGTTCACAGTTGAATCTGAAACAGATAGGTCCCTCCCCTTTCTTGATCTTAAAATAACCAGAACCCCTTCCAATCACCTCTCATTCAACATCTACAGGAAAGAAACCCACACCAACAATTACATACACGAATCTTCGTTCGATCATACCACACACAAATTCGCCGCCTTCCACTCCCTAGTACAGAGGCTCCTCAACGTACCTCTGTTCAAAGCGAATTTCCAAACAGAATTAAAACACATAAAACACACTGCTGTCGTGAACGGCTACTCTGAACAGCTCATTGATAACATCTTAAAAAAACACAGGAACAAAAAACATCTCCAAAATAACACTAAACTGAATAAACTAGATGACAAGAAATTCGTCAAACTACCTCACCACCCACAACTAACAAAAGGCCTACCTGCTATCTTCAAAAAAATTAAATACACACCCACATTTGTCAGTCAAACCAAACTGAAACACCTTTTCAAAAAGCCTAAAGATCCTATTGAGACCTTAGACAAATCCGGAATCTACCAAATCACCTGCCCACATTGTGATCTTTCTTATATCGGACAAACACGCAGAAACATTCGCACACGCTTCAAAAAACACACTGCTTGTTACAGGCTGGGAAACATTAACAAATCGTCAGTCACCCAACACATGCACGATAACTCACACAACATCACAACTGAAGACCTACAGCTAATAAAACATGTGCCCAATCATTTACTCGACTGTTATGAAAGTCTTTACATACAAAAATCGGAAGGGAAACTCATAAACAGTGACAACGGTCCGATATCTTCGTCACTTTTTTCCCTTTCCCTTCCTGAGTCATGACCTTCCCTTCACCTACAGTCATAAACAGCCCAGTCTAACCCACTCAATTTCCTCCCCAACCCGAGCCCCGAGCCTCAAATCACCCATACATTGTATCTAACACACGCGAGTCCCCCCCTTCCCATTCTTTCCCAATTATATCACCAACCCTTCCCCTCCCTCTCTCCTCCCCGTTTCCCCCCCCTACTCATCGTTACTTATATCTCGGCTCCGACGATTTTTCATTATTCTTCTCTGAAGAGGCCTACTTGGCAGGCGACACACCTGGTGTCAGGTTTTTCGGCACTATTTTTTCCCCACGTACACTGCATCACAGTGTACTTCCCTTTCCGTATTCCTAGTCTGTGTGAAGGGTCCCTGACGCTGGGTTAAAGCCCCGTAAATCCTGAGTGCGTGTGTGTTTGCGACTCACAAACGGTCAATTTGCTCCGCAAATACCGGAGTGAGGGAGTGCGTGCCGTTCCTTTACTTTTTTTTTCTTTTCTTTTTTTTACGTCTGTCTGAGTGAAGGGTCCCTGCCGTTGGGTTAAACCCACGTAAACCCTGAGTGCGTGTGTGTTTGCGACTTGCTACGGTTAATTTGCAATACATATACCGGAGTGAAGGAGTGCGTGCTGTTTCTTTCCAATTTCTACTTTTACGCCTGTCTGTCTGAAGGGTCCCTGCCGTTGGGTTAAACCCCCGTAAACCCTGAGTGCATGTGTGTTTGAGACTTGCGACGGTCAATTTGCAATGCATATACCGAAGTGAGGGAGTGCGTGCCATTCCTTTACTATTTCTATTTTTACATCTGTCTGAGTGAAGGGTCCCTGCCGTTGGGTTAAATTCCCCGTAAACCCTGAGTGCGTGTGTGTTTGAGACTTGCAACGGTCAATTTACACTGCAAATACCGAAGTGAGGGAGTGCGTGCCGTTCCTTTACTATTTCTATTTTTACGTCTGTCTGAGTGAAGGGTCCCTGCCGTTGGGTTAAATTCCCCGTAAACCCTGAGTGCGTGTGTGTTTGCGACTCGCGACGGTCAATTTGCACTGCAAATACCGGAGTAAGAGAGTGTGTGCAGTTTTGTTATCCTTATTCTTTGCACCCTCCCCCGTGTCCCCTAACTAGTGCCCCTAAGAGTACGGCTTTGGGTAATTTGTATTTATTAAACTCAGTGAGTTTCCTCCTTTGAAGGCTGAAGGAAATTTTAGCAGTTATGGGCTGAAGAGGTTTTATTATGGTATTTTGCACTCTCAGTTTACTTATTAATTCATCCTTTGAGGCTCATCTCCTCAGTTGACAAAAACTTTCATGCTAAAAAAGAAATCCATCCATTACATTGCCACTAAACCCTATCACAGCATTATTACTCCCGGTATTTCTGGACCTTGGTCTCTTGCCTACCATTACCATGCATATCTGATTATATAATTTAATTTTTACTCTTCCCTTCACACATTCATCTGCACATATCAGTAACTCCAACAAATTCAAAATGCCACAATCAACTAACCAGAACAGAAGCGAACTTCCACATTCAGTACAACAAGACAAAAACAAAAGACCTAGGATCCAAGGCCATGGGGTCAGTGCTACTTAATAAACTGCCACAGGCATATAAAGAATTAAAAATTTACATCAATTAAAACATACTGTGAAGATGGTTCTTGCTGGTGAAAAGTATAACAGCACTTTGGTTTAATACTGACAAATTATGACACCACATATGCATAAATGTCTACTTATATCTATACTGTCAACCTTTGTCTTGACTCGTAACTTAAATATTGGGTAACATGTAATTTTATTCATGCTCTATGCTGTTTTGAATAATTACTCCTTAGTGTCATCATTTATCACTACTTCTGCTGAGAACAATATGTAAGTTATACTTATGATGTATCCTACATTAGCTCTATGGACTGGTCCTTGGATGAAAATAAATATTATTATCATTAAATCTGACTATTACTCTGCATGAACCAGTGACATACAAATAATTTTATTTGACAGATATTAGTTTGAAATAAGCACCATCTTTCTACATATTTGTTCACCATAATTACTATCTGTTTTTTTTATTTATGGGCATTTTTCATCAATGTTACTGATTTGAAATATGGAAATCCACTACTTTTATTTATCATTACTTTGTGACCCTACTTAGATGCCCAACTTACCAGTGGGATTTCCTGGATTAATTACAACTAGTACCCTGGGGTTTGATTCCTTCCTTGCTTCATCCAATGCTCTCTGCAACTCACTAATGTCCAAGCCCCAGTTTTTACTTTCATTTAAGTAGTATCCAACCTGCAAAAGAAAAACAACATTTAAAAAGATACAACTAGCAAGCCTTTACAAAAAACTGTTAAATGCAAAAACCTTTATTCACAATATCAGGTGTGTGAACAAGGCATGTAGTGTTCAATTTATGTCATGGCTTCAATTGAC
Source organism: Hetaerina titia (assembly GCA_037158775.1). NCBI lineage: Eukaryota > Metazoa > Arthropoda > Insecta > Odonata > Calopterygidae > Hetaerina > Hetaerina titia. Next base: position 98,447,369 of record CM073776.1, read on the forward strand.
ATCCGTAATGGTATTTAGAAAATGCTCATTAGCCTAGAGGGTGGAAATGCTGATTCAACCATTAATCTCATATCCTAATAAATATTTATATCAAAATACAAACATTACCCCAAGTGAAAAGTTCAGAAATAAAATTAAATGGCACCCAGGAATGTGGCTTGACTTAATTCATGTATGAAATATTTTGTACATGGTTTTGTTTACACAATCAAAAAAGAGAAATTGAAGTAAGGGGTCCACGAACTTCTTCGGTCTTTTTCCACTGATGTTTAAGAAGTATATAAGACAGTACGGTATCCAATGTATTTTCCTCTTGACACTTCACCCAAATTTTTCAGCATATTGAATGGAATATGTTGTAAAATACTAATGTAGGCCAAAGGGTTCACGTGCAATAGATGAATTAGAAACTTTTTTACCAAATTTGGGTATTTTTCGGCTGCAATCCGAAATAAATTTATCATTACATTTTCGGCTGCAAAATTTCAAATAAAACTTTATATACCTTTTTACATTAGAAAGAATAGTCATTTTGGATATAATTCAGGCAGCACACATGTAGAGCTAAAGAATGAATTATTATAATATATGTACATATGTAGTATGTTATTTGAAGATACATTGCATCATTTTATTGAGGGGTCAGGACTACAGTAGTGCATAGTGCCAAGGTCCACTGAAACCCTACACTTAATTAGTTAACTACTGGTAAAAATGATAAATTTTATTAACATCCTAAATTCATAGTATATCTTTCAATTTTTTTAATTACCACATTTGAAATGAACAGTCCTACAAGAGTCTATGGATGATGCTATTCTACATTCACAAATAAACTGCTCAAACTTTCTCTGGAAGAACTTCTCTTGAATGAAATAAAAATACTAAGGTGTATTTACCTGATGCATGTTAAATTCTGCAATTGTTGCTGAGTAGAGAGGGTACTGAGGAATTGGAACCATAACACCAGTTCTTTTGCCATTCAATTTGCAAAGGAAAAGCTTCAGAACAGACTGCAAAATAAAGAAAATGTTTTATCAACAATGTAACATGTATGCCAATGTCTTGGCAGTGGGACTGCAATTTCACAGAAATTCAACTGGTCTTTGAGCCTGCTGCACATCAAAGTTGGGAGTGGACAGCATATCTAACACACAGGATATGGTTAAGCTGGTTCCTGAGGCATGGAGAGGTGGATGAGGTCTTAACCAAATGATTCATCCTTCATATCTGCTTTTATTCAATTCGATAATAATATAAGCATCAAATATCATGTGTATACTGACATGCTTTAGTTGAGTAGAATATAATGGCATATTTATTTAACTTCAACCGAACTTTCAGCTACAAATTGAAAACTAGAGAATAATAAAACAATCACTCAGGGTGCAAAACAAGAGGAGAAAATCACAACTCAAAACTATTCCTGCTCAAATTTGTTTTTAACCACCACAGCCTTTCATAAGGAAACCAATGACAAAGCAATTTCTAGTGAATGTGAAACAAGTTTAATCATTTAAATGTTAATAACCAGAGAAAAGATACAGACTTCAAAGTAAATGGATTTATCTGGGAGTTCTTACACCTTAAATCTTTCACGTTAAAAGCTAAAGAATTTCTAACATTACTAAAGCAAAGCATCCATTTCTTAAATTTGGATGAAGTCACAGCACTATGATCTTTTAAAAGAACATTGTTGATCCGACATGCCACATAAGACAGTTTGGTGAGAAACCATCAAATTAAAAAAAGTATGGTTATTTCAATGTCTGATGCAATTTTTATGATTCTCTTTACACGAACTCACTCTTCTGGTCAATTGGTCAATATATATGCATAAACACTTTTCTGTGTATACTTAGCTGATATTTCTTCACTCTCAGTGATTTTCAGAGAGTAATATAATCTCTGTACTACCTTGATCAAAAAGTTCCCGGAATTTATTCAGAAAATTAAAAATACAAGTTTATTCATCTAAATCTATATTGTCCCCTTCAAAGTAATCCCCATCGACTGCAACACACTTATGCCAGCGCTTGATCCAATCCTCGAAACATTTTTTATATTCGGTTTTCGGTATGTCCATCAGTGCTTCCTGCGATTTTTCCATTACTCCCTCTCGGCTGCTAAAACGCGTTCCCCGTAATGGTTTTTTAACTCGATTGAACAGAAAGAAGTCACAGGGAGCCAAATCAGGTGAATTCGGTGGCTGTTGGATGGTATTTGTTGCATTTTTCGCCTAAAAATTACGAATAATGATAGCACTGTGCGACGGTCTCGACGCACTGTGCGACAATTTCTGGTCTCTCTCGGCGAATTGCTTCACGCAAACGTCTCATAACGCCCAAATAATACTCTTTGTTTACTGTCTGGCCTTCTGGCAAAAATTCATGATGCACTACACCGTTGTAATCCATGAAAACCGTCAGCATTGCCTTCTTTTTTGACTGAAAACGATGTGGTTTTTTTGGTCTCGGCTCATTTGGTGAACGCCATTCACTTGCCTGATGTCTGGATTGCGTGTCGTACTCATAAACCCACGTCTCGTCTCCAGTAATGATCCTTTTGATGAATGTGGGATCGGATTCAGCCTCACAAATCATGTCTTTTGCGACGTCAACACGGTCTCTTTTTTGCATGAAATTGAGGTCTTTTGGCACCAACTTTGCTGCTACACGACGGAAACCCAAATCATTAACCACAATGTCTTGGGCGGATCCATAGGCAATGTTCAAGTCCTCCGCTATTTCTCTGATGGTTAATTTGCGGTTATTGACCAACATTTCTTTTACTTTATCAATTTTTTCACCGACTTTCGATGTCGATGGTCTGCCACTGCGTTCATCATCTTCGATTGACTCACGACCACTTCTGAACCGCTCATGCCACTGGTAAACGACCGTTTTTTTTTAGAGAATCGTTGCCGAAACACTTTTCCAACATTTCCAACGTCCGTGCGCCACTAAATCCGTTTTTTACGCAAAATTTAATACCAGTTCGTTGTTGCAAATTTAAATCCATTTCTGCAATTGTAAAAAATCGCCAACACACACAGAGATAGATGTACTCTTGGCTACGTAACTTTTGCAAATGTCAAGTTATGACACTAAGATTTAAAGGGAATATCAACAACAGATGTACCAATTTAACAAAAAAAACAGAACTCAAATCGGAACGATGGGAGCGCCACACGGTGGTTATTCCGGGAACTTTTTGTTCAAGGTAGTATTTCATCACACTGACATCAAATTAAGAAAAATTAGCCCTCACAAAATAGTTCTTAAGGACTTGTTTAGTTTTTATACCCCCAATTACCTCTTACTGAACTAATTCTCGGGACCATGTGGAAAACATAGGAGGCTAGTTAGAGCACTCTTGAGCGGTATTCATTAAGTATGATATTACACAATATAGCCCCCATTTAAATATAAGCCATACAAAAATTATCAATTCAAACTTTTGGAAAATGCTTTATTTTGTCTATTACTTTTTCCTTAACAAGTAAAACTCATTTCCACTTCAGGAAAAAGAAAACCAAACTTGACTAACTGTTAACTGGAACTATTCCCGAAGATAAGAATAGAAAGAAAAAGTAGGGTCGCCAATGGCAGAATTCAGGCAGGACTAACGTAGCAGCACTAATATTTATTGACTTATTGCCTTAAAATTTTGAAAATACTAAAATCAACTTATTTTCAGATACTATAGAAGTATTGTGCCGGCTTTTGGCATGCTTTGCCCTTGCCATGGCCCTTTGGCCATTCCCCCTTTGCAGAATTTAGTACCTGCAGAAAGTTTCTAGATATTTCATGATGAGTGCTTACAGAGAGAGCTAAGGATGAGGGCAAAGCATACAAACAAAAGCCTTCAGTTCAAACTGGCACTCCTGAACTGGATCTGTCCTATTTTAACAGTAGCTGGCACAAGAAGAAACACAGCTTTTGAAGGCTGTTGAAGTCTCACAAATGGTAAGATCTTTCTTCAGCTGCAAGGAGCAGACACCAAATATCACTCCAACCCTAGCATGTCAATGCAAAGAGAACCCCTCCCAGGAAAACCCCTCCAACCATGTGACCTCAACCTTGCCCCTTGGCTGAATAATCCTATCCCATCCCATAGGCGTGTGCTGGTCTTGTGAGCATTTTTGGGTGTTCAAAAGTTTGCTCAGTCATAAGTTTGTTAGCAAAGATTGACATTACGTCTGATTTCCACATGGCTATCCCTTGATACCTATTCAGTTCAGTTTACAGTTTTCATTTAACTAACTTATGAGAGTTTGAAGAAAATAATCCTGATACACTTTAGCCTGTTATTATATTAAAAATATCGTTAAATTTTCTGTTAGCACCATGAGATTTTATCATACACCATTAGTTTAGAAGTTCTATATCCGTTTGAAATTACCCAAAGTTCTTATTCTTCTTCAATCAGGGGGTCTTGGCTATAAAATCAAATTTAATAAAAATATTTTGCATCAGTAAAAAAAACCAAACAATAATGTCAATAAAATGTAGTGTTTACAGTTGTCTTGTCAAGCAGTGATGAAGACTATTTTAAATAAAGTTCCATCCATCTCCCCCACACAACTTTCTCCTCAACTCCCCTACAATCCCCCTCTCTTTTTCCTTTCTCTCCCCATCTCCAAGGTGTTTCAATAACACTGAAACAGGGGTCCATGGACCATTGATTTCACTGAAGGGCGACACGCTTTGTAACCCAAATCCCAAAATACAAAAATATGCCTTTTGGGCATAGAGGATCAAGAGTTTATGCGATAAGCATAATAAGCCAAATAAGTATTTCTGTTACATGGTACATCAGGTTCATTGTTCAGTGTTCTTCACATTTATCTGCTAGTGATTTCTACAGTATTTCAATCAACACACTTCTCAAAGTCCTTTGGTAGTTTCCCTATCTGGTAGCTATCTTTGATAATGCCTTTGCTTTGACTCCAGATTCCTTGATTATTTCTTCTTTATTTTGTCAACTCTTGGTGCCTTGTTCTTCATGGGCTCTGTTGAATTCACTTCCCAGTATCTCTGGACTGTGTTCATTCCCTTCCATCATCATATCTCCTTCAATTAACTTTCAAATGGTTGAAGCCCTTGGAAGAGCACTTCAATGAATTCCTCCTAACACTCCCCAATGTCTTCATCTTCTCTTCGTATCTTTCCATTAGCATCTCAGATGTTGTGGAGTATTTTCTTTCTGTAGTCTTTGCCAACTCGTAAGCAGTTTCGCAGCTTCCCTCCTTTATGCTCTCACTGATTTCCTCGCACCAGTTCCCTTAGTATTCTCCCTGGGCCTTCTAGCACTCTCCAATGATTTGGTTTCGCAACTTCTTCTTAAGTGTTCCCTCAGCTTCATTTCTTAGAATCTTTTATTTTCTTTTGCCCTCCAAGAGTTTTCTTATTTGAGCTATTACCCATGGCCACTGAGATTTCACCACCTTATACATGAGTTGCTCGTCTATTAATTCAATTATGACATTCTTTGTTTCCCTCCAACATCCTCCTATGTCAGTCTCATTCATTCCTTCTATTTCTCTGTAGACGCTCACAATGCACTTTTCTCTCGCCAGCTTTTCCTCAGTATCTTTGTGCTCCACCTGGGTTCCTGTGTCACTTCTTTCATCTTCTCATTTCGCAGTTGCCTCTCCACGGCCACCAGATTGTGATTGCTATTTATACCCACTCCAGGGGAGCTTCAACGTTGTCTAAATTGCTTCTTGTGTCTCGTTCTAATGAGGATGCAGTGCATTTTGGTATCTTGCCTCGCTCCCTGGCATCTTCCATGAGTTCTTTCTTTTCATATGTTGATAGAAGACATACTTGCCACTGCTATGTTTTTAATACTATGGAATTCTATCATTATTTCTCCCATGGCCTTTGTTATCTCAATCATTAATTTCTATTTCCACTCATGAATGGCCAAATGTTGGCATATACTCCTGCACCAGTGCTGTGTCCGTCAGCTCTGGTGCTCTGACTCAATCATTGGAATCCTCTCATTGTGGTGCCAGCAGTGTGACTCCTATTGCCATTATTTCCTTCTGGGGTATGGTGCACCCTTCGGCAATGCCCACTCTCACCGTCTGCCGAGTGATTTACCCTTTTATGTCTGTCACTCTACTCAATCAATCTCTCACCCTCTCCATATCCTCACAGCCTCCGTCTTGGCATTTTTCAATGTTTCACACATTCGGAATGACCTGGCTGCCTTCTTCCCTATCCTGTGCTTGCCCACCTTGACTTATCTTCCCCTTGCAGTAGTCAATGCCTGGAGATCCAATCCACCCAGTGACTCTCTCACCTCCGACATATTTTTGGGAGAGGGATCACGTTGTATGTGAATGCAAGGGTGCATCTCCAAGGGAGGGTTGCCTCGCATTGCCTTCCCCATCGCCGCACTTCGTGGCCGATTCCGTGACTTTCACTCCCACCCACAGCTGTGGTAGTTAATACCAGATTCATTTTTAATATTAATACCACCAGTGCCCCATAGTGAATTTGCTACCTTTTTGGAAAATTTATTGGAAAACATAGTTTCATATTTGGACTCGCTACTCCTGGGCTACCCACTCCATTGTTGTGAAATCTACAAACAAGAATCGGTACCTTCACTTCAAAAATTGCCAACCTCTCCACAGTACACAATCCATCCTCTATTATTTTGATATCTGCAATAACCCCAATTCCATAAATTCCTTTCAAGGCTTCACATACCTCTCTTCTCTGACATGGTTACCCAAACTCTCTCCTATGCAAAAAAGTCCCAAGCACAAATATACCCCTAAATCATCTCACATTAGCAAACATAGCACATTTGCTGATTGCAAAACCTACTTCACTGGCCTGCTATTCTCAATCATCACACATCTTTTCCCATTCTTGCTTTCAACTAGAATATAATATGCATACCTAATTAATTTATCAATGGTGAGTGTAATTAATATCAAGATAACAAATTTCTTTAGATATAGCATGAACTTTATAAAAGAATATTCATCTGCAAAGAAGTCCATGCTGTTTCGGCTACTTGCAGCACAATGTTCATAGTCGTAGAACTTTAAATAATAACACACAAAATGTTTTTCATACAATTTTCAACTCAAAAAATTGATGCTTGAATCAAAAATAATACTCCAACTAATTAGCAGCCTGTCTCATTATTAGCAAAACCACCATTTATAGAGACTTTAAATAAGACTTAGATTTCACCATAAAGTTACTTCTTTTGCATATTATCCCAACTTTCACGTCATCCAGCAGATTTCTTTAACTTTTCCTATTTTTTAACTTACAGCCCTTATGCTTTAGAAAAAATAATTTTTAGCCTACAGTGCAAGAAAAAAGCATTGTTTGCTGCCTTGATCTTTTCTTCCCAATCACTTGTTACACATTCATGAATCAATTACATTTCATGCAGATATATTTATAATTGTTTGTGCTAAAATATGTCGATGGCATTAATATGAATGGTTACAGGCAGAAGTTAGTGACATGTTGGCATTACCATACACACCTTGATGGCATCAGAAGCACCAGCAGAGAGTATTACATCTAAATAGTTGGAAGGAAATCCATCTCGTCTTTCAATATACTCAGCAACATGTTTACGAATCATTTCAATGCCTGGTGAATCACTGTATGAACCTGATATGTAAAAAAAAAACAAATCCACGTATTATAACTTCCTCCATATAGTTTTTAGTTTAGTTTACTTGTACTCAGTCACATACACATTTTTAATTTGGACATTACACCAAGATTAATAAATAATATGCTCTAAGCTCTAAGTGGATCAACCTTTAAAAAATGTAAGGATCTAAATTGTTCTTTTACCACAAAATAAAATAAGGTTTGGTGGCAATAACAAAGAATATCATCAAATACTTCAACAGCATCAGATTAATTCCTGTATCAGTCTTTCTTGTGAAACCTCTACAGGGAAATAAAATTGTACAAACTAAATTTGGGCAAGAAACACTATAACTAGTGTATAATACATTTCATGTAAATTAAATTACACCACATGAAATTGATACTGCAAGTACCATACCAGTTGGAAAAACCATGAAAAATCAGAGAGATGACACCACTGGTACATATCATCAAGTTATTTCCAGTTAGTAGCATCTCATAGAGTCCAATAACTACACACATGACAAAACAAAGAGAGGAGAATACTTAAACAGCAAAGAAAACACTTCTTGAGAGCAAGGAATGGATCCGAGAGGATGCATTCTGGGGGAATAGATGGTGCACATGACAGAGTTCGAGGATGGAAGAGGGTTCGCGTGTGCACCAGAAGTTTCCAATTTTTAACATTGAGGAGCAATCCATGTTGGAGAAGGGAGTGTGAAGTCTCTGAGAAATTTATCAAGGGAATTAGGATTATTTTGTCCTGACATGCCCTCATTTCTATCGGAACTCTCTTTGAATGCTCTTTGGTGCACATACAGGGTGCCTGTAGCATATAATTTAATATTTACTCTTCCCTTCACACATTCATCTGCACATATCAGTAACTCCAACAAATTCAAAATGCCACAATCAACTAACCAGAACAGAAGCGAACTTCCACATTCAGTACAACAAGATAAAAACAAAAGACCTAGGATCCAAGCCCATGGGGTCAGTGCTACTTAATAAACTGCCACAGGCATATAAAGAATTATTGCTGTCTCCACTGCAGCAGTCACAACAGAATACCACATCTCCACCCTTAAACCAAAATAATTACATCAACTGCAACAAAATTCAAGCGATGATAACATAAAAACAATCACTCTCTGTACAGCACAAAATCATAGGTCTCAAATCATTCCAATTCTTTCTTCATGCCATTGGGGATTTTAGTATGTACCATCTTGGGTCCTTTGAAGCCAATCATGGACGTACTGCCATCACCTGAAGCTTTATGGGACATAATAATTATTATTATTTAGGTGTTTTCATTTTATTCATTTACGAGGCCATAGAGCTCAATTTCTTATATTTTATAGGTCATGTTTTGTTTTAGGGGAACTTACAGATTCTCGAACAACACAGCAGCTAGATTGTGTACCATTAACATTGCTGCTCTTCAATTTCCATGTCTCACTATTAAAAAGCCCTTAAAAACCTATTATGCTTAGCCACTGAGCCTTCTGCACTAGTGCTATTCTTATTCCCTGGAAAGGATCTGCTTCAAGCCCCAAAAACACAATATATACCTCACATGAAAAACTCTTTGCTACCAATAATTTCACCACTATTCCAACCACTTATCCCTTATTGTACAATTTACAATATTACCAGCAAAAATTAGCCAAATCACCAGGCTGAAACACAGGGTGAGTCAGCATTACATAATGGTTTTACTTCTACTACTTGTCTAAAACTGGGAGATGATGCTGACTCACCCTATACTAGGAGTATATGGTGCAGAATGTTCCTCAGTTTTTAGTATTTCTGAGAAGATATGTTTTAACAAACTTCATTTGATCAGAAACTGTCTTCACTTCTGCAATTTGGAAGAATGCTTCCCTATGAACCATCGTGTAAGCTTTTAAGAATCACTTTTGCAGTTTATGTTGATTTGCAACATTATCATTACCTAGAGCAAGAGCCTTCTAAAGATTTGTAGCCCTCTCAGCCAACTCATTGGAAGAGGGTTGTAAAATGCAGTAAATGAGTTGCAAACATGAAGCTCACGACCAAATAGATGGGATTAAGTAAGTTGTCGCCAATTGTCAGTCAATTGAAGTTTTGGAAATGCCCCATTTAGCAAAGTGTGTAGCATAAAATATCAATTGTGCTTTCAGTAACAATATTTCTGGAATTTATGGAAATAGCCAAAAAGTACCACAACTTACATAATTTTCAAGAGAGGCCATGAAAAGTCCAAATGTCATCTTGTTCCAGGAAACTCTGGACATTCCTCTATTTGAATAAATAGGACAATTTTGAGTAACCTGGCACCACCTGCATGATTGTTTTCTCCAAATCTTTTTCTAATCTGTTCACACTTAGCGTGGACAATCCTTCAAGCATTCACGCTTAGCATTATAGGAAGCAGGCAAACTAGTGAGAATACGAACTGTCTTTCCAATTTTATTTCAATGACTATTTCACCAGTTATCATTTAGGCAGTTATCTCCAAGAGATGGTATAAAGTGCAAAAGGTACAGTCAGAGATGACTGTCCCCTGAAATCTACCAGAGAAATAGCAAAGATGAAATAAGAATAAAATGAGAAACTTCTGAAACTAAAAATGTGCAAGAGATAACATTGTTGTAGTCCGATGGGTAGATAATGCAGTTGTGACAGTCTTGTCCTCAAGCAATGCCATTTATCCAATATCAAACGTTGGCTGACGGTTGGTTTGATAGAAGAGGGTAGAGGTCACCTAGTGCTAAGCCCAATGGCAAGTGAATTCACACATGGGTAATTAAGGGGGCCCAGCTCCTTTCCCTGTGCCAGCTATGGTTTCCTAGGATGTTTTGGTACTATCTGAAAAATCACACAGCTTGGGTGAAGGTGAGGGTTCCTAGAGGCATCCCCAGGAAATGAATCCAGGCCCACTGACTCAACACTCTACCCACTGTTCTATCACATCCCCCAGAGTCATAATGGATTGGAATATATTGCTATACCATGTAATGTGAGGGTAACGAAAAGGTGATTGTCCATTTTTGCATGGATACTTGATGCCATGATTCACACTGCCCAGATTTTGCTGAGTGTATCTGGTTGAGATATTGCCCAGATTGAGTCCCGACGGGCCACTGTGCAAACCTACTCAGAGAGATGTAGGAGGAATCCCCTCAAATCCCCAAGATGTGCACCAGTTTCTAGGCAGTGTTGGACAGAGATAAAATAGATAAATTTAAAATAGATTAATATATTACATTTCCTATTGAATAATGTATAATTAAAAATACAACTTCGTTTCAGAGTGCTGGAATAGGTCACAAATGATGGATACATTCGTCTCGGTCAGTCTAACCCCCAGCACCGATGATGCTCATCAGAACAATTGATGATTAGCACACAAATGGAATGCTTGAAATGGGGGATTAAGCATTTATGTTTTGCACCAAATTATGAAAGAGAATTTTTATTTCCATGAAGATATTTTGATTTCTCCTGAAACATTTATTTACAGAGTCCCACTCTCAATAAAAAACATTTTAATTCCACATAATCCATTTCATGATTGAAATGTTGTGTGCTAAATAAAAATATTCTAGAGTCAATTGTAAAGGTAATATGCATATTATGTAATATTTTTCCCAATACCTGGTTTAATACACATAAGCACTTAGCAGCACCATAACCACTAAGAGGAAAAGAATGAAAGTTTGGAGTAGTTACTCAGAAAATAATAATTAGGAACATATTAGTACAACATTCACTTCATATCAGCAGTTTTCTCTGGGTGTTAATGGGTTGACTCAGGCAACCATACAAAGTCTTTGGAGACAGCTCTCAGAGAGACTAGATTAAGATGGGAGAGTATGGTTTAAATGAAAGGAATGGCCATGGGAAGAAAAATGAAAATGTTTTACAGGAGAAATAGGTGGATTGTAACTAACATCTGGCTTAAAGACCATAATAGATGTAAGATGAGGTTTTTGTCTTTCTTTTTTTAAAAGAGTTATTCACATCAATAAATATCTACATCTAGAGAACACATGGAACTTTCTGATACATGATTAGTTACAATATATATGTTTTTTGATACATTAAGGAATAGTATAACCCATACACATAGTTTCCCAAGAAAAGATATGGATTCAGGTGACAATTTGGTGCTCATGAAGTGCAATATTAAATTTAAGAGATTGAGTAAGGGTAGGAGTATCATGAGGCAGTAGATAAAATTTTAAGCATGGGTAAAGAAATGGGAACAGTAGCAGGAAGGGAAATTTCTCAAAAAAGGAATAAAAAATCAGCAAAGAAAAAAATATAAAATGGTTATAAAGCTATGGAATCGGAAGATATAAATAGGAAGCTGGATGAGAGAAGGGCATGGGAGGAGGTGCACAAATATTTAGGAAGAGGAAAGTAAAAAGACCAAAACAATTAAGTGGAGGGAAACCAATAGGGCGAAGGAATGGTGGAAAAGGCAGTTGAAGAATATGAAAAGTTTTCAGAGACAGAGCAAAATATAACGTACAGAAAGGTAAAAGAACTGTCAGATTTAAAGAAAGGAGGATCAGCTTGGATTTAGAAAAGGGATGGCTACAGGTGATGAAATTGCAATAATGTTACTAGTAGGGAGGATATTGCACCAGAGGTAGTTAAAACTAAGATCCAGTTTGGGATATAAATGCATGAACTGCAGTCCATCTATGTAAAATCAGGGTCACCCTTTTTATGACTATGCTTAAAAAAATGTTCTAATGTAATAACGATCATGAGAATGAAATTACTAACCAACACTGCCTCCTTTGCAACCATTTAGTAGAGCTCTTGCTCTTGATTTAGCATCTTCTGGAAACTTTGGATCATCAAAAAGAGGTGGATAAGACACCAATGCCAAGACCTAACACGGAATTAACAAGAAACACATATTTATTATTCTAACGCCTAAAAGAATAGTGTTAACATAAATGCAAGTGTGATCTATGGATAATTTACTAACGGCTAGGTACCCGTAGATGATGGAGATATAGTTACCTGGCGGATGAACGTAATTGGCACTTGGCCCATTGCATGACAGTCTCCTATATTTGCCTTGATCACTTGATCGAAAGGTTTTTTGAGACCCTGCGAAAAAGAAAATTACTTGAAACGTATATTTTTCATTTATGATAGTAAAGTGCAAAAATTTATCACCAAGGTTATCAAATCAGTAATAAAAGTTCAAATAAATCGATAAATACACCTCAAATCACGAAGGAGACAAAATGCATATCCGCAGACATGTGAATATTAAAATGAAACATTCTCTTACAATAATTTACCAAATACTACTCCAAACACTATTTTGTTTTCATGTAGACTACGTCTGAGGCCAGTGAAATTCAATATTCTGTTCACTATTGAACAGTCCTCATTTTAGCAATCTTTAAAGAAACTTTTGTATTTGGAATATTAAATATCAGTTGAAAGCGAAATTGGTAATTCGCGATTTACTCAAGTATATTCCACACACAAAATATAATTAATATTTAATTCCTCAGTCCTCATTATTGAAATCACTAACTCCTAAAAGCATATGCACTCATTACTACGAGAAAATATACTGACAATTTTAAACATTTTCCCAAAGCTTAATAATTATAACTTACATTCTACTTCACTCCTAAAATTAAAATTCAATAATCCACATATCATGCAAATAGTTGTCCATTACCTCCCGACTTACCTTTTCTAATTCCTTTTCGATTTCCGTGGCTCTAATCACCAATGGGCCACGGACAGCATACTCCATCGTTTTAATACGTGGATTCATATTATCGATGACAATATGTTTACATCCACACTCATTGTGACCTGCACTACCCATTTTTCTTCTTTGTACGGTTACGCCGGATATGGAACCAGTTCTATTAGCAAGCTCCTCGCAACTGCGGAAAGCAGAGAGGTTCAGTACTCGTCCCCTAACCAAATATCTCGTGGTGATCATGCTAACGATGTTGGCAATCGTATCACTCTTATGAAAATGACTTTCACGCCAAGGACGACTGATGACGTTTTTTTTATTTCGTGATAATATAGGGATCAACGACTTGGTCCCTTAAAAGCCACAAACCAACGCAATATCATTAACTATGGACATTAAATTGAAATCCAAGCCATAAAGCACTTAAACTTGACAGAAAGGGCAACACAGACTATGATAATCACAGATTGAAACTTTTCAAGTTCGCTAGAATTCTATGACAGTAGTCATTAAATATAAAAATGCTCAAGTTAACCAAAACTTCAATAAGTGTAGCTTTCATGAATAAGTACGTTAGACACATTTAGAGGCGCTGCAAACAAAAACTGAAGTAACCACTTGTAGATTCTTAGGATAAAACTTATTCAAACCATTTACTTACTCCGAACGCGGTTCAAATGTATTATATTGGCGTAGATACTAATACTTTCCAGCTCTTTTCGGCAACTGAGATATTTATACATAAAGCCGGAAATTCTTGGACAGGTTTCATAGACACCTACGTCCCAAGTAACCGACTATTTCTGTAACAAGAGAAATTTTAGAAATAACTTTCTTTATTCAGGATTGCCGCAAAGAGTTGTGAAGTAGAATGCGAAGGAAAAACATTCCGTCACTAATATCAAATGTGAATTACAGAAACAGCTCAATGATTAATTTTATCGCAAATAGAGACACGGGAGCGTACTAATTAGTAATTTAGAAATCAATGCTGTCAGGTTGCGCATGTCCCTCTCCCCATTCATATGATATATATCTTATCGGACAAAATAAACATTTCGCTAAATTATAAAAGGTCTATCTTACCCCCTGTTGAACTAAATAAGCACATCACATGCTCCATTTCGAAACAGAATTTATAATATTCGTGCTAATAAAATATAACGGGAGTCAAGAGAGTGGAAGCACATTAAAAGAAAATATTATTCCATTATTATTAATTTCCTGTTTAATCTATTATCACTTTGACGAGCAAAAATTCCCGTTATTTCCTCTCTTTAATGTGGCTCCACAGGAGAAGGTATTATTATTATTATTTGAATACTTACAATTCGATTTATTAACATTACAGTACAAAAACATTAAAATTTGATTATAAAATCATACTTGAAAATTCTACTTCCTGAATCAAAACTGCTTAGCGCTGACTAAACGGGAAGAAAAACTAGTAAGCAACCTAATTGCATATCTTGGTGAACATTTTCACAGATGCAGCCACTTCTTTCAGCTTTCTATTGCACACGTTCTACAGCAAGTGGTATTTGCCATTTGGCATGACGTAAGTACAGTGATGTATGTTTGAATAGAGATGAACATACTAAAATCACTAAAAAACACGATTGTTGTCGAAAGAATTGTCAAAACTTTTGTCCTAACAAAAGAAGCCTATCATGAATGAGTATTTTCCTTCGCCTTCACGTCCTCCTTTAAGTTTTTCAATCACATATAGATGGCAGACGCATGCACAAGCATCCCGCACAGTCCCTCCATTCGCTAATTGGCGGTCAATTACTCCGATTTCTTTTTAAACATATTTATTTATTCCATATTTCTTCATATTAGATCGAGACTATTAGGAGGAAAATTACGCAGTTTCGGTCTTTCGGTGTTTCAGCCTCGTAACTTCCCTGAAATAGCGCTTACAGCAAATTCACATGAGCGTTTACCTCGTCAACGACTTATATGACTACGGGAGACGCTCTTCTTAGCACAATTATTACAGGTAGGAACCTCTTTCCGAAGGTAACTCTTTAAATTGGATGAAGTTCAACGTCAATATTCACTAGAATGGTTAGGACAAAAGTTTTGACATTGTTAGGACAAAAGTTTTTATATAAGTGCAACCGTAGAGCAAAATCCTTCCTTACAAGTAATAGAGTAATAAAGGATGTCAGCATGAATGGGTTTTTAACGTACTAATGTCATGGCTATTGATTTCACCGAACGTTCCCTTTTCTCCCTACCTCTAGCATAAGTGTCATGCGATTAGATTAGTGGAGGAGCGGTAACTGTGGTTTTTCACCTTTAGGGGTACCAGAACTTAATCGGTAACTGCCAATTAGGTGTGGAGAAATATATCTTGGCCATTCCTGAGCAACAAATTGTGTCGCTATAATCGCTCCCAGCCCCTCCTATGGTTCCATTCTCGCTCACCCGTTTGTAGATAGGAAAATAACAGCTGTGGAAGCAGGTCATAGCGTCTACTCGTCTGCGGATTTTGATCTCCATAAAACCTCAGCCTTCCTCGCAACTGTACATGAATATGTATTTTAATGTACAAGACCTACATATCCAACATTATGAGTTTCGGCTGCTAGTATCATTCTATGACGCCTGGGATACACTTATTGGCAGCTGCATTGGCTCTTCTCACAGTCAATGACGTTGAAGGACGGAGTAAATCTGGCCGCTCGCATTATTATCGCGTGAATCTAGTTCATGCGGATGGACAATCTCTTGAGAGGAGTATCATATTTCTTGTTTCCTGCGTCATTTTTTTCCTTTGAAATGTTGGCCCCCGTAATGCGTCAAATGTTGTAAGTAGGATTTAGTGTCAAAATACGTATAATTAACTAAATTTACTTGTATTTCCTCTGCCCGAATACGCCATTTAGCACCTGATCTTTTTTAATACAAGTACAGAAACAAGACAGCATCTGAGAATAACATTCACCCTTGATTCATTGTTGACCTGTTTTATAGAGTTTAAGATGTTTTGTTTTCATTTTATCCCCAGCTACCAAAGCTGTTACTCAGGAATGGCCAAGATATATTTCTCCACACCTAATTGGCAGTTACCGATTAAGTGCTGGTACCCCTAAAAGTGAAAAACCACAGTTACCGCTCCTCCACTAATCTAATCGCATGACACTTATGCTAGAGGTAGGGAGAAAAGGGAACGTTCGGTGAAATCAATAGCCATGACATTAGCACGTTAAAAACCCATTCATGCTGATTTCTTTTATTACTCTATTACTTGTAAGGAAGGATTTTGCTCTACGGTTGCACTTATTAATCATTCTAGTGAAGTTCATCTAATTTGAAGAATTTCCTTGGGAAGGGGCGCCTACTTGTAGCAATTGTGCTAGGCGGTGGAGCGTCACTCGCGTTTTTATACAACAATCGTCAGTGTATATATATATATATATATATATATATATATATATATGCTGCCGGGAGTAATAATAATTACTCCTGGAAGGGTCACCCATGCCAGATAGGTCGAAGGTTAGGAGCCAGATGAAAGGTAGTCCACGCAGCGTCTGTTCCTCAGTGAGGCGGCTGCAATGGCGTCTGACCCCAGTGGGGCGGCCATTAAGTGATGGTGTCACGTTAAAAACACTATTGAGGAAGGCAACGGGAAACCACCTCAATTATGACTCCCAAGAATATAATGATGGGCACTATAGATAATATGAGTCCTGGCAACTACGGGACTCGGCCCAAGAGGCCGTGTGTCGTGCCCGGCAGCGGGAGAGGCAAGGCTTCCGCGGTCGTCATCCCACAAAACCCTTGCAGGGAAGAAATAACTTCAGCAGGACAGAAGACTCAGAAGAAGGCGAAAGTAGTTAGAATAGGAACCTGGAACGTCAGGACAATGTTGAGGAGAGGCAAATTAGAAAATATTAAGCGAGAGGTGGAAAGAGGTAACATAGATGTTTTAGGCCTCTGCGAGGTGAGATGGAAGGATAGCGGGGATTACTGGAGTGACAATTATAGAGTAATATACAGCGGCGGGGACGAGAGCCAACGAGGGGTTGCCGTAATTTTAAATAAAGGGGTAGGAAGAAGCGTAGTCAACATAGAGCAAGCGACAGATAGAATTTTACTCGTAGAGATTAAAGCAGAGCCGACGAACTTGGTCATTATTCAGGTATACATGCCACCGAGCAACCACAAGGAGGAAGAAGTCGATAGGATGTATGATGAGTTAGAGGATATAGTCGCGAGTGTTCCTGCAGGGAAACATTTGATAGTGATGGGGGATTGGAATGCGACGGTAGGCGAAGGAAGAGATGGTGGTGAGGTGGGGGACTATGGGCTAGGCACGAGGAATATACGCGGGGAGAAAGCAATTGAATTCTGCAGGAGACAGGGGTTAGTCATCACTAACACTTGGTTTAAACACCACAAAAGGCGTAGGTATACATGGAAAATGCCAGGTGACTCAGAAAGGTATCAGTTAGATTATATTATGGTTAGGCACAGGTTTAGGAACAGTGTGATAAATTCGCACAGTTTCCCAGGAGCGGATGCGGACTCTGACTACAATTTAGTTGTTATGAAATGTAACGTTCGTTTCAAGAAGATAAGGCAAGGGCGGCGGGTTAAAAAATGGAATTTAGAAGCAGTAAATGAATTAACGAGGAAGGAGTATCAGGAGGCTGTAGAGAAAATGATGGATAACGGTAAAGAACTGAGTACTATCGAAGAAAAATGGGAATGTATCAAGAAAGGGATATTGGAAGCTGCTAAAGACACTATAGGAACCGTTAACAGGAAAAGGATAAGGAAACCATGGGTAACGGATGAGATGATTGCAAAGATGGATGAGAGAAGAAGATGGAAAAATGTAAACACAGAGTTAGGCAAAATGAAGTACAAAGAGTTAAACAATAAATTGAGAAGGGCCACAAATAAAGCGAAAGAAGAATGGTGGAAAACGCAATGCGAGGATATGGAAAGTTTACAGAAGAAGGGTGAAATTGGTGCTCTATACAGCAAGGTTAAGTTATTATCGGGAAGTAAGAAGGCAAGATCTGTGCTAACAGTTAAAGATAAATGGGGTAAGATAATAGTTGAACCAGGAAAAATCCAAGAGAGATGGAAGGAATATATAGAAACACTGTATGGTAAAGAACTTAGGCCGACAAGGTTAGACATAGAAAAGGAACATGACGTAGAAGAAGATAGCTTAGGTCCAGGCATACTCGACGATGAAATAGAAAGGGCATTAAAGGAGATGAAAGCAAATAAGGCAGTGGGGGTGGACAATATTCCTGTAGAAATGTTGAAATGGTCAGGGAAAGGTGGGAAGAAGGCCATATATGGACTGATTCATAGTATCTATGAGGAAGGAATCTGGCCGGAAGATTTTGTGAGGTCGGTGTTAGTTCCTATTCCAAAAAAGGCAAAGGCTTCGTCATGTGAGGATTACAGAACAATAAGTTTGATATCCCAGGCAGCTAAAGTTATTCTCAGGATCATCAACAAAAGGATAGAGTGTAAGGCAAATGATTACTTAGGGCATGATCAGTTTGGGTTCAGGAAAGGAAGAGGTACGCGTGATACCATTGCAGTAATGAGATCACTAGTCGAGAGGAATATAGAATACAATCAGGACGTTTTTGCCTGTTTTGTAGATTTCGAAAAAGCGTTTGATAGAGTGAATTGGGAAAAATTAATGCGTGTATTGCAGAAAATAGGAATGGATTGGAGGGACAGGAGACTGATCCGCAACCTGTACATGTCTCAGACTGCTCAGGTGCGAGTGGGGAATGGAGAGTCCGGATGGGCAGTGTTAGGAAGAGGTGTAAGGCAGGGTTGCCCATTTTCACCGGTACTGTTCAACGTATATATAGAGGAAATGATTAAAGAGGCATGGGAAGAACTGGAGGTAGGAATGAAAGTCGGAGGGGAATTCGTAAAATCGGTTAGGTTTGCTGATGACCAAGCATTAGTTGCTCAGTCAGCCAAGGGGTTGCAAGCATTGTTGAGTGAATTGGAGGTTCAGTGCGATAAATATGGGATGAGAATCAATATTAGTAAAACAAAGGTTATGCGATTTTCCAGAAAGAAAAAGGCTTAGCTAAATATTAAAATAGGCGGGGAAAAAATAGAGCAGGTAGAACAGTTTACATATCTCGGAAGTGTTTTGGACCAATACGGTCAAAGTGGTAGGGACGTAAGGAGAAGAATTGCGCTAGGCAAGGAGGCTTTCTCAAGGAGGGAGTTGATGACGGGGATGTTGAGTAGAGATGTTAAGACACTCGTAAAAACTCTGATATGGAGCGTTGCTATGTACGGCGCGGAAACATGGTCGCTGAAGTAGGAGGATAGACGTAGATTGGAGGCTTTTGAAATGTGGGTGTGGAGAAGAATGGAGGTGAAATTTACCGAAAGGAAAACAAATGAGGAAGTACTAGAAATGGTGGGGGAGGAGAGGGGTTTGTTGAGAGAAATCCTATGGAGGCAGGAAAAATGGATGAAAGGCGTATTGAGCGGTAGTGGAATGTTGAAGAGGGTAATAGAGGGGAGAATGTTGGGCAAGCGAGGTAAGGGTAGGAACAGGATAGGGATGTTGGACGGGATGAAGGGAGGAAAGAAGTACACTTATAGTAACTTATATTGCTCTCGTGAGTACTTCCGCAGCATCTATATATATATATAGATGCTGCGGAAGTACTCACGAGAGCAATATAAGTTTTGGACGGCGCAATAGAACACAGAATAAAACAGATAACACGTAAAAGGACACTCACACTAGATCTGTAGATTATTTGAGCTTTCGGCCTACTCCGAGGCCTTCTTCAGGTCAGACCTATATAATATACATATATATACAGACCTATATATATATAATAAATGTACATATATATATATTTATTTATTACTTCATACATAGAAATAGATACAAGGAAAGGGGATTGGAAAACACATAAAAGACGAACACAGGAAAGGTGGGGAAGGCGGATATGTACATGGAATGGTGCCATATTTGTCAGTGGGCTAAATTACTTACTGGTTATGTGAATTTCAAATTTTATACGAGGATCCACCTTCATTGTATTTACATAAGGGTGTCTGAAGACTTCCCAATAGAATTGTGACTTGAGACCGGATCGCTACGAACCTACGTATTCCGAAACTCGAATGTTCGGGACCTACGGATAAATCGCCCTTGTGTTTGCCCTCTAAACGATCGTATGGCCTCCAGCGATTCCGAGTTGTTGGAGTTGGGGGGCTTTAACTTTGGGCCGAAAGCCATCAAATATATGTACTGACAAGGAGGGTGGTCAAAAGTCGGTCCTTGGGAAAAACAAACATAGTAGGAGAGCTTATGGAAATGCGAGTCCTTATTCCTCTTAATTATGAATGGAGGGAAGTTCACTTTAGAGGAAAGAAGGTTCCCGACATTCTTTTAAAATCATTTGGAAGTGGATGAGAATGCTTTCATATTTTTTATTGATAGATACTTAGTGAGAAATAGATACTTAGGCGACTGACAACTAAAACTAGATAATTCTTTTCACTGACAATGAACATCTTGCAAACGCATGGTTCGGAGATCACCAGCGAGTTTTTGCCTGAAAATGGCATTGCTGGCGTTTTTTGGTCAATGACTGATTCTCTTTAAGTTTCATTTTTATAATGATATAATTAAAGTATGCTCCTCCCATTTTATCTGCTCTCTTAAGTTTAGAAATCTAGGTGAATAATTTGAATTATATCAGGCTTTCAATCGAAGTCCTGTTCTGCACCCTCACAGTTTAAAAGTGTTGACAATAATCTATCCCTTCCTTCCCCAATCTTTGGCCGTCTCCCTTTCCGATCCTTCCCATTTCATACTATTTGTCATCATCCCGTCATCGCATGCTGACGTGGCAAAGACCGTTGGCATGAAATCGACCAACTTCAAAGGACTATCCACCTTCATTAGAACTGCAATCGGATTTTCAAAACGGGTCTGATATACCTACTCCTCAGGCAGATAATTTCGGGTTCGAAAATCAGCTGCTGTCGATTTTTTTAATGAAATTCCATCCTCTGTGCGGGTTTTGTTCGACAAGAATTTCGACCGCGTTCCATTTCCGACAGGACTTGACACTTAGGCTCACTCTTCGTAAGAGAAGGCTTTTCCAACGGACATAGGTAATAGCCGTCCTGGGAATTATATAAGCGGCGACAGCGGTGGGCACAAATCCATCCTCCTGAAAATCACCCGAGTGGACTCGGGATGATTGTCACTCAACTGGAATTTTGGGAGGTAAATTCACGTTCGTACGGTATGATCAGATTTTCTTTCAAATTAAAGTAGGATTTGATTGATCAAAGCTTAATTTCCCAATGTACACAAATCAACGAAGGAAATATTATTATTTATTTTTGGAAGCAGGTATTTAGAATGAGGTATAAAAATATTTTCCGTCTCCTATGCGTTAAAATTAGAGGCGGATTTTCTTAGTTTATAAAATGCAAGATGACAAGTGGGGAAATGCAGAACCCACCACAACTTATCACATAAATCCGAGAAAACCTCAAAGTACGTCTTCGCATATCATTCCATCGAAATACCGTTCAATATTCAACAATTAAAGGAGGAATTAACAAAAATATCTTTCAACACACAAGACAGCAACGTCACATGGAGGCATTGTTTCCATGGTATATTATGTACTTAACCACCAATAAATATTGTTAATGTTATTAGTGAAATTGAGGGTCGCAGCGCAAAACCGCAATATGAGGATGCTGTGAATCTATAGATTAGACTAACCTTTTTTGTTGGTAACTACATGTTGTCTGCAGTCATGACAAGGTTGTTGAAATTTCGCATTGATTAACATAATAATGTAATTTCTTAATAAAGTAACAGAAGTCGAAATGTAACCATGTTCATCTGTTCAATTACTCTATAGTGAGCAAATTCATTCAATAAGAAAGGAAAAGCACCTTCTTTTCGAAAGTACTTTTCCTTTTATATAGAGCAAGTGAATGGGTCCAATATGGAGTACTTGAATGAATAAACAACGGTTGAAAAAGTCACAAGAACAACTAAAAAGGATTACTTTAATGCAACCGAGATCATTAACTTTTATCAAGAATGTTATGAAATTACATTTAAGATCTATTTTAATATAAATAAGTAAACTATGGTAAGACTTTTGGATATGTCAGTGGCATTTTAACTGTACATTCAGTGTTCTTGGATGTTTTATTTTCTTAAAAATAGTATTTTACCGGAGCAGAAGCTGGTGATCCGTTTCCTTTTAACCATTCGTTTTTAATTCCTATTGAAGGACTAAATCTGGCGAACAGGATCTTTAATATTTAATGCTTCAGGCATATCTAAAAATAACGTTTGTCACGAAGTTACTTCTTAATTTTTGCTTGAAAAATGGACAATTTTGTCATAATGACTTCGAATGAAGGATCTCAGGTTTTCCCGGCGTATGGTATTCACGAATTTTTCTCGGGTTTCCCACAGGGTCAGGTTGATGAAGTGCACCGACGTTTCGAAGGCTGACTCTACCACCACTTCACCCTGAAGACGATGGCAGAGTCAGCCTTCGAAACGTCGGTGCACTTCATCAACCTGACCCGGTGGGAAACCCGAGAAAAATTCTTGAATGACTTCGAATATTTGTAGGCCAGGAACCTGCAAAATATTTGGTGCTGAGAATCAGTAGTTTATTTATTTCTTTTTAGTGAACCTTGTTTTTTTACGATGGTAAAATATACGCTTTGTCATATGAAAAAAACAAAATGTGTGAAAATACATTTTAATAAATGGTAATAATAAAAAATTATGGTTACAGCTTGTCATACCTTGACGCAAAATACTTCTTTAGGTGATGAAAGCATCTCTTGATTGAAAAAAATTTTAGATTTAAACCTGAAAAAATATGATAGAAGTTTGTATCTTTTATACCTGGTGGTTAATTATTAAAAATGTTTATGCCAGCATAAAAACAAATAAGTGGATTGCAATTACATACTCTTTCTTACCTTTAGTGGATACTTTTATTTTTTAAATGGACGCATATTTTCTCGAGCATATACACACATACAATGTGTGTACAAACATGTTACTGGTAAGATTTCAATAATTATGAAATAAGGTCTACATGAGTCTCTTTTTGGAATACTGGTCAAATATCTAATCTTTTTTGCATGGTGAATCTTTTGTGATCACGTAACTTACCGAAGTAGGCTTTTTTTAAAACTGCTTGATCTCCAACCTTCGCTGGGTTTCTTAGGGTAAAGAAAAGTCTGGAAAGTTTAGTGCATGAATGCCTAATGTGTTCACTCCCAGTTTAAGCTTTCGTCAATTATTATACTTTAAAAGTTGGTACTGCCGACTTTCTTCGGAAAATTACCTTTGATGCAATAATCCATTTTAGGGGTTTCTTTTATTATTGCATTTAGTTTGCTTTTCAAAATTTATTGTAAACTCATTTTCTGTGAACCAGTCTCATAAGAGTGCTAGGGAATTATTAGCAAGATACCCACTCCAATGGGTTTTGCTCAATTATTAAATTATCATTCATATTCTATTACATTTAAATTATTATTCTATTCCTATTCTAATTTGAAGGAGGCTGGAAAAATGGACTAAGAGAATATTGATTGGCAGTGGGATGTTCAAGTCTGTAATAGAGGAGAGTATGTTAGGTAAACAAGGGAAGGACAGGTACAGGATAGGGATGTTGGATGGGATAAAGAGAGGAAAGAAGTACGCAGAGTTGAAGAGGGACTTGCTGCAGAGTAGGATGCTGGGTTGTGTTTTGTTAGGAGAAACAAAATATTTATTTGGTAGATGCGTCCATCCAAAATCTTGAATCTTTCAACGCCAGTTCGGTCTTTAGTTGACCGTCAGCCTCTCGGATTTAGATAAAAATGCTTGGACATGATGGCCTTAACAAAAACATTGTATCTTATTATGGTTTGCGAAAATTGAAAAACAACCGAATAACTGGCATTTTGAAAAAAATGGCAGTTTTAAAAATGCCGAATTCAATGATCTAATATTTCAGGATAAAATCACCTAAAAGCTTAAATATCCTAAGATTTTTAATCAAAATCATCAAGACAAGTGTCAATTTGAGCCCAAAATGACGTGCATATACCCACATTACTCACGAAATTGGGAATAATTTGAAGGATATTCCAAAAGTTATTCAAAACATTGTAAACAATGAAATAATGGAAACTATTTTTAAACTTAATGAATAAAGGCATATGAAGGAGGGAGAAGAATGCAGGAAAAATAGAAGAAAAGGCAGGAAAGATGGATGTACAGCGTTTTGATTGGGGTTGTTGAAATTGCCAATAAAAATTGTTTTAAAGCGGCCATTAGGCTTCTATCAAAATTTTCAAGTTGTGGCCCATTGCATCACCCCACAACTACGTTTCTACAAAACTAAAATTGCTGGGTTTTCCTAAATAATAAACGTTATAAAAAGTAATAAACGGCAGTTAGTTATTTGATAACTAGTTATGCAAAGGAAATCTTTCACACTGTATCATTATAATGGAATAAATATTTACACTTGAATAATAATCCTTTGCATTTTATTTCACAATTTTATTATTCGACGAATACTACATAATTTCAAAGCAGTTAATCTTTGTTTTATTAAGGCATATTTTTAAAGTTTTTTCACTAGTACCTTTTCTGAGAAATTGCGAATTTCAAATCACATATTCTGGGATTTTAATTGCATTATTTATTTGCAACACATTTCACACATTCTTTCGTGTAAAATAGTTATAGCTGAAAGAAATAGAAAGTGAATTCTTCAGTCACAAGTACTATTACCTTGAATTGTTAAAAGTCCCGCCTTAAAATAGAGACTTTTAAAACCGAAGTGCCATCTGTGGAGCCACCTATATGAGAGATTCACGTGACAGACATTTCATTTGTCAAGTGTACTTCTGTCATTAAGTATGCCGAACGGAGAGAAGCAACCCTTGCTGAAAAATGACGTCCCAGGAAATTACGGTGGAAGGCGATCGGATCAAGTACAAGGTAAAATAAATAATTCTCTTTGCAATTGGTATTTGTTCATTTCATTTTACAATTCGATGAAGACCCTTGCCAATGTTGTTTCGTAACACTGCTCTTTGACTTCTCCTTCGTCAGCTGACATTTATGTTATTTGGCACGTACCATTTCTTTCGGGCAAGATTGAAATATATTTCTGTAGATATTTAGTGCAATTTTTGGGATTCTGTGGATAATTCTGTGTAAAGGATGATTTGCTGAGTATGAATCATGTCATAGTCAAGTGTTTGTGACCATAGCACCATTAGGTTATCATTGTTTGCTTAGGTGTCGATAAGAAACGTAAATATTCACATTCAATGGTTTCCAACTTAAGTTTAAAAGTTAACTGTAATTTGTTATTTTTCAGATTCGCCCACAACAGTCTCTCCAGTTGGACCAGATGAATTACCTCCACCCTATAGATCTGCAACCCCTGGTGGCGTGCCTATGGTGACCTGTCGTGTATGCCAAGACATGATCGACATATCTGGGAAACGTGATCAGCACGTCGTAAAGTGTGGACAATGTAATGAAGCTACTGTAAGTTAATTTATTCGGCTCTCCGTGTTCCATGTTTATTTTAAGTTCAAGGTGCTAGTGTATCTAGATCGTTTTGTTCAGATGGCTAGTTAGCAAGTTTAGTTATTGCGTCGATAAAGCTTAGGTGTAACTTATTGCATCTGCCGCATCTTCTCTAGCGACATCGACTTGCCGTAAAACTCTCAAAAAGTCACGTTTTTCTTTCAAGGTACATCAGGTGCCGAGAAATGTAACCTGTTCACTATCAGATGTTACTGGCGGTATTCACTTTTTTGGCGAATTAAAGTTGCAAAATAATTGCTAAACTATGTATTTTTTACATGAAATTGGTATTTGTTAATTTGTACTTGTGGTCTGTACACTGTTTAAACAGTTTTAATTGGAATCTCGCCAGCTTGAAAAGTTGCGGCAGGTCTCGAACTGCATCATGACTTACCGAAATTTCAAAAGATATCAAAATGAGATGCGTCAAGTGAGATGGTATGTAGCCGTAAATTCACTCAAAATTAGTAATTTTTTAGAGGATAAATTATATACTTTTGGTTTTTGGAATTGGGTGTGATTAAGTGATATGGAGAAAGGGAGAAAGCCAATGCTCTTGTTACCCTACCTGAAATATCCATTTGTAGACTCCACTTAACATTTTGGTGTGCTTAACTGTTTATTTAATAATTTAGGCCACCATTGGCATAAGCTCATTTTGGAAAGTCTGTAGGCTGTACTTAGTTTCTTAAACTAGTAACATTCATCATTGTGGTGACTGAAATTGTCGGCTCTCTGACCTTTCTGTGATATGAATCACTTATTAGATTAATGGGGTTATATTATGCCAATAGTTTTGAGTTATTTTCAAATATTTAGTTATGAGTTAAGTTCTGAGAGTTTTGTGTGTGTGTATGCTTCAACATACACATTCAAACACGAAATACCACCATATGGCGAATAAATATTCATTCACATTGAAATAGAGATAAGGAAAATATATGTGTTCCTTTACCATTTTCCTTATCTCTATTTCAATGTGAATGAATATATATATATATATATATATATATATATATATATATATATATATATATATATATATATATATATATATTAATATGTGTGTGTGTGTGTGTGTATGTATATATATATTTTTGTATATATGTATACATGTTTATGTATAAAATTTCATCAAAGTAACACAGAAGTGTTAAACAAAAAAACCCAGACAGCAACACACAATGCAAAATTCTGCTCCATCTTCCAAGGAAGACTGAGCAGAATTCCATTGAAATTATCGAAAAATAACGTGTGAGTGTTCCTTTTATGTGTTCTCATGTTAGTTGTTGCTGCCTAAGTTTTTTATTTAACACTTCCCTGTTACTTCGAAGAAATCATCTTAATATATATGTACATATATATATATATATATATATATACATATATGTATGCCCATATTATTCACCTAAAGATTCCACAGGCTACTGTACCAGCTACTTGAGATTTTTCTCTAAGCAAGAGATTTGGATTGAGGAAATATTTCTGTTAAATTTTAAACCTATGCTAGTATGTAGTTAGGTGGTGATGTAGTTGATAAGCCCTTAGATATAGAGCCTAAAGGTAATGGTATTTTATGACAGTGCTCTAGAAAATCTCTGGCAACTAAGGAGTTGCATCTGCTCCCTTGAGAAAACTTGACCAGAAAGATTCTTTGCATTATTATTTTTGTCTCCTAGTTTTGAAATAATTGTTTATAATTTATTTTTTATATTCATTAATTTTAAAATGTCATCCACTTTTTACATTTTGCCCCTACCTCACTTCTAACTTTGTAGATTTTTAAAAATAATCTTCTAAAAACCTTTTATATGATCGTAGGCTTTCACAGCTGTTGAGAGATGCAGAAGTGGTTCTCGGGCTGGACTGCGTGAGAGACATTTTTGGCTCAACGTTTCTCTCCCGTTGCAGGGAGCGTCTTCAGGAGCGAAGTGTCTTCGCGAAGGACTTCGCTCCTGAAGACCCTCCCTGCAACGGGAGAGAAACGTTGAGCCAAAAATGTCTCTCACGCAGTCCAGCCCGAGAACCACTTCTGCAACCTTTTATGTGTTTAAATTTGGAAATTGAGTTATATTTGTCAGGAAACCTGTATCAAGTTCTTTGATGGTTTAGGCATTGGAAAAATAACCCCATATCCCAGTGGTATTTGGTTGGTGACATGAAGCCTTTGGCTACACATTTACTCATGATTTACATCGAAATATCCAAGAAGAATTTACCAATACTTTCATTTAGTTCTAAACTAAATATTCAGGTTAAATTTGGGGGTTAATGTGGTGTAATGATGTAATTATAAACAAATCCAGTGAGATTATCAAGTGGAAATCCCCTTGGAGTAAGTAATTGGAGCAGTGCCATCATAAATTGCCGGAGGTTTAAAGGCATCATGATATTACTTGAATAATATTTTTATTATTAATTTTTATGTATGCCAAATTAAACTAAAATTTTATCATTTTGAAGCTGAGATTTTGGCCATATCATTTTCATACATTAGTTTCTTAATAGGAGAAGTAATGCAATGATGAAATGAGTTGCTCAACAACGTGCTCTGTTAGACATGACAATTTCAGTGGCATTACAACATTTTCTTTCTAATTTTAAATTGATATTCCATCTTTTAGTTATGATACTAGGTCATTATTTTATAATTTCTTTTTTTTTTGACATTTGTCGTTGGGACATTACCAATACTTGATTATAGATATGCAAGATTTAAGTACATTTGGTGGCTCATTTGATTGTGTAACTTTTCATTTGAATGTATTTAACATCTCTTCTAGCCAATAAGAAATGCACCATTAGGCAAGAAATATGTCCGATGCCCTTGCAATTGTTTGCTCATCTGTAAGAGCTCATCTCAGAGAATTGCTTGTCCTAGAAACAATTGCAAAAGAATTATCAACCTTGCACCGAGTCCAGTGACTCCTCCAGTTCCTCCTGTGCCTGGAATGTGCCGAGTTACATGTGCTCATTGCCATGACACTTTTCTGGTGAGTTTCTCTCTTTGCCTTTATTTTTGTTAACTTTGGTTCCTGGTGGAGAAATATCTTGCCACTAACAACCACCTTGATATTTTTTTATTGGTCCAGTATCATTACCCCTAATACATAGCACCTTTTGTCCCACAATTGTTGTCAGTTTGACAAGAAAGTATTTAATTTTGAAAGAAGAAAGTAAGAATTTTGAAATTGATACAACATTGTAGCTCAGTAAGTGGTTGCCCTGACTCTCTCTCTCGCTTGCTCCTCTGCCTCTCGCCCTTGCCTTGGGTTTCCTCCAGAGAATATATGTTAGTCATTGAAAATGCCATTTAGGAAGTGCAAGCGAACGAGGTGGTTTTGTATATTTTCATATTTATTCGATTACTTACATCTGCTAATCTTGTAGCAGGATGGAAGAATTAACGAGCAACACCTCAACTAATACTTGTTTATTTTGTGTATGTATCCATTATTGGTGCGTGAATGGTCAATACTTTGATAAGAAAATGTCTCATTTATTGGATTAATAGTGGGAAATGATGTAAAATGAGTTTGAAGTTTTTGACTTTGTGATATTTTAATACAACTATTTTTGATGATGTAGCATATTTTTAGTTTGGTAATCAGTTGGTCAGTTCTCTCACATTAATGAATTCATTGGTTTTTTGCTCTATTTGAAAGAATTGGAAAGTACTAAGTAATCCTTTATGGTGTTACTGGTTTCAAAACTGGTTGGGTAGTCATCAAAATGTTAGTGCTGTATATTACAAAAGGTGTATAACGTTAAAACGTGGTTTTTTTTCAGTATTGACATTTTGTATTTAAATTTTGAGCCAGACATTTCAACACTTTTGAGGGTGGCCATCTACCCTTGAAAACTAAAACACTGTCTACTTTGCAGCAAGTTAAGGAATTGTACATTGCATGTGTATTGAAGGTGCAGTTGTGCATTAATTTGGGGTGGACAGTGTCGTACTACCGAACAAATAACTGAACTACAACTACAACTGGACTACAACCAAGTAGTGATCATTATAAATATCATTAGATGGTTACATACCACAATCATTAAGTGCATATTATATCAGGGGGGAGTACCATTGTTGAGAAATATTCTCTAATAAGAATGCTTTTTTTCACTAGCGCCCTTGTCTCTGCTGATATTCTCTTGTATTATTACTTGTTTATTTAATTTTACTTCCTGAATTTTATCCAGAAAAAATACAAAATTATCCTATGGCATGGTTAATGTTCATCATCCAGGTACTCGTGAGAAGTTCTTAATTTTCAATGGATAAATCAAGAATTACAATATCTCTGCCATGAGAAGGATTTTTATTATTATAAGAGCCATCAATAAAAACTAATGAATAATTTATTGTTAAGCCGTGAATGCAAGTGCTACAGAAGAAAATGCTTTAGTATTTGCTCATGTATATTAAGTGTTGTCTGTTGATAACAGTGATACAATGTGGTAAAAATAGTAAAACAAAACATTAGAAGACAAATGTTATTCTTGGATGCTGGGTCTGCAACCGTGCCAGCTGGCCACCCTGCTTCAGTGCAAGTCCTTAAAACTGGTACTGAGAGCAGATTATTGCCTTTCTCCCTTCACCTCATTCTGTTTGTGTATGCAATATTAGTTTGAAAAGCCTGTGTTATGTCAGAGATATGGTATCACAGGGCTTGTTAAAATTATGTTCACCTAGTAGTGTCTCTGGAAGGAGCACATGTACAAATACCAAGATTCAATCAGATTGGTATATTACTCTTTGAGTGAAGCATTTGTCTGAATCAAGCAATAGAGTGATTTTTAAAAAAATTAGGATGAAAGAGAATTTTGTGCATTGATCAAACAATTTATCAAAGGAAAATTACCTCTGAAGACTAAAGAGAAACATGATAAACATTATGCCTGCACTTTTGATCCGTAAGGTTTATAAGGCTTTGAAAATTTTGGAGTGGTCATGTAAGTGAAAGAACAAGTGATGCTCAACATTCTGGAACCTCTGTCAAGATCACTGTTCCAGAAATCATTTATAAAATCAGAGATATGGTGATGGATGATAGAAGAGTGAAGGTGAGTGAGATTGCAAATGACGTAGGCATCTTGAGTGAATGGGTACATAATATTTTGCTTCAACATTTGGGCATAAGAGAGCCACCCACAAGATGGGTAGTAGTAGTATTGGGGTTTTTAGGGTGCATCGACAGCAATGGTATTTGCACCTCGAATGGTCGCAGTTGACTGAAAATGAAATTGTGTCGCATGTTGAAAGCCCAGTTGGCAGCTGTTTCATTGAAACCTTGGAGTATTGTTTTGTCACTGTGGTTGAAATGGGTACACAACTGCATTCCTGAAACCAAGGAGCAGTTCAATGAAAGGGTTGCCCTTGGTGATTGTGCGTCAAAAAAGGCAAGGACTGTTCCTTCAGAGGGCAGGCTTATGGAGGCTGTATTTATTTCAAAGTAAAGGTTATGTTTCATTGATTATTTGGAAAAGGGTAAAGGCATTGCAGGTACATACCATGTCCCTTTATTAGACCGATTTGCAACCAAACTGGGAGATGAAAATCTCCAATTGGCCCACATAAAAGGCCTTTTCCATCATGACAATGCACTCCTCCGCAGTTGTGGCCCCAACACTGGTGGAGTTATGATTCCAACGTATTCCCCCTCTTCTACAGATTTACCTCTCTCGAATTAAAACCTGTTCTCTAAACTGAATTAGTGACTGGTGAGAAGGAGATTTTAATAAAATAAGAGGTTATTGCTGAAATTATGGCCTATTTTTCAGTAAATTTTTAATTATATTTAGAAAATTATCTACCTGTAGCAATATTATCAATTGGTAGTAGTGCATGTAAGTCAAACAGAATCAGAGTTGTACATACAAATATCAGCAAGAACAATAGCAATAAAATACAAAGAAGTGGTGGCAGATAAAGGTTCTAATTATTCTTTGAAGAGATGAGGGGGGTACATATGTCTGGGGAGTTAGGAAAATTGCATCATTTGCAAGGTATTGACAAAGTGGAGCTGTATTGGACAAAATGTTTAAACCTGGAAGGAGACTGTCAAAAATTAAAAATCGTTTATGCTGAAAAATTAAGCATTTTTCATTTTTGCTCAGATTTGTCAAATGAACTTATTACCAGGTGTTGTGAACATCAGAAATTACAGGAGTGGTTAGAAAAAAAGAGACTCTCGATATGTTTTCCAAGTTGGTCAAGTTAGGTCTTCAAAGTTTAAAAAAGATGGTATGTGCCTGAGATGCACATAATAATGTGTGAAGCCAGGTCTCTTCCTTATTTAGATCATCACAATGTCAGAAGTTGTTCTGTGATTCCACTTCAGAGTAAGTAGGTCACCTATTTCAGGCCATGGAGAGCCTCGAATTTCAGGTTAGTTTCTGGGTACTAGCCGTAACTTTTGTAATTTTTCCCATGGTGAATAAAATTATCATCATCATCCTTCCTGTGGTTGTGCAGTCCTTGGGTATGCAGTGAAATTTCTTGTTTTCACTGTTGCTGGGGACAAAGTGAGCAAGTATAAATAAAGGGGAATCTTTATTTGAAGAAAATGGATGCAAAACATCTCCCATATTTTTTTTAAATTTTACCTAACAAGACCTTTGCTATAAAATGTACATTACCAAGAACTGTTAAGTCTTTGGATCTCTCCTACTGTTGATGAGACTCGGTGCTTTTCTCACAAATTTCTGTCGATAATCTACCATAAAGGCATGAACTCTCTCTAAATCTAGCAACTGCAGTTTGCTTGTGTAATTGGCTGGCAAGAATAACAATTAAATTCTCTTTCATTTAAAATTTAATGGGTGTGTACTGAACCGATCCAGTAATTCCTATTTTTTTTATTATAATTCCAATAATCCATAAGTTTTGCGACAACAAAAACTTTGCATGAAGGGGTGAATTTTTTCTTCAGAAATATTTGTGTGCATTGCATGTACTTTTGTAATAGCTACAAGGCATTCATTGTGTCTTCCAACCTGAAAAACTGTGGGAAATTTGCTCTGATGGAAACTAAGAATTAGGCTTGTGCTTGAGAAAAATCAGCATTTGACACATTTTGCGTGGCAAATTTTCCTGCCATTCATTTTGATTAGCATTCAAGAAACTCAGAAAAATTTCCCCCCAGAGTCTCTGTTCTTCTTTCACTCAGTTATGTACTCCTGACTTGCTTCTAAAGCTTTATATTTAGTAGATAAGTGTTTCACTCAATTTTCAAGAATCTGCGGGAGATGTCGCAACAGTAACTTTTAACGGAGTCATCCGCTAACATGCATTTCATTGCAACAATTTCAGAGGGTAAAAATCATATTTTTATGCTCTGAAATTGTTACAATGTTTCTCTCAATGTTCCTGATCTTGCCTTGTGGTGCATCTATTCTATACTTTTGTTGCTTGTATTGTCTTTATTGCCCTGGTGAGTTCTATTTTATTTTATATAGTTAACGGCCAATAAATATTATTATTATCATGGGTGGTATTGACTGTTCTAAGTACACTCTGCATTAGTCTTTCTACTAGGGAAGGAAAATCTTCGTTTGCGTGCATGGATGTTTCCAAAAACTTTAGTTTTTGATGATTGAAAAAGGCTGCATGGCAAAGCAAATCTCTACTATAATTAACATGTGTAATGTACAAATTAAGGGTTTGTGGGTTGAGTTTTTTGTCTTAAGTAACTGAAAAAATAAGTTGGGAAGATATGGCCTGTAGCTATAATGAATGGCATCTTATTGCTTTAGGATGGTCATTCTGATTTATTGGGTATGCTTGTGGAAAATGGAGAGTGAGGGCCTCTGCTAGATCAGAAACTAGTGGAGGCGGAAGGGAACAGAGAGTTAAGGTATGTTTCAGGAATGTTCATTGGGTTTTAGAGGATTGACTGAGGGATCATTAAGTTTTCATCTTTGAGTGGAAGAATTACAGGGTCATGACCTAAGTCAGGACCTACCTGGGAAGAAACCTCCATGTCATTGCTTTGGTAAAGTAAAGTAGCTTGTTATATTTTATCTTGACTTTTAATAATCAAACCACTTTACTTTTCCACATAAACTTTTTAATTTTTACAACCCAGGTTTCGTTATAGCATAACATCATCAGGTCTTTCAGGATTATTAAAAGTCAGTATGAAGATTTTCCACCAAGTTATGCCAGAAACTGTTTCATATTTTATCTTTTTGTTGGATGGTGGTGTTGGTCCAGATTTGGTTATTGCCTTTAATCATTCCTAAATTCTGGCTTTAGACTTGGCATTGCCACCTCTGGAGATGCAAAATGTACTACTTGTTGATGTCAAAAGGCCATTTTTATTCACTGACTTGAAAGAACCCCACCTAAATTAAGTCATGGGTAATAAACTGATATCACTGGGTTAAAGTGGATGACTTTGTTGATATACAAATATTGTAGCTATGGTCAGGTGTAGCTTTAACATGTAGACTTATGTAAGTAACATTGATGAATCTTCTATAGTACCATTCAAAAACCACAGGTAAACTGTGACACTTGGTCAAGAAATCATGTGTACGAACTGTACTGTGTCAGAGGCCACTGTACTTGAGCATTAACATTTATTGAGTTTTCCTCACTTTGAAGGCCTTCTGGAAAAATCATTGCCAATGTGTTGCTGCCAATGCCAATTCTTATCTGCTTTTCAAATTTGATAATTGAAAACATGGAATTCATTCTTAAATATGTATATGTTGTATTATTATATAATAAAACCATAAACACAGCAATCAACCTGAAGGTCGGTTTAGTAGGTGATGGTAGAACTCACCCATGTACCAAGCCCGACGGCGTGTGAATATTCACACATCAGGGTAGGGGGGCCAGTTCCTTTCCCTGTGCCAGTTATGGTTTCCCAGGAAGATCTGGTACTCGAAAAATCAACTAGCTTGGGTGGAGCTGCAGGTGACCAAAGTGCCTTGCCCGGGAATCGAACCCGGGACCCTCCGGTCAGTAGTTCAACGCTCGACCCTCTAGACCACTGCGACCCACTATGATATAATATGCAATACTTTAATATTCTGAGGCATATGCAAGTGGAACTGGAAATATACCCTATGTTAATAGGCTTTTGGTGACCTTTGAATTCAACCAATTAAATTCTTAATCTTTGAAGAAAATCACTCAACCAGTTCGCACATTCAATCTAGAACCTTTTCAGTTTCCTAAGTATGAACTGTTCACCTGAATGAAGGTGCTACACTGCCATTCACCAAGATTGGGGAATTAGCATGCGCCAGAGTAGCTGCTTCAGTGACTAAAATGATAATTACCCTCAACAATGTAACCTCTTAAGTAGTTAGAGCATATGGCTGGAGTGCCCCATCGCAATTGGAGATTTGAAGGAGACTTGGATCTTAATGCAAGGGATTCTATAATTCCTGAGATCTCTGTTTTGGTAGGAGATGGCTCTGAATGACCCTTTGCCCTGAACCGTCCATTCCCTCCTCCCATCTGCTGCTACAATACTATGTATTCCCAGCGGACCAGGTATTCGGCCAGGAGAGTGAGCAAAGGCTGAGTATGTGCTGGTGCACTCTGGGTACACTGGATTAGCAATGCGTTTCAGAAGGGAGCAATTGAATGGTGGTGCCAATTCAAGGTTTATTTCTGCCTGGTGGAAATAATGTACTATTCATTTCTCCTCAATAGGCCTGAACACAACCCAAATTTCTGAACACCAATGTCACCTTTTTGAATGCAGAAGTCTGGGTTGTGTGAATAAGATTATTTGTTGGCAATGATAAGTAGAAAGTTATTTTTACCAAAATTATTGCCAATCCAGTTGGCTTTTTGAAGGGCTTATATTTTATGACTGGAAAATAAAAGCATTGGAATAAAGTAATATACCTACTACCTGATTGTCACCCACCAATATTGGAATATGCCCCATTAAAACATGTTTCTCAATGTTTTCATCAGGACTGGCATGGACATTGGACACATTTTCAGTTCCCACTATGACACATCCCGTCTGCATTTCCTCATTTTGAAGTGCTGTGTGTGTTCGGAAGCCACTTGGGTGAATGAGTTGAGCACTAGGCGTGGTTGATGGATGGATATATATGCTCACCTTCGTAGCTGGGCCGTACATTCTGGAAAACTGGGTTGATGTGAGAATTGGACTGGTGCTTCAATGCATCATTGGCATATGGCCATAATGCAAAGAAACCTTTTAACCTGGTCATTTCTTTGTGATTACCACCGTTTGAATCTGAATTTCAAAAATTCAATTCTCAATTCAATGCGTAGGATCAACAGCTTCAAGAATTGGAATTGACTCACCCTGATGGAAGGAAAGGCTTTCTAGTGTGGATATTTTTAACATCAGGGTGGAGGAACTGAAAAAATATTATGCAGTAAACCCTTGCTCTTTGGGACCAATTTACGCAAAATTCATAGGAACTGGGGATTTGACATTGCCCCACAGAGTATTTTGCATCACTAATTTTGTGTGTGCTTAATTGCTGATGACTTAAAATGACTTAATATGCATAACAGGAAGCCTCAAACTTTAATAATGTGCCATGTAACATTGACAAAACACTATTTGAATATATGCTGCAAGGATTCATTGCAGAATATCCTGGGATATTACCTCAGTTATCCTTAGGTGACTTCTATCAACAATGAAAATTAGCTTCTATTCATTGATATTATCCCATTTATTTAATCTATTTGCATTCATTAAATGAATAGGAGGGTAGGCTGAAAACTAATGCACACGTGCTTGTGAGCCACGAGCAAGATGACCTTCAGAAGCACTACTCCTGCTCTGGGCACGTGGAAGTAACATTCCCCCTCAACACACGTGCACAGGTTTTAGGTCGTTACATTCATCCAGTGTACTTTGAGGAGTGGCAGTCTGGGGACATGTTTTAGTGGTATGTCAGTGCAAAGTAAACAGAGTGCTGTTTTCTAATTTTCAACTACTGAGTGCATGTTGAGGGGGATTGTTACCTCCATGTGCCACCAGGAGGAGTGCTTCTGAAAGTCATTTTGTTTGGCGCCTACAAGTATGTGTGAATTAGTTTTCAGCCCACCCTTGCAGATCAGGTTTTAATTTAATAAATGTGAATTTAAATTTAGAAAATGTTGCTAGTATTCTATTGTAACCTTAAGTGGTGATTATACAATGCACAGTCAACTCGGCTCTCGGCATACTTAAGTTACACCATCAGCAGAAGAAACACTTGTGTATGACTTACTCATCTTGCATGATTGATCGTGTCTTGCATCTCTTTACCTTTTTCAAACAATTTTTACAAATTAAAATTTTAATTTGTAAAAGATTTAATTGCAATTAAAAGACATCACAATTGACTTCTAAATATTTTATTTTTCAGTTCAATACCTTGAACAATGCACTTGCTCGATGCCCACATTGTAGGAAAGTGTAAGTAGCCCTGCCTGGATTAATACAAAATCCAATTTGCTCATGTTGTTGCATTTTTGCAAATTATTTCTAACTCATTTAATTGATACAGGTCGTCTGTTGGGCCAGATTTCTCCCGAGGTCGTGGTATTCTCTTCCTCATATGTGGACTAATTTTTCTGGCAGTTGGAATTGGAGTGACAGTGAGTAAAGAATAAATCATGATTGGTAGTACTGTTGAATAATTTTAAAAAACTAATTGACATATTCTTTATTTTAGGTGGGAACCTACAAAATGGCTGCTGAAAATGGTGGTTTATATGTTGCATATGTTGGTATGTTTGTAATTTCATGTTTTACTAGTTTAGTCTAAATTAGATTTCCCCCAATTTTGATTACCTTGGTATTGACATGTAAATTAATTAGTCAATACAAAATGGAGGAATATTTATATTTTCACTTTTAACCTTAATAGCTATTGCTGTGAATACCTTTGAAATACTCTTTTTGAAACATTTTAACAGTTCAATAGTGTGTTGAACTTAGCTTTGACGAAATCGCCTTCAAAACAGTTACTATTCTGAATGAGGTGGCAGCCTGTTGATATATGAATATGGTGATTGGGGTTGCTGTTTTCCAGAATATTAGCAATAGCAATTATGCCAATAGCATTATGCAATTCTGAGTGAGAAAACACCCAGAATTTTAATAATATTTCCCAATCACAGTGCACAATATTGAATGCCATATTGTAACCATTGGGTCTGCATTGTAACAGCCAGGGTCTGTAAATTAAGTAATGACACTGGCAACATAGCATTTGATCTGGCAACCCTGGAGGCAATGGGCTTGGAGGGGTGGCAGGGGAACATGTGATCCGCCCTCGGTAACGGGTTTGAACTCGCTCGAGTCATTTGGTTGTCCATAGTGATTTTTTCTGTGAAAGTTTTTTCTATGGTGTTCTAAAAATGAGTGACATCAATTTCAAGCAATGGTATGCTATCAGGTTTTGCCTCAGACTTGGGCACAGTGCAAAGGAAACTCTTGCTAAACTTCAGCAGGCCTACGGAGATAGTATTTTGTCAAGAGCCCAGGTTTTTCGGTGGCCTAAGGCATTTTCAGAAGGAAGAGAGTCGATTCATTTCAAGGAGGGAAAGATGCCTTGATATTTTGGAATCTATTGAAAATTACCCCCATTTTCTTGAGTGGCTCACTTCAACCTCTCGGGGGCCCAAACAAGCAATGATGAGGAAGTCGAAGATCAAATGCATGCTGATTTGCTTTTTCGATATCCACGGAACCGTCCACAAATGGTTTCTATCTCAAGGCCAAACGGTTAATCAACACTTTTACCTGGAGGTTCTTGAAAAACTTGGAAAAAGGGGTCATTCGTGTGAGACCAAACATCAAGAACAACTGGGTGTTGCATCACGATAGTGCTTCTTGTCACAAAGCAATTTCAATAAACGAGTTTTTGGCCAGTAAAAATATTGCTGTGGCTCCTCAGCCTTTTTATTCGCCTGACTTGAGTCCTTGAGACTTTTTTCTATTCTCGAAGTTTAAAAATCACCTCGAGGGAACTCATTTTGGGACAGTCGAAAACATTCAAACTGCTGTAACCAACCAGCTGAGGGCTCTTCCGGTATCGGAGTTCCAGCACTGCTATGAGGAGTGGAAGAACCGTCTCCAGCGCTTTGTGACTTCAGAGGGAAATTATTTCTAGGGTTACGGTATAAAATTGTAATTCTATACGAATTTGATTTTTAAAAAATTGTTTCATTACTAAATTTACAGACCTCGTACATTTGGGATGCATTGAGTTTCCATTGATATGGGATGAAGTAACAGGTCAGTTAGCTTCTTTGACCCCAGTTATCCTGGTTTTTGAGATTAGAATTGAAATTAATGGAGACATTAGTTCTGAAGACTATACTTTGCTAGTTTTCATTCATAACATTCTTGTAACAAATAACAGCCAATGTTTGGCTGATATTTGGTCCACATCATCATCTGATTGGAGTGAAGTTTTAATAAGTTTTTTATTAAGCTGAGGAATAATAATGCTGTTCTACTTATTGAAATGATGTCATTGACTTCCTTGGATGTGAATATGTGCTATATCCATCAGACTGTTTCATTTTCATGGCCCATTGAAGCAAAAAAGCATCTGTTTATTTAGAGAACTGGAGATAATGAGTTTCATGTTGTGGGTGATTTAACACTTCTGTATAAAAAACTTAACACCAAAGGAGATTCAAGCAGGTGGGATGAAATTCATGGCCTGTCTGTTCCTGTGTTTGCAACTGTTTACAATTGGGTAAATGAGTTTCAACATGGCTGTACATCCACAAATGATGAATATCGTTTAGCATGTCCAGTGGAAGTGATTTCCACCAAAATGATTGACAATGTCCATAATATGGTTTGGAGTGATCGACGGATAAAAGTTTATGAAATAGTTGACACCACAGGGGTATCACAAGATTGTGTATTGCCATATTTGGTAATGGTATAGAAGCTACTCATGGTAATGGAATGAGATGTGTATAAGAACAAATATATTTTGACTTTGATATACATTATAATGTCATCACCCAAATGCCATAGTGGTGCACACGTAACTAGATGCTCAAAATATTGCAATTACATCATGGAATGGTGAATTTTTATGGTAGTATGAATTAATTTCAATAGTCCTCCCTTTTATCCTTTCATTAGGCTGCACAAATAAGCATGAACAGTTGTGCAAATTTTCAAGCTTAGGAATTAGCTCTAGATTCAGGAGCATGCTTCAATGGATACCAACCGTCATTGTCCCTCTCAACATAGAATCATGCTTTCCAAAGTCTTCCATTCATCTCTGAATTTGTCCTTTTTATTTCGATGAATTTATTTTGTGTTAACATGTTTTTTCTCCAAGGCTACATGTTAAGTACTGAATATCTTAAAGAATCATTAATTTTAGATTTTGCTTTATGGAAAATTGGTTGAAATAAAAAACTAGTGCACTGTACACGATTTCCTTATCCCTTAGTTTTTTATTTCATTTTTAAAAGGAATACCTCAAGGACTTGGATTTTTTTTTAATATTAGTAATTTAATAACAGTCCTTGTTTGAATTGTTTGATTTG
Source organism: Hetaerina titia (assembly GCA_037158775.1). Classification (NCBI taxonomy): domain Eukaryota; kingdom Metazoa; phylum Arthropoda; class Insecta; order Odonata; family Calopterygidae; genus Hetaerina; species Hetaerina titia. The sequence goes on from CM073776.1 coordinate 98,487,904, forward strand.
TTAAGACTTAGTGAGATTAGTATGGCTTAGATTAGTTGATAGCATTGAGAGGTAATTTGTTAGAGAAGTCAAGTGATTTCCAAGTATTAAATGGAATTCATACAGAGAATAAGAAATTCAATAAATGTTAAGTTTTTACAACCATTGGAGGAGAGTTGTTTTTTAATTAATTTTCTTGAATATCTTTTTGTGTGTACCCCTTTCTCATTACAAGCATGCTTATAATATTTTTCTTATTCCAGGTCCAATATTGGTTGCTCTTCTAGCTTTTGCTCGAAGTATCTATTATTGTACCATGAAAGTTAGTTTGATTGAAGGACTAATGTAAGCAAGTGCTTTTAGTGTATTGCTCTATTCTCTGTCCAGGGAGCATTTGACATTTGCTGAGAATTGAGTCACATTCCTTGAAGAATTATTGTGGATATTTTGAGAAGGTGCCATTCTCCATTAATTGGCTAAGTGTCCATATTACTAGCTAATAAAAAAGTTATGTGACAAAAAAAGGCTGAGAGACTTCTGGAGGATTTTCCTCCAGTGTATGTGATGCAGTTGTAATTGCTGACATGATGGAAAAATTTTAATAGTGATCACCTTATATGTATTTTCTGCCACTAGAATAAAATGAAGTTCACCATATTAGTTGACAGTGGAACAGCTGTTAAAGTCCATCTAATCCCCTGAATTATTACTTAAGCTCTTTGTATACTGCTGTCAAGCTTAAATTGAAAATGCCTTACTTTCTTAGCTTTTAGAATCATATGCTGCTACATAAATTTCTTGTATATTTTCTATTTTTAAAAAAACATTATGGTAATTAAAATTCATTGTATTACTATCTATTGATATTTTAATTGAATAATTTCATTAGAGGAAGTGCAAATATAATTATCGATTTATCATCATTCCCAAGTATACATTTGGTGCATTAGTTCATATTTGATGAATGCGTGAATGATTTTGTAACCTGTTAGAATGACTCTTTGTATTTTAAATTGTTGGAAATAAAGTTATCATTCCCATGGTATATATATATATATATATATAGTTCACTGAGACTGTTGATTTACCAGCATTAACTGATGCTTATAAGGGCACACAATGAACTGTTTATTTTCCCATTCCAAAATGCTTTGTCCAAATTGTTTCACAATTGGTTATATCCGTTATGATTAATGTTAACACTGCAGCATAGGCGCCAATTTGGTACCAATATTTTTCTGATCTTCTTGGAATATTTTAACGTTCACTTTTTCTTGTCATAAGTGTCCTTATCTTTGTAGCCAGTTACATAACCTGAATTGTCAACAGTGTTTTCTCGTCCTTCAAGTCCTTTCCCTTTTCCACTTTCATCAAAGCGCTCTCTGTGTGCACCTGTGTAAAGTGATGTGTCAGTAAGTCTGTCCACTCCACCACTTTTAACAGCCTGCTGTAAAAGAGAGAAAATTTTGTTATTCTTGCATGTTTATGGTTCTTATCCTTTTTCTTACCTAAAGTTGTATGTTGAATGACTAGAAAGTCAAATGTAATCAACTACATCTATATTCAGTACATGTGCAAAAAATTTAGTAACGACATATGCTGTGTAATTTGCAAAGAATTTACCGTTGTCCCAGAGGTTCCAGGTGAGCCACAGTATATTAACTTGTCCTTCAAAGATTGTGTGTTAATCTTTTTTGTCTGAGCTAAATCCTCCAAATATTTTTCAAATGTTTGGAAGTCAATTGTGCGAGACCTAAAAAAATAAGAATGAATTATGACAGGTGTACGTCAAATGATGTATTTTGACTTATAAAATGTATAGGTCTTGTGGTTTTGGAATGATCAATTTGAAATCCTGAAATAGACCTTCACCAAGTGTGAACTCTTTGCCTACCACTCCTGACGAGGGCGTATCATGTTCAATTGTCTTGCTAATAAATAATTGAGATATTTTTTATTGTTATTTCACCTTGTTATTTTACAATGGTGAAATATATCTACTATATATAAATAATAATTTAGATCGTAACACCAATTCTTAATTTAAAAAGATTTTAATCCAGATTCAAATGTCTGATGCAAGTTTGTATCTTTTATGTCTGCTGGTAAATGGTTATAAATTTCAATGCCAGCATAAAGGAGCCCTTTTTGAAATAAAGAAGTGGAATCCTTGGTCAATACATGCATAGGAAAGGCAGTCAAATGAAAACCGAACATCCACCATAACACTCAGTCCGTGCGAAAGATGGCAACAGTGTTGTTACGTATCGCTTCTGCGATCGCAATTGTAGAACTGTAGAGTGACAAATCACAAGTGACCGCAGATGATGAGTTAAGTCTTTGTTGGGGCGCAGATTGGTCTAGCGTGTTCTTCCAGCTGCAGAAATGGAGGCAAACAAACAAGCACAGAGAGGTGTGGTTCGTTTTCTGGTGGCTGAGGGTGCTGGGGTTCGCGAAATTCATCGTCGTATGTCTGCTGTTTATGATGAACACTGCATGTCCCTGACGAGTGTTCACGAGTGGCATAGGAGATTCCGAGAAGGGCGTACGTCACTGTAGGACGATGCGCGCCCAGGCCAGGCCCATCGAGCCATTTCCCCCGATGTGATAGGGCGGATTGATGACCTTATCCGGAACAACCGACGAATCACGGAAGAAGAAATTCGCGTTCAGGTTGGCATTAGCCATGGCTCCGTGCATGCTATTATCAAAGATCACTTGCATTTCCACAAAGTTTGCGCTCAGTGGGTTCCGCAGCCACAACAAGATCGAGTGTAAAAACATGTATGTTTAAACAAATCACCACAATCAGTGTGAGAGTGCGTTTGTGAACTGAGGCAAAAAGAGACGTTTCAGGCGTGATATGGTGGAATAACATGATTAAATATTTGTGGAAAATTGCCAATTTTATTTAAAATGAGGCAAATGCATTTACCTCTACGTCCGTTGCCAATGGTGAAGAGACTTCTAGTCTTTGTGAACTCATATGATCTCTTTGTAATGTTTTCTTTTGATTTTTTAACGGTGTGAATAGAAAATCACTTATTTTTGTAAACCTTTTTTTTAACTTAAATTTATAACATTGACAAAAAACAAATAGAACGAGTGTTCACGACTACACACAGGTTAATATGAGGTAATGATGTAATTGAAGACATTTTAAAAATATTTACATATATAATAACCTATAGGCTTTAATTAAGTGACATTAATGGAAATGTAACATTCTCCTAAACCGTTTATTAAATACGATGGTAAAGGGTAAGTACCGATGAAAAACGCATACAGCGAAACACTATGAAGTAATGCCATAAATTACATTCATTATACTACTTTCATAAGTTCTTTTTTATACAAAATACTCTTCAACTGGAGATTTTGTAAAGAAAGATATCATTTATTAACTAAATTTTCATGGATCGCTGAATTGTATTTTGCGTACATCCCTTTTTTTGTTTCTCTCAGCTTAAATCATTTAATTGATCACTACGATTTACAGTGTCACCCGATAATTCGGCTCTGCATGTTCGCTTCGTATCACACGAAAATCTGAAAAACGCGATTTACCGTTACTGTAAATGTTCAATGTATGTTGCTGTAAATGTACCTTATGTTGCTGATCTAGTGTGCCACCCGTGACGTTTGTGATTCCTACTCCTACTGTCTGATGTCCGCTTGATAATTAAATCAGACCTCTGATAAAAATAAATATTTGAAAATCGTGAAACAACAAAGAAAAGCCTTTTACGAAGCACGTGTGAAAGTATTTACATTTTGGTTAGACATTTAATTGAAGCGTTAACGAGTAATATTAAACGTACTTGAACTTATTGAAGCAAATCCCAGTGTCCGTAGTCGTAATCTTATTTCCATCAATTACTTTGGCTTGCTTCATCCATTTATCACTTTGGGTCAAAGAAATTGTTGTGCCATCGGATTTAGTATCTCCGAATTTCGAGAATGCAATAAACTGTTCTTTAAGGGTTGGTTCCATAGTTCCTGCCATGATTGCTTCCAATTTCGATAAGGAGGCTTTCACTTAGTACTTCTGATGTTCCTACAGTAGTCACCCTTGTGAACACAAACGTGACGTAAACAATACACACTAGGATAGCTCTCAAAAGTTGTCATAGTAATTTCTCTTCAACATGAATGTAATAAAGTTAACGCGTTAATTTTTTCGAACCAATTTCTAAATCTTACCTAAATAGGCAAAGCGTCGGAAAAAATAATTAAAAAAATTTGATATTAAGCAGACAACTAATTTGGAATAGGAAGGTACTACAATCTCAATAGGAGCGTTTTGTCACAGTCCCAAGTTTCGAAATATAGCCTCACCTAATATTGTTACATGATTTTATTCACCATAAGCTGGTTCAGCATGGTTTCGACATAAACAAAAAAATGTACATCAATATTGTTAGTATACATCACATGGAAAAAAGGTTATTTGCACTATGTAGGGATGTTTTAACAAAATTTTAAACTTTAATTTGCATAAAGAACGAAATTCATCCACAGATTACAAAAGTTTAATTAGCAAGTATGCTTTAAGATTACGCTTGAAATTATTTGAAGGAGATGCTTTTAAATCCAGAGGAAGCATATTAAAAAATTTGGCTCCTTGGTGGTATGGTTCCTCACCACTCAAAATAGACGATCTTGCCTCAATGTGTATGTCATGTTTAGTATGTGTACCATGAATGTGGATATTTGGGTCTTGTTTGTACATATGTATGTTATTCTTTAAAAAATAAAATTAGATTGTATACATTAAGAGCAGCCGTGGCATAATTAGCCATTCAGGAAAACAAGGCCTGCAGGAGTGTCTGAAAGGAAAGTTTAAGGTAGCTCTTTTGGCCCGTTTCTGCACTTGAAAAATCTTTTGGCTACGGCTTGAGCCAATCCAGAATATAATGCCATACAATAACACAGGCCTACAAAAAAAAATTTTTTTTGGTGCCGGGAATCTTTGTGTTGATTTTAACTATATTTGTAGAGCTGAATCCAAATATGAAATCCATTTTTATTTATCAGCTCTACTTTTTTAGATATGGCACATCTTACGATTAGTTGTTTTAATATTTGATATATTCCGGAAAATAATTTTCAAAGTTGAATAAATCTATAAGTATACATGGGAATCTATGGTAAAAGAAAATAGGAAAAATATTACGGACTTTGTGAAACGTGCATACTTGGGATATTTTGGTGTTAAGCTTGGTGACCAAGATAAAACATGGGCACCGCATTTTGTGTGTAAAACATGTACTGAACATCTGCGGCAATGGACAACAGGACAAAGGAAAAGTCTAAAATTTGGTGTGCCAATGGTGTGGAGAGAACCTGTGAACCATATTGACGACTGTTATTTTTGCATAGTAAATGTTTCGGGAATTAATCGAAAAAATCACCACAAGTGGACATATCCAGATTTGCCTTCAGCTAGACGCCCGGTACCCCATTCAAAAGAAATACTGATCCCAATATTTCAGACGTTACCAGATATATCTAAGGAAGAATTTGAGTTATTTGAAAACATTTCTCATTCTATTGACGATAGTGGCAGTGACTACGAGGGGGTATCAACAATTCCTCAACTATTTAATCAAGATGAACTAAGCGATCTTGCTAGAGAACTGAACTTATCGAAGGAAGCATCCGAACTACTAGCATCAAGACTGCATGAAAAGAATTTACTGCAACCAGGTACAAAAATAAGTTTTTATCGCACAAGGGAAAAGGATATGCTACTCTTCTTTACTCAAGAAGACAATCTTACATTTTGTTTAGACGTTAAGGGTCTTTTGGAAAAAATGGGACTACTATCACAATATGATGCTAGTGATTGGCGTTTGTTTATTGATAGCTCCAAGCGTAGTTTAAAATGTGTACTTCTTCACAATGGTAACAGGTTTGGCGCAATACCAATCGCTCATTCAACTAAAATGAAAGAAAAATACGATACAATAGCATTGGTCTTACAGAAGATAAAATACCAGGAACATCGCTGGGTGATTTGTGTAGATTTAAAAATGGTGAACTTTCTTCTTGGGCAGCAAAGTGGCTACACAAAATATCCTTGTTTCTTGTGCCTCTGGGATAGCAGGGACAGACAAAACCACTGGATTAAGAAGGAGTGGCCTAAGAGAGGTAAACTTGGTTGTTGGGAAAGAAAACATCATTGCTGAATCTTTACTTGAAAGAGAGAAAATCATTTTACCGCCTCTGCATATTAAACTAGGCCTAATGAAGCAATTTGTAAAGGCTCTTGACAAGGATGGACCATGCTTCGGCTACTTAAGACTAAAGATGCCCCATATAAGTATTGAAAAACTTAAAGCTGGTATTTTTGAGGGGCCACAAATCAGACAACTTACAAAGGATCCTGCTTTTGTCGAGTCAATGAATGAGATTGAAAAAATTAGTTGGATGTCATTTGTTGAGGTCATAAAAAATTTTCTAGGAAATCACAAAAGTGAAAATTATATTGAGCTGGTAAACATTATGCTCAGTAACTTCAAATCACTTGGATGTAATATGAGCACAAAAGTTCACTACCTACACAGCCACTTAGACAATTTTCTTGGAAATTTAGGAGACACAAGTGAAGAACAAGGTGAAAGATTTCACCAGGATATAAAAACAATGGAAGCTCGCTACCAAGGAAGATGGGATAACCATATGATGGCAGATTAGCTGGTGCTTAAAACGAGACTGTTTGAACAAAGTGCACTCAAGAAAATCGCGCAAAAGAAGCTTCCGATGTGTTGAGTGATGTTTTTATGTATTTTTTTCTTTTCAATTTGTTTTATTACAGTAAAAAATTTTAGTATTTGTGTTCAATTGTATTGTAAAATTCTGTTGTGTTTGTGGGTGATTTAACAGCCCTAGAAATAAATTAAGTCTTTATATTTAGTGGATTTTATTATTAATATAATATTCCCATATCATCATGTAGAAGTTTTTTTATGTAAGTAACAACATATCTATATCTTGAAAACTATAGCTGATAGGAAAAAACTAGTGTCATAATTGGATTCAGCACCCCAATTGTTCTTTAAATCATCATTAAAAGCTCCGGCACCAAAACCACTGTTGGCCTGTGTAATCAAGTTTTAAAATTTGAATGATAAATACATTTTAGGATATTTAAGCTAGCACTAAAACACAAATATCTCAGCCGAAAAAGTTTTATTAAGTTGTGAATATGTAAGACAATTTGAACATCCAAAATATTCACATGCTAATATGGAAAGGTAATTATCAAATGTATATTCAGATTTGGTATTTTTCTTAATTTTCAAATGATTTAGCCCCTAAAAGTTCTGCCTTACCTTGTCCCTGCATCACCCCTCCTGTTTCATCATTATTTGCTGTTCAAATGATGTAATATCCTCTCATGCCTTATCTCTTGTTTGAGCTCTCCAAACTCACTCACTCTCCTCATTCTTCACATCCAGTTCTTCAAATGTTTCCTTCACGGACTTAGTCTTTGTAAAATAAGCCTTAAGTGAGATTCCTTCTGAAATTGCTCACCCCCACCCATTTAATGGAACTAAATGAAATGCAATATTGCCCATCCTCTCTCCAAAAGCATTAAAAAGTTAACAGACAGCCCCTTTTACCCTCATCAATGTCCACTTCCTCCTCCATGTGGATCTTAATCCACCACACTTTTCCTCAAATCCCATTTTTCTTTGCCTCTCTCTTTTACCTTCTCCCACACCAAAGCACCACCACCGTATCTCCTTGTCCTCCTCTGGTGCTCTCATGCCAATTATTTCACCAAACTTTTCTCTGTTCCCTCCAGCTTAAGTACTTCTTCCTTTTTCCAACTCTCACCTTCTTTGGAATAATCAAAGATAGCTACGACAGCAAAAAGATACTGGAAGACTTTGAGAAAAGTTTTATGATTGCGATACCAAAAAAACCGAAAACAGATAAATGCAAAGAACACAGAACATTGAGCCTGGTTACTCAAGCATCAAAAATCCTTACTCGGATAATTAGCTGAAGAATAGAAGGAAACCTCTCAGAAAATCAATTTGGGTTCAGGAAAAACCAAGGAGCAAGAGAGGCAATTATCAGCTTGGGAGTTCTGGTGGAAAAAATGAGACAAGTACATAAGCCATTATATGTGGACTTGGGGAAGGCCTTGACAGTGTCGAATGGAGCAAAATGTTCAAGATACTAGAAGTGCTTGGACTGGATTACAATGACAGAAGAATTATCCATAACATATACCAGAATCAGGTTACAAGAATGCAAACGAAAAACGGGAGAAAAATAGAAGCCAAAATAAACAAAGGAGTAAGACAAGGATGTAACCTCTCGCCAGCAATATTCAACATATACCTGGAAGAGGCAATAAAAGAAACACAAGAATTGGGTATCAAAGGAGCCGAGGTAAATGGAGAATAAATCAACAAGCTCCGGTTTGCACATGACATTGCAGTAGTGGTGGAAACCCGAGAGGACCTGCAAGCAACTGCAAGTGCTATGGATCAAGAGCTGGGGGAATATAATATGAACATCAACGAGAAGAAAACTAAAATCCTTCTGTGCAGAAGAGGGAAGCTGAATGCAGATATCACAATTCGAGGGTTGAAACTAGAGCAAGTGGAATCCTTCATCTACCTGGGCAGCAGCATAACATGGGATGGAAGAAGTTCGACCGACATCAAGTGAAGAATAGCCCAAGCTGAGAATGCATTCATGAAGAAGAGGCAATTAATATGTTCAAAGAACCTAAGGCTGGAAACAAGGAAGCAATTCATCAAGACTTTCGTGTGGAGCATGGTGCTCTATGGTCCTGAGACTGGGAAAACTGGAAAAGTGGACCAGCAAAGAATAGAAGCCTTTGAAACATGGTGCTGGAGGAGAATACTGAAGATTAAATGGACAGACAAAGTAAGGAACGAGGAAGTATATAGAAGAGCAGAAGAGGATAGGACCGACCATATGGAGAACTCTACGGCAAAGAAGAAATAGATGGATTGGACACACATTGAGGCACAATGGATTGATTAGGAATATAATAGAAGGAAAGATTCCATGAGGAAGACCACGAGACATGTACATAGGACAAATTAAGAAGAACGTAAAACAGAAAAGGTATCAGGGATTGAGGGAATTGACATTAAATAGAGTAGAATGGAGGGCTCCAATAAACCGATCCTAGGATTGAAATACTGATGATGATGATTACCAAATCCATCACTACTGGCATCTGCTCCGTCAATACGCTTTCACCATAGGACACCCTAACATGATTTCATTGAAAAATACAAGAATTGAAACTAACCAATATTTTGCGTTCTATGTCCAGATTAAGTATAAGATTTCCAAGCCCTTAAAACTTGCTCACTTATCAATACCATTTGTTTGATTTCAAGAAGTGCTAGTAGCTCCATTCTCCTCCAGTATTTCTGAGACTTTTGTATGGGAGGGTACAATATCAAATTATCTCCTTAGCAAATCCCAAGGCTCTGCAGAAATTACAGGATAATTGCTTTGGTTTGATGCTTTTCCACTCATCAATGATTGTCATAGTATGCCTACAAACCTCTAATTGTAAATAATTTTAATGGGTATATAGTTCCAAATCCATTCTACAATCCATAGCTTCTTAGAAATTTCTGCCTTACCAAAAGCAGCTGATGAGGTCCTTGTGAGTAAGGCGGAAATATCTAAGAAGCCATGGATTACAGCTCAAATAAGAGGTCTCAGAGACGAAAGAAGAAAATCCAAGAAAAGAAAGTGAAAAAGACCTATATAAACAGTTGAGGAACCAGGTCATACGAGAAGGCAAAGGAAGAACTGATAGAAAGCTGCTGCAAGGAAATTACAGACAAAATGAAAAAGGGAAATAGCAAGATGGCTTATAAACTAGTGAAGAGGCAGTTCAAGGAAAGAAAAACAAAATTACAAAACATACAAGCCACTAATGGAAAAATACTAATAGATGATGCTGACATTGGGAATAGATGGAAAGAACACATTGAAGTACTCTATCAAGCTCCCAAACCACTAGAAGATGGCCTAATTAAAGATGAAAGCATGATAGGTAAAGTTGATCGGGGTCTGCAGATATTAAGAAGTGTATTCAAGAGAGCCATGGGAGACCTAAGAAAGAACAAGACACCAGGAGTTGATAAAAATAAACGAAGATATAATCAAGGCACTCGGGGCCAAAGCGAAGGATGCCCTCTATGGAATAATCAAAGATAGCTACAACAGTGGAAAGATACCAGAAGACTTTGAGAAAAGTAGAATGATTGCAACACCATAGAAACCAAACACAGATAAATGTGAAGAACACAGAACAATGAGCCTTTACACTCAAGCATCAAAAATCCTTACTAGGATAATTAGACTAAGGATAAAAGAAAACCTCTCAAAAACCAATTAGAATTCACGAAAAAACGAGGACCAAGAGAGCCAATTCTCAGCTTGAGAGTTCTAGCCAAAACAACGAGACACGTAAATAAGCCATGATATGTGGCATTCATGGGTTTGGAGAAGGCCTTCCACAACATTGAATGGAACAAGATGTTCAAGATACTACATAGAAGCGCTTGGATTGGACTACAATGACAGAAGAATTATCCATAACCTCTACAAGAATCAGGTTAGAACAATGCAAACTCAAAATGGAAGAAAAATAGAAGCCAAAATAAACAAAGGAGTAAGACAAGGATGCAACCTTTCGTCAGCAGTATTCAACGTATACCTGGAAGAGGCAATAAAATAAACACAAGAATTGGGTATCAAAGGAGTCAAGGTAAATGGAGAATAAATCAGCATGTTCTGGTTTGCAGATTACATCACTGTAGTGGCGGAAACACAAGAGGACCTACAAGCTGCTATGGATCAAGTACTGGGGAAATATAATGTGAACATCAACAAGAAGAAAACTGCAAGTAAACCTGAATACTATGGGCCAGGTACTTCAGGAATATAATATGAGCATCAACAAGAAGAAAACGAAAGAAGTGTATGGAAGAGAGAAGCTGAATTCAGATATCCCAATTCGAGGGGTGAAACTAGAGCAAGTGGAATACTTTATCTTCCTGGGCAGCAGCATAACATGGGATGGAAGAAGTTTGACCGACATCAAGTGAAGAATAGCCCAAGCTAAGAACGCATTCATGAAGAAGAGGCCATTAATGTGTTCAAAGAACCTAAGGCTGGAAACAAGGAAGCAATTCATCAAGACTTTCGTGTGAAGCATGGCGCTCTATGGTCCCGAGACTTGTAACACTGGAAAAGTGGACCAGTGAAGAATAGAAGCCTTTGAAACATGGTGCTGGAGGAGAATACTGAAAATTAAATGGACAGACAAAGTAAGGAACGAGGAAATATATGGAAGAGCAGAAGAGATAGGACCATATGGAGAACTCAACAGCCAAGAAGAAATAGATGGATTGGATACATATTGAGGCACTATGAATAAAATAGAAGGATAGATTCCATGAAGAAGACCTAGAGGCATGTAATGTACATAGGAAAAATCAAGAAAGGACGTAAAACAGAGAGGGCATCAAGGACTGAGGGCATTGACATGAAATAGAGTAGAATGGAGGGCTGCAGTAAACCAAACCTAGGATTGAAATACTGATGAGGATAGTTCCTAATATCAGAATAATATGTCAAGGTATGGTTACCATCTACTGCACTCAAAAAAGGAGGACAAGCTTGGGTTAAAAAAGAACAAATCTATTATGTAATTAACAAAACTATATTTACTAATGTTTAGGATTAGTATATTCATATTGTCTTGAGAAAAGATTTCTTTCAATAGGTCTAGATTGCCTATCAAATAAGTGTAAAAATTAATGCATGTCATATGTTTGAAATTGGGGCACCAGATCAATTACCTTTTACAAGTTACATTTAACCTATTCTTTAACCCATGCACCTTCCTGGAGAGAGAATTCTCCTCTAATAGTTACATTATGAGAAAGAATTGTAAAAAAATAACTGTGTAATTTTTCAACAGTTATGAATACACTCAGTATTTTTTATTGCTAAAATATTGGGCTCAATATTCAAGTACAAGCAGGCTTTAAGCCTCTATTATTCATTTGACCCTCAAAAAATCACTCTCACATAATTTATTTTCAAAGAACCTATTAATGAAAATGGCAGGTTTTTCTTGGGGCAGAAATTTAGCTATAAAGTTGGAAACATAACTAAAGAGTCCTTTGATGCTTAGAAATAGTGAAAGTTATCTCATCTTGCTATGAGAATGGAACTGTCTGTATTCAATCTCAAAAAGACTCATAATATTTCCAAAGCTCCTTAGTTCGCACTGTACAAATATGTACTGGTGAATGTGAAAAACTATGTTCTCTATATTAACTTTCCAAAGTTCAGTAGAATCCAGAAGACAGTTGCTCGTAATATGTGCTGAGTAGCCCAAAACAATCTAAGTCTTGTTATGCTATGATTTCTTTAAATTTGCTAAGATATATCTATATATAATACCAATGCATTATGTCCCTACTTCATTTTGTTTCAGCTCCCCAAACATTTTATGATCATTGGCCTTATGGGGAATGGAACAATTTTTTCTAAGGTTTCTTCAACATATAAAGAAATTGTGTCTAATCTCACTAGGTATTTTCTGTTTTTAAATTTTTCTTGAAACTCTCCTTCTTTAACACCAGGTTATTAAATAATTATAGGAAAAAGTTTTCAGAACCATGATTACTTCATCAATTGAGTCCCTTCAGAATGCAATTTCATTTGAAGTTTTTCGAGTAACTTTAAGGGAGTGATTTGTAAGTAAAAAGTTCAAAATGATTTTGGTCTTGGTTCTATTGTTGGAAAACCTTTCTTTCATCCAAGAATTAAAAATACCCTTTTAACATGACAATTATGAGATTAATTGATTTATAACTGCTTTGACATTCAACAGCATGAAAATAATAATAATCATGAAAAGAAATAAGCATGAAAATAATCTCCATTTTGATGCAGTCTCTATCATTTATATGCTTAAAGTTGGTAATACCAAATATAACAATAAGAAAATGTGATGAAATTAATAATAACAATTGATAGGATAATTTAAACTGCCAACAAATGCTGGAAATTATAGCATTAACGTAGTAGTTTGTTTTTAAATTATCTGAATGGGAAACCTTGTGAGTCCGTTATGTATATTTTGCTAATTCCACATTTTATATGGAATTAACAAAGTTTTTCAGTTATTTCAAATTATTTTATTTCTGCTTGGAATATATTTGATGATATACACAAATCATTCCTTATTCAATGCTGACCATTAATGCCCAAGACTCTAATTTACATAGGAAGAAAGTTTTTATTCCGATTCATGCTCTATTAATGGGAACATGTTTGATCCACGATAGCTTACCCTTGCAAGGCAGAAGACTCATTAATAGAAATGTATCTCTCAACAGTAAGCAAAATCAAGAACATTTTTCTCATATTAACACACACTACATATAAAATATAAGAACTTGAGCTCTATGGCCTCGTAAATTAATAAAATAAAATGAAAACTCCTATAGCCATAATAAGTCAGCACCACTCATCCTGCAATGAAAACAAGTTTTTTTCTGAAGGAAAAAAGGAATTACAATCTTTTGCTGCGAGTTCTTTTTCCCTTCAGTTCACCGAGGAGGGCTGCATTGTGGCTGATGTCTGGTGCACACACTCATCTTTCCCCGTTTCTTTGTTAACTTTGCTGAATTTTAGTAATATCCTCCCAGTAGTGAGGCCCCCATTTTGAATGTGCGAGTGATTGTTTTCCTGACTGATCGTGAGTGTGTCAGGTCCGTGTTTGTCCCTGGTGTGGAATTTATTCCCTTAAATAGTCATGGACAGCGTACATCTGCTCATAAACCCAGGTATCCTAAATGGAATCCCTTTAACCGTATGAATGATCCTAATTGGGTTTGAGTCTGTGGTTGGTCACTGGCAAGGAAGTAACATTCCAGCAAACTACTGCAGAAGGGTGTTCTGGTTGAGAGAGGTTGTGGTTGGTCACTGCCGTGGAATTTCTTTTCCCACAAATAATCACAATAAAAAAATGTTGTTTTCATTGCAGGACAATAAATATAGACACCATCCCGAAAAATTTTGAATGTCAATAAAATGTAGAGGACAAGAAAATTAAAGAATATAAAGCAAGAGAAGGAAAGAGGTAATATGTTTTAGAATATGCTAGGCTACGAGATGGAAGGATAGCTGGAATTACTGGAGAGATTGTGGAGTTGATGAGAGCCAACAAGGGGTTGCGATATTATGGAATAACAAGGTAGGAAGAGCATAGTCAACAAAGAGCAAGCAACAGATAGAATACAGTGTACTAGTATAAGTAAAAGCAGAATGGAAAACATGTCACGATTTTTCAGGTATACATGCCACCAAGCAATCATAAGGAGGAACAAGTCAATGGGGTATGCGATCAATTAAAGGTCATAATCACATGTGTTCTAAGAGGGAAATATTTTATGGTGATTAGAATGCAACAATAGGTGAAGGAAGACATGGTGATGAGGTGGGGAACTATGGTTTAGGTCCGAGGAATGATAGTGCGGAGAAAATAATTGAGCTCTGCAGAAGAAAGGGGTTAATCATGTCCAACATGTGGTTTAGACACCAAAAATGATGTGGGTATATATGGAAAATGCCAGGTGACTCAAGAAGGTATCAGTTAGATTATATTATGGTTAGGCACAGGATTGGGAATAATGGGATCAATTTGCACATTTGATCATTCGCTTCCCGGGTGCGGATGCAGACTATGATCACAATTCAGTAGTTATGAAATGAAGCATCCAATTCCAGGAGATAAGGCAGGGGAGGCAGGTCAGGAAATGGAATGTAGAAGCATTAAACGGATTGACAAGGAAAGAGTATCAGCAGGCTGTAGAGAAAATCATGGATGAGGGAAAGGAGCTGAATACTATCAAGGAATGGGAATAAATCCAAAAAGTGACATCAAAAGCTAAAAAAGGAACTATAAGAATGTTTAATAGAAAAAGAACAAGGAAACTATGGATTACGGATGACATTACTAGAAAGATAGATGAGAGAAGGTAATTGAAGAATGTAAATACGGGATTAGGGAGAAGGAAGTACAAAGATTTACCTACTAAATTGAGACAGGTAACAAATAGAGCAAAAGAAGCATGGTGGAATATGCAGTGCGAGGATATGAAAAGTTTACAGAGGAAGGATGAAATTTGTGAGTTATACAAGAAAGTTGAAGCACGATTGGGAAGATCTGTGTTAACAATTAGAGAAAAGTCGGGGAAAATACTAGTTGAAACAGAATAGAACCAAGAGGGATGGAACGAATATATACATTGTATGTAGAAGAACTATATCAAAAAGACAATAGGCCAGCAAGCTTAGCTATAGAAAGAGAATATGATGCAGATGAAGACAGCTTAAGTCCAGGTATACTCGATGATGAGATAGAAAGGGCATTGAGAGAAATGAAATCAAATAAGACTGGGGGCAGACAACATTCCTGGCAAACTACTAAAAGGTTTAGGAAAATGTGGGAGGAAGAATCTTTATGGACTAATTTGTAGCATTTATGAGAGGACTTTGACCAGATCATTGTTAGTTCCTATTCCAAAAGAGGGAAAGGCTATATCACACGAGAACTAAAGAACATTAATTTTGATTTTCCACACAGCTTAAACTGGTTCTCATGATCATCAACAAAAGGATGGAGAACAGGGCCAATGATTAACTTGGGGATGATCAGTTTGTGTTTGGGAAGAGGGGAGGCACGCGCGATACCATTGCAGTAATGAGATCACTAATAGAGAGGAACATGGCATAGAATACAATCAGGACGTGTTTGCCTGTTTTGTAAATTTTGAAAAGGCATTTGATAGATTGAATTGGGAAAAACTAATGTGTGTATTGCAGAAAATAGGAATGGATTGGGGGAACAGGAGACTGATCCTCAACCTCTACATTTCCCAGACTGCTCAGGTGTGAGTGGGGAATGGAGAGTCCAGATGGGCAGTGTTAGGAAGAGGCGTAAGGCAGGGTTTTTCATCAACACCTGTGCTGTTGAATGTATATGTGGAATTAATTAAAGAGCCATGTGAGGAAGTGGAGATAGGAATTAAAGTTGGCGGGGAAATCATAAAATCAGTTAGGTTTGCTGATGACCAAGCTCTACTTCATCAGTCTGCCAAGGGGTTGTAAGTTAGGCTGAGTGAATTGGAAATTCAGTGCGACAGATTTGGGATGAGAATGAATGTAAATAAAACAAAGGTTATGCAGTTTCCTAAAATAGAAGGCTGTGTTAAACGTTAAATAGGAGGGCAAAAACTAGAGCTGGTGGAAAAGTTTACTTTTTAGTATCTAGGAAGTGTTTTGGACCAAAACAGTCAAAGTAATAAAGGTAATAAGAATAAGAATTGCATTAGGCAAAGAGGCGTTCACAAGTAGAATGGAATTGATAACAGGGATTTTGAGTAAGGTTGTTAAGAAAAGCATGTTACAACTTTGATATGGAGCATGGTTACGTAGAGCACAGAAAGTCATTGAAGCAGAATGATAGGTGTGGATTGGAGGATTTTGAGGATGGAGAAGGTGAATAGGAGAGAAAGAATCAATAGCCATGTAATGCCCAATTAAATTAAAATTCACTTTACAAGATGAATTGCTTGGTCAGTGCATTGATACTTGCTCATGACTTTAGCCATATCCTGTTTCATTTTTTTTATCTCCAGGGTAATGGCATGGAGGGCATCTACTGAAGGTGTTAAATTTGGTACTGTTTATATTACTTTTATTGCTTAAAAATAATATCTTTACTTTGAGTGAAATTGTATGCTCTATTTATTAATAAAGCTGATTTCCTTCCTCAATTAAAAAAAAGTTTCCATAGTTAGTGCAATAGAAATTTCAAAATATTTTGCAAGCAAATCCCTTGAAGTTTTTTTTTGGGGTGAACATTGGTACAAATAGGGACTGATTTGTTTTTTCTGACTGCTTTCTGTCAACAGTGCTAGTCTACCGTTTAAGGTAGGTTTTGGGTGGACACATTGTGTATTCCTACATTCCTTAGCCTAGCTTAATGTGACAATACACATTAAAAAAAAACTGTTCTTCAATTCTGTTTCCATTTGAGCTCCATTCCATTCAGTATCCCAATCTTTTCTGAGCCCCTAACTTGCTTGGCTAAGATCCTCTCCTCTATCGCAGTTTTCAGCACATCATTTGAAATCAAAATCCTCTCCATCTACCTTTCCTGCCTCCTTGAGATTTTTCCCATCAATCCCCTAACCTTCCCTTTCAGCAGGCCTAGTTACTCTTCATTTGTTTCCATGTTTTTTGTCCTTCTGTTCATTGTACCTTCCGGATAATTCTTCTCACTCATTTCTGTCATAGGGCTCTAAACTGCTCTAAATCATTCTCCAAAGGGCTCTAAATCATTGCAAACCCATATTTTTGCTAGCCGCAGAGGTGAAAAATGAACCCAAGTTCAACAGAAAGAAACAAAAATAATTTTGAGCAAGTGACTAATAAGTGAATCGATTCCAAAAACATAAAAAAACAAGTGTAATGGGATGTCTAAGAAAGGTGAAAACTTAAATTCCGACAATATGGTTTAGGCAGCAGAAAAAGTAGCAGTTCATTCAAAAGTAGCATGCAGAATTACACGAGGGGGAGAGATATGAGGCACAGAAATATTTTTACCTCACGTTTATAACTTTAGGATCATCATTTACTTAAGGTGATACATAAATGTTCATACTGTGAAGATATAGATTTTTTTCTATTTGTTGATTCACTCTTTCACTATTCGGAGCAAGTAAAAATTTTCACTCAAATACATTTCAGTCAGTTGGAAGAGAACAGGCTCACACACCAAAAAACTACAGCAATGCATAATGAGATCCACTGCGAGTTTCTGCATCGATATTTAACCACGTATGAAACATAGCTACACAACTGCACTCCAGAGAAAATGGAACAGTTGAAACAGTGAGTTTCCAAATGTGATTCGACTACGAAGAAGGCGAAGATGGTGAAATTGGCCAACAGGGTCATAGCCATGGTTTTTGGCGTGCATGCAGAATCATCCACATCGATTACTAACAAAGAGGACAAATGGAGAGTATTATGCATTGTTATTGCACCATTTGAGCAAATAAATAAAGAAAAAAAGTCCTCATTTGGTAAACACAAAATTCTCTTTCGTCAAGACAATGCTTGGGTGGACACTTGAATAGTTTCAATGGCAGAACTACTTTTACGAAATCCACTGTATTTGTCAGATTTGGCCCCCAGGGACTTTTCTTGATTTCCAAACTTGAGAAATCGATTCACATAGAATGGTGAGGTCATAGCCAAACACGGATGCTTATTTTGTGAACCTTCCAAAATCCTGCTTTTTGGATGGATTAAAAAAGTTGGGGAAATGCTGGGAAAAGTGTATTGAGCTAAAAGAAGATTGTGTTGATTCTTTTTTTAAAAAAAACTACCCAAAATAATGTTTTTATATTGTTTCCTAAGAAAATATTAAACGACCCACGTAAGAAACAACTTATTTTTCTCCAAATGTTACTTTCACTATGGCAATTAAATATAGACTAAAAAATGTGAGCAACAATAGCAAAAAACTTGAAAATATGATACTTGAAGACAAATATATTAAGGAAAAACAAAAACATGCGGAAAAGAACTGGTTAGCATAACCTAGCTATTAGATCATCACACAAAAAAATTAACTCCGGAATTAGTGGATGATAATTTTAATTAACAGGCATATACAGAGACAAAAATTTAACTGAACACTTCACCCTCGAACCTTGGTAAACAAGGAAGACATTCAGATCAAAGTAAGAGCATTTTGTTCCCGATTTCACATGAGAGGCTCTCATAAATTCACAGTTTACTGGGTTGGCTTCCACTGCACCCAGAATGCAATTGACGGAAAAGGTTGACCGCATGCTTTGCAGTGCCTGGTGCAGTTGTGACACCATACCCACCATGACCATAATTATGCACCACCTACAATATAAAAACGGCATATTTTAAATTACCAGTAACAATGACCCCTATGAATTACTATCTAAAATATAACTTAACAGTAAGCATAGGATTGCAAAATTCTCACGCATTAGATCATTCCTACATTACGAGGGCAGTCCGATAAGTACTTAGCCTCACAGCCCGATGGCACCACTATCGTAAGAACAATTTACAATCGTGTAGGACATTGTTATAGACGGCTGTTGTTGAAATTTCAGCCGAATCGGAACAAAAAAAAGTAAAGGAACATTCCTTTACTTTTTTTACGTCTGTCTGAGTGAAGGGTCCCTGCCGTTGGGTTAAACCCTCGTAAACCCTGAGTGCGTGTGTGTTTGCGACTTGCCTCGGTCAATTTGCAATACATATACCGGAGTGAAGGAGTGCGTGCCGTTTCTTTCCAATTTCTACTTTTACGCCTGTCTGAGTGAAGGGTCCCTGCCGTTGGGTTAAATTCCCCGTAAACCCTGAGTGCGTGTGTGTTTGTGACTTGCAACGGTCAATTTGCACTGCAAATACCGAAGTGAGGGAGGGTTCCTTTACTATCTCTATTTTTACGTCTGTCTGAGTGAAGGGTCCCTGCCGTTGGGTTAAATTCCCCGTAAACCCTGAGTACGTGTGTGTTTGTGACTTGCGACGGTCAATTTGTAATGCATATACCGGAGTGAAGGAGTGCGTGTGGTTTTGTTTGCCTTGTCTGAGTGTGTGGTCCCTGGCGAGGGGTTTTTTCCCCCATAAACCCTGAGTGCGTGTGTGTTTGTGACTTGCAACGGTCAATTTGCACTGCAAATACCGGAGTGAGAGAGTGTGTGCAGTTTTGTTATCCTTATTCTTTGCACCCTCCCCCGTGTCCCCTAACTAGTGCCCCTAAGAGTACGGCTTTGGGTAATTTGTATTTATTCCATTCATTCGGCCGTAGTACGTTCCCTTTTGCTTTATAATAGCATGGTTTGTTTTATAAATGAATAGTATCGACCCATAATGTCGTCGTCGACATAAATGCAGTCTCCAAAAATGCCACCACCTACACAGATGTTTGTTGTCTCTTTTCTGTGTTGTAAGTTCTTTTTCATTTGCATTGTTTGCCCTTCATTACTTGGAAATAAGATAAATATAAAGCAATGCCTTTGAGAGATGATCTGTTTCTGAAAAAAAAAAAGATCACAGGAATGTAAAGTTACCTCAGTCAGGTGTTCCGTATATCATTGCGCTCTAGTTTGGATACTTTCATTTCCTTTTCTTCCTAGTGTCAGCTGTCTCATCAAATGTTCTTTTTCTACCTATTGCATTATCAGGAATCTTGAGTAGGAGGGTGCAAATTCATATATATTGAACAAAGGATGCCAACAAAGACAAAATGAAAAACCGATATCGCACGTGAAATTTATTACAAAACTAGTACAAGATCTTGTTGGAGAATTCCGAGATGGGTCACAAACTTCCAGGGTTAGATTACCATCCACAAACATAGAGCAACGTTTAGATGGGAAACTCCATAAATCACACCTCACCCTAACAAATATCATAAAGATTTTGCGGTTTGCTCTAACGAAAAAATCAAAGCAGGAAGAAGAGAGACGATATATATCTGTGAGACATGTGAAGGTAACCCAGGTCTTCATGATGCCGAATCCTTCCAAAAATATCATACCATGAAAAATTTTAGGTTCAAATTATGGTTTATCAATAAATTTATCAATAATTATGTAAAAAGATCCAATTAAATTAGTTTGTATGAAAAAAACTACAGTTTTTCATTCTAGTGCCACGCTTAGTAAATATGGGGTATTTAAAAAATTTAACCCCAAGTAGACTAAGGAAATCGAGCAAAGAGGCACCCGAGTGCAAAGGGTTAACAGTTATAATGACATTTACCAAATGTTAACTCATATAATCACTTTGCTATCATCTAACATATATGATGTTGTGAGTAGTTCTCAATAAATAGTTACCTTAAGGGTTCCACCTCGTTTGCTGGGTATGGAAAGTGTTTCCACCTCCACCCTAACTGGATGACGGTGCGGGCGGAGACCAACCCATGTTTCCAATTCTGGAGCCACAGCCAGTTTTGGGATCAACTGGGAACACTTTTCTCGTATTTTCTCCGAATCCCACTTCCTCACTGATGTGTCATGATCATCAAAGTTCCTAGTGCCACCAAGTGTTACACGCCCTCTGCCACTCGGAATAATGTAAGTGTCATGATCTGTATAAAGGAACTGGGTGACCCAGGGTGCATGAACCTAAAATTAGATAGGCATGGAAAAGGTTAGGTTCATTATGTACGAATATCTTCATGATATCTAAAATAATATGAATTTAGTTTTTTCACCAAACAAATATGCCCACCTGACACCAATAAAAGTAGCTGGATAGAATGTAACATCAGAAATTGATCTATTACAAAAAGGAATTTTTGAATGAAGAAAACAAAATTGCTTACGCATCAACTTTTTCCAACAAACTGAGACTATTGTTGACATATTGCTTAATTGATTAAGCTATGAAAAATCAAAAATACTACAGAAATTACATACCCTTGTTTAACATTGTAGAATTACAAATACATAAAGTACTGAAAGAAACCACGAAAGAGTTATAACCCTATTTTAACTTATTTTTGCTCATACTCAACAAATATACAATCCATCAATGAAATGAACAGGGCTGTGAAATACCTCACACAATGTGCAAATTGATGACCCAGTTTGGATGAGAGACCAAGTGAACATTTTCAAATATGGATGAAGTTTTCTCGGGTCTTCCACCGGGTCAGGGGTTCCATGTTGGCCGACGTACGTCGGCCAACATGGAACCCCTGACCCGGTGGAAGACCCGAGAAAACTTCATCCAGCAAATACGCCGGGAAAGCACCAGATCTTATTTTCAAATATCATAATTACATCAGCCAAAATGTTAGAAAACACACGGAAGTTTAAAAGAGCAGATTTCATGGTTCTAACTATCTCAACAGCATGAAATTCAAGTTTGAATGCAACAAAGAGTGATTTTATTAATTAGATAAAAATAAACACAAAGTATGTAATTTCAAAAAGTTACATTGATATCTGAACTATGCAGAGAATTAAATAAAAAGCTTTTCTGAAATCTCAAAGTTTTTATTAGGGAATAAAATGGTAAAGGCAAAAATGCCATTGCTTTCATAAAAACATTTCAGTTTTTCATAGAAAGGATTATTTGGGCATAAAGTCAATAAGAATAGCATACGGGAACTACATCACCACTTTGGACATTTAATTTTTTAAAAATATACGAAAAGTAGGTTTAATTCTGATAAGCTTCTAAGCATCCCATAATAATACTACTGGACCTGCTTCCATAACACTCCTCAGCCTTAATTCCCCGAAGAGATGTCATCAAACCAGTATAGCGATGCCATTGGAATCTTGCTACTTTCAATATGATAACCAAAGAACATACATACTTTGAAACATATCAGAAAGAAAAAAAATAACAAGACAGAAATTTAGTTAAAACAGTTGGCTAAATTAAGCACAATACTATATGAGGTTTCACTAAGCCCCTAAAACAATGCAGCTATTGTTACTTATTCTGTTATTATCATAACTTGGGAGTATTTTATAAGATTTAGGGGACTTAAAGGAACTACCAATTCAGTAAATGGATAAATATATATCAAACCTTAGGTGGTAGCAGAGTTAGTAGGCTGATTAAAATCTTGACTGACTCATTCACCTAAAGCTTACACCAAGGTATGTGGTTTTTTGGATACCTTACCTTCCCAGGAAACTATGCAGGGAAAAGAATTACCAGCCCTTACCTGTCAATCATACAGGCTTTGGAGTTTAGAGTTAAGGAGTCTTTACATACACACATCAAACCAACTTTTAGATTGATCATTGTGTGGATGGTATTAGCAAACCATAAAGGAATCCTGTGGTACCCGAAAAAAGCTACTTACGAATCTATAAAAATTTTCCATCAGATCTATAAAATTTGTTGACAACATTATTGCATATTCACAAGAACAGATCTAGAGTATTGCTTAAAACTGAAGTAATAATAATAATGCTACAACCTCAATAACTGATCCAAATTTTGGTTTGATAGGCAAGGGCAAGGTTCGACTAAAATTAAATCTCGTTTGGAATTGTGATAGGATCACCCAGCACTTTACACACTGGACTACCATGCCCTAACAACAACACATCCATGCTATTCATTGACATTAATGACTAGCTATAAAAATAATAAATCAGAAATATATATTTGTAATGGAGAAATTCATTCCATTCACACAATATTTTGTTAACTAAAACCTTAAACTAAAAAAATTTATTAGAATAAATTGGCAAATAAATTTTCATATTTATTTATATTTTCTCATATAAATAAATGCTTAATATTGATATTGGCAGATCTCTATTTGTTGAATTTAGAGCATCTGTCTAAATTACTTTAACATAGCTTTGAAGAGGACAAACACCATGCTTTGTATTGTTTTGAGCGCAACTTTGTGGAAGTTCATGTTCATTAAATAAAGAAACAATGTTTACATCCACTGTTAACAGTGGATGTGTACATTCTGTTTCTTTATTTAATGGACAAACACCATGTTTGCCTAAATCAGAAGGCAGCTCCTCAAAAATCCCAACATTATTTGGGAAAAAAGTGATTTTTAAATATTTTGTTTTGAAGTATTTCAGACACGAATGAGTAACCTAGAATGGTATACATTATATTTTTACCAGTTAAAGTGAGATATTACTGTAACAAAAGCTGTACAAGTTTAGAGATTTCTTCTTAACATAAATTCAACTTTCATACCTTCATTCTAATTACCCAAACCTATGGGAGTCAGCAAATGATGACAGTTCACTTGTTTCCACAGTAATATGTTCTTTGATTTACTATCCTATGGTGCAAAAAATTCAATCAGCCTCTGAGATACTGTTTCCAGAGGGCTTCATTTTTTTCAAAACCAATTCTAAAACAGAAATTATAGCTAAGGAGTGCGGCAAACCTATGGTTTCCAATTGACCTAATTTTTATTTGGCATCATCATACTATTTCTTCAAAAACACTTCTGATGGCACTCTTGCATGAGTGAAACTCCTGTTCACAATGGATTTCCACAAAGTCTCGGCCTCAACCATCAATCACACGAAATAATGAATGTCATCACTTTATACCTCCATCTCTTTCAATATCACTGAAACTCCACATCTACATCATATCCTTTTCCAGGAAAGTTATCTACCTCATGAGTAACACAAAAAATTTGTGGTCTTTCCAAGGCAAAACTGCTATCATTTTTCAGCCTCCCTTCATACAATTACATATGGAAAAAAAACCAGAAACACAGCAATCAATCCAAAGCTCGAATTGGTAGGCGATGCTAGAGTTCACCCAGAACTAAACCCTATATGGCATGTGAAATGCACACATTAGCAGGGCAGGGGGGGCAGTGCCTTTCCCTGTGCCAGCTATGGTTTCCCAGGAAGATCTGATACCTCAAAAATCACAGAGCTTGGGTTGAGCCGAGGGTGCCCAGAGGGTTTGCCTGGGAAATGAACCTGTTCCCTCCAGTCAGTAGTCCAACACAATGCCCATGGCCTACCACAACCCACACTACCTATTTAAGACTAATCTAAAATATTCATTCAAGCCTCGAGATATTGGCATTTCAAAATCAAAGGTGCATATAAATTATAGTAAGTTCTCTTGAAGGAACACACCACATTTCCTTGTCCTCACCCACTGATTAGTCCCTCCTATGAAATTTTCCTCTAACATCAATATTACAACAATGAAAAACATATGAAGATCATACCAGACAATAAAGATTACACTTGTCACACCATGCAAACAAGAATAATCATCAGCAGCAATGTGCCAACTACATGATCCCCCCTCCTCCAGGACTTCAATCAAAAACACCAAAAAGAAATCCTCTCTCATACATTAGAATATGGGCCCAAGGAAGGGCTCATATGCGAACACCAACCGTCCACTCCCTACCTTAAAGCCAAGTCCACACTGATGGTACAAATAACATCAAGGACTCAGCTTAGCTGTAACATACACAGAAATAAGTGGGTTATCCACATTGCCGCAAATGTATTAATTTCTGCCATTCAGGCACAGGTTTGTATTTTAAGTTCACCAATAGAATCAACCCATCTACACTGGTTCAGGAAGGTCAACCTTAGATAGAACAAAAGCCATAATAGAAGTAATAAGATTTAATCATGTATTATTATTATTAGGTAATCTACCAGTTAAGGTAGGTTTTTCGATGGACACAACTATCAAATAAACATTTTGTAACTCCAAACAAAACCCAATCCAGTAACCTAATCTACATCAGGTCCCTCTTCATCTCTGTACTTCCTTCCTCCCGTCCAACATCCCTATCCTGTTCCTGCCCTTTCCTCGCTTGCCCAACATTCTCTCCTCTATTACCTTCTTCAACATTCCACTACCGCTCAATATGCCTTTCATCCATTTTTCCTGCCTCCATAGGATTTCTCTCAACAAACCCCTCTCCTCACCCACCATCTCCAGTACTTCCTCATTTGTTTTCCTTTTGGTCCATTTCACCTTCTCCATTCTCCTCCACACCCACATCTCAATAGCCTCCAATCTACGTCTATCCTCCTGCTTCAGTGACCATGTTTCCGCACCGTACATAGCTACGCTCCATATCAGAGTTTCTACGAGTCTTTTCTTAACCTCCCTACTCAACATCCCCGTCATCAACTCCCTCCTCCTTGAGAAAGCCTACTTGCCTAGTGCAATTCTTCTCCTTATGTCCCTACCACTTCGACTGTGTTGGTCCAAAACACTTCCGAGATATGTAAACTGTTCTACCTGCTCTATTTTTTCCCCGCCTATTTTAATATTTAGCTTAACCTTTTTCTTTCTGGAAAATCGCATAACCTTTGTTTTATTAACATTGATTCTCATCCCACATTTATCGCACTGAACCTCCAATTCACTCAGCAATGCTTGCAACCCCTTGGCTGACTGAGCAACTAATGTTTGGCCATCAGCAAACCTAACCGATTTTACCAATTCCCCTCCGACTTTCATTCCTACCTCTAGTTCTCCCCATGCCTCTTTAATCATTTCTTCCACATATACGTTGAACAGCACTGGTGACAATGGGCAACCCTGCCTTACCCCTCTTCCTAACATTGCCCATCCGGACTCTCCGTTCCCCACTTGCACCTGAGCAGTCTGAGCCACGTACAGGTTGCGGATCAATCTCCTGTCCTTCCAATCCATTCCTATTTTCTGCAATACATGCATTAATTTTTCCCAATTCACTCTATCAAACGCTTTTTCGAAATCTACAAAACAGGCAAATATGTCCTGATTGTATTCTATATTCCTCTCGATTAGTGATCTCATTACTGCAATGGCATCACACATACCTCTTTCTTTCCCAAACCCAAACTGATCATCCCCTAATTAATCATTTGCCTTACTCTCTATCCTTTTGTTGATGATCCTGAGAATAACTTTAGCTGCGTGGGATATCAAACTTATTGGGAAATTTTCTGGATCAACTATTATCTTACCCCACTTATCTTTAACTGTTAGCACAGATCTTGCCTTCTTACTTCCCGATAATAACTTAACCTTGCAGTATAGCGCACCAATTTCACCCTTCCTCTGTAAACTTTCCATATCCTCTCATTGCGTTTTCCACCATTATTCTTTTGCTATTTTTGTGGCCCTTCTTAATTTATTGTTTAACTCTTTGTACTCCATTTTGCCTAACTCTGTGCTTACATTCTTCCATATTCTTCTCTCATCCATCTTTGCAATCATCTCATTCGTTACCCATGGTTTCCTTATCGTTTTCCCGTTAACGGTTCCTATAGTGTCTTTTGCGGCTTCCGATATCCCTTGCTTGATACATTCCCATTTTTCTTCAATAGTATTTGGTTCTTTACCATCATCCATCATTTTATCTACAGCCTGCTGATAGTCTTTCCTCGTTAATCCTTTTAATGATTCTAAATTCCATTTCCTAACCCACTGCCCGTACCTTATCTTTTTACCATTTAATCTTGTTATTTATGCATAACCATGGTCATTAATCAGTTAATGGATACTTACATCATTGCTCATTGATTTATTTAAACATTAAAATTATCATAAAGAAATGAAGAAACACTATTACAAAAATATTAATTTCATGGGGAAAACGGAAATAAAACTATTGTCTACATAAAATAAAGCAACTTGGAACTATAATATGCAAAGAGCAAATAGAATAAAACAAATTATCACAATTCGGTTCACAGTTCCAATCCTACCTGCGTCACCACATCCACTATGCTACAAGCACTGCTATTTATTCTGCACTAATCCTTGCAAAGGTTATGTGCAATTCATGCTGGTATTCTATCGTTACATAAAAAGCAGACAAGAATGGACGTGAGTAATGATCTACCATTAAGATATGATTAATTATGTTGGGATATCATTTTTCAGTAACTATTTCTAAGAAATATTGGAGATATCTTGATCAAATCAATTCTGCATGCTAATTAATCCTTTTGCACATAAGGCTGTAAATAACAGCTTCTAATACTGATGATAGAGGTACACAGTGTGATTAAGTTCCTTCATTTTAAAGGTTACAGTGTCCGGAAAATCTGGATGAAATGATGGCTGTATGTGAAAATGATAATTCATCAAGACCCAAGTTATGAAGAGGAAAAAGAATTTTCAAACTGGCCACATGTCCCTCACAGGTGATCCGAGAAGTGGAAGACCATCACTCACAAACAATGCCACCATAGTGAAGAAAGTGGAGGACTTATCCTGTTAGAATGAAGAGCAGCCATCCAAACTATCATAAATGAGACTGATCTGAATTAGTACGGCAGTGTGGAAAATTATTCACAAAGAACTTCACATGTCACAAGGGTCAACCTACTAGGTTCCACGACTACTGACTCCTTTTCAGAAGCAAACACAAGGGGACATGAAAGACTGGCAAAGTGATGTGTCTTTGAAATTTTACCACATCCACCCTATTCTCCCAATCTCACCACAAGTGACTTTTCTTACTCACATTTTGAATCATGTGAGAATGTGTGAATCTTATTCATGCATGTTTTTCCTATTCACAGAACTTAAAATGACCTTCAAATCGTTAAGAAACTTGGGGAGAAATGTAAATCTCTGGATGGTGACAATGTCGAGAAGTTTCAAGTATGCCTGTATTAATACACATTAAGTTTCCATATTTGTTACTTTTTATTAATAACTAAAAGCTAACAATACTCCCTCATACAAATAATCAAGACAACAAACACTAACAATCACAGGAAAGTATGGGTATATTATGCATCTAATATTTCCTTTGAGGCAGTTATATAGTAGTTTTGCATAGACAATTATCCTTTCATGCTCTATGGTAAAGATGGAATGTAAAATGCATTGCAACTTTAACCCTTTGCGGTCCAATATTTATTTCGGAATTCCAACAGTCTGGTCCAAATTATTTTTGGAAAAAAAGAAATAAAACGTCATATGCTAATGTTGTACATTTTATTGTTCATATTTGCATTTTTTTACTGTGGGTTTCCTCTTTATCATAGTGAAGCACATCGAATGATTTAATTTATTCTTTAAAATCTTTAAGCGTGTGGTATCTTTTGAAGCAATTTCCCACATGTAGTCCAGGATTACGGTCACAAGTTTCACATATAGTATATAGATTGTCTCCCTTCTTCCACCCGGCACATTTCTTTTCGAACACACAAGACAGTCTTTGTGCTTTCCCTCTGGATGCGGAAAAATTATATGTAGCTTCCCATTTAGTCTCTGCTCCTTGTCTGAATCGGAAGTTGCCAACTAGCTCCTTCAACGACTGCCTCCTGAATCTTAGGTGACTTATAGGTTTTTTATTTTGAATCTTGCAGTTTTCCTGGTAAAGGATATACCCATTTATTATTGATACCTCCATGCCCCAGAAAAACAGCTTTCGCCACCACTTTAGAGTCTTTCGAAGGAAGCAGTAGGAAGAGGTATATTGGTCTGCAGTGTGCATATGCACACTGGTATTGGTATGCACTATGCATAATGTGCGCAATATTTGGAACGGAATAATAATACATTCTAATAATTAGGTAATTTTACAAAAGAACTAACCTATGGGTTGCAGAAACCTCCAAAGTTAGTTGAAAAACACTGAAAAATAATGTCAACGAACGCTCAATTGCATCAGCTACGATCGTAAACTACGCAAAATCGACCATCACGTGTTTCATTGTATTCATATCCTTAAAAGGTATTACATCCAAGAAAGACACGCGGAAAGGTTTAAGTAGGTCTAAGACGTACAACCAAATGACACCAGATGATAGAACCATACTGATAAGGCGTATAAATGCCGCACGCCGCTCTGTCAAGCCTGACTCGACGTTGGACCAGATACTAACGCTGAGACTGTCGAGTCCGACTCGACGTTGGACCGCAAAGGGTTAAATAACCATCTTAACAACTATAATTCCAATGACATTCCAGTCAATGATTGAAATTAAAATCATTCATTCAACTCATATTTGTAGATTAGAAATTAAATCCTGAGAGCCATCAAAAAAGTCAAACCTTCATTCTTGTTGCAATACTTATGAATAGCAACATACATATTGCACATTTTACGTGCATCAATTACTAAAGGAGTTTGTCACTTAAGGCGTGCACTTTTTGGCACTTAAACATTAAATATATGCTCCTCAATTTAGAAACTAATAAATCAGCATTATTTCATAAGTACCTGGGAAAGAATGTGTTAAATTGATAAACACTTTAAGTCCATCATCTGTTTCATTGAAAATAACATGGAATTAAAAAAGGTATAATAACACAAAACACTCGGGGTTTGGAAAAATCTGTAGCATAGCAACACTTCAACCCTGCGACTGCTACATAAAAATGCTCTATTATATTACATCTGTTCCTCCCCTCTCTGACAGAACTGTACTTTTCCTCACCCACGTCCATCTCGTGCCGTGATCACCCCTTCAAACATCCTTACCACACGTGAAATCAGTTTAATTTCCCTATGGTCGCCACAACTCTTGCATCACACTCCATAGATTGGTGCACACCCCGCATAATATCCTGCCACCACTGTGCTCTGATGAAATCCTCCTGTAATGCACTTCAAATCCTACCTGCTCTGCAGCCACAGCTGCTCTTCATCTGTTGAGCACACTTCTTCATCGCTCATATACCTTGAGCCATTCCCTCATTTGCCTCCCTCTCCATCGTCAAATCCCTCTTTCATGTCTTTCTTCAAACAATATTTCTGCCTTTCCCTCACCTTGCCTCCATCCTGCATCAACCCTTCCCATTCCTCATTATTTGCTGTTTATGTGAAGTAGTATCCTCTCATGCCTCGTCTCTTGCTTGTGCTTTCCAAACTCACTCACTCTTCCTATCCAATTGTTCATGCTTCCCCCACTGCCTTAGGGATCATCCGTAAATTATGCTGCCATTAATCCCTTCCTGCTCTTTTTAAGGATACGTTATAAATGAACCTCCCTCTTTCCAATCTCATATAATTATCAGCACCATCATTAATACATTAAACAACTATCTTTTTTTAAAGGCAAAAAACATTACCATCGATGAAAGCTCTTTTCACTACTATTATTTGACCTCTTCAATTACATACTTGCACTGAAAAACAGCACACCACCATGAAATATGACATGTGTCTTTATTGCAGGAATATTAGAATACAAAAAAGCATTGAATGGAAACAAACACTTTAGAACTCTTCTAACACGTTGATAGGCAGTCAAATAATTCAAATGTGAGCTTCATTAGTGGGCAAATGCACAAGGTGTTTTTTAGTTGTCAAAGAAAATTAAAAATTAGTCTTTGTAAAATAAACTTTAAGCGAGATTCCTTCTGAAATTGCTCACCCCCACCCATTTAATGGAACTAAATGAAATGTAATATTGCCCATCCTCTCTCCAAAAGCATTAAAAAGTTAACGGACAGCCCCTTTTGCCCTCACCAATGTCCACTTCCTCCTCCATGTGGATCTTCATCCACCACACTTTTCCTCAAATCCCATTTTTCTTTGTCTCTTTCTTTTACCTCCTCCCACACCAAAGCACCACTGCCATATCTCCTTCTCCTCCTCTGATGCTCTCATGCCAATTATTTCACTAAGCTTTTCTCTGTTCCCTCCAGCTTAAGCACTTCTTCCTTTTTCCAACTCTCATCACCAAATCCATCACTACTGGCATCTGTTCTGTCAATACGCTTTCACCATAGGACACCCTAACTTGATTTTGTTGAAAAATACAAGAATTGAAACTAACCAATATTTTGTGTTTTATGTCCAGATTAAGTATAAGATTTCCAAACCTTTATAACTTGCCCACGTATTGGCACCATTTGATGGTCTTGGCAAAGTTGTGCAGCACTGAGGCCTGAACAATTCATCACCACATCATAGTTATCTGCTAATTCTCCAAAACTTTCAATTTTTTTCGATATGACCTTACCTCCACTTTCTTGAAACCTGAAATGACAGAAAAATAATACAAATAAGTTTGGGTTGTTCCTATACACAGGTGAAAGACTGGTCATCTTTTAGAACCATGGATCATGATTATCTTTTCTTTCATTCCCGGATGAAGCAACTGGGAATACGAACTTGATTTTCAAAAGTAAAAAAGTATCAAAATACATAGTTAATCATATAAGGATATGTACCTAATTTCTTTTTACTGGAAAGCTGTCTAGAGACATTTATTTTTATCAATGTTTCAAAATTTTGTAGTTGCAAGTTCCAAAATTTTTTCTCTTAAGCACAACTAAAAGTAATGACTTATTATTGACATAATAAACAACTCCCAATTGAAATTACTCATTATAATCTATTCCTTTAAAAGAGTCAAAGATAGATCCTAAAATCCCCCAGCAGGGAGAAAAACATTTCCAATTACCGTGAAGTGCAAACAATGTGTCTCACAACAAAGTAATGCATTTCAAGCTCTTCAAACAATTTGAAAATTTTCTTAGCCCTGTGAAAAAAGAAAAGCCATGGCTCTTTACCTTAGCAATGACCATGGAAGCAATCTTCGACATTCAATGCCAAGAGTAACACAATAAGAACCATACTTCCAATTTCCAGGGTACACTTTAAGTTCTTCTTCAGTGGCATATCTATATACAGGAGCAACCTTCCTCATGTAATTGCTCTGTAACATAGTATGGAACATGGTTAAAACAATAATACATCCATTCATTAAAAACTTGTCCTGTCAATAAAATATTACAGCAGCTATTGATATTGGTATGTTGAATAATAAGATATTTTAAAAAATCAGATTCACCAAGACTTCCACTCAAAATAATCATTTAAGAATAACAAAATGCTAATGATGCAAACATAAACCTCCCGAGTATTAAAAAAGATTTTAACATTTAATCCCTTAAATAATTAAATCTTCTGACCATAGGAGGCATGTGCTAAGTTGGCAATGCAATTTTATTATACCACCACCCAACCTGGGGCGAAGGGGCATTCTGTGGGTCCTTGACTGCACCCATGGAAGACCAGAATGATTAATGCACTGATTAGGAGGGGCCAGCGATGGTAAACAAGAGAATGGCTGATCCAGCCATCTCCGAGGGGAATGCTGTCCCTTGCCTTCCTCCCCTCATCTCTAAAACCATCCCTCGTCATGAATCAAAGGGCTCCTGGGTAAAATTGCTAGGAGGACTAGGATACTAAAATACAACATTCATCTTTTGCTCTCTATTACATGACCATTAAATGAAACATAATAGTGCTTATGGTTTGGCCCTATGAACCCCTCATTATTACATGATAATATTCAATGAAGGAAATAAAAACTTATTTTATTTGATATTGTTAACTCTATTCCATCTCATTTTTCGACAAATGAATTGATATTAGCTTCAGCCAAACACTAACTAAAACTACGTTCAATATAATTTACTAAACTTGATGTTCCTATCTTTAGCCATGCCCCCACAATTAGAAATGGGATGGACCCACCCTTCAGAGGCCACAATGAGGAATGTCCATTCAACCAAACCTGGTGTGTACGGATTGTTGAAATTTAATAAAGCCTAATGAAAACTTACAGATAATTTTGAACCATCTTCTATATAACTAGACTATTTTTAAAGTCCATATTTTGATTAGAATAATTTAGGAAATTGGTGAAGAAAAATTCTTGGCTGTTATGTGTGAGGACATACTTCAGAAAAGACACAGGAAGCACTAGTATTTTGCCAAAGGAAAATGTCAAGAGCAGGAGATAGTTTCAAATCCAAAGTCTCAAGTGTCGAGGGTATGAAAATATATTTTATTACAGCTTGGCATCATTTTAAAGGGTGATTGTGACTACTAGCTCAAACCTCTGTTGCCATGATGAGCAAGGATAGAGGCGGAGTTCAGACAATAGTTAAAAATAAAAATGCTTATTGTCCTCCTCTATGGGATCCGAAAAGTCCTCAACCTGATGATGAAAATGACAATTTGTTTTCAAAAATTTTCTTTTTCAAAACAAATGCTTTCAATATTATAACATTACATCCAGCAGTGTAAAAGTGTCATTATTCCGCCTCTGTGTGGCTCTTCCGGAGGTGCTTCAAAGCACTTGTCTACAGTCGCAATCGCTTCTTGATTGAAAGAAAAACATGACAAGCTAGGAAACTTTCTAGTTTTCAAAAGAGGTAGAAGTCTGAAGGAACTAAATCCACAGAATAGGGTGGATGTTCATAGTACACTTCAAAGTGCATATCCCTCAATTTTCCAATTGCCAAGACACTTTTGTGGGGAGGGGCATGATGGAAAACTTGTTTTTTTCCTCTGCATGCCGGGTCTGCTTCTGCAAATTTTTGCATCAAATTATATTAGAAGGTTAGAATAGTACTCCCAAGTTATTGTTTTACATTTTCAAGACAGCCAATCAACAGCAATCCTTTTGCATCCCAAAAAATGGATGCCGGCACCGGCTTCGCCTTCTTTGGAGGCAAAGAACCACCCTCTATACACTGCATGGATTGTTGTGTTGATTCTGATGTGTAAGGATGAATCCATGTTTCATCCATTGCCAAATATTGATGCAGAAAATCACTCTTGTTATTGCTTGGGAAACTGCTTGGGAAAGTGGAGCGGAATACAAGTTTGATCCACCTATCTTGTGCAGCTTTGCCATGTGCATTTCCTCACGCAAAATGTGACTGACATGCCCTCCTGATATCCCTACGATATTTCCAATTTCACTAATCTTCCAAAATCATCTTGTGCACTTTTTTGATGATTTCCTGAGTGGTTGCACTTTTCGGATGTCCTTCATGTGGATTATCTTGGAGGTTTTCATGGCCACGCTTTAACTTGGCTGCCCATTTCTAGCCCACATGGAAATTGAAGGAGAAGAGTCCCCATGCACATTTACGATCTTTGAATGAATTTTCGTTGGCATTAACCCAAATCTTAAGAATTTTTTCACCTCACACAATATTAGATTTATTACATTTCCAACAACATATCCACCCACCACAACTGATTCACATAACTGCTTACAGGAAACCCCAGGATGAAATGGCTCCCTGCAATTTCACATGGGATCTACTCGCTAATGTGCCAATTAGAGATAAAATAATCATGTGAGTAGTGATGCCATCCATGCGCAAGGCCAAGGACTTTACAGACCATCCTCTGATGCACACCAGTTAAATGTAATTATGGAAAAACAAGATCCAAAATTTATCTGGTGTACAGGTTATCTGATATACAAGGTGTGTTCAAAACATAACGAATTTTTTTTCATTTCGTGGGCTTGGAGAGTCTGATTGTCTAACTTTTTTTATTATTATTATGTTGGTATACATGCCCCTGAAGTATGATAAAACTTTCAGCTGTTTTCATTGTGGACTTTGCCTGTGACAGCCACTAAGGTAAGATGTGTTTTATGAGCTCGGCAATTTTCGTTTGTTAAAAGAAATGGATCAAAGAATTTGTATCAAATTTTGCATGAAAAATGAAATAAAGTGTAACAAAGTATGTGAAATGTTAACAAAGGCCTATGGTGAGTCTGCTCTGAGTAAATCAAAAGTTTATGAGTGGTATAAGCATTTCCAAGAAGGCTGCGAAGACCTTGAAGATGATGAACACCCTGGACAATGATGATGATGTTGGCAAATCGATTGGATCATGTCATGACATTTTTTCCAATTTTTTTGGTATGAAATGCATGGCAGTAAAATTCGTTCCAAAATTGTTGAATTTTGAACAAAAACAGCGGCGAATGGAAGTTGCTCAGGAGTCACTACATGAAGTAAACGATGATGCAGAATGACTGAAACATACTATTATAACAGGTGACGAAACATGGGTTTATGGATATGATGTTGAAACTAAGGCTCAATCAACCCAGTGGAGGCATTCTGGCTCGCCAAGACCGAAAAAGGATCGACAAGTGCGGTCGAACGTGAAGGTTACGCTCACTGTGTTCTTCGATTTTAATGGCATAGTGCATCATGAATTCCTGCCGCCTGGTCAAATGGTCAATAAGAAGTACTACCTACAAGTTCAACGCCATTTGCGTGAAGCAATCCGAAAAAAATGCA
This sequence comes from Hetaerina titia, assembly GCA_037158775.1. NCBI lineage: Eukaryota > Metazoa > Arthropoda > Insecta > Odonata > Calopterygidae > Hetaerina > Hetaerina titia. Next base: position 98,523,565 of record CM073776.1, read on the forward strand.
TCGGAAAACAATTCATGGCTTTTCCACCACGATTATGTACCAGCTCACACTTCATTGCTTGTTAGTGAATTTTTGGCCAAAAACAATAATGTAACGATGCCCCAGCCTCTGTATTCGCCAGATATGGCTCCGTGTGACTCTCCAAAAATTAAGAGAACCTTGAAGGGCTGTCGTTTTACAGCCATGGATGACATTAAAAGCGCATCGCTGAAAGAACTAAAGGCTATCTCAAAGATCGAGTTTGAGAAGTGTTTCGGGGATTGGAAGAAGCACTGGCACAAGTGCATAATCTCCAATGGGGACTACCTTGAAGGTGACAACATCAATGTATGAGAATAAATAAATATTATTGTCTGAAAAATTAAAACTCTCGTTATTTTTTTAACATCCCTCGTATTTTTCAGTAGCCTAGAAGGAATACTAACATTTTTCCTATCATCAGCACAGTGGGACTTAACTCCCCACATGATATCAAAGAGAATTCTTATGTGTTTAAACATGAGATTTAACTTTAATAGTATGACTGCGAACACAATTAATGAAATTGTGAATACTCTGAAAGAAAGCTTTTATGAACTTCAGAATGAACAGAATTAATGGTCCCAGCTGCATCAGGAATTTTAAGCTAATGAATTACCAACATTTCCATTTTTGGAAATTTTTATTCAATGAGCAATCCAGTGGTAAGTTAGATAATTGACAGTATAGTTGATGAAATACCAAGGCTGATAAAAGAATGTGAAATAAAGGCATTAGGGTTCAGTTCCTTTCCATGTACCAACTGCCACTAATTTACTTGAAAAATCACATAGGTTGAACGAAGCTGAGGGTACCTAGGTACCATCTAAAATAGAACCTGGTCCTCCTATCACAAACACAACACTATCCATTGGATCACTACACCCCCAAAGGTAGTTAAGTTATAAAATTCAAAACTGTATCAACAGACAGTAAAATTTTTATGAAATGCCTATTTTGTTTGGAAGAATTAATAAAAAAAGCAGCAAAATCCAAAGTTCTATTCTATCTAATATTATTAAGGGGTTGATATATCATCTAAGTGGTTTGTGATAGTCTAGGGGGTAGAGCATTGGACTACTGACCGGAAGGTCCTGGGTTTGATTCCCGGTCAAGTCACTCTGGGCACCTGCAGCTCCACCCTGTGATTTTTCGGGTTCCAGATCTTCCTGGGAAACCATAACCAGCACAGGGAAAGGAACTGCCCCCCTACCCTGATGTATGAATATTAACATGCCGTCGGGCTTGGTACTAGGAGAACTCTACCAACACCTACTAAACCGACCTTCGGGTTGATTACTGTGTTTTTGGTTTTTTTATATCATCCAATCTTAAATTGTTCGAACTACATTTTAGGAGGATGAGAAACCAACATTTAATAAACTACACCTACCCAAATTAATGATGGCATTGAACTGGACAGTTGAAAACCTGAGCATTGAAAAACTCCTGATTGTTCACCATCTGAAGAGTTCCGCAAGTTGTCATAATATGAATAGGAATCAGCAATCCATTTCCTAAAATAAAGAAGGGAGAATACATATCGACTGAGTGAAATATCTAAAACACTAGATACCTGTAAGAGCAGATCTAAATTCTAACATTGAAAGCTGTCCTTTCAAATAAGAAGCATGAATCCATACGATATAGTACTACATGGAATTGACACAACACAACAATATTTTTGACAAATTGACAATATGATGCAGCGGTGAACGAGGATTCAATGAGAAGCACTAACCATGACTGTTGCATGAAATTAAAGTATTCAACACTTACTCATTTACGTACTGGGAAAATGTTTTATTTTTGGCAACAAATAACTTACTCAGTGATATCCAAGGTGGGGCCAGTAAAGGTGGAACTTGGGTGGAACAGTCCAGCAGCTCCATCGCTAGTTGTGTTTTGATTAAAAAGGTGAGCAATGATTGTGTAATTGGCATTGGGAAACTGTTCTTTTAATTCCAATGCAGTCATCAAACCCACAACACCAGCACCAAGAATGCACACGTCCATGGCTCCACGTGGCTCCGTCGCGTCTCCAAGATAGTTTCTTAACCGCCTGTCTCATTGGTGGAGAAATCAGTAAACACTTCTATTTACAGTTATCATAAGTCCCTCCGCAACTGAATCGAAGTAAATTTATTTAGGCAAGGCTGCCTCCTAATACACCCACTCAGATATTCTGAAGGTCGTTCGGTCAAAATTGTCCAACTTCTTTGCCACACACGCTAATAATTCTTCAGCGATAACCAATAAACCTATAAAGCATTTGCAACTGATCGGAGATGTCTTCCGGTGATTATTCCGCAGCCATGAAGTCCAATTTCACACTATAAATATTAACAACAGTTGAAACATGCTCTAAGGATATATGTACTTGAATTAAAGCTTTCTTAGGTACATCTGAGCGAGTATCACAATAGGATTCAGAATTACCCAGAAGCATCCATGATTTGCACTCACATTTTCTAAAAATTAACCAGTCATAAAAACCACCCAAACCAACTGCTGGGAATGGATTTACTTTGGTGTGCGACAAACAATTAGACAGCAGTCGCATGAAAAATATTTTTACGCATTACAAAATTTCATCGTTGAAAACAACAAAAAAAGCTTAGTTCGAATATCTGAAGGCTCACTACATGAAGTAACTGAAATAAATTTGCAAATAATGAAGAGGAAACACTCGGAAAAATATATTGGATGAAATTAAAGAATTGAGTAAATAAACATAAATGGGGGGACTACTACTGTATTGACTCTATTGCCTAAGCCAAGGATGCTTGAGGCAATCAGCAGCCGTAGCCCTGCGTACAGGGTCGTAGTCAAGCATTGGCTTTAGGAATGACGCAAATTCACGAGCGTCCTTGGTGCTCCATTTATATTTTTCCTTAAGTACATCAACTAACCCCCAGGTCTTGAGGAATGGGATATTTCTAAGTTCACACTTCTTGTTGAAAAACCTAAGAGAATTATTGCCTGAGAGCGCAATTCTACGAGGAATATCACCCAGAAGTTCAATTATATGAGCAATTTGATCGTCGTCGCGAGAAAACCCGACTCCAGGACGGGGATCGAATAAATAGTCACCAGTGGCCAACTCAAAGGCAATGCAAGCAGTACTCCAAATATCGGCTGCTGTACCGTATGAAGAGCCTAGTATAACCTCCAATGCACGATATTGCCTCGTTTGGATATCCTCCGTAAAGTGGTGATCCACGTAACACGCATTCCCCAAATCAGCAATTTTAACTTCTATTTTACAACACTCAAATGCAGGATCGGGACGTGATTTATTTGAGGCTGAATTAGAGTCACTCGGTTCAGCGTGATTTTCAGGAGTTTCTCCTTTCTCGGGCGTTAGGCTGTCAGCTTCTTCGACAGTATTTCCATTATGACATGAAGCAGCCAGTTCAGTTCCACAATTTTCATGGGTTTGAGCATCTCCACTGCAAGAAAGAGTTGGTTTTACACACCCATTCTGTAGTAATTCTGGATTAATCTCTGATGCAACCTTTTCTTCGTCTTTCTTGTTCCCATCAGGTTCAACGTGGGTTGGCTCTAATACATCATCCATCATTGGAATATGATCGCCACCTTCAAGATTCGGTTCACCTTGACTATGTTCTTCAGCTTCTTCAATTTGTTGCATTTGTTTTTTCAAAAGCTCACTTTGCCGTTTCGCCTTCTTTTTCAATTTCTTCTTCTTGTTCCGGGACATCTTGGTACCAGGTCCTTGATCACGTACTTCTTTTGGTGCTGTGCTTACCAAGGATGTTGGCAATTTGTTTCCTGCACTGTGCAGTTCTGTAGCTTCTAACGCCAATTTGCGAATGTAACTATCATCCACACATAGAAGCACATTCTCAGGTTTTATATCAGTATGAATAATCCTACACTTAAAATGAAGATAGTCTAACCCTTCCAGTACTTGACGAATTATAGATTTAACATTTTCGATAGGAATACCACGGTAATTACTTCTAATGATCAATTTCAATAGATTCTCTCCCAATACTTCAAAAACCATGCACACATGAGTGCCATTAACCCCACTGATTTTAAAATCATTCAGCAACTGCACTGTTTTGTGTCTCTTGGGATCATTCACGTCGCTTTCGTTAACACGCTTAAGTAGTTTTATTTCATCCAATGCAGTATCCGTAAAATGTGATTCACTTTTGACGACTTTCAATGCAACAAATCTTTTATCGACGAGGTCCCAACAGAGCCATACTGTCGAAAAATGTCCCCAACCCAACTTTCTGGTGACATGGTACCTATTTAGAAATAAGTCTCCAATTTTCACAGGATGATAACCACCCTTGCAATAAGCTTTAGGATCTTCTTGTTCTTCTTCGTCGAAACTGTTATCTTCCGAATCGTCTCCATCGGAAACTGATTCATAAGATGAAGAATGTCGAGGTTCCAACCTGTTCGAGTTCGACGGTCTAGATGTAGTTGGTCTATGCTCTTCGTTCTTTCCTATCCGCTTAGATCCCCTATGACGCTTTTTCTTGGCTTTAATTGCAAGTACACGACGGTTGGCATCCAGTTTAGTGCTCATTTTACAAACTTAAACAAATTTTGAAGTGAAAATACGGAAAACTACTATGACATGGTGTGTTTTATCACAGTTGTTTGATTATGGCGGCCTGTTCACCACCAAATTGTGAACATTGAAGATGGCGTAGAAACAATGAAACAAATGCTGCGACAAATGCGATTCGAGTGATTCTATTTATTCTGTTCCATTGTTGCCAACGGCGCGGTGTTGTTTAACATCGAAGATGATGATGAATTAGGCAGGTCAGCATAAGATGATACAGAAGGGTTGTGAATAAACATTGAGGACTCCATTTAAATTCAATGATATCAAATTTTAGTGTTGAGATTGTATAAGTAATTATAAACTCCTTCCTTATTGCTCTGACATTTCAAAAAGCTATATTTAATAACAGAAACAGCGAAGCCACCCGAAAGAATTTAATGTAAATAATTGGTAATGTAAATATTAACTGGAAAATGTCTAAGTATTAAAATAACGATACTTATTATCCGTAAAAACTAGGTATTGTAAATTTTGGTGATCACAATTACCCTCCATTGATAAAAAATTGACACCTTGCTTCCAAACATATGGGCTTTATTGAAGAAGTTATCCATATTTTAGCGATAAAAATATTTTTCAGCTTGAGGATCATTCCTCATTGAGATATATTATCGAACGGTCCCAAAAATGACACTTGATAATAATCTAGCTGTTTCCTCGAATGAAAATGAATAATAATATGCTGTATATAATCTCTTATAAGAGTTGTTGATCAGAATATAATTCGGTCAGTTATCAAAATAATTAACGGTATTCTGTCCCCCATTGAATATTTTGAAGTAAAAAATAATTTAAATGACTAGGTGTAAGATTAAGTCTATCGTAACTGAAGTGGAATTTTTAATTCACGATTATCGTCATCATATTATAATAAGAAAATTTTGGATTGTGGCTGCATTCCTGAATTACAATCTTTTTTACATTGCCATCTGTCACCGCAATGAATGTTAAAGCACAGGGAACGTTTTAGGCATACAAGTGATGCATGGTCTGCCTGCATAATCATTTTTAATAATTCTGTCTTTGTCCTAAGTTTTTGAAATCAAGGTCCGATTTGAACCACATGTACTTCTTCAGATGATAGAAACAAAATAAGTTAAAATGAACAATAAACGTCTTTTCTACATAGATGTCTCTAGTGTATGCTTTTATTTCGGAAGTGATTTCCCGCGTTTCTTGGTGGTGCATCAGAAAAGACGCTCTTAGGTAGAGTGTTGTCCTGTAGGTTGGAATACTGTGTTAAACGTTCCACGCGTCGTTTATTTCGTTTTTATACCTTCTATCTAATGATATAGTTTTCGAAAGCAGTGTTGTGTGAATTTAAACGCCGGGATCATGTCCGTCCAATCAACTTTGACTGGCTTTTATAGCGTTCGGAAGAGAAATTTAGTGCAAGATGTTGTAAAGCATTCGAAAGTTAGGATAATTGACGAGACGGTTGAAAGTCTAAGCAGGCAAGATACTAATAATGATACAGTATTACTTTTAAGCCAGTCTAAAGAAATCACGGATTCCAAAGTTAATAGTTCTGGTAGCACTATTTTGAAGACAGCTCCGAGGGTCAATAATAGTATGTTGCGAAACTTTAGTTTCTCCAAATCGGCGAGGAAAACTAAAGGGGACCAGCAAAGGCATAAAGGGAAAAGGTCTCTTAATTCCAACGATAGCAAAAGTAAAACATCTTTTAGTCATACGTATTTTAGTGCTATAGAAAAAGATTCACTGACTACTGAGCGCACAGCACAGCAAGCGAACAGTGGTAATAAACTTGAGGAACTGTTACCAGTGGTAAATGAAAATTTGGTAAGTGTGAAAATGTATAACGGCCTGTAAAGGATATTTTGGGTTGCTTTAATATGTTTGAAATCGCTCTCTAAAACTGCTACTTGGTGTTAATAAAGATAAGTTGAATTTCAACAGTATTGTTGTTCGTATTCCGAACCATAAGTTTATGCATGGATTATTCTCCTTTTTTGCAGCCAGTCGAGGAAGACGCTAATGGCGAGTCTCGGCAATTATTGCTTTCAACTCCAAAAAAGAAACATGTTGTATTTGAAAAAATCGGGAAGTTGTCTCCTCGAAAGGTGGATGACATTCGAGTGAAAGAAAATTTGATTAGCAAAGAAAGTGCTGCATCAGCTGCAGGAAGGCATGTTAGTAGTCAGGAAAAAAACACCCATGAAGCCACGGCTGTGTCAGCAAAACCAGAAAGAATGTCTCGCAAGGTTTGATATTCTCTGAAATGGGACATTTAGCCTTTGAAGGTCCAGTTGCACAAACAATTTTTAAAAATTGTGATTTCATATTTTAACCACAATTTTTAGTGCTGTAAAAATACATCCGCCTGATTATGCCTATTCAACAAAATTGTGTTTGTAAATTTGGTAGGCATTTCCATATTGGCATAATTTAGTTTTACATTGTATGGCTTTTATTTAAATGTCTTGTTGATCCCGATAAAGGAGTCTCGGTGTCAAGTAATGTCAAAATAATGCTCAATGTCAGAATTATAGAATTGGAAAGTGGCTATTTGCCGTGTATTTTAGTTCTGGAATCTGTTTTCAAAATAAGTGAGAATTTTTTTGGAAAATGTTTAGTAAAATTTGTATTATTTTTTATTTATTTTAAAAAGCATAAATTAAATTTCCATTGTAATTACCCTTATGAATGTGATGCAATTTCATGGCTCCTACTCTCGGTCCTGGGTTGTTTATTACATTTTTTCAATATTGTTTTACATATCTTGACATTTTTAGAAATGAAAAGTGAATGTTGCTTTAATTTCAGGAATTATCATTAGGTGACATCCGAGGAAGGGTTTTGGGGAATAGGAAGCTAACAGAGCTTAAGGAATCTATAGCTCGTGTCTCTAGCTGTGCTGCTAAAATACGCGAGGCTGACAGACAGGTCAGCTCTGGTGTGATGCCCTCTTTGCAGAAGTTTCAGCAAATTGAATTTGAAGTTCATGTACTAAAAAGGTTTGAGTCTTTTTCATTATTTTTGTAGATTCCTTTTTAAATACCATGACATCTATCACTTGCATTATGACTAATTGAAGACTGCTTCATGAAACCCTTCAAATATTCATGGCATTATATATTTCTATTGGCTAAGCCCATTTTCCTATTTACACATTTTGTTAAAAATATCAAATTTTCAATTGGGTATAATAATATAAATAATAATCATCAGTATAGCACAAAGGGAGAAGTACAGGAAATAGTAAATATAAACGTACAAATCAAAATATAAGCGCTGATATGAGGAGATAGTAGTCAACATTAGTTCATCAATTGTCATTGTCACTAAACTCACAGGCAGATAGCAATGAAAATAGTGTCGGGAAAAGAAAATACTTAGTTCTTCCACACAAATTTTATTACACGCGACCTAGGTTTCGACTTACAAAGACATCGTCAGGTAAAGAAACAGAAGAGACACAGCTTTACATGGAGGACAGAGAAGAGGAGAGGGGAGGTGTTATTGAAAGTTGGAGGGGTAGCTGGTGTGTGAGAAGGTAGGAAAGGGAAGGGGCGGTGGGTATGGTGTTAGGGTGGGAGAGGGACTTTGGAAGAGAGGGAGGTGAAGTAGTCACTTGAAAATAGTGGCCTCCAGCAAGGTGCTAGGCAAGGTAAAAATAACTACATTTTATTTGCTCAGGTGATCATTTTGTGGTAGTTCAGAGGTAGAGCTGTGGGCCAGAGGGCCTGGGTTCAAATCTCGATCAAGTGTCTATGGGCACCCTTGGCTCCCCTCAAACTTTGTGATTTTTTGGGTACCAGACCTTCCTGGGAAATCATAACTGGCACGAGGAATAAAAATGGCCCCCTATCCTGACGTGTGAATCTCACACATTTAATAGGACTTGGTACTGGGTGAAATCTACCATCACCTGCCAAACCGATGTTAGGGGTGATTACTGTGTTTATGGTTTAGTGGAACATTAACCATGAACACAGTAATCGACCAGAAGGTTGGTTTGGCAGGTGATGGTAGAGTTCACCCAGTATTAAGCCCGACTGCATGTGAATATTCACACGTTGGCAGGGTAGGGGAGAGTGGAACATTATGCATAAAAATATAAGAGATTAAAGGAGCAACAAGAAAGAGAAATGTGCATTAATTTTGTACAGAGTAAAAATCATACAATGTAAAGCATGTTCATACTCAGATAATTCACTTAGTACAATTAATGGACTTGATCATGAATTGATTGACAAAAGAATAACATTTTTTTCAAAAAATATACCTTTTCAATTTTACCTTCAAAGAATCCTCATATAAATTCCAAGAAACTCCAGGAGATACTACAATAGTGACTTTTAATGGGGTCATCCGCTAAGTGTGCAACAATTTCATATTGTCACCTTGACCCTGATTCAAACCGGATCCCTCAATGTCTAGCGGATTGCTTTAAATTTTGGAGTGTAAGAGGACACCTTGATAGCTAAACTGGCTTAAGCACTTGGCCAGACATCAAGGGATCCGTGTTCGATTACAGGTCAAGATGAATGGTTTTTTCACTCTGAAATTGTTGCATTGTAATCCTATAAGAGTGTAGATGTCCAGTGAGAAGTTTATTATACAACCATATGCTCATCTCATGAGGTCCTAGTTTCATTTTTCTGCCCTAATGGTCAAGCAACGTAATCAATTTTTTGGTTCTTGTAAGATGAAAATGGAAAACTGGGAAGAAAATTTATTTTATTGGCTTTTATATTTAATAAGAGAGATAACATATAGACACAAGGAAGTGGGAGAATTTTTAATGAATATAATATTTGTTTAGAGGGTGAGCTGTAAAGCTGGAAGGCCATAATTCAGACTGTCCTTTTCTGAACGTGAAATATCTTATTTAAGAAATGGGAGGACCCCCAAAATCTAATGCTGTATAGCACTTCACACTAGAATTCACCATAATAAAGTTATAGTAGGATTTCAAATACTTGTTGTATGCCTTAGCTGTATCAACAAAAAACATCAGTTCAGTTTATGTTGTATATCTGATACCTTTTGTTCTGAGGACATATATTGAAAGAAATATGTATTCCAAGAAACTTATAGATTGCTACATTGGAACCTTGCTTAACGATCACCTTGAGTAGTGAGTAATTCACATTATGAGCATAATTGTTGGTCCCAAAAATGCCTTGCTTAAGTTAATCGTTAAGATTAACTTTTTGCATAATGAGTGATGAGAGGAAGGGAATTCCCAGAATGATTGCGTATCTGCTACTTTGTACTGCTAGTTTGTATTTAGTACTCATTAGTGATCACATATTTTTCCAAACTTGTTTTCAGGCATTATTAGTAGTTCTTTGGTGCAAAGTTTAATAATATTTTGTGCTTAGTTATAAAAATGGCTCCAAATAATAATAATATTTTTATTTGCTGAAGGATCTAGTTACAAAAGCTTGTACAAGATATAAGGCACGTCAGGGTATCTGCATTCTTGGAGAAATTAGGCAGATTTGAGACAGGTACATAGGCATAGAATATCATTCTTTATACAATTGTATGACATATTATTGTACATACAATTTTAGCAGTTATGTAATGACATCATTATAGAACAAAAGAACATAACCATATATATACATTATATAATTATTACCCGGATACATTCCAATTCATTCACACCTAGGGATGTATTGAGAGTGATAAAAGTATTCTTCAATAAGAGGTACAACTTATCATAATTCATACTTCGTCCCCAAGATATTCATTCAGAGAATAATACATTTTTAAAAATAATAATTCTTTTAGTTTAGCCTTAAAAATTTTTATATTGGTTATGCATTTCAGGGTTTTGGGTAGCTTATTGTATAGTCTGATTCCCATTTCATGGAGTCCTAATTTTGTTGTGCTTGTTCGAATGGATCTGTAGTGTAAATGACTTCTAGGTCTTGTACTGTGTCTAAGGAGATCAGAATTTACTGAGAAGTTATGTATATTAGTTTTGACATATAACAATGCTGATAAAATATAAATGCAGGGTACAGAGAGTAAATGTAATGGCCTGGAAGGTGTATCATAGCTCTTGCCCAAGTTAACCCTTACTGCTCTTTTCTGTAATTTAAAGATTTCCATGGCGTAGTTTGAAGATCCCCAGAGAGCAATGCTGTACAAAATGTGGGAGTAAAACTCACCATAGTAAAGATTTAGAAGAACACTTCTGCTGGTAGTATATTGCAGTTGCCTGAGGAGGTAACATATACTGCTAAGTTTTTTACGTAGAGCATCAATTTGTTGTTCCCATGAAAGATTCATATTTAAATATATCCCAAGAAACCTACAATTTTGCACTTGCTCAATTGATTTCTTATTAATTTGTAACAACAGGCTCTCAATTTGTTTTTTATGTGAGAAATGAACCATTTGAGTTTTCTTTGCATTCACGGTCAGATGATTTTCCACACACCAATTGTTGATATTGGTGGCAGCTTGTCTAGACTTCTGAATGAGGGTGGCACTTGATGGGGAGGATAGTATGACATTTATGTCATCAGCATATAGAAACATGTTAACATTTTCAATTCCTTTTAGGGCAAGTGGAAGATCGTTTATATAAATAAGAAATAATAGGGGCCCTAGGGTGGAACCCTGGGGGACACCAATGGTTGTATGGCAGCTATTGGAGAGAGTTTTCTGACCATTAATAGTTAAAGTTACAATCTGGGTACGATTTAAGAGGTAGGTCCTAAGCCACTCTTTAGCTACACCTCTTATCCCCATATTTTCACATTTATACAGCAAAATACTATGATTCACACAGTCGAAAGCCCTTGACAAATCAAAAAATAATCCCAATGTTTCTTGTTTGTCTTCTAGTGAATTTATGAATGAATTAGTGGCTTGGTATACAGCAGTCATGGTCGATCTGCCATGTCTGAAACCATGTTGACACGCCGATAGAAGATTGTGCCTTTCCAGATAAGCTACCAGCTTTATATACATGACATTTTCAAATATTTTGGAAAAGGAGCTTTGTACAGCTATAGGCCTGTAATTATGAAAATCATTTGTACTCCCTTTATTTTTATAAATAGGAACTATTTTTGATGTTTTTAACATTGGGGGAAAAGTACCATTTACCAAAGATTCGTTAATTAAGAATAAGAGGGGAGCTTTTATTAAGTCATAACAAGAGAAGATAACTTTACCAGGTATATCATCAATACCAACACTTTGTTTATGCTTGAGTTTAGTTATGATTTTTTTCAGCTTTTCCTCCGTGCATGGATTAATGAAAAATGAAAATGGGGAATTTTCTTGAAATGGTTTTGCTGAAGAGTTAGAGGCATGTGATGTATTGGGAGGGGAAATAAAATGCAAATTAAATTGATCTGCTAGGGATGATTTACTAATAATGGAATTATTTGTCAGGTCCACAATTTTGGGAAGGGAAGGGTGGGTGATTTTTCCTTTTGCATTATTAATAATATCCCAAATAATTTTGGATTTGTTGCTGGCGGTGGCAATTTTTATGTCGTTATAGGTCCTCTTTCTAGTGATGAGTAATTTACGATATTGTTTTTTTTGGTCTCTGTATAGTGCTTTGAGTTCATCACCACCATATAATTTTACTGACAGTGCTAGATCTTTAAGAACAGTTGAGAAATATTTAATTTCATTTGTGACCCATGACTTACATGTGTGACTATTATGTATTTTCCTTGGTGTGAGGGGAAAGGCAGTGTTGAAATAATATTGAAATTTGTCATAAAAATGTTTAAAACGTTTTTCAAAAGATGTGGCCTTGTATATCTCATCCCATTCTTCTGCTTGAAGCAAACATCCAAACCAGGAGATGTTTGCATCCGAAAAAATTCGTGTATAACGAGTTTTAACCTCTTGTGTGGCTGTGACAGCAAAAGTTCCTATCACTGGGAAATGATCTGATATGTCATACTTGATGACTTTGGATATGGTATTTACAGCATCAACATTTGTTAATATATAATCTATAAAAGTTTGAGTGTTATGAGTAATTCTAGTAGGCTCAGAGTTGGTAACACGTATATTGAATGAATTAATTACATCCATGAAATCCATTTTGTCCTTTGAGTTGTTAAGAAGGTTGCAGTTAAAGTCCCCTGCGATAATTATATTGGTACCGTGATCATTGAGGTGGATTTTTTCCAATATGGAGGTAAATTTCTCTAGGAATGCATTAAAATTGGAAAGAGGGGATCTATAAATGGAAACTATTAAAAATGCTGAACCTTTTAGAGTAACATTTGTAACACATGACTCAAATTACTTGTCTTCATTCAGGCATTTATATCTAAAATTAATAGCATTGACATTTATATCTTTTTGAACCAGGATCATAGCACCACCATTTTTATAGGTTGTGCAAAAATACACATCAGCAATAGCATACCCAGTCAGATGAACAGAATGGAGTTCATTTGATGTAAGCCAGTGTTCATTAATGCACACAACAGTTGGCGTGTATTTGTTTAATAACACCTCCAATTCAAGTAACTTGTTGTGCAAACATTGAATATTAATGTGCATAATACGAAAATTATACCTAGGATTTAGTCTGTTAACAGCTGACATATTACCTTCACTTTTGTCTGAGAAAACACCAGCAGATTGACTGCCATCTAGTCAGTTGAAGTTCGTCACGGTTTTTTGTAGTTCAGCATTGGATTTGGACCGTGCATTGTGTGTATTACCACTATTCACTGGATTTGCATGAGAATCGTCCTGTAAAAAGGAATTTTTAGGTCTAATGAATCTATTTACAATGACACCACGAGGCCAAAGCAATGGATTTTTTAGTTGGTCTTGTAATGCAAAGTCGACACCGATTTTGAAGGCGGCGTATGCACTTTTTCCCTCCACTTTAACACGTTCCACGATTCACACGTTATGTCGAAATTAGTTAAGACATGCTTAATCACTTCTTCACAGGTGGTTTCATCAGTCAGGCGGCCGACATACATATACGAAACTCTCTTCACGGCACACAGCCCACTATTATTTCCACTTGCTTCGCCCTTGCCGATGGTATACGAAAAGCGACGTCTCCTTTTATGTTGAGCCAATATAAAACCATCGTCATTGGGGTTGTTGTTGTTGCACCGCTCATTTTCTTCTTCCTTAGGTAATTCAGTAGTAAGGATGGTAATGGAATTGGGATTTTGGGTAGGGCCCAGGTCGGATATCTCCGGCTTTGTTGTTGTGGGCTTTGAGGGGCAGATTGCAGACCCAGAGTCAGGTACAACTTTAGTTTTTTTTTGCAGTCTTCAAAGTATCGGCAAAAGTGATGGATTGTGTATTCGTTGCAATCCTGCGATGACGATCGTTTTTTAGATGATTCAGCTCCTCTTTAAGAAATTTAATGTCGGCGGCCATATCGGCGATTGAAAACTTCGAAGCTCTACATATAAAACATTTCCAGTAAATGTCGCGAGAATCAAGAATAGCTTTCAGTGATAGATCATTAAGGCCAGAACATTTAGGGTGATAGATCGATGGACAGAATCCGCAAGGGATGGACTTATCGCAAGTATTTATATGAATTAGGCAGGAGCTACACGAAGGTAAACAGACATTCGCCGCCATCTTATATCGGAAAAAGAATCCAAAGAATAATCTGTAAAAAGAAAACCATAAGAGAATAAAAATAACAGCAGAAATGAAAAGTAAAGTCACTAACAATCAGGAACTTGGTGTCAGCATGACTTATCTATTATATGCATCAACAATTGGTTGATGTGAAAAAATTGCATTTGCTTTCAGAACAAGGACAAAATTAAGAAGATAGATGTTTCAAAGTGTGGCAAGAAAATCTATGTAATGGGCCAGTATTCTCAACAATGCTGAAAGGATGGATAAAGTAAAAGAAGTTGCAATGTGATGCTATTAATGAGAATACCATTTATGATAAGGGAATGTGAATTTTGCCAACCTCATTGGTAAGATGTCAGGAGCATCAATGGCAGATGAAATTCAAGGGGAACCATGTGTGGCTCATGAAATTAGAGAGAAGAACCATTATCCCTGACATTATGAAGCATGATGATGCAGCAAACTCCAAGACAAAGCCAGCAGAGAACTTCATTGGTTGTATATTCTGTGGGTCACTGGCCTGAAAAGGTTTTTTTAATTGTGTTGAGATGGGTCTCCTGCAGGAAGATACCAAAGCAAGCCTATATTTCAACATGTAACAGTGGAAGAGAATGGAATGCCTGGCCAAAAGCCAATGAAAAGCCATCTCGTGCTGCTATTTTATATAAATGCAAGCAGCTACTTGGAATTAAACCTCTGCTTTTTGACCATTCAGAAAGTCCACAAGCATTGAAGAAGTCCAAAATAGCAGGCTTAATGTGATGTGGAGCTCATAGGAAACTTTTGTATCGTATCATGTGTACAAGGCATCACCCTAGTAAGGAAGTGGCAATGTGTGCCAGAAATTTGTATAATGAAAATTCTGAGAAGCATTTTAAAAAATTTTGAAGCATTGGCAAAAAGAAATGTCTCTAGACAGCTAGGAATTAGGTACGTATCATAAATCATAAACTTTATTTTGATTATTTTTTGCTTTTACCAATTGAGTTCGCATTCCTTTTGCTTCATTCTGCAAAAGAAGAAAAGGTGAACATGATCCATGATCATAAACAAGGTTACATAATTTTCCTTGAATACACCTGGACATAACTTATTTTTTTCACCATGTAACGCATTATCGTATTTTACAATAATGTCCATCCAAAAAGTTGTTTCACTAAGCGAGTGTTTCACTATAGGAAGCATTAAGGAATGAATTATGCTCATTTTATGAGGTACCACTGTACCTGTTTAATAGATGCTCTTAATTCTTACGGACAGTTTCCATTAAGAAAGAAAATGAGAACCGAATCATTTGAGTTTTGTTCACATTCAACCTCTAATGATATCAGAATACCTTATGTTTATTGTATTCGCAACATGATTACCATTTTTAATAAGGTTATAAGAATCTGACAAAATAGCATTTGCTCCATATGCATATAGAAGTGAGATAATCCCATAAACTTCTTTAGAGGAAGTATAGAGTTATTGATATGCAGTAAGAACGATAGATGTCCTAAAATGGATCCTTTTGGGACACTTATGGCAATGGGTTGGGAGGAGAAGTATTTCTCACCATTGTGGTTATGCTGACTGAAATAGGAACTGATCCAATCATTGGATTGTTTTCCTAATCTTTTTGGTTTTGATGGTCATATTTTGTTATTGACCTCATCTAAGGCCTTGGATAGTAAACCCAGTGATTCACATTTGCTGTCTGAAGATTTCAATACAGCGTAGACTGCTTTAAAAATTACAAAAGTAATTGATTCTCCGATTCGAAAGCCATGTTGAGAAAAGGACTAGATATAGCATTTTTCCAGATAAATGGTAAATTTGGTGTTCATGACCTTTTTAAGTATTTTTGAAAAAGCATTTTGGGCAATTATAGGTCTAGAAATGAGCCGTGGTAGTCCATGGGTAGTGTGTTTGACTGCTGACTGGAGGGCCTGGGTTCAATTCCTGGGCAAAGCCCTCTGGGTATTCTTAGCTCCCCAAGCTTTGTGATTTTTCTGGTACCAGACCTTGCTGGGAAACCATAACTGACACGGAAAGGAACTGGCCCCCATACCCTGATGTGTCAATTTTACATGCCCCACAAGGCAGTACATAAAAATAATCAAAATTATTATTTTTAAAGCTAAAAATTGCTTTTTAATTTTTTTTTACAAAACAAACTTATAACCTTCAAAGTACTCTCCATTACACATGATGCATTTCTCCAATCTGATATTCCATCCTGGAAACATTTTTCAAACTCGTCTGTTTTGATGTCCGATAGCTCCTGCTTGATTGTTTTCTTTTCCGCTTCCACTTCATCTATACATTGTCTTTTCATGTCCCTCTTCATTCATGGAAACAAGAAGGAATCGCATGGAGTGGGGTTTGCTTAAAAATAAGCAAGAGGTTTCAGAATAAACATGCCAGTTTGCTTTCAGGAGCAAAGATCTAAATATGCTTATGGCTTAATAAGAAAAAGTTCTGATTTAATTTGTTTTGGTGATAAGGATGGATTTAATTGGAATCAAAGATAATAGAAAAAATTGGTCAGAAATAGCATATTTTAATACTCCAGTGTTAATGGGCAGAGGGTCAATATTAGTTATTATATAATCTAATTGTGTTTTAGAAATTAAAGTAACTCTAGTGGGCATGGAATAAGTAACATGCTGTGCTCCACTCCATAAAGGGACATGTTTTGAACAAGACACT
Organism: Hetaerina titia; assembly: GCA_037158775.1. NCBI lineage: Eukaryota > Metazoa > Arthropoda > Insecta > Odonata > Calopterygidae > Hetaerina > Hetaerina titia. The sequence goes on from CM073776.1 coordinate 98,540,477, forward strand.
TGAGTTGATTACCCTAATATATAATCTCCACACATTAAAAATTTCATTCATAAATATCCAGTAGTTCAAGAGTTGTGTCTGTCATGGTAGATAGATTTATTCATCATAGAGCAATGCATAATTGTATGGGCTTCATTAAGAGTCGATTACATTAATAGGAGCATTAACATATATACAAATTCATTGGAATAAAAATGTTCATGAAATATATGAGCATTAAAGATTTAAAAAACAGATTTCCCTGTCTTGGCTCTTAATATGTACTCTTGGACACAATTAAAAAACATGTGAATTTATTTCCGTGGCAGACTATTCATTTTTACTCTTCAGGAAGTCGATTAAACAGCAGTCTTCCGGAAACTCCTGGGGTTTTTTGTAGTACTGCTACTCGACAATGACAATTATGAAGATGATCCTTACCCCTGGTGTTGTAGCTGTGAACATCCCTATTTCTGACCAGAGAAGGGATTTTGGTGCAGGCATACAGAATCACATTATACATATATCTACAGGGAAGTGGTCATGATTTTGTGACATTTGAAATACTCTCTGCAGGATTCTCTTGCATTTAGTTTAAATACAACTCTTAATGCACGTTTTTGAAGGGTGAGTATTCTATTAATGTTTCCATGTGCCAAACACCCCCAGCAGATGATGTCATATCGAGCTATGGACTCAAATATACCATGGTATACACTGGGATTAATGCTTCTGCATTACAATAGATGGCAAGATTTTTTTAAAAAGAACAGGGCTGAGCATAATTTTTTACTACATTTTTCCATTTGGAACCTCCAGCTTAACTCGTTGTCTATTTCTAAACCCATTAGAGTGGTATGCTCTAACTCAGAAATCAATTGCTTTCCTATTTCTACAGAGATATTTGATTGAAGGCCTTTATTACTAAACACCAAGTAAACTGTTTTTCTTGCACTTAGTTGTAAATTATTGTCATGCAGCAATTGAGCGAATGAATTCACCAGAGCATACATATATATTTCTAATTGAGATGATTTAGTATGATCTGCTATTAGGCTTATGTTGTCTGCATAGAGCACCATGTTATTATTTTCTGGAGAGATTATGGCTTTTTTAATGTCGTTCACATACACCAGGCACAGTAAAGGCCCTAATACAGTACCTAGTTAAATAATAATAAGGGGGAAAACTCCACTGGCCGTAAAAAACAGTCGCAACTCTCGTCAGACCAAATTGTTGTGTTGGTATTCGCGGGAACCAACCACAACCTCTCGACCAAGAATACCCTCTGTGGTGGTTTACGGGAAATTAATCCACGCCAGGGACCACACACAGCCACACACACACTATCCTGTCTGGAATCCTTCACGAAGCTGTGAGACTTCGTTAAAGATTCCAGGTGGAAATGTAATCCTTCACGAGGCTGTAAGGAAGACCCCGTTAAGGATACCAGGATGTATTACAAGCACACACTCTGTGACTATCCACAAAGGACAAGCACAGACCAATCACACACACTAGCACTCAAGAAGCACACACACACGCACTCAAAGGGCCCAACTTCTGGGAGAATCTGAAACGATAGAGCGCAGACGAGGATAGCGTCGAACACGCGTGTTTCGGCCACAAAGTGGCCCTCTTCCGCGAACTGAAGGGAAAAAAACCCCTCCAACACAAGGTTGAAAGAGAATTCTTGCTACAGTACCTAGTGGAACACCATATTTAAGTGTTTTGATTGTTGATTTGTAGGTAGAACCTTTTTTCCAGACAATTTCTACATACTGTTTCCTCTTTTCCAAGAAAGGTGTTAGCCAGAGATCAGCTACTCCATTGCTACCATGAGGTCCAAGTTTAGTTAAAAGACTGCTAGATTTTACAGAATCAAAGGCTTTTGGTAGATACATATTTACTCCTATAACATGCTTTTTATCACTTAAAGCTTGGGCAATTTTAGTTACATAATCACTGCATGGAAGGAATATATAGAAACACTATGGTAAAGAACTTAGGCCAACAAGGTTAGGCATAGAAAAGGAACATGACGTAGAGGAGGATAGCTTAGGTCCAGGCATACTTGACAATGAGATAGTAAAGGCCTTAAGAGAGATGAAATCAAATAAGGCCGTAGGGGTAGGCAAAATTCCTGTGGAACTATTGTAAGGTTTAGGAAATTGTGGGAGGTTGACTCTATATGGGCTTATTCATAGTATATATGAGGAAGGAATCTGGCCGGAAGACTGGGAGATCAGTGTTAGTTCCGGACAATAAGTTTGATATCCCACACAGCTAAAGTTATTCTCAAGATCTTCAACAAAAGGATAGAGAGTAAGGCAAATGATTACTTAGGGGATGATCAGTTTCTGTTTAGGAAGGGGAAAGGTACGCATAATGCCATTGCAGTAAAGAGATCACTAATCAAGAGGAATATAGAATACATTCAGGAGGTGTTTGCCTCAATCGTAGATTTTGAAAAACGTTTGATAGAGTGAATGAGTGTATTGCAGAAAATAGGAATAGATTGGAGGGACATGAGACTAACATGCAACCTGTACATGTCTCAGACTGCTCAGGTGCGAGTGGGGAACGGAGAGTCCAGATGGGCAGTGTTAGGAAGAGGAGTAAGGCATGGTTACCCATTATCACTGGTGCTGGTCAATGTATATGTGGAGGAAATGATTAAGGAGGCATTGAAAGAGCCGGAGGTGGGAGTGAAAGTCGGAGGGGAATTCGTAAAATCAGTTAGGTTTGCTAATGACCAAGCATTAGTTGCTCAGTCAGCCAAGGGTTTGCAAGCATTGCTGAGTGAATTGGAGGTTCAGTGCGATAAATATGGGATGAGAATCAATATTAATAAAACAAAGGTTATGCGATTTACCAGAAAGAAAAAGGCTAAGCTAAATATTAAAATAGGAGGAGAAAAAATAGCGCAGGTAGAACAGTTTACATATCTCGCAAGTGTTTTGGACCAACACAGTCAAAGTGGTAGGGTCATAAGGAGAAGAATTGCACTAGGCAAGGAGGCTTTCTCAAGGAGGAAGGAATTGATGACGGGGACGTTGAGGAGGGAGATTAAGAAAAGACTCGTAAAAACTTTTATATGCAGTGTAGCTATGTATGGCACGGAAACGTAGTCGCTGAAGCAGGAGGGTAGACGTAGATTGGAGGCTATTGAGATGTGGGTGTGGAGAAGAATGGAAGGTGAAATGGACCGAAAGGAAAACAAATGAGGAAGTACTGGAGATGGGGGTTGAGGAGAGGGGTTTGATGAGAGAAATCCTATGGAGGCCGGAGAAATGGATGATAAGCACATTGAGTGGTAGTGAGATGTTGAAGAAGGTAATAGAGGGGAGAATGTTGGGCAAACAAGGAAAGGGCAGGAACAGGATAGGGATGTTGGATGGGGTGAAGGGAGGAAAGAAGTACACAGAGGTGAAGAGGGACCTGATGTAGAGTAGGTTGCTGGATTGGGTTTTGCTTGAAATATTTACTTCATAGTTGTGTCCATCAAAAAAACTACCCTAACCAGTAGATTACCTTATAATAATCACTGCATGAAGTTTCTATTCTTATTTTTCATTCTATTATATATACAGGGTTCGTCCGGAAAATAAGTTTACTGAGCTCAGGAAAAAAAATTTATTACACTTTTACATATCTTAAGCTAATATTCCTCAAAATAGGACCCTTGTGAGTCGATACACTTGTTCCAGCGGCGTTCCCATTCCTGGAACGCTCCTGCGAAGGCATCATCGGGGACCTCTCGAAGACCCGTCGTCACGGCCTCTTTGACGGCGTCCAAAGTCCCATATCGTGTTCCTTTCAAACTCCTCATTATCTTCGGGAATAGAAACGTTCTCTAAAAAATGTGGATAATTTTTGCAGTGATCCGCAAGTTGTGTCGCGATTTCCAAACGATTGAGTCTTTGATCATCACTGAGCACTTTTGGCACCAACTTTGCACAAATTGAATGTTGAAGAGGGTAATAGAGGGAAGAATGTTGGGCAAGCGAGGTAAGGGTAGGAACAGGATAGGGATGTTGGACGAGATGAAGGGAGGAAAGAAGTACACCGAGATGAAGAGGGACCTGATATAGATTAGTTTGCTAGGTGGGGAGTCACAAAATGTTTATTTGATAGTTGTGTCCATCCAAAAACCTACCTTAACCGGTAGATTACCTTAAAAAAAATATATATATATATATTATTATTAGGTAATCTACCGGTTAAGGTAGGTTTTTGGATGGACACAACTATCAAATAAACGTTTTGTGACTCCCCACCTAGCAAACTAATCTATATCAGGTCCCTCTTCATCTCGGTGTACTTCTTTCCTCCCTTCATCCCGTCCAACATCTCTATCCTGTTCCTACCCTTACCTCGCTTGCCCAACATTCTCCCCTCTATTACCCTCTTCAACATTCCACTACCGCTCAATACGCCTTTCATCCATTTTTCCTGCCTTCATAGGATTTCTCTCAACAAACCCCTCTCCTCCCCCACCATTTCTAGTACTTCCTCATTTGTTTTCCTTTTGGTCCATTTCACCTTCTCCATTCTTCTCCACACCCACATTTCAAAAGCCTCCAATCTACGTCTATCCTCCTGCTTGAGCGACCACGTTTCCGCGCCGTACATAGCTACGCTCCATATCAGAGTTTTTACGAGTCTTGTCTTAACATCTCTACTCAACATCCCCTTCATCAACTCCCTCCTCCTTGAGAAAGCCTCCTTGCCTAGCGCAATTCTTCTCTTTACGTCCCTACCACTTTGACCGTATTGGTCCAAAACACTTCCGAGATATGTAAACTGTTCTACCTGCTCTATTTTTTCCCCGCCTATTTTAATATTTAGCTTAGCCTTTTTCTTCCTGGAAAATCGCATAACCTTTGTTTTATTAATATTGATTCTCATCCCATATTTATCGCACTGAACCTCCAATTAACTCAACAAAGCTTGCAACCCCTTGGCTGACTGAGCAACTAATGCTTGGTCATCAGCAAACCTAACCGATTTTACGAATTCCCCTCCGAATTTCATTCCTACCTCCAGTCCTTCCCATGCCTCTTTAATCATTTCCTCTACATATACGTTGAACAGTACCGGTGACAATGGGCAACCCTGCCTTACACCTCTTCCTAACACTGCCCATCCGGACTCTCTGTTCCCCACTCGCACCTGAGCAGTCTGAGACATGTACAGGTTGCGGATCGAGTCTCCTGTCCCTCCAATCCATTCCTATTTTCTGCAATACCTGCAATAATTTTTCCCAATTCACTCTATCAAACGCTTTTTCGAAATCTGCAAAACAGGCAAAAACGTCCTGATTTTATTCTATATTCCTCTTGACTAGTGATCTCATTACTGCAATGGCATCACGCGTACCTCTTCCTTTCCTGAACCCAAACTGATCATCCCCTAAGTAATCATTTGCCTTACTCTCTATCCTTTTGTTGATGATCCTGAGAATAACTTTAGCTGCGTTGGATATAAAACTTATTGTTCTGTAATCCTCACATGACGAAACCTTTGCTTTTTTTGGAATAGGAACTAACCGATCTCACAAAATCTTCCGGCCAGATACCTTCCTTATAGATACTACGAATCAGTCCATATATGGCCTTCTTCCCACCTTTCCCTAACCATTTCAACATTTCTACAGGAATCGATTCCAGGAATCCAAGAGCCAGATGAAAGCTAGCTCTAATGTTTTGAGTTTCAGTGGAGGGTCTGAGTGTGGGAGGGATGCTAAGACGGATACTTTAAAACATTGGTCAAACGGAGTGTTTTGTTCGGAGGCATGTTTGGGGATTGGAAGCATACCAATAAGGAAGGAATTGTTGCATGAGGCCCGATAATTATTGATTCTAATATTAAGGGGTGTGGTACACTGTCCAATGTAAAAGGCAGGGCAAAGTTGGCACACACTACCCCTCCAAACCCCTCACCTCGAATGCCTTCCCCCCCTTTTTTCCCCTTTTTTCCCCCCTTTTCCTTTGTTTTTCCCTCTTTTCCCCCATTTTCCCCCTTCTCCTTCCTACCACTGCTTTCGGGCCCTTCTCTGCCTCAGTTCTGTTCCTAATTCCTCTTGAGGAAGGTGGTTGCACCACCGAAAATTCAAGAACCAGTGAGTTCCTCTTATATGTTTTAGTTTCTGTGTTTGTGTTGACTATTTAGTGAATTTAAATTATTGTGCACGTTCGTGGGTATGTATGTATGTATGTATGTATGTGTGTGTGTGTGTGTATATATATATATATATATATATATATATATATATATATATATATATATATATACATACATATATTTATATATATACATATATTTCTCCTTTGGTGGGTGGAACAGCTCCCTAAAAGCCTTCCTTTGGCAAATGATTCGGAGCACTTGGGCATCTTAAAAACATCGCAGATCTCGAGGTAAATTAAGTTTCCTCGGTGGTGTAACGGTAGCACGTCCGCCCGGCAAGTGGAAGATCCGGTGTTCAAATCCCGGTCAAGGAAACATTTTTACTTTCGTGATCTGCTCAAAAACCGCCTTCCCCACATGTCCTGTGTTCCCCTTTTATGTGTTTTCCTATCCCCTTTCCTTATACCTATTTCTATGTTTGAATGAATATTTGTGCGCCGTATGGCGGGACTTCATATTTGAATGTGTGTGTGTATATATATATATATACTGTGTTTTTATATATACATATATATATATTAAAACACAGTAATCAACCCGAAGGTCGGTTTAGTAGGTGATGATAGAGCTCACCCATGTACCAAGCCCGACGGCGTGTGAATAATCACACATCAGGGTAGGGGGGCCAGTTCCTTTCCCTGTGCCGGTTATGGTTTCCCAGTAAGATCTGGTACCCGAAAAATCAACTAGCTTGGGTGGAGCTGCAGGTGCCCAGAGTGCCTCGCCCGGGAATCGAACCCGGGACCCTCCGGTCAGTAGTCCAACGCTCTACCCACTGGACCACCGCGACCCGCCATATATATATATATATATATATATATATATATATATATATATATATATATGTATATATATATGTATATATATAACTTAGACAGTAACACGCAGTACGAGAACACACAAAAAGAACACTCATAATAGTATCTTGATAATTTCGACGGACTCGAGCTCCGTCTTTTTCGGAAGATAAGATATGACTGCCTGATCTTCCAAAGAATACGGAGCTCGAGTCCGTCGAAATTATCAAGATATTATTGTGAGTGTTCTTTTTATGTGTTCTCGTGCTGTGTGTTACTGTCTAAGTTTTTTATTCAACACTTCCGTGTTACTTCGAAGAAATCATCTATATATATATATACATACATTCAAATGACAAATACGAAGTCCCGCCACACGGCGCACAAATATTCATTCAAACATAGAAATAGGTATAAGGAAACTGGATAGGAAAACACATAAAAGGCGAACACAGGACATGTGGCGAAAGCGGTTTTTGAGCAGATCACGAAAGTAAAAATATTTCCTTGACCGGGATTTGAACACCGGATCTTCCATTTGCCGGGCGGACGTGCTACCATTACACCACCAAGGAAACTTAATTTACTCTGAGATCTGCGATGTTTTTAAAACGCCCAAGTCCTCCGAATCATTTGCCAAAGGAAGGCTTTAGGAAGCTGTTCCACCCACCAAAGGAGAAATAGACAATACACACAAGAAGAGGGGACAGTTGGTTAGAAAGCATATAGTATCATATAGAATAGGAACAGTACGTTTCGTGGCATGCATAGCCAGAAAAAGAGATGATATAATGTATATAATATATTTATTTCTATTATTATTTTTTATATCCTTTATTTTCAGATTTATTTTTTATGGCTAGCTTTTTCAATGCGAAACAAATAACTCAGTAGTACTTAACAATTGATTGAAATTCTTTGAACTTGTTTTTAACAAGATTTGAATTTAGTGCTGCTGTCCAGTCAACACTCTTCAACTCCCATTTGAATAAGTTCATATTTTCCTGTGAGTATATAAGTGTGTAGACTGTATATGCTTTTCCCTCACGTCTATCTGTTAAAGTGTGTGGGTTAAATTCAATAATTTGAGCATAATGGTCTGAGATGGTAGTTGATAAAACTGGAGATTTGAAGATATGCTTGGATAGATTCGTAGCTGTGTTGTCATTAACAGTTTTTGAGTGAAATGACTGGTTGGAGTACAAAGATAGTTAGCTGAACACTACATAGCAGAGAAGTATTTGTTTTGGCTTCTGAGTTTAGCTGTTATCTTTTGAGACATCTATATTCAGGGCCCCAGCATTGATAATTTTATTATTTTTCTTGATGACTTTCTCAAGTATTTTATCCATTTTTTTTTGAGGAAATCATCGACTGGTGCACTTGGAGATCTGTACAGACTAATAAAAAAATAAGTCATTTGTGTTGGGCCATTTGCACAAGGTTATTTCAAATCCCTTTTCTTCGCCGATTCTATTTTTAAGTTTTCATAGGCTCTGGTAACTGATTCCGAACAAGTTCTGGCGAAAAATGCAACATCGCCAGCTTTGTTTTTTTCCCTACAGAAATGATGGACAAGAAAATAATCCCTCAGCTTTAGACTATTTATTTCATTATCTTTTAGGCCATGATCCATGATGCCAAGAAAATCTGGACATAACTTATCTTTTGTATATGACTAAGGTCGAAATCTCATTGACATAAAATAATGTTTATCTTCCTGGCCCTTAAGGCAGCTTACATGTCTTACTTGTCTAGACTTAAATCCCCAATGTAAAGCTTGTTTTAGTCCAGTGCAGCAGGAATTTCTTCAACCAAATCAGGGATTGTATTATTTTTTTAGTGAATTCTGCTCTTAGAACATTCAACTGATCTTTAAGATTATATACCCATCTATTTCAGACCCAATTGTTGCCTAATAATTTGTCTAAATGAGCACTCAACTTGCTAACATAACTGTGCAGAGTTTCTGATGTTTTTCTTATATTAATCAAGACCCCTTTTTCTATAACAGTCACACTGTTGGTTCAGATGATTTCTCAGATGGTAATGTTATTGCCACTACTGTGCAGAGTTTCATCAATCTCTGTGATGCCTGAGTGAATGTCCAGGGTTTCAGTTCTGCAGCTGTTGCAGGTCCACCATGACTGATAATTCACAAGCGATTTTTCAGTATTTCCTCTGACACTAATTGTCACAATGTGAAATGAAAACTCTTATTGCTGCCACTACAAAAGATTGACACCAAAGGAAACAAAAAGACATTTTATCACAGATTTTTTGTTCAATAAGTCCTTAAGAAAAAATAGACTAATTATTTTGGGTGGATTTGTTAGATTTTACAACATCATCTCCTTTTAGCTCATTAACACTTTTCCCAGTGTTTCTCCAACTTCTTTAAGTTGTCCTAAAAGTATGATTTTGCACTACTCAAAATAGGCATCTGTGTTGGCAATGACTTCCTGATTGGACATGAATTGTTTTCCACCAAGCCATTTTTTTTCTCAAGTTTGGAAATCAAGAAAAGTCCCTGGAAGCCAATTCTGGCAAATACAGTGGATGTTGTAACAGTAGTTCTGCCATTGAAACTATTCAAGTGTGCACCCAAGGATTGTCTTGATGAAAGAGAATTTTTGTGTTTGATAGTTTCTGGCTCAACTTTTTGGAAGTTTCTGTTCATTAAGTGAAGAAGACAATGTATTTTTCCACTGTTCTTATTTTGGTAGTACTAGTTTCAATTCTTGGGTTCACCGTCAGGTACCTGATGATGATGCCTAAGCATTGAAACTAGTTGTACCAAAATAAGAACAGTGGGAAAAAACATTGTGTTCTTCATTGAATGAGAATTTTTGTGTTCGCCAAATGACTTTTTTTATTTCTTTGCTCAAATGGTGCAATAACAGTGCATAATACTCTCCATTTGTCCTTTTGTTAGTAATTGACATAGGTGATTCTGCGTGCATCCCATAAAACTGTGGCCATCAAATCAAAGTCTCATCAGATACTTATCACATGTACTTTCCAATGTACTCAGAAATGCATACAATCCCTTGGCTGCCTGCTAAATCAAAGTTCGTTCCTTTGAAATAAAACTGGTGATATGAATTCTCTGTTACTTTGATTCCAAATTCAGATCTCCCCGTTTCTTTTTTTACTACTGCCTTCACATATACATGTTCTTTCAAAAGTTTGGGTGATTATTGACAGTCTTCACTTGATTTGGGGGGCTTTGAGAGGAGCTCTAGGTTCTTAGTCCATTGTGTCAACCCATGCTTAACCTGCCTGCTGTATTCAGATAAGGGCCAGGAGCACCATAGTTGAGGTATTGAGGTCACACATTCTGCCTCCGTCTAGCCCAAACCTTGCATAACTTCATTGATGAAACTGGAAACTGTGTGGTGTCAGAATAGTTGGGCCTTTGCCCAAAGTACTGTCGTATATCTCTTTGTAGTGCTTCCCATTCTGGGTCTGCATACGTGCATCTGGGCAGTCTGAAACATTCAAGGCTGTGAGGTAAACTACGTATCCATCCAGTGAGCCTACGTCAATCTTTTTTAATGCGTTCATTAATTCTACCCTATTGAACACATTGTAGCCTTATACATGAAATATATGATATATTATTTCATAGGTTGATATTTCTATTTGCCTGCTATTATATGTTGATGTTACTAATTGGGATTTGTAATGTTTTTTTTCAGTCCGAGTAAAGCCATGCCTGGTAGCCCAATCAAGACCCCGCCTTCGTCCCCACTTTTAGCATACCAGCGCTTCACTCACCTGACTGCCTCACGTGCAGCCCTCTCGCCATCGAAAACCTTGCCTACATCACCGTCCAAAGGAACTTCCCTCTGTCTGCCATATCAGTATCGTTGTCTTGCTGAGGTCTTTCGTTGTTTTGATGTAGTTGTATCAATGATGTTCAATCGCAAGGAAAAAATAACCTTTAATAAGCTGCGGCCTGCCGTCCAAGAAATGCTCAGAAAGTAAGGATAAAACAATTTTTTTCAGTGGTTCTTAATTTTGCTATTATATTATGCATGTGCATGACTCAGAAAGGTATCAGTTAGATTATATTATGGTTAGGCACAGGTTTAGGAACAGTGTGATAAATTCGCACTGTTTCCCAGAAGCGGATGCGGACTCTGACCACAATTTAGTTGTTATGAAATGCAACGTCCGTCTCAAGAAGATAAGGCAAGGGCAGCGGGTTAGGAAATGGAACGTAGAAGCATTAAATGGGTTAACGAGGAAGGAGTATCAGCAGGCTGTAGAGGAAATAATGGATGACGGTAAAGAACTGAGTACAATCGAAGAAAAATGGGAATGTATCAAGCAAAGGATATCGGAAGCAGCAAAAGACACTATAGGAACCGTTAAGGGGAAAAGAATAAGGAAACCATGGGTCACGGATGAGATGATTGCAAAGATGGATGAGAGAAGAAGATGGAAGAATGTAAACACAGAGTTAGGCAAAATGAAGTACAAAGAGTTAAACAATAAATTGAGAAGGGCCACAAATAAAGCAAAAGAAGAATGGTGGAAAACGCAATGTGAGGATATGGAAAGTTTACAGAAGAAGGGTGAAATTGGTGCTCTATGCAGCAAGGTTAAGTTATTACCAGGAAGTAAGAAGGCAAGATCTGTGCTAACAGTTAAAGATAAGTGGGGTAAGATAATAATTGAACCAGGAAAAATCCAAGAGAGATGGAAGGAATATATAGAAACACGGTTTGGTAAAGAACTTAGGCTGACAAGGTTAGACATAGAAAAGGAACATGACGTAGAAGAAGATAGCTTAGGTCCAGGCATACTCGACGATGAAATAGAAAGGGCATTAAAGGAGATGAAAGCAAATAAGGCCGTTGGGGTGGACAACATTCCTGTAGAACTGTTGAAAAGTTTAGGAAAATGTGGGAAGAAGGCCCTTTATGGACTGATTCGTAGTATCTATGAGGAAGGAATCTGGCCGGAAGATTTTGTGAGATCAGTGTTAGTTCCTATTCCAAAAAAGGCAAAGGCTACATCATGTGAGGATTACAGAACAATAAGTTTGATATCCCATGCAGCTAAAGTTATTCTCAGGATCATCAACAAAAGGATAGAGAGTAAGGCAAATGATTACTTAGGGGATGATCAGTTTGGGTTTAGGAAAGGAAGAGGTATGCATGATGCCATTGCAGTAATGAGATCACTCATCGAGAGGAATATAGAATACAATCAGGACGTATTTGCCTGTTTTGTAGATTTCGAAAAAGCGTTTGATAGAGTGAATTGGGAAAAATTAATGTGTCTATTGCAGAAAATAGGAATGGATTGGAGGGACAGGAGACTGATCCGCAACCTGTACATGTCTCAGACTGCTCAGGTGCGAGTGGGGAACGGAGAGTCCGGATGGGCAGTATTAGGAAGAGGTGTTAGGCAGGGTTGCCCATTGTCACCGGTACTGTTCAATGTATATGTGGAGGAAATGATTAAAGAGGCATGGGAAGAACTGGAGGTAGGAATGAAAGTCGGAGGGGAATTCGTAAAATTGATTAGGTTTGCTGATGACCAAGCATTAGTTGCTCAGTCAGCCAAGGGGTTGCAAGCATTGTTGAGTGAATTGGAGGTTCAGTGCGATAAATATGGGATGAGAATCAATATTAATAAAACAAAGATTATGCGATTTTCCAGAAAGAAAAAGGCTAAGCTAAATATTAAAATAGGCGGGGAAAAAATAGAGCAGGTAGAACAGTTTACATATCTCGGAAGTGTTTTGGACCAATACGGTCAAAGTGGTAGGGACGTAAGGAGAAGAATTGCGCTAGGCAAGGAGGCTTTCTCAAGGAGGAGGGAGTTGATGACGGGGATGTTGAGTAGAGATGTTAAGACAAGACTCGTAAAAACTCTGATATGGAGCGTAGCTATGTACGGTGCGGAAACGTGGTCACTGAAGCAGGAGGATAGACGTAGATTGGAGGCTTTTGAAATGTGGTTGTAGAGAAGAATGGAGAAGGTGAAATGGACTGAAAGGAAAACAAATGAGGAAGTACTAGAGATGGTGGGTGAGGAGAGGGGTTTGTTGAGAGAAATCCTATGGAGGCAGGAAAAATGGATGAAAGGCATATTGAGCGGTAGTGGAATGTTGAACAAGGTAATAGAGGGGAGAATGTTGGGCAAACGAGGAAAGGGTAGGAACAGGATAGGGATGTTGGACGGGATGAAGGGAGGAAGTACACAGAGATGAAGAGGGACCTGATGTAGAGTAGGTTGCTGGATTGGGTTTTGTTTGGAGTTACAAAATATTTATTTGATAGTTGTGACCATCCAAAAACCTACCTTTACCGGTAGATTACCTAATGAAATAAAATAAAAAATTATGCATGTAATAGTTGATGCACTTAAATATGCAAATTTGGCTAGTCTTAATCTCATTTATGCACAGTTATTGTTTTCATGCACTTTTGTAATTTGTTAAAAGTTGTTCTCACCATGCAGTATTTTCCCAGTGCTAGTGTGTTGCTTACAACATACTTGATACTTTTTTTAATGCTTGTGTTAAAGTACATTGATAATGCATGCCTACTAGATACTCAGCACTTGAACTGTATTTCCCTTAAAAGGCACTTTTTTTATTCCAAATGTTTGCTAAAATCCAGCCTCGGTCTTATGGGGAGAGGGGTATGTGGATATAACTTAGTCCTATAGGACCAGCCAGTTTTCCGTAAAAATACTTACTGTTAAGTATTTTTTCTCACATCAGTCATGGAAAGTGGTTGCCTTTATTACAAATGTTGATTATATCACTGCTGAGCCATTAGTACGAGGGTCATCCGGAAAGTAGTACCCGTTCGTGAAATAAAGACACAAAAGTAAATATTAACAAACATAAAAAATTTTATTTGAAAGAGGATACTTTAAACTACTTCTCAACATAATCTCCAAGCAAATTAAGGCATTTGTCATAACGTGTGACAAGTTTCTGTATTCCTGCTGCATAGTCCTTCGCCGCCAGCTCATTGAGATACAGGGTCACTCCTTCTTTAAGTTCTTCATCGCTGTCAAATCTTTTTCCTGCCAAAAAGTCTTTAAGCTTTGTAAAGAGATGAAAATCTGAAGGGGCCAAGTCCGGGCTATACGGTGGATGGTCGAAAGTTTCCCATTGAATTGCTGCAAAAGTTTTTGTGTTATCCCAGCTGCATGAGGCCTGGCATTGTCATGAACGAGAATGACACCAGTAGACAATAGACCTCGCCGCCGATTTTGTATTGCCCGCCGTAATTTCTTTAATGTTTCACAATACGCATTGGCATTAATAGTGTCTCCACGGGCCATAAAATCAATAAGCAATACACCTCGTCGATCCCAGAAAATGGTTGCCATGAGTTTCCTGGTGGACAGAACTGTCTTGAATTTTTTTGGTTTGTTTGGTGAATGAGCATGATGCCACTCCATTGCCTGTCGTTTACTCTCAGGTGATGCATAACAAACCCATGTTTCGTCACCAGTAATTATGCGAGTCAAGAAAGAGTCTCCTTCATCAGAATAACGTCCCAAAAACGTCAGTGCTGCAGCCATACGCTTGGTTTTGTGCTCATCTGTAAGCATGCAAGGGACCCATCTTGCACAAATTTTTGCATAATGCAGATGGTGTTTAACAATTTCATGAACAATTGTTCGAGAAACATTGGGAAAATGCTCACAGATGTCATCAATTGTGACGCGCCGATCGTTCCTCACGAATTCGTCAACTGAGCTCACCAGTTGGTCTGTAATGACAGACGGTCTCCCCGAACGCTCATCGTCGTGTGTGTTCCCCCTCCCCATGTTGAAGTTGCGACACCACCGCCGAACAGACGACTCGTCCATTACATTGTCTCCATACACCTCCTTTAATTGGCGATGAATATCACATGGGCGAACGTTTCTTGCATTGAGGAATTTAATCACTGCCCTCACTTCACAACTGGCGGCGTTCTCAATTTTTTTAAACATTGTAAACAATCACAGAAACAACACAGGCAATGCTAGCGTCACGCAACTTGGCTCAGAGAAGGCAGACAAGCCACTGAAGCTATCTGACCTCATCCAGCGGCTACTCGCGTCGTCAGCACTTCATGCGGCACGAACGGGTACTACTTTCCTGATGACCCTCGTAGGCAATAGAGTTATAATATTTCTTTGAGAGTACTTCCTAACATTATTCCCAAATCGTAAATGTGCACAATGAAGATCTTTTAGTTTTGCTTCACATGTGTTGCTGCTTCAAAACTTGATACAAATTGGGCTAATGGGGGTGCTGCCACCCCTGCTGTTCTGCACTGTACCTCTCCCGATAAACTCTTGACTCTACAAGAACTTAACCTTAAGTACGTGTAGTATGAGATTATTGTAAAGACATAGGAAAGAAAGTAAGTGATGCGAACAAAATTAAAAATATAATAATCTCATGGGATCTAAAGGTTGAAGATTGTCATACAGTATTGCATTTTAATTTGAAGTCTTGAATTATGCTTCGGAATTGAGAAAAAGGATGTTTTGAGAGAGGGCAAAAACATGGCGAGCATGGGTGAGGTGTCTTTGATGTGCCTTCAAATAAATGTGGACGTTAAAGGGACTAATACAGTAATGATGGAGAGAAGACCCTGTCTCAGGCTTAATTATGTGGAATTTCTCCATATTGTAAGGAATGGTAAAGTAAAACACTGCAATTCTGAAATTCACAATTTATTAATACATAACTTCTGGTTATGAGAAGATGTACTGCACTGTTGTCCTTGAGCATTGGGGTGATGGTTCAAAACTCCCCCCTCATTTGTTAATATATTAACAAAAACTGAATCCTAATTTTTCAATTCTGCATTGAATAATGCATGAGCAGAGGACATGGATTAATGCACCAGCTCATTGCATCACACAGATGGGAAGAATGGATTGGCCGTTCCATTTCTAGTATTGGTGAAGTGGAGAAAAAGTCCTGACAGAAATTTAAAAGTGAGGCTATCATAATGTCTTTTGCAATTGTGGAATTGGAAATGCACCAGATTTAAGGGAATATCACGTTGTGTGAGAGGAAAGTCACAACTCCAGGGAAAATAACCCTTGTTTATGATTTTAGTGAAAGTAATGATGGGTTTTGCAGGGAATAAACATGTATAGAGTAAAAAAGAGACGTTTCAGGCGTGATATGGTGGAATAACATGATTAAATAAAATTGGCAATTTTCCACAAAAAATAGAAATTTATTGATACGACCGGTTTCGATGCAACTACATCATCATCTGGTAACAGTCATATTCTCGTTGTCTGCTATATATGCTGGAACACAAGTAAGGGGGGGTAGTAGAAAAAGAGGGGAAAAAAGAGAGGGAGGGGAGAAGGAAAGTGGGCAACCAGGTAAGAAATTTTTCTTTCAAAGGTAAGAAATTAGATGCCATGGAACAGCTGGAAATTCTACATCTGAAGGACTTGGACCTCATCAACGAAGTCCAATTCTCATCTTCATTCTCCCCCTTCCTCTCCATCGCCTTCCCTCGACGCACATGTGACCAGTGATCTCCTCTCCTTAAATCTCGGAATTCCCCCCCATCCCCCCCGGTGCACCCTCTGACCAAGTTACCCCGAAGAAGGCGTGAAGCTTTGTGTCCCCACTCCTTTCTCCCCCTTCCTTCCTCCCACCCCAACCCTGAATCCCTCGCTAGGGCTCTCCTTCACGGCTCCCTGCACCCCCCCCATTGGAACCATATAGACAGTGACCTCAACCTTTACTCCTTTTCGAACACTTCTTTGTGCATGGATATCTTCGCGGCCGGGGGAGGGGGAACCCCGGTCCCCCCTTCTCCACGGTCCTAGGAGTTTAGCGCTGCACTGAGTGTCCACCCTCAATGAGACAACCCTTCCAGCCAGCTGTGACGTCTCCCGGACGGGGCTAATTTTTCACCCTTTCTCCTCACCAGAAACCTTTCTCCACCCCCATTGACACCCACGTTGCCCACTTTCCTTCTCCCCTCCCTCTCTTTTTTCCCCTCTTTTTCTACTACCCCCCCTTACTTGTGTTCCAGCATATATAGCAGACAACGAGAATATGACTGTTACCAGATGATGATGTAGTTGCATCGAAACCGGTCGTATCAATAAATTTCTATTTTTTGTGGAAAATTGCCAATTTTATTTAATTAATGTATAGAGTCGCTATTTTTTTAAAAATGGCTTCCATTTTCTTTGTATAAAGCCATAACATTAAAATAATTTGATCCTTCTCTATCTTATCCAAGTTACTATAAAGTAATCTATCGATTAAGGTAGGTTTTTTTTGGATTGACCCAATTATAAGATAAATATTTTGTGACTCCTAACAAAATACAATCGAGCAATATACTCTCCATCAGGTCCCTCTTCATCTCTGTTTACTTCCTTCCTCCTTTCATCCCGTCCAACATCCCTTTCCTGGTCTCTCCTCCTTATCCTTTTCCTTCTCTCTCCTCGTTTGCCTGACATTCTCCCCTCTATTACCCTCTTCAACATCCCACTACCGCTCAATATGCCCTTCATCCATTTTTCCTGCCTTCATAGGATTTCTCCCAACAAACCCCTCTCCTCGCCCACCTTCACCAGTACTTTGTCACTTGTTTTCCTTTTGGTCCATCTCACCTTCTCCACACCCACATATCAAAAGCCTCCAATCTATGTCTATCCTCCTCCTTCAGTGACCACGTTTCCATGCTGTACCTAGCTACTCTCCATATTAAAGTTTTTACGAGTCTTTCCTTAATCTCCTCAAAGTCCCCGTCATCAACTCCCTCCTCCTTGTGAAAGCCTCTTTGCCTTTCTATGTCTATGAAACAGGCAAATACGTCCTGATTATATTCTATATTCCTCTCGATCAGTGATCTCATTACTGCATCACGCGTATCTCTTCCCTTCCTAAACCCAAACTGATCTTCCCCTAAGTAATCATTTGCCTCACTCTCTATCCTTTTGTTGATGATCCTGAAAACAACTTCAGCTGCGTGAGATATCAAACTTATTGTCCTGTAGTCCTCACATGATGTTGCCTTTACCTTTTTCAGAATGGGAACTAACACTGATCTCACAAAATCTTCCGGCCAGATTCCTTCCTCATAGATACTACGAAGAAGTCCATGTAGAGTCTTCTTCCCACATTTTCCTAAACATTTTTTAATAGTTCCGCAGGAATGTTGTGTACCCCAACGGCATTGTTTGGTATCTTCTTCCTTAATGCCCTTTCTATTTCATCGTCGAGTTTGTCTGGACTTAAGCTATCTTCTTCTACGTCATGTTCCTTTTCTATGTCTAACCTTGTCGGCCTAAGTTCTTTACCATACAGTGCTTCTATATATTCCTTCCATCTCTCTTGGATCTTTTCTGGTTCAACTATTATATTACCCCACTTATCTTTAACTGTTAGCCCAGATCTTCACTTCTTACCTCCCAATAATAACTTAACCTTGCAGTATAGCGCCTCCTCCTTGTGGTTGCTCGTTGGCATGTATACCTGAACAATGACCAAGTTCGTCGGTTCAGCTTTAATCTGTACTAGTAATATTCTCATCCAAGTATTTTTCATAAATTCTAACATGAAAATTCATGGTGCATCTTATGGGGCAGGGAATATGATATTTGCATTTGTTGTTCAAGAAAATATATAGATAGCATATAATCTTTCTTGTTCAAGAAAAGACATTTTTCAGACAAATTGTTGGTGAAGTCATGTGTGGTACCAAGGGAAGTTGTATTTATTCATTTATTATTCTTCACTTTTTAATTCTAATTTCCTTAAACTATTTCTGAATGAATTATATGATTAGCTGTGTGAATCAATAACAAAAAACAGAAATAACTATAGTCACCATTGTTTTCAGTCTGTGAGCCTATATGTTCATCAAATATTTAGATTCTGAAATTAAGAATTGCTCCTGAAAAAATTACCCCGTGGAGAAAATCTTATAGCCATGCGTTAGCTCGAAGTTGTTAATATTGCCCAAGAAAAAGGGAATTGTGAGGCAGCCAGGAAATCAACATTATACAGTCAAGTGAATGAAGGTGTCCAAGATATTTACACCCAAAGAAATGTGCAACAATGGGGCTAAGGAGATGGTTCTGAGCCAAGGAAAGTTCTTGAGTGGGTTTTTTCATTGTGATTGAAAGGAAATAGTGTTGACCAATAGTGTTTTGTTTAAGGCAAAATTGATTGCAGAAGATGACCAAATAGAAAATTGTAAAACTTATCCTTCGCTTTAGCTCTATGTAAAGAAATACATTTTTCATTTTGTTCATCCTCCAGTGTTAGGTACAATTGCAAAATGACTGGGAAGCCTTAGTCAAGTAATGTAGACATTACATAAAAGAAAATTTGCATAATGTGTATCCTGCTCATATTGGCAGTATGGTTGAAGTTCCTGTCAGAATTAATATCCCTAGTTGGAAGACTTTGTTTTAAAGGGGCATGAGAAGTTCCCATAGCTACAACCTGAATATTACTTTAGTGCTAAGTGTGCTTTCCAGAGCTTCCACCCTACTTTTCTTCCTTCCATCCACTACTTTGTTTGTCTAAAAGAGAAAAACATTGTGTGAAGGAAACTTTGTAAAATTCATTTTGATTGCTTCAAGTAGGAAGGGATGAATCAATCAAGATATTGAAAGTGTGTGTTGAAGGTGTTTGGAAACAAAAGAAGCCTTTTAAATCCCAAATCTTTTTTAATAATTCATTCTTGCCTTGCATGTGTTAGTGATGATGCTATAGGGTTGGTATGCAAGCAATTATTCTGGGTGGATTAACAACAAAGATTAAGCAACTGGAATTATCCATGGATAGGTCTTTGAAGTTGTGCTTGAGATTGGAGAAGTGGATTATGTCTGGAAATAAAAGCTATAGCAAATCTGTAAAATAAAAAGGTTAAAGATATCATTTGAAGAAATATGCAAATCGATACTTGAAAGTTGGCATTATACAGGTATGAAGAAGTCCTTCTGAAAAAATGGGTTTTAAAAATTATTATTAGGTGATAATATAATTAGGTAACAGATACTTCAACACCTGAGAAGATGATTAAAGGTTAATTTCAGAAAACAAACTCATTGATGTATGTGAAGAAATTATAAATGTCATTAGGTCATTTTATGTTGATTCAGATAAAGGCTTTCATAGTTTTCAGGGAATTTATACAAACATGCAATATTGTTGCACAGTGCAGCAGAAGTTCTTTTGTTTTTCATATCAATCTGATTTTTCTTTTTTTATAATTATGTATTGTTATAATATTTATGATTAATACTATCATAATAATATATATTTATTTGTCCAGCAGACACATTGTACAATGCTGAGAATGCATGACAGGTCAGTGGGATGTAGATCACATTATTTCCAAATAACGTTATTCCTGATAATGTTATACTATAACAAAACCTAGGTCATGATAACAAAACATTTTAAGTGGAAAAGAAAAGTTTTTTTTTCAAATATTATCAATTATTTCCAAATAGAAATACGAATACAGCGATGACAGGAAACTGATATTCACTTAAGTTTTAAATAGATATTCATTTACTCTATAGTAACACTCATCAACTAGATATGCAAGTAAATTCTTCTTGAATGGTGAAATTCTTGTGTCACTTTGTAAAAGGTTAGGCAGATTATTAATCAATGTTGTGTCCATTGATTAATGCCCATTGATGATTGTATGAAACTACAAGTAAAAGTATACTATTGAATTTATACTACGGGAAAATTTATTCAAATATAACCTATAGTATAATATTATAAGGATCAGCTGCTATCTCTCAAACCATCTTTAAAATGCAAAAGAAAGCCATTAGAATAATTACCAGGGAACCTCACAATGCCCCATCAAGGCCTATTTTCCATGAATTAAAATTGCTACCACTCCCGTGCATATACATTATGTTCTTAATTTTGTATATTAGAAATAACATTGGAAACTATTCTCTTAACTCTGCCTATCATCATCACTACACCAGAGGAAGGAACAACATCCATTATGGGAATATTAGAACTAAAGCATTGAAATTAGGACCCAATGAAATGGGCATCAGATTATATAACAAACTACCCAAAAGTATAAAGGAAACTAAGGGAACTGCTGCATTCAGGCATAAATTAAAAAGATATCTACAACGCAATATGTTCTACTCGGTTGATGAATATCTCAACAACATTCCTGACTAGAAGGTTTATACTCTTTGTTTATAGCAATTGTCATGGTCTGATTCATGTTGGTTATTCAATTATTGCCTTAATTGATATTTCAAGTGCATGTAAGAGCCAATGTTCATGGCGTTATGTCATATATTATGTAACTGTGAGCACCATTTCATTTCTTTGTGTCTTAATTAGAGCCTGTGTCTTTGCTCCTTATTGACGTGCCTTATATCATGTACATACACCATCCACCCAGTATTTTGCATTGTGATCTCTGGGCAAATAAAAAGTAATAATAATAATTGACCCTTCTGCTACCACGTACATGTTTGTTGTTTTCACCTGCATATCTTAACTTCTTCTGGTATTGTGGCAGTGATAACTGTTATTCATTTTAAAGTCAATCTTGTTTTTCTTAGCATAAGTCACATGTTTTGATATATACACAAGGTGCACTTTATATTCCTAAATATATAATAGAGCTGAGCATAGGTAACTTAATCTGAGATTTTTTAGTTTTTCATTGTATAATGTTCAATGCTTTTTTTGTTGACTATAAACTTTTTTGGATACATAATAGATGCTTAATTGCAAAATGTTGTACTTCATAAATAACACAGTTTTGAATGAAATTTATTATTGCCAAAATTGAAAACATAATCAGGATTTTGGCCAATTTTCTTGTAATTTTTTTAATTCTATCTTGATTATCGTTTAATCAGTAATTTTGGCTATGTAATTCTAGTGTTTTTTTACTTCAATAATACTGAAATGCTGAATCAATTCTTATTTTAGGAATGTGAGTGAAAGACATTTGGGCCAGATAAAAAAAGTGTTTCCTGAGGCTTTTGAGTACAAGTATGAGAGAGTCAACCAGCTCACAGTATCAACTGCCAAAGCTGAGCGCTATGATCTTGTAATTACACCTCTTTTTAAACCAACAGATGATGGTAAATCAATATCTTCCTATTTTAATCTTATTTTTTTGTACTATTCTTAATTATATTTCATCAGGGTGGCCACTCAGCTGGAACAGCTGTGAAAAGTTTGGTATAACTCGATTTATGCCAAGTATTGGGAACAAATGCGAAAAGTGATGGCGTTGTTCCATTTTAATTTTTCCATTATTATTATTATTGGTATTCTACTGATTATGGTAAGTTTTCGATGGACACATCCTAAACAATTGTACAAAAATACATTTACTTGCCTCCCAACAAAAAGCACAACTCAACATTGGAGACTACAGTGAGACCCTCTACATCTCAGTATACTTCTTACCTCTGTTCATTCCATCCAAAATGCCTATCCTATTTCTTCCCTCCTCGTTTACCTGACATTCTCCCCTCTATCACAGTCTTCAATATTGCATTGCCTGTCAGTATGCTCTGCATCTATTTGTTCTGTCTCCTTATGATTTCTCCCAACACCCTCTCCTGCCCCATTATTCCCAGCGCTTCCTCTTTATTGTTCCTTTCCATCCACTTCACCTTCTCGGCACCCACTTTTGAAAAGCCTCCAATATGCTCTTTTATCCTGCTTTCATTACTGATTTCTTGCCCTACATAACCATGATCCATATTAAAGTGTTGACAATCCTTTTATAAACCTCCTTAACTTCCCTGTCATCAAGTCCATCCTTCTTGTGAAAGATTCTTTGCCCAATGCAATTCTTCTCCTAATGTTCCCACTACTTTGACCGTTATGCTCCAAAACACTTCTGAGACACGTAAAATGTTTTACCTG
Source organism: Hetaerina titia (assembly GCA_037158775.1). Taxonomy (NCBI): domain Eukaryota; kingdom Metazoa; phylum Arthropoda; class Insecta; order Odonata; family Calopterygidae; genus Hetaerina; species Hetaerina titia. The sequence goes on from CM073776.1 coordinate 98,563,355, forward strand.
TTCTAGGTTTTGCCCTCCTAGTTTTACGTTTAACTTAGTTTTTCTCTTCCAAAAGCTATATAACCTTAGTTTTGTTTAAATTTACTCTCATCCCCTACCTATCACACTAACTTTCCATTGAACTCAGCAATGCTTGCAATTCCTTGGCTGTCTGACAAACTAAAACTTAATCTGGATGAAGTTTTCTCGGGTCTTCCACCGGGTCAGGGGTTCCATGTTGGCCGACGTTTCGATGCCCGACTCGTGCATCGTCCTCAGGGTTGATGATTGCCACTCTGTTTTTGGCCGTCTTATATACCTGCGCTCTCGGGTTCAGGTGGCTTCTGATTGGTCGCCGGGTCGTTGTGCTCTGTGCCTTTCTCTTTTTACCTCCAATAGCACGGGTTTCCATGTGTTGCTGAGAGAATAACCGGAATCCCTATTGAAATTCCGCTCTGCCATTTTAATTTCGATGGATTCTTTAATGATGCGGTCCCAGTAACCACCGGCGCGGGCAAGTAGCTTGGTCTCGTTGAAATTAATTGAGTGATCCATCTCGACGCTGTGTTCGGCGATGGCAGATTTTTCCAGCTGCCCTAGGCATAGGTGTCTTTTATGCTCCTTTAACCTGGTCTCGATGGTCCGACCCGTCTCTCCAATGTAGACATCTCCGCAGGAACACGGGACTTGGTATATCCCTGGTGTCTTTAGGCCGATTGGGTCCTTTGCTCTGACAAGTAAATTTCTAATTTTCCCCGGTGGTTTATGGATTGCCTCGATTTTATGCCTCGCTAGTATCCTGGATATTTTTCCGGAGATCGAGGCGACGTACGGCAAGCAGACCCTGGCTAATGGTTTTTGCCCCAATATATCCTTCACCATGGAATTGGAAATCGACGGCAAACTCCCTTTCCTCGATATCCTGGTCCAAAGTAAGAGTTGGCTTTTTGGTGAGTGGTTGGCATTTTGAACTTTTTTAGTTCTAATTGCAGAATGTGTTTTGCATAGACCACCATACAGACATATTAGTGTAAAAGCCACTCAAATCTTCTCATTTTCCTCCCAATCTTAAGTAACCATTTGACCGACCAACTCCCTTTCATCATTGTCCATGTTGGAAGCTTCCTGGGGGAAGCTACCTGGCCTTAACTCATCCTCATTACAGCCTCTCATCATCCTGCATCAGCATTAGGCCTTGCCACCTAGGCAGTGCAGGAAGTATTCTTGCCATATTATCTGTAGTGTAATAAATATGTAGTACCAATAGCTGGAAAAATTGGCATAAACTCTTTGATGTAGCCAGGCAAAACTATTTTGCTGAAATAAATCATGTGTTTCATGAAGTTTGAGTAGTTCTATGTGATGAGTTTGATGGATTGGATCTACAAACTGTTGTAATTCAAAGGCAACCGTCTCAGCAGGAATGATGTGAATACTGAGAAAGACAAAGTCCCAGTCAAGTCACTAAGTAACAAATTGCAATGCATTTAATATGTATAAACATTTAAAACAAAGTAGTAATTCAAATTCATAAATCTTAGTTTTGGAATTCATATCGACATTTTCTGCTGAAGTCCTTTTATGAGTAGTCAATGTTAAGTGCCAATGGTTACTCCAGATCTGTTAATGGATGTTTTAGATACCCCTTGTTTATTACTTCTTGATTTTCCACAGCAGCAGCATGGATGTGCAAGCTTCAATAATTTGAAATACTAAGTTTTCAGATGTAAAATTGTCCTTTGAGATTCTGACCAGGTTTCTTTGCACTTGCCAAATGATGCTCAGACAGATAGTGAGTGGAGACTGTTTCTTCTGCTGAACTGCATCCTGGCTCCAAAATGCCCTCATCCTCGAGTTTTTTAACACTATTTCTTCTTTACCTTTCTCAATAAATAGTGTATGCACTGAGTAGCATTGTGCAACTCTTTGTTTCCTGCAAAGAGTTATCATGCAGAGGAATTATTAGGAAGAGGTCTGGAATCGTGCTGTCAGAAAAGACTGACCACCCTGTTCTTAATTGTTTTTATGATTGAAATGTGATGGTAGAGTAATTCACTCAGTTGACGTTGCTAAATGTAGAGACAACAGAGTTAACAATGGTGCCTTATTGTTTCATGAAAAATCAGATTTACCCTTTTTGTTGTTCTTTTAGTGCAGAAGGATGATCCGATGAGCATGACACCATCTGTGCTGCTTGAACGAAGGCATCAGTTCCAAAACTGTCTTTTAGAGCTTGTGAAGAATCATCATGAGGTAATTATAAACATATCATTAATTTTAACTATTTTTAAGGGCAAGGTTTAAGTTTGATTTCTTTGTAATGGAGTAATTTAAGATTTACAAGGTGTGATCAAACCAAGACTGGACTGATTTTATTCTGTGCAAACAATTCCAAGGATCGAAACAAGACACAGTGCACTGTCTAGCGACACATCTGACTACTAAAACAAGAGTTGTTGTGTTTGTTTACGTTGAGTCTTTACGCAGCAGCAGCGGTTCGTGTCTTAACCTGTTTGTCGCCGTGTGCAACGGCAGCAATGAAGGAGCTGGAGGATCAGCATGTGTGCGTGAAATTTTGTTTCAAACTTGGCAAAAGTGCTATGGAATGATTCAGCAAGCCTTTGTTAATGAAGCGATGAGTCAAAGCCAGTGTTTTGAGTGGTGCAGTTGTTTTAAATCGGGCAGAACTTCTGCAGATGAAGATTCGCGAACGGGGTGGACTTTCACTTCGACAGACCGCGAACATGTCAAATTGGTGAACGATTTGGTGGGGGCAATTCACCATTTAACTGTTAGGGCTTTAGCTGAGGAAGTGAACATTAGTTTTGGATCCTGTCAGAAAATTTTGACAGACATTTTGGGCATGACACTCGTTGCATCAACATTCGTCCCCCAGGTGCTGACTGATGAACAGAGACAAACGTGTGGACATTAGTCAGGAACTCCTGAATCAAGCCAATGCCGACCCAGAGTTTCTTAAAACCGTCGTAACCAGTGACGAAACCTGGGTTTACAGGATGTTGAGGCAAAGGCCTAGTCTTCCAAGTGGAAAGGTCGCATGTCCCGGTCCAATGTGAAGGTCATGCTGGTGTGTTTCTTCGATTGGCAGGGGCTGATTCATTATGAATATGTCCCTCAAGGTCAAACCGTCAACGAAGATTGCTACTTAAAGGTTATGAAGAGGCTGAGGGTCGCAGTGAACCAAAAGAGACCATACATGTGGAGAAACGATAAATGGCATTTCCACCACGATAACACACCAGCTCACATGGCACTGATCATGGCAGAGTTTTTTGCCAGAACCGGAACTTCCGTGAACCTGCAGCCACCCTAATCTCCAGATGTGGCTCCATCAGACTGTTTTTTGTTTCCAAAGTTAAAATCACGCCAATTTGACCATTGCAGACATTAAAACTAATTGTATGGCCGACCTGAAGAGAATCCCTAAGGTGGTTTACCAGGCAGCGTTTGAGAGCTGGAAGAAACAATGGTAAAGGTGTGTTGTCAACATAGGCATGTACTTTGAGGGCAACAAGTTAGATTAAGCTGTATCCGTTGAAATAAACAAGTTATAAAATCAGTCCTGCCTTTTTTGATCACACCTTGATATGCCCTTAAAAAGAAAAGCTAATGCGGGAGTAGATAATGCCACAGCACTTATTTTTGGCATTGTATTCATAATTAATTTGAAGCAATTCTTTTTATGAAAAATGCTTTAGAAAATATAGCCATGATGATACTTGCCTATAAAGAAGTCCTCAGACCAGATTGAAGAGGAGAGAGGTTTGAAGATCATCACTGTTTCCATATGTGCTGCTTCCATACTAGCAGCTCTCTGCTTGAATTACTCTAGCCAGATTTCATTCTCCAAAATCCTTGGAATGTGTCTGAAGGAATGCTCTTACTCTTTTTCCTTAGACTTGAGTAATTTTGTCAACATACATTATAACCAAGGAAAAGAACTTTTAAGTTCAGGTCTGTTTATAAATTAGCTCTTCATGGAAGGCACTGTAGAAAAAGAATCATCATACACCGTTTTCTAACCCTCATCTTATCTGCCTTTGAGAGTGTGAGGTCTCGGGGTAAATATGGACCTTAGTTCAAGGTCATCAACAGGGTGTCTGCTTTCATAGAAAATCTAATGGAAAATGAAAAGAAGTTTCACTCTTCTGGAAAAGTCAAGGAATTTTGAAGGTACTCTAGAAAAATCAGCATTTGACAGTTTTTACTTGTCATTTTGGTGATGCATACATATTCACATTCCTGTTATTTACAAGATACTTTCGAGATATGGAAGTTATGCTTCACACCAAGGCATCTGTTCTTTTGTAACCCCTGCCAGACTAGACCCTTTGTTGAGAGATTGCATTGAACTTCCTCAAATTTTAGGGCATCGAGTGATGGATGCTCTTTTGAAAATAAGGACCTGAAACATTGTTCTTGAAAAATATTTGTTTTGTTATTGTTTTTATTGTGGCACCCTTATGTTTGTGATTTTTAAAACTTAGATAAAATATTTCATTTTGTTCCTCAGATTTCTAGTTGTCAAGAAGTGATATCCTTCAGCTTCTGTGAGATTTTCAGATGTCTTTTAGTTTGATGAAAATAAATTTTCAATGAGACTGCAAAAAACTCCACATTAAAACTTAAATTCGATAGGGTGAAAGTTTTTTTGAAATCGAAACACACATGACAACACCATCTACCAATCTGGTGACAAACAATGGACTCATTCACATCTACATAAATACCCTGCGAGCCACCAAAATTGGTGTGTCGCAGGGGGTGTAGCACCAGGAGGAAAGGGTAAGGGATGAGGGGGTTGGGGTTTTTCAAATAGGTGGGGGGAAACCTTTAACAAAAAAATATGAATATAAATATATATATACATATGTATTGATATCTGTTCCTAACTCCTCTTGATAAAGGTGGTTGCACCACCGAAAATTCAAGACCCAGTGAGTCCCTATTTTATGTTTCAGCTTCTGTATTTGTGTCGTCTTGTCCATTTACATTACATATTCCTTTTTATATAATATATATTACATTATATATATGTATGGAAAAACATATGAAAAAAATATATATGCATATATACATACCTATATATATTACATAATATAAAAATTACATTATATTTATATAGCATTATATATATATATGTATGTGTGTGTATATATATATATATATATATATATATTCAAACATAGAAATAGGTATAAGGAAACTGGATAGGAAAACACATAAAAGGCGAACACAGGACATGTGAGGAAGGTGGTTTTTGAGCAGATCACGAAAGTAAAAATATATCCTTAACCGGGATTTGAACACTGGACCTTCCACTTGCCTTCGTATTTGAATGTGTATCTGGCCAATGTGGCTCATCTCTTCTTCTGGCTATGCGTGCCACGAAATGTACTGTTCCTATTCTATATGATACTATATGCTTTCTAACCAACTGTCCTCTCTTCTTGTGGGTATTGTCTATTTCTCCTTTGGTGGGTGGAACAGCTCCCTAAAGCCTTCCTTTGGCAAATGATTCGGAGCACTTGGGCGTCTAAAAATATCGCAGAACTCAGGGTAAATTAAGTTTCCTTGGTGGTGTAACTGGTAGCACGTCCGCCCGGCTTTTATATATCCGTCCGTCCGGCGATTATATATATATATATATATATATATATATATATATATATATATATATATATATATATATATATATATAACTTAGACAGTAACACACAGCACGAGAACACATAAAAAGAACACTCACAATAATATCTTGATAATTTCGATGGACTCCAGCTCCGTCTTCTTCGGAAGATAAGATATGACTGAGGAAAAGGGTACGTGATGCAGAGAGAGTAAAGGACGAGGGAGAGGGGAAAAACAGGTAGTGGGGGAGGGGTGAAGGAGGGGTATGTGGAGGGGGAGAAAGCGGAGCGGAGAACAGGTGGTGGAAGAGGGGTGAAGGAGGAGGTTATGGAGGGGGAAAGGGCGGCCAGAGGGGAGCAGAGATGGAATAAGGAGGATGCGGAAATAGTAACAAGCGACACAGAAAACTAACAATTCATCCACAGATACCACAACACCCATGACCAAGGTATCAACTCATAAAGTCATCATAAGGGCTTGACAAGTGAAAACCCAGAACAAGGATGACAAAATGTATGCGGATGAATAAATTGTCCACCCACCTTGTAAGAAACAAATCCACCTCTATCCACCCCCCCCCCCCCAACCATTTAGTGAACGACATTGAGACCTGGATGTTGATAGGCTTTACACAGCCATATAAATGCTAATTCCATTGTTTGTAATTTTATAGGGTTATCGGATGGGGGAAGGGATGCTAGCACGGAAACATTGTAACAGTGGTTGAAGTGGGTGTTGTGGTGGGAGGCATGTTTTGGGGTGGGAAGATCCGCGGATGGGGAAGAGGGATTACATGAGGCACGATGATTGTTCACCCTGAGGTTCAGGGGTGTAGAGCACTGGCCTATATAAAATGCCGGGCAGAGTTTGCAAGTAAGAAGATAGATTACATTCTGAGATGTGCATGAGGAGTGGGGGAAGGGCGGGAGAGAGTTAAAAGGTGGGATGGAGAGGGGTGGAGTGGTGAAAATAGGACAAGTTTTGCATCTTGCTCGCAATCACGGAGTGGGTGTGATTCTGGGGGTCGGAGGGGATATGGAAAGAGGCTTGGTGGATTTGAGGAGATCTGATAGGTTGGCGGGCCGTTTGATGGTAACATACATATTGGTACATGGGTGAGCTCATCACCTACTAAACCGACCTTCGGGTTGATTACTGTGTTTATGGTTTTATACATGTGTGTATATATATATACACACATGTATAAAACCATAAACACAGTAATCAACCCAAAGGTCGGTTTAGTAGGTGATGAGCTCACCCATGTACCAAGCCCGACGGCATATGAATATTCACACATCAGGGTAGGGGGGCCAGTTCCTTTCCCTGTGCCGGTTATGGTTTCCCAGGAAGACCTGGTACCCGAAAAATCAACTAGCTTGGGTGGAGCTGCAGGTGCCCAAAGTGCCTTGCCCGGGAATCGAACCCGGGACCCACCGGTCAGTAGTCCAATGCTCTACCCATTAGACTACTGCGACCCATATACATGTATATACAAATAAAAATAGTTATGCATCTATAGAAATATATATTATTGTACATATTCATTCACATTGAAATAGAGATAAGGAAATGGTTAAGGAACACACATAAAGGACGAACACAAGAGAGGTGGGGAAGGTGGATTTGAGCAGATCAAAAATGTAAAAATATTTTCATCGACCGGGACTTGAACGCCGCGTCTCTCCACTTGCGGGCGGATGCTCTAACCACTTGAGCTATCGAGAAAATGTGCTTTACACAGAAATCTGCGATCTTATAAAGTGCCAAAGTGCTCCGAATCCTTGCCTAGGAGATGGCGTTAGGGAGCTGTTACACCCATCAAAGCAGAAATAGACAAACACAAAAGGGGAATGGACAGTAGGTTAGCAAGCATACAACATCATAAAGGATATGAACGGTGCATTTCATGGCACGCATAGTCAGAAGAAGAGACGAGCCACATTGGCCAAATACACATTCAAACACAAAATCCTAGAGGATATAATCGTGTGTGTTCCTGTAGGGAAACATTTGATAGTGATGTGGGATTGGAATGCGACGGTAGGCGAAGGAAGAGATGGTGATCGAATAGGGAACTATGGTTTGGGCACAAGGAATGGCCACAGGGAGAAAGCAATTGAGTTCTGCAGGAGACAGGAGTTAGTCATCACCAAAAATGGTTAAGAAACCACATTAGGCGTACATGGAAAATGCCAGATGACTAAGAAAGGTATCAGTTAGATTCTATTATGGTTAGGCACAGGTTTAGGAACAGTGTGATAAATTCGCACAGTTTCCCAGGAGCGGATGCGGACTCAGACCACAATTTAGTTGTTATGAAATGTAACGTCCGTTTCAAAAAGATAAGGCAAGGGCGGTGGGTTAGGAAATGGAATGTAGAAGCATTAAATGGATTAACGAGGAAGGAGTATTAGCAGGCTGTAGAGAAAATGATGGATGATGGTAAAGAAGTGAGTACTATCGAAGAAAAATGAGAATGAATCAAGCAAGGGATATCGGAAGCCGCAAAAGACACTACAGGAACCATTAACGGGAAAAGGATAAGGAAACCATGGGTAACGGATGAGATGATTACAAAAATGGATGAGATAAGGAAATGGAAGAATGTAGACACAGAGTTAGGAAATTAAGTGCAAATAGTGGGACAATAGATTGAGATGGGCCACGAATAAAGCAAAAGAATCATGGTAAAAAATGCAATACTAGGATATGGAAAGTTTACAGAGGACGGGTGAGATTAGTGCGCTATACTACAAGGTTAAGTTATTATTGGGAGGTAAGAAGTGAAGATCTGGGCTAACAGTTAAAGATAAGTGGGGTAATATAATAGTTGAACCAGAAAAGATCCAAGAGAGATGGAAGGAATATATAGAAGCACTGTATGGTAAAGAACTTAGGCCGACAAGGTTAGACATAGAAAAGGAACATGACGTAGAAGAAGATAGCTAAGTCCAGACAAACTCGACGATGAAATAGAAAGGGCATTAAGGGAGATGATACCAAACAATGCCGTTGGGGTACACAACATTCCTACAGAACTATTAAAAAATGTTTAGGAAAATGTGGGAGGAAGACTCTACATGGACTTATTCGTAGTATCTATGAGGAAGGAATCTGGCCAGAAGACTTTGTAAGATCAGTGTTAGTTCCCATTCTGAAAAAGGTAAAGGCAACATCATGTGAGGACTACAGGACAATAAGTTTGATATCTCACCCAGCTGAATTTGTTTTCAGGATCATCAGCAAAAGGATAGAGAGTGAGGTAAATGATTACTTAGGGGAAGATCAGTTTGGGTTTAGGAAGGGAAGAGATACGCATGATGCCATTGCAGTAATGAGATCACTCATCGAGAGGAATATAGAATACAATCAGGACGTATTTGCCTGTTTTGTAGATTTCGAAAAAGCGTTTGATAGAGTGAATTGGGAAAAATTAATGCATGTGTTGCAGAAAATAGAAATGGATTGGAGGGACAGGAGACTGATCCGCAACCTGTACATGTCTCAGACTGCTCAAGTGTGAGTGAGGAACGAAGAGTCTGGATGGGCAGCGTTAGGAAGAGGTGTAAGGCAGGGTTGCCCATTGTCACCGGTGCTGTTCAACGTATATGTGGAGGAAATGATTAAAGAGACATGGGAAGAACTGGAGGTAGGAATGAAAGTCCGAGGGGAATTCGTAAAATCGGTTAGGTTTGCTCATGACCAAACATTAGTTGCTCGGTCAGCCAAGGGGTTGCGAGCATTGCTGAGTGGATTGGAGGTTCAGTGCAATAGATATGGAATGGGAATCAATATTAATTCCCCCTCATGCAAGACCCAATTATGATTATTCACGCATGACTTTTATCAGGTGAATGTGGTAGGCAAGTGGATGCGATCTTTTTAGATTTTCAAAAGGCATTTGATAAGGTTCCACATGGTAAACTCATCCATAAATTAAAGGTTGCAGGTATACATAAGGGCACAATAAATTGGGTTGAAGACTTCCTTTCAGAGCGGGAACAGCAGGTAGTCCTTTACGGCGCTAGTTCCGACAACGTACGAGTCACCTCGGGGGTTCCTCAGGGAAGTGTTATCGGGCCGTTACTACTCTTCACTTTAGTTAACAATTTGAACTGCCAAGTGATAAGTAAGATAAGGATGTTCGCGGATGACACAGTGATTTATCGGGAGATATCTGGGGATGAGGAATAAGTTTTAACTCTAGCACGTGATTTAGATTGCATTAATGAATGGTGTTCAAAATGAGGATTGCCTTTCAATCTTAATAAATGTTCATGGTAAATTTCTTTAAAAGATCCATGGGATTCGTTTACAAATTAACTGGAGTTGATCTTGAAGTAGTTGATACGGTGAAATACTTAGTTGTTACATTCACTAAATACAACTTGGTGGACCCATATACGTAAAGTCTGCGAACAAGCATATAAAAAAATTAGGATTTATTAGACGCATTGTCGGCAGAAGTGACTCCAAGGTCAAGGAACGTTGTTGTTACGCTCTTGTAAGGCCCCATTTAAAATATGCATGTAGCGTATGGGATCCGAGTGAAAAAGGCCTCATTTGGGATATTGAGAAGGTCCAACGCCGGGCAGCTCATTTCGTGGAAAACTGTTACGATAGAACGAAAAGCGTCACTGAAATGCTTATGGAGTTGGGATGGGAATCATTGGAAGAAAGACGACTCAATGCTAGGTTGAACTTACTAAATAAATTCAGATCCGCATGTTTCAGCACCGAGGTCTCGAAAATTACTCCAACATACATTGGTCGCTTGGATAATGTGTACAAAATTCGGGAAATAGATGCCAGAACTAGCAGACTCAAGGACTCCTTCTTCCGACGGACAATGCGGGATAACAACTGTAGGGTTACACTCGTTGATAACAAAAATCCCACTTGTCACCCTCAGCGTCTAGGTAACAATTAGTTATACTCAATTGCATGCACTTTCACTAACCTCCTGTGTGTTGTTGTCAAAGCCCTTCCCGCATGACCGCATTGGAATGCCATTGAGTAGTGTGGTGCTCTTTACAGTATTGTTTGCTCTGCTTTTGGTACCCTAAATTTCCCCTTCCATCCCTTGTCCCTCTCCGTGGGGAGCTCTCCTTCTGCCTGCAGCGTTGGGCCAAATTCCTCACCTTGGGTAGGAGAGCGTTTTATGTTGCACGTTCTTGTGGTGGTGGTATTTTGCCTAGCTACTTACTGAAATCTAGCTTGCACGTTCTTGGATAAATTTCTTGCTGCATCCTAAGGTACCATTATTTGTTATAAATAAGCATATGTACTTGAATGATTGTGGGGTGAAGGGAAGTAGATGTGTATTTTTATGCATGTAAGATGGTGGGATGTTTCTATGAATGTATGCACCTCTGTGAATTTGGGTTTCCATGTATGTGTTGGTTTTGAATGCAGTTTTTCTTTTTTCCCTTTTTTGGGTGGTGACCTAACACCCCCTGCCACATGACCTTGCGGCAGCTTGCAGGGTATTATGTAGATGTAGATTAATAAAACAAAGGTTATGTGATTTGCCAGAAAGAAAAAGGCCAAGCTAAACATTAATATAGGAGGGGAAAAAATAGAGCAGGTAGAACAGTTTATGTATCTCGTAAGTGTTTTGGACCAACACGGTCAAAGTATTATGGGTGTAAGGAGAAGAATTGCACTGGGCAAAGAGACTATCACAAGGAGGGAGTTGATGATGTGGACGTTGAGTGGAGATGTTAAGACAAGACTCGTAAAAACACTGATATGGAGCATAGCTATGTACGGCGCAGAAATGTGGTCACTGAAGCAGGAGGATAGACATAGATTGGAGGCTTTTGAAACGAGGGTGTGGAGAAGAATGGAGAAGGTGAAATGGACTGAAAGGAAAACAAATGAGGAAGTACTGGATATGGTGGGTGAGGAGAGGGGTTTGTTGAGAGAAATCCTATGGAGGCAGGAAAAATGGATGAAAGGCATATTGAGCGGTAGTGGAATGTTGAAGAAGGTAATAGAGGGGAGAATGTTAGGCAAGCGAGGAAAGGGCAGGAACAGGATAGGGATGTTGGACAGGATGAAGGGAGGAAAGAAGTATACAGAGATGAAGAGGGACCTGATGTGGATTAGGTTGCTGGATTGGGTTTTGTTTGGAGTTAGAAAATGTTTATATGATAGTTGTGTCCATCCAAAAACCTACCTTAACCAGTAGATTGCCTAAAAAATATATCTATCTATCTCAACGTGCAGTCCCTAACCTGTACATTAATTCCTATGGTGGTGAGCTGACTCCTGGGGGATTTTGACTACAAGCATTCTGGTCTCTTACCATTCCATGAAAAAATGACATTTTAAACCTGTCAGTCTTACTGTCTATCTCTGTAATCTTGTGTTCGTGATCCTTCCGACCATAATACGTTGGGGTTTGTATTATATTCTTGATGTCATCAGAAAAGGGCCCATCTTTAAATGTTTTAATAAGTTTAATCTATATTGTAAACGCTGCTGCGTGAGAGAATGCCAACCTAAATTGTCTAGCAAAGTGGATACGCTGCTGCGTTGGTCATAACAATGTTTGACAAATCTAGCCCCCCCCGCTGAACTCAATCTAATTCTGAAATCTAATTTATGTTTTGAGGATCCCATATACTGGCAGCATACTCTAGCTGGGGCTTGCACAAGGCAAGGAAACATCGTTCTTTCACTTTTTCGTCGCATTTACCTAGCACTCTTTTCACAAATCCCAATTTTTTATTAGCACGACCGTATATTTCTCGTATGTGTTTTCCCCAGGACAGATCGTGAGTAATTGTTACACCCAAATATTTAAGGAATCTACCCTTGCGATTGTGGTTTGTTTCACTTTGTAACTATAAGGGAGGGAATTACTCTTTTTCCAATAATGTATTACTAAGCATTTTTTAAAATTTAATTCAAATTGCCTTTTGTCACACCAATTTTGAATTGCACCTAGGTCATTGGCTAGCATTACTCGGTCTTCATCTACATCTACATAAATCCCCTGCCAGCCACCAAAAAAGGTGTGTGGCAGGGGATGTAGCATCAGGAGGAAAGGGTAATTCGTGGTAGGGTAATACCGGGAGGAAGGTCTTTGTGACTTTGAATGTCCCCATAAATTACTGCATCATCGGTGAAAAGACAGCTTGCTATTAACTACGGTACTGAGGTCATTTATGTAAATGAGAAATAGGAGGGGGCCTGTGACATTTCCTTGTGGTACACCCTACGTGACCTTGACAGTATCGGATGATACACCATCCAGGACAACTGTTTGGACACGATCACTTAAGAATTGTTTAATCCAGTTAATAATACTCTGGTGTATTCCAAATTCGCGAGTATGAGGGACCACCAGACTTGGACAAAACAAATGCATCATTTGTCTTAACTGAATACCTAATAATAAATGTGTTGATTATTGGATCTGAAATCATCTTTGCTGACCCCGGTGCTAGTGGGATAACGCCCTCGTCTGCCAATCCAAAGGTCACGGGTTCGATTCCCACCAGGGTGGGATTTTTTCCACCTGGGGCTTGGGTGCTGTTTTCGGACCAAGGAGAATAAATAAATTAATAAAGTGTGTGTCTAAACAAAAATGCTAGCATATGTGTAATTCATGTCAAAATATTTTTTTATTACTTTCTGACCTTCACATTGGACTTCTAACAATACAATAAAAATAGGACCAATTACAAACACCGAAGCCCCAGATGGAGAAAAACCCACCTAAAAGGGAATCGAACCTACGATCTCTGAGTTGGCTGGCGAGGAAAAAACCCTGCCACCACTAGGGCTATAGTTATCATCAATTTTTATGCATTTATTATTTTGTCAATTATTACTGCAAATGGCATCAACATAAGTAGCACTTTTTAAAATAAATCCTTTAATTCCTACCAAAATATAGCCTGAGTTATCTGTGAACCTTTTTCATTGGTAAAATTAGGATGAGAATATAACTTCTGTTGTAAAAGATAATTAATGAAGAAAAGTGAATCATAATAAACTTGGTAAGTTACACTGATTTTTATTTTTAAAACGTCTGGCTTCGTCGACATCATGAGGTTTGACGACCTCATCATGAGGTGTTGTAGACTATTTGAAAAAACTGGTCAATTTTAAAATAAAAATCAGTGGACCTGACAAAGTTATTATTATTCTTTTTTTATCATGAAGTTCCATCAAGTTGAGCCGAAAACCATAGAATTCATATTTAATGAATTTGGGGTACCTAAACATTTTGAACCCCCTCAACCTTAAATGTTAAATTAGTGCTATGCAGTTGTGTGTAAGGTAATGTTTAAGCTACCAAAGAGGTAGCTTAAACTGCAATCTATCTCTGCAATGAATAACTTTTCCTTCATCAGAAATTTGAGTGTGATGGATGAAATAGTTTTATAGTGATTCTGGCCAGCATGCAGAGGGATTTTTTCAGATCAGTAGCCACCATTTCTAATCTGCTGAATTAGAGCAAAGTTGCAAGATTTGGAAGAGCTTACGTTATTCCCGATTGCTTTGTCTTAGTATCTGCTCCATTTTGAGGTCCCTTGCTCAGTGTGGAGGAGTGCACATGCTGACAGGTGACTTTCTCATTGTGTTCCTCAATGCAGCGGAACCTCACATAAAGAGCTAAAAGTCTCCCAAATAAACGACTCATTTAATTGATAGCATTTCACACAATGAGTTAAGAGTGGAGGTAAGTGCCGGAATGGTTTTGTGCCTGTTGCTTCAGTGTGTGTTTAGCATTCATTCTGCTAGTGATTACAAGTTTTTCCTAAGTTCAGTTCAGACATATTGTTAGTGACTTTTTTGTGCAAATAATTCGTTTATAGATTAAAAAATGACCCCGAAGGAAAAGCAACAAGAAGGCAGTCATAAGAGAGTAAAAATAAATTGTATAAATAAAAAGTAAAATCATTGAAAAGCAAGAATGAGGTGTGAATGTGGCTGTTCTAGCACACACTTGCAATTGGTGTGCAACAACGATTTGCACTGTCCTGTGAACAAGGGCAAAATTTAGGAGATAGATGGTTTAAAGAGAATGACAAAAATATCTAGTAACAGGCACGTATTCTCAGCAATGTTGAACAGGTACTTCTCATATGAATAAATGAAAGGCAATTGTAAGGGGATACTATTAATGAGAAAGTGATTTGTTTGAAGGCGAAAGTGATTTTTGTTGACCTCATTGAGAAGATGCCTGGATCATCAATGGCCAAAGAAGAGGTATTTGAGGGAAGCCGACAGTGGTTTGAGAAGTTCAAAGAGAAATTCAGAATTGTGCCCCATGGTAAAGTAGTTAGTTTTGACTCCAAGGCAGGAGAAAACTTCATTGGTGTTCATATGTTCTATTCTGTAGATGAATATCTCAATAATACTCACCATTATTGGGTCCCTTAATTTTAGTGTATTAATGTTCTGTGATTAAAGGATATTTGTTTGTATGCTACATAATAATGCCATTGTTAATCCCACATTTGTATCTCAATTGAGTCTAAATGCATTGCACTTCATTGTGGCATGCTTTCTATCATGTGCATACACCACCCACTTATTGTTCTCTAATATGATCTAATAAATTGTTCTCGATTGCTTAACAGGAATTCCTCCAATCTTTGGATCCCCCCATGATGGTACCAAGGGATAAATTAACTCGTTGGCATCCGGCATTTGAAGTGGACATTTTACCTGAAGTTGATCCTGCAGAGATTCCTCAGCCTCCAAATGCACCCGATAAATGTTCATCTGCAAAAGATGTACTTGGTAAGTTATGCTGTGATGAATTTCTCAAAGTCATGGCTATGGTCGGTATCACCGGGCCAGTTTATCCATGCCACTGTTGCTGGATTTAATTTGTATAATGGGACTTTTTTGTATGTGGCCAGTTTCTTTGTCATGGTGTCATCTGTGAGCATGCAATTTTGCAGATGCCTTGGACAAATGCAATTTTATTGTTGAGAGCTCGGCATGAGTTAGAGAGCATCATTCTTCCTGCCTCCTTTTGATTTCTCCCAACAATCTCCCCCCTCTCCTCCCCATAAGTACATACCTAATATATTGTTACTAAAATTTGAGAAAGGCTTGATTTTTGATGTTTGCATGCTAATTGTGTAGTTACCCCTGCCACACACCATAGCGTTGGCACCATATAGAGAGATAAAAAGAGACGTTTCAGGCATGATATGGTGGAATATCATGATTAATTAAAATTGCCAATTTTCCACAAAATAAAATTTTATAAAAACGACCGGTTTCAATGTAACTACATCATCACCTTCTGGTGATGATGTAGTACATTGAAACCGGTGGTATTAATAAAATTTTATATTGTGGAAAACTGCCAATTTTAATTAATATAGAGAGATGCTGAGTGTGCCCAGCAGCACCAACCGGAACCAATCCAGTGCCCTCCATTCAGTAACTCAAGGATCTAACCGTGGGACTACTGTGCCCCAGAATGTAGAAATTATTTTGAAAGTTGAATATCAGCCTTGACAATCCTGAACATTTTATCTAGTCATCCTCTGTTTTAGGCAATGGAATCATAGCCACCAAAATTAAATTTTTGAAACAAATAGATTAATGATGTAAATTAATCATTAGGAATCAAAAACCAAGTTACACACATGGACAGAATCTTGATAGTCTTTCAAATCAAAAATTAAAAATAAAATTTCATTTGAGTTCATTTTACAACAATGTCATTTTTACGGCCAGTGGAGTTTTTTCCCCTTATTATTATTTAATGTCATTTGTGTAGTTTTGGTAATTCTTGGAACCATTACAACAATATTAGTCTTTAACCTTTTTTATGTTTCTCCTTTTTTTTTGCATTAATATTTCCTACATGTACAGTTAAACACAATAGGGTCTTCTTTGCTTGAAAACATATTTAGGTCATTCATAATAGTAAAAACAATGTGTTAGGAAGAATTAATGACAGAAATATAAATCACCAAGTTTAGTGATGCATCTCCCTGAATGGATGTGCTAGAAAAGCTTGTGCATTCTCTTATTCCATGGAGCTCGAAGCTATAGCCAAAAGAAAAATAACAACTTTGTAAATTTCATTCGAGTGTTTTAATGCATTGTCATCTTATTAAGCATTGTCATGTTATTTTGAGTTTTACTTTCCAAAAAAAATTTCCATATAATTTGGTGTTGGAGCAAAGGTATGTGGGCAAAAGAAGGCATTTTGGAATTGGACAGGAAAAGGTTTTACACATCACACACATTTGGAAACACATATTGCAGAGTCTTTTTATTTCATTTTCCTCTTAAAAAAGGTTCCATTCTGGTTACAATCCCAACTAATGACATGGCTTTCCTGGAAAGGGGAAATTAAATGTGTGGGACGAAATTAAGAAATGTCTGAGGATAGGAGGCCCAAGAAATTGGGGTGGGGGTTAAGGAAACAACAGTGAAATCGTTGTCCATCTATTTCTTGCAATCTTGTGAATTTCATGATGCACAGGGTTAGTCCGGAAAATAAGTGTACTGAGCTCAGGAAAAAAAATTTATTACACTTTTACATATCTTAAGCTAATATTCCTCAAAATAGGACCCTTGTGAGTCGATACACTTGTTCCAGCGGCGTTCCCATTCCTGGAACGCTCCCGCGAAGGCATCATCGGGAACCTCTCGAAGACACGTCGTCACGGCCTCTTTGACGGCGTCCAAAGTCCCGTATCGCGTTCCTTTCAAACTCCTCTTTATCTTCGGGAACAGAAAGAAGTCCGGTGGTGCCAAGTCCGGGCTGTAGGGCGGGTGCGGCAGCGTTGCCATGCCGTGCTTGGTCAAGAAGTCCGACACAACAAGCGCATTGTGAGATGGCGCATTGCCGTGATGCAGCCGCCAGATGATTTTGATCGCTGGCCAGACGCGGGCGACTCGTTTGCGAAGCATGTCGAGCACTTGGACGTAAAATGCAGCATTTACAGTTTGTCGTTCAGGTACAAATTCGTAGTAGACGACTCCCCTTTTGTCAAAAAAGACTTATTTGTCAAGACACTTATTTTCCGGACGAACCCTGTATATGTTGAATTGAAATGAAGAATAGGAGGGAAGCACTGACTCATTAGGACATTGAGCAATGTTCTTAGATTGCGGAATGGTCTCTAGCATCTCCGATGCATCGGGTATTCTCCTGTCATCTTCCAAGTGGAGAGGATATCTGCCACAAAGTCACTTTGATGCTTGCTACTCCGCAGATGCTTGGAAAATATGGAATGCACCTTCTTCTCCTCGAAATGCACTTTTAATATGAGTAAACTTGAGTGGGATATTCTACAGTGAACGTTTACTCGTACCTCTGTGGTGCCTCTCTTTTAAGGTTGTTGTTTTTCCTCAAGAGTCAATGAGAATCTCTTGATATTTCAGAAAAAAGTTAATGCGTGGAACTAATGGTCTAACAAATATAACTGGAAGCAAGTTTGTCTTCAGGGAACTCAGAAACCCATTCCTGTTGCCAAAACTGCAATTTTTGACGCAATTGACCTTCATTTGAAACCCTTCCTGAAGAAACTCCATTCTTCTAGACCCATGATGCTGTTCCTTCTCCAAGAGGTGGGTAACATCATAAGTCTTCCCATTAGTTTTGAGAAGGATGTCATGTCTAGTACCTCATGCAAGTTGCTGATGCTCGTTGAATTTCTGTACTCACATGCATAACACTGCTCCAAAGTTGATAGAAAGGAGTGACCTTGTTTGTCAGTTGCCCCATGTTAGTTATTCTCCTACTCTAGCATTTTTCGGCTAAGGATGGGAATTCAGGTGGTAGATAGATTATCTCCATGATCAAATTTTTTCATAGACTGCTGTGATCACCCACTGACAGGAATTGAAAAAAATGTGTATCGAAGAATTGATATATTTTTTACTAAATTTTAGACAAAGCCCGTGATCTTTTTGGCTGCAACGCAAGAATGGAGCGGGCATTGGAGAGAGTAAGCGTGTCTGAGTCAAAGGGCCAAAACACAGCAAACATGACTACTTCAAACAGTCCCAGTACCTCTGCAGACGTTCCATTCCTTAATCCTGCCCTCAGAGGAATACCACCAGCTCTTTTAAAAAAGGTAAGGAATTATTAATTTGATGACTTCAGGTTCTACTATGTAAAACTTAATGATCACTGAATCAATAAACTTCATATTTTTTCACAAATACTAAGATTGTCATTGTTAGGTAATCTACTGGTTAAGGTAGATTTTTGGATGGACACAACTATCAAATAAATATTTTTTAACTCCAAACAAAACCCAATCCAGCGACTTTCTCTGCATCAGGTCTCTCTTCATCTCTGTATACTTCTTTCCTCCCTTCATCCCATCCAACATCCCTATCCTGTTCCTGCCCTTTCGTCGCTTGCCCAACATTCTCCCCTCTGTTACCTTCTTCAACATTCCACCACCGCTCAATACGCCTTTCATCCATTTTTCCTGCCTCCATAGGATTTCTCTCAACAAACCCCTCTCCTCACCCACCATCCCTAGTACTTCATTTGTTTTCCTTTAGGTCCATTTTACCTTCTCCATTCTTCTCCACACCCACATTTCAATAGCCTCCAATCTACATCTATCCTCTTGCTTCAGCAACCATGTTTCTGTGCTGTACAGACCTACGCTCCATATCAAAGTTTTTACGAGTCTTTTCTTAACCTCCCTACTCAACGTCCCTGTCATCAACTCTCTCCTCCGTGAGAAAGTCTTCTTGCCTAGTGCAATTCTTCTCCTTATGTCCCTACCACTTTGACTGTGTTGGTTCAAAACACTTCAGATATATGTAAACTGTTCTACCTGCTCTATTTTTCCCCTCCCATTTTAATGTTTAGCTTAGCCCTTTTCTTTCTGGAAAATCGCATAACCTTAGTTTTATTAATATTGATTCTCATCCCATATTTATCGCACTGAACCTCCAATTCACTCAGCAATGCTTGCAACCCCTTGGCTGACTGAGCAACTAATGCTTGGTCATCAGCAAACCTAACTGATTTTACGAATTTTCCTCCCGACTTTCATTCCTACCTCCAGTTCCTCCCATGCCTCTTTAATCATTTCCTCCGCGTATACGTTGAACAGCACCGCCGACAATGGGCAACCCTGCCTTACACCTCTTCCTAACATTGCCCATCCGGACTCTCCATTCCCCACTCGCACCTGAGCAGTCTGTACATATATATATGAATTTTTATAATATATGGATAAATGTTTTTTTCTAGGTTTCATTTTATACATGTCATATTTTATCAGTAACAAATTCAGACACACTATATTAATTTTTTTGCAGTTAGAAATTATTGTTTGTCTTTTGAAATGTGCAATGTAACAATTTGAGAATGTAAAAATCATTTACCTTGACCGGGATTTGAACCTAGATCCCTCGGTGTCCAGGTTAGTGCTTTAGCCAGGTAAGCTATCGAGGCATCCTCTTAAACTCGGAAATTTTATGAGGATATGACTCCATTAAAAGTTATTGTAGCAGCATCTCTTGCTGTTTCTTGGAATGTGTTGTCTCATATGTCTTTGTATTTATTTGATAATTTATTATACGAGGTTTGTTCAAAAATTAACGGGAATTTTTATTTTTCAGACAAAAGTAGTCCCCATTGGAGATTATGCACTTGTGCCAGTGCTTCTTCCAATCCCCGAAACACTTCTCAAACTCGATCTTTGAGATAGCCTTTAGTTCTTTCAGCGATGCGCTTTTAATGTCATCCATGGCTGTAAAACGACAGCCCTTCAAGGTTCTCTTAATTTTTGGAAAGTCACACGGAGCCATATCTGGCGAGTACGGAGGCTGGGGCATCGTTACATTATTGCTTTTGGCCAAAAATTCACTAACAAGCAATGAAGTGTGAGCTGGTACATAATCGTGGTGGAAAAGCCATGAATAGTTTTCCGATGCATTTTTTTCGGATTGCTTCACGCAAACGGCGTTGAACTTGTAGGTAGTACTTCTTATTGACCATTTGACCAGGCGGCAGGAATTCATGATGCACTGTGCCATTAATATCGAAGAACACAGTGAGCATAACCTTCACGTTCGACCGCTCTTGTCGATCCTTTTTCGGTCTTGGCAAACCAGAATGCCTCCACTGGGTTGATTGAGCCTTAGTTTCAACGTCATATCCATAAACCCATGTTTCATCACCTATTATACAGGGTTCGTCCGGAAAATAAGTGTACTGAGCTCAGGAAAAAAATTTATTACACTTTTACATATCTTAAGCTAATATTCCTCAAAATAGGACCCTTGTGAGTCGATACACTTGTTCCAGCGGCGTTCCCATTCCTGGAACGCTCCCGCGAAGGCATCATCGGGAACCTCTCGAAGACACGTCGTCACGGCCTCTTTGACGGCGTCCAAAGTCCCGTATCGCGTTCCTTTCAAACTCCTCTTTATCTTCGGGAACAGAAAGAAGTCTGGTGGTGCCAAGGCCGGGCTGTAGGGAGGGTGCGGCAGCGTTGCCACGCCGTGCTTGGCCAAGAAGTCCGACACGACAAGCGCGGTGTGAGACGGCGCATTGTTGTGACGCAGCCGCCAGATGTTTTTGATCGCTGGCCGGACGCGGGCGACTCGTTTTCGAAGCCTGCCGAGCACTTGGACGTAAAATGCAGCATTTACAGTTTCTCGTTCAGGTACAAATTCGTAGTGGACGACTCCCCTTTTGTCAAAAAAGACAATGATCATCATTGACTTATTTTCCGGACGAACCCTGTAATAGTACGTTTCAGTAATTCTGCATCGTCATTTACTTCATTTAGTGACTCCTGAGCAACTTCCATTCGCCGCTGTTTTTGTTCAAAATTCAACAATTTTGGAACGAATTTCGCTGCCATGCGTTTCATACCCAAAAAATTGGAAAAAATGTCATGACATGATCCAATCAATATGCCAACATCATCAGCGACCTCTCTAATTGAGATTCGGCGATTGTTCATAACCATTTCTTTCATTTTTTCCATGTTTTCATTGATTGTTGATGTGCTGGGCCATCCAAGGCATTCCTCATCTTCAAGGTCTTCATGGCCTTCTTGGAAACGCTTATACCACTTTTAAACTCTTGATTTACTCATAGCAGACTCATCATAGGCCTTTGTTAACATTTCTCTTACTTTGTTACACTTCATTTCTTTTTTTACACAAAATTTGATACAAATTCTTTGATCCATTTCTTTTAACAAACCAAAATCGCCGAGCTCATAAAACACGTCTAACCTTCGTGGCTGTTACAGACAAAGTCCACAATGAAAACAGCTGAAATTTTTATCATACTTCAGGGGCATGTAAGAAAAAAGTTTGACAATCAGACTCTCCAAGCCCGCTTAATGAAAAATTCCTGTTAATTTTTGAACACACCTTGTATAAGTTTAATCCCATTGATTTTTGTTTTAAGCTGGCAGCTTTGGTTCTATTAAATTTGATTTGAAGACAGAGGAGAATGCATTGCCTGGCCACAAGTCAATGAAAGACCATTTTATGTTGCTATTAAGGGCAAATGCAAGCAGCAACTTGAAAATTAAATGACAGTTTGTTCACCGTTCAAAAACTTCAGGAGCCTTCAATGTGTAAAGCCAGAAGAGCAGGCTGAATATGATTTGTTTCCTTCCACTGAATCACATTCACATTCTAGGTTGATTCTTGCAATGTTAGACGAAAAGATGAAGATGATCTTAAATAAGGTACAATTTTCTTAGAATAAACCTTATATATAATTTTTAGTGCTTTGTTTTGCATGGAATGTATTATATGTATGTTAATTTAATGGGAAAAATTGTAGAAAATAATAGTAAACCTGAAACAAATTATGCTTGTTAAGGAAGGTTCCACCGTAAATTAAGTTAAAAGCCACTCAACACAAGCTTAGCTAAGGATGTACTGATGAACTCCTCAGATGTGCTTGTATGTGCGTGTGTATCTCCTCCTCAGATATGTGTGGATCTGGGTTCAGCAGGGTTAAGCTCTGCCCGCTCAATATCATGGTGACATGACATTTGTGATTACAGGTCAGGGAAAGACAAGCTGCCAAGGCATTAATGGCAATGACTATGTCTCCAGCTGAGGAAAAACATGCAGAGAGGTTGTCTAGGCTTCCAGAACTTGCCCGAGTGCTTCGTGGCATATATGTTTCTGAACGTAGAGGTGTCTTATCCTTGGATATAGTTCTCCAAAAGCTCTTAGGTAGTTATAAGGCTAGCCTAAATTCAGGTGAGTATTATTTCTATTGATTGTCTATTGTTTATCACCACACTTCCCAGCTCTGTCACAAAACACCCCACGCTACGTAGGACTGTTCAGTTCCAAATACTTTCTATCTACCTTCCGTTTGCTCAGCGTCTTTCTTCCATCTAATCCTTTGCCTACCCCTCCCTCACCAACCTCTCCTCTTCTCTACCTCTCAACTTTCCATCCCCAATCAAATGCTCTTTATCCAAATTTCCTGCCTCCTTCAGATTTCTGCTGACAATCCTCTCTTCTCCTGACTATGCCTAGCTCTTCCTTAATTGTTTTGCTTTCTGTTCATTTCAGTTATGGTTAAACCCCATATTTGCATTGCCAGAATTTGTTTTCCAGCAATTTACAATTTTATTAGGTCCCATATAATTTCCTATTGTTCCAATGTAGGTGGCACAACATGTTTACATGATTTCATTTTCAGTTTTCCTGCTATTTTCATCACTATACATTGGAGTAAAAATTTTTCACATTCTAAAACAGTTGCTACTTAAGCACATCAGTGCATGTAAAAACACATTTATGAATTCATTTCGTATATGTAAACTTAAAAAAGATGGTAAAATAATAATTTGAACATTTTTAGGGAATGAATAACTGATCATAGCATTAAGATTAATTATTAAGTAGAAAAGTGCTATGATCAGTTATTCATTATGTTCGACTTCCACCACATCACACCTGAAGTTACTCAATTTATTTTTAGGGAAGCATTTAAATATATAGATGATGGTAGTGTGAGCATCACTAGTGGTGGAAATTTGAACCCCTTGATTGACTTAATTTATCGGCCAGGATAAGCCTTGTGCAATGAAATGAATACATTGTCCGACTAGGTGTTAGCCAAGTAATTTTAAATCATGAGGAATGGAAATGATTGCTGACCCAAGCATGATGAAGCAAGGAAAACAGGAGCTTGTGACTGACAGTTGGGATCATGATCACATAACAGTGATGGGATGGGTGACCATGCAGGGAAGTCTAAAGAATAACAAATAAGAATTGAGTTACTATCTCAATTAATATTCAGTAATGATTAAAAGTTAACAATACCCCTTCATATTCCTGGTGTGTAAGCATCTATAAAAAATAAACATCAGATGCTCAAAAATAGTTGTATTTTGTCAAAATGCTGAAAAATGTATTTAGTGTGGTAGCACTACTTGATTATTTGCGTGTAAAAACATGAGAGCCATCCTTCAAGATAACTAAGGACCTACAGCACTTAAATTTAGCCCCAGGTTAGTCTCCGGATGAAGAGAGCCTCTCTCCCCCTTTAGCAAGGTGTTTGACCTAAATTGCATTGTTTAGAAAGCTATTTATCTCTGAATTTTGTGTTACAAATTTTGAAAAATTGTATTTTCTTTTCAGCGGAGTTGGATGAGCACCTCAAGCTCCTTGAAGGATCTGTTCATGGTTGGATTAGTAGATGCACTATTCGCAATGCCCAATACATAAAACTATCTAGGGATGCGGATATATCACGTGTGATATCAAAGTTAGAAAGACTTGCAAATGATTCAAAACAGTGATGAGGTTATGTTTTTGAAATTGATTAATTTCATTCCTTAGGAGTAGCTTAAGGGAAGTTGTTTCCTGTTTTAAATCTGTCATGATTTTCATCTATATATCATTATTTATATTTTCCATTTTCATTATGTTTTTTACTCTTGAATCTCATGTGAGTACGGAAATATTTGCTATTTATCATAAGTGGTATTTTTTACACTTGCTGTAGACTTGTGATTTTGTTTAAATTGTGATTGTGACGAGTGAACTTGATATGCCTTGAAATCAATGTCAGAAATAATTGTTCTCCTAGTCTTTTATTACTTTTTCTGTTTGATGCAAAAACTGTGGGATCCCTAAATCATTTTCCAGATATGAAAATTCCTCGCACCATTGAGCCCAATTGACACTTGATTTTGAATTAGAATTTTCCATAGTATTTAAGCCCTATTGCCTGAATGTAGTTATTATATTTATGGATTTTTTAAATGAAATGTGTAGCAAATATTTTCCATTGCCAAGTCTTAAGAGAGTGTGCATTTTGGCTGGTGTATTCTTAATTTCCATTAATGTAGGCCATATTTTGTATGAAATTTCTGAGTGGTAAAATTTTATTATTTTTAGTGGTTTTACTAATCATTATAAAGAGCTGTGTCGTTCTCAAAGTTTTGTAATTATTACTTCTGCAATCCTTTGTTCATTATTTGAATGTGACAGATGTGGGTTTCTCTGTAGTTTTTGATGTAATAACTATAAAAAATTGGACTGTGGATAACTTTGCCCAAGTTTAGATTAAGCACACGTACATTCATGTAAATAGGTACAATTTCTGAAGGCAGTTCTAAAAATGCATGGTCATAAATAATTGGTAAAATGTAGAGTTTGAAGTATCTTAAGGAAGATACCCACTGTACAAGGTGTGTTCAAAAATTAACGGAAATTTTAATTTTTCGCACAATAATATTTATTCTTATACATTGATGTCACCTTCAAAGTAGTCCCCATTGGAGATTATGCACTTGTGCCAGCGCTTCTTCCAATCTCCGAAACACTTCTCAAACTCGATCTTTGAGATAGCCTTTAGTTCTTTCAGCGATGCGCTTTTAATGTCATCCATGGCTGTAAAACGACGGCCCTTCAAGGTTCTCTTAATTTTTGGAAATAGGAAAAAGTCACACGGAGCCATATCTGGCGAATATGGAGGCTGGGGCATCGTTACAGTATTTTTCTTGGCCAAAAATTCACGAACAAACAATGAAGTGTGAGCTGGTGCATTATAGTGGTGCAAAAGCCATTTTGGAATGAATTTTGCTACCAAGCGTTTCATACCCAAAACTTAGAAAAAATGTCATGATATGAGCCAATCAATATGCCAACATCATCAGCGACCTCTCTAATTGTGATTTGGCGATCGTTCATAACTATTTCTTTCACTTTTTCCATGTTTTCATCGATTGTTGATGTGCTGGGGGCGTTCTTCATCTTCAAGGTCTTCTTTGAAATGCTAATACCACTCGTAAACTCTTGATTTACTCATAGCAGACTCACCATAGGCCTTTGCTAACATCTCACACACTTAGTTACACTTTAATTATTTTTTAACATTTAGGTGTGTAGCATGTTTTATTCGGTTCAGAAACTTGTCTTTGATGCCAGGAGATAGGTGTAAAGTGGATGGTTTTAATATGTGTGTTAGAGTACAGAAAAGGTGAAAGAGATGGAAAGGAAAACAGTTGAAGTGCAATGCATCTTGGGGGAAGAGAGAGGGTTGTTGGGAGAAATCCACAGTTGGCAGAAGAGCATTTTGAGTGAGGGAGGAGGTAAGAATAGGCTTGTTGGAGGGAATAATGCGAGATCAAATGTTTGCAGAATGTAAGAACTTTTATTGTAGTTGAGGTTTTGTCTTGTTAGGCATTTCTAAGAAATGTAAGAATGTGCAGTGTGTTCATCAATAAAACGACCTTTAAATGGTAGGTTAAGGCATAATATTAATCATTAGAAAATCAACCCTAAGTATTCCGACATTTAATTTTGAAAGGAAAATTTAAGCAAACTCTTGTTTTTGCAGGTAGATAAGCATGCATGTGTGCATGTTTGTACAAATGTATAAATGCAGTTGAATTCTGGTACCTTAACACTCGTGCAGTATTCTCTTGCATCAGTTGGAAGGCTATTGTGTAGATGCATATTAGGTTGGGGCAAAAAACAAATTTCTCCACATTCATTTGGGACATGGAATGTTTGAGGAATTGAAGAACACATTATTTTGGTGTCGGGCATTTCCTTGTGGGGCGAGGCCAAGAAATGTAGGAGTGTGCAGTCTGTGCCAATCCTAATACCTACCTTAAATTTCTAGACTACCAAATAATAACTGCACACAAGTCTTAAGTAACATTCTTCTGGAGAGCATTCATCTCTTCGTTCACATCTTGGTACCATTGTCTTTTATTTTCCCTAGTGATGTACTAAAAATATTTGGGGCATCTGTGAAATGTATCTGCATTCAGCACAAATAGGATTATCATCTAATCATCGAGGCTTTCTAATGAATGCTTAATAATGCTGTGTGAAGGTATCTGAAAGTTCAATCATCACCATCATGAAGAAAATCAACCTCTTCTGCTTGAAAAACAAAATGAATTTGAATTCATCTAAACTTATTACAATTCCAGTAATTATTTTCTGGTCTTCCGGGTTCTAAGTCTGTTGTAAACTGTTTCTCCAAAGACTGTAAAGAGACATCTGTATCCCCATGCCCAAGTCCATAACTCGCAAAGCAACTTCCGAAAGATTGCCTCATATGGGAAATTCAACCACGTCAGTCCAGGGAGCGCATTCTTAAGTTTTTCTGTGGAGAAGAATTTGTGTATTGTGACAGTGATTTTTTCTGTAATTGCAACCTGTTATATGGACTGGTGGAGTTTTGTTTTCCCATTTAGGAGTATTGAATATATGTGCATCATTAGAAGGGTGTTTAGATACTTCGTGTTGAGTCTTAAATAACAGTCTTCCCCTTACCTTGCAATCGCAAGGCTAACACCTTTTGGCCTATCTTAAGCCTGTTAGTTTGTTTACAAAAGATGGTTTTAGAATTTCCAATTCTATTAAATAATAAATATAATTTTAAGTGCAGAGATTCTGCTGGACAATGTGTATTGGTAGTTGTTGCTAAGGAGAAAGATACGCAGATTATCAAGAGATTCTGTTAGGGGAGTTTAAGACCTTATCAAGAGGACAATACGGGCACAAAAGCTTATCTTTTACAGCTTCCACCCAAGTGAGGTATCTGATCATTTTCTGATTCAGATACTTCATCCTCATTGAATTTTATATTATTTCCCAGATGCATGTTTGATTTCTTTTACGTAACCAGCCCAACACCTGATATTTTTGAATAGGAATACTCCTCTTCCCCACAAAAATTTCATCACAACACTCAGTACATGGCTTTAGGATTCACATTGTAGACTGACTGGTCCCTTCTATGCTCTTCCATGTTGCTGTGCATTTCAATAAAAAGAATGACTATTATCAAGTTGAGTGACAAGGATCTTTTAATTTTCACAAAAATATATTTACATCTAAAGATGCATATGAAAATTGAATATGATTTGACTACAAAGCAAATGTTTCAAATAAGAAGCACTGTAAAATATGTATGTTACAAATTATCACTTTATGAAAAAATTGATAGCAGGTGGTAAAAAGTTTAAAAGCTGCAATCAGTCTTACCATTAGATTCAGTAAATTATTATCTTAATATTACATAATAACTTCAATGAAAACATGAAAAGGTATAACAAAATCATCTTCAAAAATCGATTTTCTCACCAAGGCGTAAAAGGTTAAACACCTAGCATGATTTATGCAACTCAAGCCATTGAGCCGGATAAATCATTAATTGCTAAAAAAAAATTGTACTGTTGACAAAAAGAATAAAATTCTAATTTATAGAGGTACTTCTGCACTAAAAACTGTAATTCTTGATGAATTATGTGAGGGTAGGCATTTGATATAGAATACAAGGATATACAGATTCCTAAAAAATAACCAAAATGAAAAATTGCAATGAAAATTTCCACACAACAAAAATAAGTCCACATGCTGACAGCATCATTAAGTACTTTTGAGGGCTCGCACAGTTTAAATGTCTCCTCTTTCCATAGTATCGACCCATCGGCAATGGGTTGAATTTTCATTAAAAGTAACTGCTTCAACTTATTATGAATGTCTTTGGTAACTTATAAAAAGTGGTGGGAGAGTTCCCTTGAATTCATTAAGCAGATAAGCAAGCTACTTGTCATTGTGCATAAAAGGCCTGAGGTAATTAAAGAAGTTCAAAAATGTATTGCCTTGCTGATCATTCAATTCCATATTACCTGCATGATTATTAAAATTAATGTCTAACAACATCTGAAAATAGTTGCTGATCATACAACCTTTGTCTAAATATACTTAGGAAATCCATATAATTAACTCCCATTGTCTAAAAGAATGTCATATGAGACATTTAAAGCATGTGATACAGACTAGAAAGCCCATGATCCTTAGTAAGGATCTAGGGAAACCTCAAAAAGTAATTTATGAATAGGTTGCTGCCAAGAAATGCACTTCTTTCTCCTGTATTTAAATCAGTGAGAAATACATGGATATATTAAACTGATTAATTATTGCTTAATTAAATGGTAATTTTTGTAGCATATTTTTTTAAGAATTAAAAAACTTGGCAAACCTTAGCAATAAACAGTTAAATTCAGTATCATATGCAAAAAGATTCTTGGAAGTGGAGTAACAACTCTGGATGAGTGGATTGGGACTACTCAATGAAAATATATTTTTGTATTTTAGTGAGTTCAGGCAAGTGCAGTGGACCTTTGTGACACAAAAACTCCCTCTTTGTCCCTCTAGTAGTAGCTTTAGGGGAGGCAATCAATAGTTGAGGTCATTTGTGCCATTAGGTACAAATGGAAGGTAGGATAGGAAAGGTGGAGAGAAAGTCGGCGTCGGCATTATCTTACTAACAAAAGGTGCCAAGGGATCTGCAGTTTTATGTTCCATGGCATACTCAAAGTGCTCTCCACAAAACACCTCCAGTAGGGTTCGGGATACCACTGAAAAATATCTGCTGCCTCCGGGAGTTGAACCAGGGATGTCAGTACACTAGCCACTGCACTATCTCAATCCCCCTCTGCCCCAGATTATTTGCCACAGAATATAGTGAAATGAGGTCACAAAAAATACTAAAAACATGGTATGTTGCGTCGTTTTAATAACAATACTGCCTATTTGTACAACTAAAATTATCTTTGGTTTCAGGATAAATACTTAACTACTACGATTAATATTGGCATTGTGAAGTAATGATTTGATCTATCATTTCTGAATAGCCAGTTGAGTGAGCCTTGAGTGCTAATCAAAGGGCTATTTCCTCAAGAGACAGTGAAGTAATGGCAGGGGTTGAATGGCTTTGACCCCCACTGGAACAACTAACGACATGAGGATGCATCCATGTATTATAGCAATGGAAACATAAGGGTGAAACAAAATACCATAAATTCATAAATAATAAGAAAGAAGTGATAAATGCCACATGTCGTAAGCTCATGGCTACGGTATGTACAATGAAATGACAAAAGCCATACCCCATAACCCCACTTTGACATTGAATAAAAAACCATAAACAGGAATCAACCTGAAAGTCGGTTAGGCAGGTGATGGGAGAGTTCACCAAGTATGAAACACGATGGTGTGTGAAATTCACACATCAGTATAAGGGGGTCAGTTCCTTTCACAGTGCCAGTTATGGTTTCCCAGGAAGATCTGGTACCCAAAAAATCACAGCTTGGGTGGAGCTGCAGGTGTCCAGAGAGGTTTGCCCGGGAATCGAACCTGGGCCCTCCGGTCAGTAGTCCAATGCTCTACGCCTGGATTATTGCAACCCACTTTGACATTGATTTTTGAATAAATTACCAAACAACTCGGTTATTATGAGTAGATAGCAGACGTCTTCCTAAATTTTGGAATAAAACCTAATTAATGATGCTAATACAATTTAGTTGACCTACTTACTTGCATGAGATGGAGGCAGATTGCTTAGATTATTTTCACAACATCTTGCTTGATTTGTTTGAACTGTTCAGGTTGTCTCAAAAATATCTTCATATAGCACCACCAAAAATTTCACAGTGAAAAGAATTGTCTTATAAAAGAAAGCAACATTGGTTGGGTTTTTGATTTCCATTAAACTTACATGGTTTACAATATTTTCAAGGACTCTGATGTCTTTGGCCACAGAGTGTCTTGTTCAAACTACAATAAAGTACTGGTCAATACTTCGGCAAATGAAGCTATCACATTGTCTTTGCATTTAAACAAATCCACTGAAAAAATTGAGGCGTAATTCATTGTTTGGCAACTATCGGTATAAAGTCTCCATCCAACTACTTAAGAATAACACCAGATATGACTAGCATTATACATTGAAACATTACAAGAATTGTGCTTAACTTATGTGGGGGGCTCACCACAATTTCTGGCTGACATGAAGGTCCTGGTTTGACACCCACATTGAGCAGTGTGCACAGTGCCATTGTTCCTAAAACTTTAGGGTAATATGATCTAATCCCCCAGAGCATCTCCAACACCCAATTGCTAACATTATTTCACCCAAAAAATATTAAAAGCAATTATTACCAAAAATTTGCAGCTGAAAATACTTTAGATGGCACAAAAGATTGAGCAAACAAATAATGAATGAACATAATACCCAAGTGCATGCATCCTGCTAAGAAAGGGAAATGAGAAGCACTCTACATTGTTCCACACCGATTGAACAATTGACCTAAATGGTTTCATCAATGAGAGCCATTTCCATTTGGGAAAGTGTCCCATACAGCTTTTTGCGTACATAGTCTGCTCCTTCGCCGGAGGGATGATCAACACACAGGCGCAACAGGGCCGTAAGTGAAGAGGGTGTATGTTCTGACATCAGCAGCCCTGGAAGGACAACCGCACCACCAGGGAGTTTTTGATTTAAAAAAACCTTGTCACAAACCACCTGAAGTAAAAAGAAGAGAAAAAATAGATTTGGCACATGATGAGGTGAAAACTCCAACAACAGAGAAATCACACGTTCAGATTTTTAAAAAATATGACCTCTTGGAGTAGACTCACAATAAAAAAAACAACAGGTGAAATCATTGGTACATTCATTCATTCCTCTCTCTGCCTAAAAAGGTCCCTGATTGCCCCTACCATCTATGTATACTGAAAAAAAACCTATTGCTTGTCCAGCATAATTTCATTCTTAGCAACTTATACCCGACTTAACAGTTTACTCCCTCTTTGTTCCTCCACTCTGCTCTCTCATCACTATTCCCATTCTAAAAATACTGCCCAATGATATGACCTACTTCACTTGCTCATTCATTCCATCATACTTTAATGTTCAACTTAGCTTCCCTGCTTCTTGAGAATCTTGTTAATTTGTCTTCTTGGTGCTAATCATGCTCTTATCCAGCATCATATCCACTTTTCAAAACAATTGGCTAAGTATTTTTTTCAAAATGGTCATCAGCTGCCTCGTCACATAACCCCTTATCTTCTGTCCACCAACTGGAATCTATGTCCTTCCAGTGGCGATTTCAGCTTCAGAAAAAGTCATAAGTTGCAGGGAGCCACATCAGGTCTGTAGAAGGACTGAGTGACCTGTGTGATTCTATGCTTTGCCAGGAAATCCTATACCACAAGCGATGAATGGGCAAATGCATTGTCATGGTGAAGGTGCCAGTCACCATTTTCCCACAGCTGCTTCTGTTTTCTCCTCACGGCATCCTTTAGCTGGCCAGGAACTTCTGGGTAATACACGGCCTGCCCCAAAAGTAGTAGGACTGAGTCGATTAAAAAAAAAAGTATTGCCAGAATTGATATTCACTCAAAAGTCTTCCAAGTGGCACCCTTGTTCGTCCACACACACCGCTGCCAGTGGGCTTTTCACGCCTTTTGGAAGGCAGCACCTGGAATGCTGCTAAGCTCCCTCGCCACTGTTGTAACCCTTCCACCAAGCCATGGTGAGATACTTTCAGCTGGGGGAAGAGGAAGAAGTCTGGTTGGGCAACGTCAGGATTATAGGGTGGCTGAGGCATGGTCAAGAAGCTCTCGGCAGATCGACGTGCGAGCTTCCTTTTGTTCATCCGAGAGCACTCATGGCACCAACTTTGCATGCACCTTTATCATGGCCATGTTTTCGGTCACAAGTCAATGCACATCACTTTTAAGGATACCAAGTTCATGAGAAAGCATGTGAAAAATGTGGTCCGTGATCCCTGTCCTACAAAGCCTTCACTATTGCAAGATATTTGTCACTTTTTGCGGTCAAAGGGTATCCTGAACGTTTGGCGTCTTCAATATCTTATCTACTCTCCCATAACAATTTGTGTCACTCAAAAACAACCGATCTACCCATGGCATTATCACCATAAGCTGCCTTGATCATGTTGTAAGTCTTTTTCCTAGTTTTTCCCAGTTTCACGCAAAATTTGATGCCGTAGTAGTGTTCCAATAGCCTATTTAATGATTGAGCATAATGAGGTCACATTATAGAGGTTCCACAAACAAACGATCCCCACTCTGCAAAAGCTGGGAGCCAACTGATGCCGGGCTCCAGCCTTTCCTGAAACTCCCCTCTCTTGAACACAGCCAGAGAAACCTCTGTCTGTCTATCTGGGAAAAAATAAATTGTACTTCTTTTGGAACAGACCAGTTCTTTTGGACAGTTAGTTATTGTTTGAGCTGGAGGGGCATATTCAAGATGAACCACACCTTCATGGTCAAAAAGACAGTCAACATGACCTTGGCATTGCCCTGGCCCTGCCATGCCTTCTTCGGATGAGGAGACCGAAGGCAACTCGAATTGGGAAGACTGGGTTTTTGCTTCAGGATCATAGCCATGGATACCATGACTCCAGTTATGATATTTTTCAGAAAAACAGGGTCATCGTTTAGGGCTTGGAGCAAAGTCCCCATACACAGCATCCCACCTGTCTTTGATTTGCATTGGCATATTGCTTTTCAAAAACATAGTTAATGACAGCTTGATACTTCATTTTTTCCATTTTTACAAAACCCTCACAATGACTTACTCAAACAATTGCCAAACAACAAAATGGCTCAAAGTTTGGTGAGTAGCTTTCAACACATGTACAAACACAGTTCCCAGCATTTGTTGCTGTCATCTTCATGTTGTGGTTGGAAAGTTATCAGATCTCCCACATATTGCCACCAACATCTAATCAGTCATAAGTGACTATATTTAGATGGGAGATTGTACAAATTTAAGTATGCCAGGGAGCAGATCACTACAACTGAAAATTATTAAAGAAAATAACATTGTTTTTTCTGAAGGTAACCTCCCTCTTCTTTGAATAATAAGTTGATCAAATGAAATTAAAAAATAAAACTTAGTATTTTCCACTGGATTTTATTACAACTGAATGATTTTGTTAAACAGTGTGAATACATCGCCTGATGATGTCAACTGTTCAACAAAACTGGCTGTTCTTAATAAAATTCAATGGAATTTACAAAGTTTCATTTTCCAATTTCATCATGAAGTTCCATTAAGTTGAGCAGAGTACCACAGAATTCACTCGATCACTTAATTATCTTAATAATTTGTTAAAAAAAACCATAAACACAGTAATCAACCTCAAGGTTGGTTTAGTAGGTGATGATAGAGCTCACCCATGCGTATTATTATATGTGAATATTCACAAATCAGGGTAGGGGGGCCAGTTCCTTTCCCTGTGCCGGTTATGGTTTCCCAGGAAGATCTGGTACCCGAAAAATCAACTAGCTTGGGTGGAGCTGCAGGTGCCCAGAGTGCCTTGCCTGGGAATCAAACCCGGGACCCTCCGGTCAGTAGTCCAACGCTCTACCCCCTGGACTACTGCGACCCACCTTAATAGTATAAATAATTTTTTTTTAAATAGAATAATTCAAAGAAAAGCACTCATTACCATTGCTTTTTCCAAATGCATTTATGATTTGCTACTGGCTAAGTATCAATTTTAGGAAAAAAATCAATATATTTTCTTTAAATGAGATGTTAATAGTTCAATATAAAAGGGATCTTCTGGTGCTTTGGGGCTCACAAATGCATCATCATCATATGGAGCTGTTAAAGGTCACTCGCGATCAACGGTGCACAATATTAGAGGGGGAAATTAAATGTGCCATGCCAACAGTCCCACAAAATGCACATTGGTGAGGACCACCTGCGTCATGTTCATTGCAATGACAGTCTTACTTCACACTTTCACAGAGACAAGCATCATTTTGGAAGTTATGTTTGATTGTAATAACGTCATTACTACCCTATTTTGATCATGCTTCTTCAACTGTAAAAAGCAACATAATATATTACAAAGTCATATCCTTTGCTTGGGTTTTCTGGACTTTAAAAGTCAGATACAATGAAGTGCTCATGGAGAAAATAAGGAATAATAAGTGCTGGGAAATCAACTGGCTCACACGCTTTCTCACTCAGAACTTCACATAAAATAATCCATAACATTTATGAATTGGTACCCTTTTGTAGATGCACTGACCTGCAAATTGTTGTTTAATACTGGTTCTGAGCAAAGTCCTTTATGACACCTTGATTTGCAATCTAAATGGTGACAATCTTCATCTTTTGAACATGGTTTGTTATCACTAGTAATCTTGTCTGCGACAGCTTGGGGAAGGGCTGTATCTGAGTCAAGAACCTTCATCAAAATACAGAAAAATAAACCCCATATTAAAGTTTATGAAATCACATAAACCAATTGTTTTGGACAAAGCAAACTAATAATGATAATGACTGTCTTCCTCTTGATCCATTCTTTACTACCAGTATATATTATGTAGTTTATTGCCAAATTGACTTTATGGTTTCTGATTCAAATATTTAGCTCTTGAAAGATATGCTGATAAAAGTAATGGTTTCAGGCGTAACTTAGTGGAATTGCTTCATGGTAAAAAATTGAAACACTGTAGACTTCCACATATAGAATTTTTTAAACGACCCGGGTTTCATCGCTGAGCGACATCATCAGGTAATCATCATCATCATTACCTGATGATGTCGCTCAGCGATGAAACCCGGGTCGTTTAATAAATTCTATATGTGGAAGTCTACAGTGTTTCAATTTTTTACCAAGATATGCTGAGTTGAAAAAAGTGAACATTTTCAAAATTTCATTGGTAGCCTCAACAATAATAAATGAGATTTGAATAAAGTTCATAACACTTGGTTCTGAATTTCTATGCTATCAAATGCAGACTAATAATATGTATTCATTACACTGAAAATGGCCATTCAAACCTTGGCTTTTGAACCATCATTAGTGATTCCAAAATCTCCAGGTCGAACATCACACAGTCGAAAAGCTGGTACTGAATCCTCAAGCGCTTCTAAGAGTTCCAAAACAAGAACTGCAGCATGAACCCTGTTGATCCATTCTTCTTTTGATTCTTCCCATTGCAATGGATCGACCCACTCTGATGCGAAGTATGGACCACAAGTGCCTAAAACTCTTGGAAAAACCTCTCTTTCTTCAAATAGGACCGAGACTAAGTATTCATGGCCCTAAAAAAAAGATGACTACAGTTAATTTGCATCACGACATACATGAAGCTTTTGCAGAAGTTATGTAATAAGCAGTTGGCATATGTATAAGAAGTGATGGTATATCCTTGGCCTTTAACGTACCACTTTGCTATACTACTAACAAGAACACAATTAAGGAGAAAAGATGGTTCAACAGGAGTGACAAAATATCTATGAAATGGTTACATTGCATACGTAATTCTCAATGATGTTGAAAGGCTGATTCTTTTATCGATAAATGCAAAACAAATGTTTATTATAAGGTAATCTACCGGTTAAGGAAGGTTTTGGATGAACACAACTACCAAGTAAATATTTTGTGACTCCAAACAAAACACAATCCAGCAACCTAATCTACATCAGGTGTAGAGTATTTAGTACAAACCCTCTTCATCTTTGTGTACTTCCTTCCTCCTGTCCACATCCCTATCCTGTTCCTGCCCTTTCCTCATTTGCCCAACATTCTCCCCTCTATTACCTTCTTCAACATCCCATTACCGCTCAATGTGCCTTTCATCCATCTTTCCTGCCTCCATAGGATTTCTCCCAACAAACCCCTCTCCTCGCCCACCATCCCTAGTATTTCCTCATTTGTTTTCCATTTGGTCCATTTCACCTTCTCCATTCTTCTCTACACTCACATTTCAAAATCCTCCAATCTCTGTCTATCCTCCTGCTTCAATGACCACATTTCTGTGCCGTACATCGCTACGCTCCATATCTAAGCATGGATGAGTCTTTTCTTTACCTCCCTCCTCCTTATGAAAGCCTCTTTGTGGAGTGCAAGTATTCTCCTTCTGTTCCTACTACTTTGACCATGTTGGTCCAAAACATTTTCGAGATACGTAAACTGTTCTACCTGCTCTAGTTTTTCCCCTCCTATTTTAATGTTTAGCTTAACATTTTTCTTTCTGGAAAATCACATAACATTTATTTTATAAATATTGATTCTCATCCCATATCTATTGCCCTGAATTTCCAATTCACTCAGCAATGCTTGCAACCCCTTGGCTGACTGAGCAACTAATGCTTGATCATCAGCTAACCTAACTGATCTTATGAATTCCCCGCTGACTTTCATACCTACCTCAGTTCTTCCCATGCCTCCTTAATCATTTCCTTTACATATACGTTAAACAGCACCAGTGATGATTGGAACCCTACTTTACACCTCTTCCTAACACTGCCCATCCAAACTCTATGTTCTCTACTTGCACCTGAGCAGTCTGAGACATGTAGAGGTTGTGGATCAGTCTCCTGTCCCTCCAATCTATTCCTATTTTCTGCAGTATACTCATTCACTCTATCAAATGCTTTTTCGAAATCTACAAAACAGGCAAACACGTCCTGATTGTATTCTACTACCTTGATCAAAAAGTTCCCGGAATTTATTCAGAAAATTAAAAATACAAGTTTATTCATCTAAATCTATATTGTCCCCTTCAAAGTAATCCCCATCGACTGCAACACACTTATGCCAGCGCTTGATCCAATCCTAGAAACATTTTTTATATTCGGTTTTCGGTATGTCCATCAGTGCTTCCTGCGATTTTTCCATTACTTCCTCTCGGCTGCTAAAACGCGTTCCCCGTAATGGTTTTTTAACTCGATTGAGCAGAAAGAAGTCACAGGGAGCCAAATCAGGTGAATTCGGTGGCTGTTGGATGGTATTTGTTGCATTTTTTGTCAAAAAATTACGAATAATGATAGCACTGTGCGACGGTCTCGACGCACTGTGCGACGATTTCTGGTCTCTTTCGGCGAATTGCTTCACGCAAACGTCTCATAACGCCCAAATAATACTCTTTGTTTACTGTCTGGCCTTCTGGCAAAAATTCATGATGCACTACACCGTTGTAATCCATGAAAACCGTCAGCATTGCCTTCTTTTTTGACTGAAAACGACGTGGTTTTTTTGGTCTCGGCTCATTTGGTGAACCCCATTCACTTGCCTGATGTCTGGATTGCGTGTCGTACTCATAAACCCACGTCTTGTCTCCAGTAATGATCCTTTTGATGAATGTGGGATCGGATTCAGCCTCGCAAATCATGTCTTTTGCGACGTCAACACGGTCTCTTTTTTGCATGAAATTGAGGTCTTTTGGCACCAACTTTGCTGCTACACGACGGAAACCCAAATCATTAACCACAATGTCTTGGGCGGATCCATAGGCAATGTTCAAGTCCTCCGCTATTTCTCTGATGGTTAATTAGCGGTTATTGACCAACATTTCTTTTACTTTATCAATTTTTTCACCGACTTTCGATGTCGATGGTCTGCCACTGCGTTCATCATCTTCGATTGACTCACGACCACTTCTGAACCGCTCGTGCCACTGGTAAACGACCGTTTTTTTTTAGAGAATCGTTGCCGAAACACTTTTCCAACATTTCCAACGTCCGTGCGCCACTAAATCCGTTTTTTACGCAAAATTTAATACTAGTTCGTTGTTGCAAATTTAAATCCATTTCTGCAATTGTAAAAAATCGCCAACACACACAGAGATAGATGTACTCTTGGCTACGTAACTTTTGCAAATGTCAAGTTATGACACTAAGATTTAAAGGGAATATCAACAACAGATGTACCAATTTAACAAAAAAAACAGAACTCAAATCGGAACGATGGGAGCGCCACACGGTGGTTATTCCGGGAACTTTTTTTTCAAGGTAATATATTCCTCTCAATTAGTGATCTCATTACTGCAATGGCATTACGCGTACCTCTCCCCTTCCTAAACCCAAACTGATCATCCCCTAAGTAAACATTTGCCTTACTCTCTATCCTTTTGTTGATGATCCTGAGAATAACTTTAGCTGCGTGGGACATCAAAATTATTGTTCTGTAATCCTCACATGATGTAGCCTTTAACTTTTTCGGAATAGGAACTAACACTGATCTCACAAAACCTTCCAGCCAGACTCCTTCCTCATAGATACTATGAATCAGTCCATATAGTCTTCCTCCCACATTTTCCTAAACATTTCAGTAATTCTGTGGGAATGTTATCAATCCCCACGGACTTATTTGGTATTATCTCCCTTAATTCCATTTCTATGTCATTTTCAAGTGTGGCTGGACCTAAGCACTGCATTTTTCACCGCTTTTGCAGTCCGGCAATGGCTGATTTTTCCACCTGTCCTAGTCGTAACAGAACATAAAAAGACATTTACGACTAGGACAGGTGGAAAAATCAGCCATTGTCGAACATAGCATCGGGATGGATCATGCAATTGATTTCAACGGGACCAAGCTACTTGCCCACGCCGGTGGTTACTGGGACCGCATCATCAAGGAATCCATCAAAATTAGGATGGCCGGACGAAATTTCAACAGGGATTCTGGCTTTTCCCTCAGCCACACATGGAAACCTGTGCTATTGGAGGTGAGAAGAGAAAGGAACCGAGCACAACGATCAGGCGACCAATCAGGAAGCTCCTCCTCGGCGGACCAATCAGAAGTCACCCGAACCCGAGTGCGCATGCATATAAGACAGCCAAAAACCAAGTGGCAATCATCATCCCTGAGGGCGATGCACGAGTCGAGCATCGAAACGTCGGTCATCATGGAATCCCTGACATGGTTGAAGACCCGAGAAAACTTCATCAAGTACATTCAGCCTTAATCAACTTAACATAATGAAAAGAGAAACTTTATAATTCCACAGGTCGTCCATCTAATAAATCTAGGAGGAATTAAAAAGTTTCTCTTTTCATTATGTTAAATTCAGCCTTGCTAATGTAACAGCAGTTAAAGAGAGAAAAGCAGTTTTCGGTTCAAGATACAGAAGGGGAAATAACAATGAAGCATGTGAGGTTCTGAAAAGATGGAAATAATATATGTCCTTATGTTCCTTTACACTAGTGACCTCATTATTGCAATAACATCATGCATACCCATCTCATTCCCAAACCAAAAATGATCTTCTAAGTGTTCATTTGCTCTCCTCTCCAATTATATTGTTGATGACTATCTTTGATATCAGTGAAATCAAACTTAATACCACAAAGTACTCATTTTCACAGTTTTTTGGGATGGTATAAATACTAATTTAACTAAGTCTAATATCTCCTTTTAACACTTAGAACAAACCCATCCAAACTTTCTGCTCTGTTTTCCCAAATTTTGAGTAGTTCTGCAGGGATATTATCTATTTCCAAAGCTTTCTTTCATTTCATTTTCATTGATTTTCCATCTTTCGTAGACTATTCCATTGCCCTATGCTATCCTTGAAATTGTATTCTGTTTCTAAACCCAAGCACCTGGTCCATTATCTTTATCATACAGGAGAGAGTATTTATTCAAACAACAGGAATACAATAGGTACTTTGGAAAGAATCAAGGGAGAAAATTTGCACAGCTAGAGAATGAGTTATTGTGATAGATAGAATCAAAATAATATACTATTAGAATTTACATTATTTGGTTAACTTACCTGAAGCAAAAACCAAACTGCTTCCATTTCACGTTTCCTCTTGTCACTAGAAGTGCCGTGTAATCCTTCCAATGCAGAAGGTCCAAGATGCCCTAGTTTTTGCAACTTATCCCGAGGAACACTGATGTTCAGCTTACTTGAGACCAATGCAGCCAGCATTGCCTCAAATTCTGCCTCAGAAGGGTATTTTTTGTTCCCATCTTCATCAGTGGTGTACACCTGGAAAGAGAAGCACGCCTGTAAGTTGGCTCATTCACCACATGCCACAATATGCATCTCCTTAAACACATCCGAGTAAAAATTAAATCAGTACACTATTCCTGGTTAATTTCCTGACACAATGAGTTAAACCTGTCATAGCTAGAAGGTCATTTGTTGATACTTACACAAAAAATCAAGAGCAAGTATATTCACGTCTGAGCTTTGGTCGCATCAAAGGGGATATTGTGTGGATCCCAGCATCACAAAAGGTGTCTGGTTAACAAAAATATTCAAGTAGCCATCATGCATATCCTCATTCATAACCCCGATTGCAACCTTATAATATTTTGAATTTATGTTTTAAATTTCTGAACTTCCTTGATTTGGTCGGATTGAGCCCATCTCCCACAGTTTCTTGTAATTAGTAACAGCAGCCAGGACTGCCAAAGTTGTACCATTTAGTTTTCTCCACCCTTGGCCTAGAGGAGAGAGATATTTGAAGCATCAGCTATTATAATTTCTTCTCTTCCCAAACAGGATTTTCATTCCAAATTTTTTACCAAAATCATTGAGGTCCAGAATGATAATAAAATAATTTTAATTAATTCAAATTACAATGAGAAATGCCAGTACAGTTTCTCTGAGGGAGTCATCTGCTGATGTGCACTGACCTGCAGGTATCTCACAACCAGAAAACCATTAATCTTGATCGAGAAGAATTTCAATGTGTGGATGGCAATTACAATTTTACAATGTGGATGGGATGGCTCCAACAAAATTAATTCAAAACATGCTCGTCTAACTTATAGGCAAAGCAACAGACTTCAGTGAAACTAAAATAATATAGACAACTACCAATAATCTTTTATGACATGGGAGTAAAGATGATCCCTGGTTATCTTTTCTTTAGAAGAGAATAAAACTCAATGGATTTCTCTTTATCCTCTCTCCAATCCCTAAAATCGAATCAACCCATACACTGCCCCTGCATTCCTTACTTAACCAATGAACTTTGTACCCAATTGCCTCCTACAAGAACTTCTATTCACGGCTACTTGCGATCTACTGTGGCTGGGGGAGGCTGTTACTGTAGTGACTATATGTACCACAAACAACTAGGCAATGGTATTTCACTAAATTATAAATAAAAGCCAAGAATGAAATCCGGGCAATACTTATACTACCCAGCTCAAAAACACTGGACTTTTATAGGTTATATTTACAAGAGTTAATTAACAGAATGTCTCTTTGTTAATATCCTTGACAGAAACTAGGTATCATAATTATTGTTTTTTTATTTGTATATTAGTGACAGCATTCAAGTAATACTAGTTCATTCAGTGAATTATGCTTGCCCTTCTAACATCTCCCCTTATTCATTGGTTCACAAATAATTATGGAAAATACTAAATTTTAAGGAGAAGATTTTCTATACCTTTAGATATATGATTACATCATGATAATCACAATTCCATTAACATGGAGGAGAAGGAAATTCAAGAGAAAACTAAGAGGAACACCGTGATCATTGTGTTGGGGAAAACAATGAACAATTAAATAAGAATCTCTTATAGATACTATATTACAGCCATTGAAATGTGGTTAGAAATAGTGTGTAGCAATGAGCATTTCTACAAACAAGAAAAAGTGGTTGTGTTGTACAGAAAAGTAAAATAATAGTATGAAGCAAATACGGCAAGACTATAAAAACCATACGAGATACAACGGGAAAGCTAATGTGATTGACTGACACCTCTAAGCTTAGAAAAGATGTAGAATGTGACATAGATAACAGATATATATTATTATTACAGTATTTATTGATCTAAATGGCTTTAACCAAGCTACGGAGCAGAAAGAAAAAAATTTCAATTGTCATAATGGCAATAAATGCCGATCACTTCGGAGATCAAGTGACACAAATATAATCACTCACTGTCAAAAAACCACCACCAGTGGTTGTTTACAGCACAGAATTTAGTCCTTACAAATCAGTGCATAACCCCCTTTTCCTCCATGATTGGTATTAATATTTCTCAGGCATTGGAATTGTTCTACTAACTTTTTAGCTACACATTATGAATAAAATCAAATGAGATAAAAGAGGTATCACAGAAAATGAAGGCACATGGCAGTCATAACAGAAGTTATCTACACCTCAAGCTTCAAGGGAAACATTTATTTTAACTGGCAATAATTAGAAAGGAGTTTGGCCAAAGGCTTGCTACACCAATTAGTCTTTAGTTAAAATTGATACATGAGGACAACGCATGGACTTTCAATGATAAGTGATTATGTACCTGCCAACTGGTAGCAGAAGAGGGTTAACATTCAGAAAGTAGATGGAAATGCCCAGTGTCACAGCAGAAACAAGAAAGGAAAGTAAGATGGAAAAAAATACTGAATTCATAGAGGATATCTGTTTTAGGGTTTTGAGAAGGGCATCTAACTAAGTAGATTGGTTGATGTTGAAACAGGTACATCTTTCCAAATATTCGTAGGCATGCAAAGTTACCACCTACTGTTGATGCTGTTTCACTGGGTCGTTAAAAAAGTAGTGTTGTTTAGTTCAGAAGTTTGAGGAAAAGAGTCGGCACAGTTTTTTTAATATTGCGACCTAGGCGAGGAGGATAAATGGGCTGGACCAGGGGAAAACGAATTAAGAAATGTAGGAATTCTAAGGGGGGAGGAAAACTGGATGGAGGAGAGTAACAGTAGGAAAAAAGTTCAAAGTAAGGAATACAAAGGATTGGTTGATGAAACATGCAGCATATTCCATAGTGTTGCTGTTTGAGATTTACAAGTAGATGAAGGCCATATCAATAGAATTAATTACGACTTTTCCCTTTTCATGATGTGTTCATGAATCAAATACCAAAAAACTCACGATAATCAACTACGTGAAAGCCGCAGTCTCAAATTTAAAGGAACAAATATTTTGGGATTTATGGCAATGATGAAAAAGTGTGAGAAGTTAAAATAAATAATGTCGGAAATAAGGTGCTTATGTGGTGGAGAAATAGTTTGCAAGTTCAAAGTGATGTTTAATAGAATATACAGTACCTACCTGTTATTTCATAGATGATAAAAATAATACTATTAAAATGCAGGCAAAGATAAACTAAAGATAAATTGGACTCTATCATTCACCATGTTTTCCGCAAGATAATCCTTTTCTCCATCTACGCCAAGTCGAACGGCTTTGAAGACAGCTCGGGGTGTACCCTGTATCATCCAATTTGCAGAAAAAACAGCATCTTTACCAGCATGGAAAGGGTGGCATGTCAGGGTATGAAATTGTCCATCAACACACAAGGCAGAGCATAGACTTCCAATAACTCTTCCTTTTCGATAAAGCTCGCACTGTATAAGTAAATTAGAACATTTATTATACTATATATTAAATCATTTTGTGCGACATCTGGGCGTTTCATTCAAATGATTCGACGTGAACATGTTTGATCAAAGATAACATCCCTTGGTGTTGATATGAATTTCGAATTACAAGAAGTAAATGTGTGATGACTCCAAGGAGTATTACTTTTCCAAAAATAAGCCCTGATGATCTTCAGTATTAAAATGGAGATTTCTGAGAACATGGCACTACAAGGTTCCGCCTTTATCTCAGTACGAAAATAAATGGTAGATTAAGGC
Source organism: Hetaerina titia (assembly GCA_037158775.1). Taxonomy (NCBI): domain Eukaryota; kingdom Metazoa; phylum Arthropoda; class Insecta; order Odonata; family Calopterygidae; genus Hetaerina; species Hetaerina titia. The sequence continues at coordinate 98,607,674 of CM073776.1, forward strand.
CTCTATCAGGGACGTAAACAAGAGCATATCATCTAATGTTTTATCAATCGGTCCATAGCCACGTATTCATAAATGGTGAGAAATACATTATATGAAGCTACAAGGCCAATTTCGTCAAGTTGAGGGTGTTTCTTTACAACTTACCAGATAAGACACATGGTGCCAGGCTTGTATATTAGTGCATAGAATACCCCAATGTAGAAGAATTATAATAAAAGATACGAGAATGGCAACAGCGGAAAATACTATGCATCTCTTGCGATAAATTACACCGGGAATTCTACGCATGTAAATCATAAGGTAGGGGCCTACCGATAACAATTTGGGGCATTTACATTGCCAAGTACCGACGGTGGTGTTTAATGGCCTGATTGTTTTGTTTTACAAGAACTAATGCATTAAGTGTAAACAATATTTCCTCTTAACTTAGCTGAAAATCCAGCCGGGAGCTGACATTAATTTTTCAACATAAACCCGTACGTCTCACGCTTCCAACGGTACTGAAACATACTAATTTTATATACACCTTTTAGCGCTGCCGGTGAAGAAATCTCGTACTCACCAATTACAAGTGAAATACGATACTCGCGGAAGGAATTAGCAGTGCTGTTCATGAAAAATATTTTCATTGAAAATATATTTCCACTGTTTTCTTATATTTTTGGTCAAGCGTATAAATTCAACATAAATAACGGAATTGTTCATTGAAATTCAATGATACAATCAATTCGTAGCAGCTGAGACGTCGACGCTAAACACAATAGATGTTTATTTCCATCAAAATGTTTTCTGAATCAAATAGATGAATATATCAATAATATTTAAAAAATTTAAATGTTCATTTGAATGACTGACAAATGTCGAGGCTTCCTTTATTTGACGCAATGACTTTCTCTTGACTCAGGCGCGCGTCGTCTGCTAGAGCGTGAGACTGCGGAAAGAGTCTGCACGCGACCTTTCTTCGCCCTTGGCGGGAGCACTGGGTTTCGGCTCCTGCCGCGCACATCACCTTAAGCCGGCAATGCTAACGGGATTCGAATTGGGATACTCTAGGACACGAATAAGAGGAGATTAACCGGGACTAGTTTAGCTTGTTTGTTGGTCTGATTTCATTCGTCCTGAAGGTGAGTAATTACCCACTTGCGCATGATGCCTACTGTAGTGTCATTTTTGTATAGTTTGTGTAGAAGCAGCATGTCAATTGTGTAGTGGTGTTCTATTTAGCTCAGTGGCCTGTATTTTATTGACAATATCGGTTAACTATTAGCAATTAGGGATCTGAGAGTAAAGTGTGAACTTTTCGCACATTTGTGAATTTTATACTTTAATGTTCGCATGTTTGTCGAAGGGGATGTGAATGCCAAGACTATTTAAAATACTGACATTCACTTCAGTCGAATAAGGAATGCCAAAAGAGACAACGCAATCTTTAGGTACGATAGTTTTGGAGGACTAAGTTTAGCCGTAGGGAAATATTTAATCGTATTTTTAGCTTCAGCCGATTAAGTTATGAGTTGGTTTCATATCCATTAAATGGTAAGACTATAACTATGGCTACCTCATTTTGTGTAATTTAGTACTCTTGAAGCGTTTGCTTTTTCAGTTGCTTAACCGTAAGCCAAAAGTTTCAGTGATGAAGTTGATGCAATCAGCCTGAACGTTTTTTTCTTCAATTGCTAGCGTTAGCCGATATACAGCGATTTGAGAGGCACAGCTGTACCACAAAATTAATACCAAGAAAATGAAAAGGAATTCCTACGAATCTGATGCTCCGCCGTGCTTGCAATTAGTCGGCAAATCATACGGAAGAGCTATTTCATTTTACTCGAAGAAATTGACTTGTGTAATCATCAATCTATAAATTACAAAATAGGTAACTGACTTCGCGTGCACAGGTATTTGGAATTCTCGCCGCCTACAACATACTTATCCTTTGAAAAGGTTGATTGACCCTTGCGTAAAAAATAATAACAACAAATTTAAAATTAGAGATTGTCATCGTGAGTCAAACATGTTAGGGTCATTGTTTTTGTTCAGGCCACCTAGTGGAACTTTGTGGTCAAAGATTCTGACTTCGGGTACACAAGCAGTAACTGTCGTGTTTACGGATCGTGTAGTGCGCTCATAATTACAGTTTGATTTTCATCGACCTTCGTGCTACTCATGTTAAGACTACATGATAATGAGTTAGGTGTATTAGAATAGGCCGTAGTAGAATTTTACGGACTAGACAAGGCTTACTCGTAAAGGAAGGACGCCATCATTACGTTGTACTTAATTTTTACCACATTTGATTATAAGTAGACATAATCGAGGTTGGGATCAGTCCATTTTAAGACTTCTCACTATCATTTCAAAAGTAATTGAAAAGTACCTTTGTAGTTAGGTAATGCCTCTATATTATTTTTTCGGCGATTTGAAATTTCCTTTAATGCCCTCTGCATATGAAATAGCGGATGCGCCATAAAATCGTCTGTTGTTTTTTGTTACATGCAATGCACGAGTTCTGAAAATTGTTTTCATATTTGCAAACCTCTTTGTACCTTTTCAGACGCATCTCATAGAATAGCTCCTTCAAAGATAATCTCTTGCTGGTTTTCAGTGTTTAACATTTCCGGGTCATCTTCAATAAAGTGAAGGTTGTGTCCCCTGAACCCTGGCTCTGATCTTAAATTATACATATATATATATATATATATATATATATATATATATATATATATATATATATATATATGTGTGTGTGTGTGTGTGTGTGTGTGTGTGTGTGTGTGTGTGTGTGTGTGTGTGTGTGTGTGTGTGTGTGTGTGTGTGTGTGTGTATATATTATGCGGGTCGCGGTGGTCTAGTGGGTAGAGCGTTGGACTACTGACCGGAGGGTCCCGGGTTCGATTGCACCTGCAGCTCCACCCAAGCTAGTTGATTTTTCGGGTACCAGATCTTCCTGGGAAACCATAACCGGCACAGGGAAAGGAACTGGCCCCCCTACCCTGATGTGTGAATATTCACACGCCGTCGGGCTTGGTACATGCGTGAGCTCTACCATCACCTACTAAACCGACCTTCGGGTTGATTACTGTGTTTATGGTTTATATGTATATATATTATATATATAGAAGCTATGTGATTTTTTGTGTAGTAGATATCTTCCTGGGAAACCATAACCGGCACAGGCACATTTGTATAATCATTCATTCACATGGAAATAGGTATTTGGAAAAGGGATAGGAATACAAATAAAGGGTGAATACAGGAGAGGTGGGGAAGGCGGAATCGAGCAGATCACAAGTGTAAAAATATTTCCTTGACCGGGACTTACACACCAGACATTTCGAATTGCCGACTAGCCATTTGGCGGGTTTTTTGTTCGAATGTGTGCATATGTATTCTCCAATTCACGCCTTCCATTTACAGGAGACTAAAGAGAATCACTGATTTTCAAAACTCATTCAATGGAGATATAGTTCTGTGGAAGCTCTTCTTGAATATAAGAGACGTTAAATGGATCAGTTAAGCGTGGAGTGTACATTTTGGCTACTTATCGTGCATTCTGTGCTCGTCTATGCATCGTTGGACGAATTATCATTTGGATAAGGTTTTTTTTCTTTACGTTATAATATGGCATATATTTCACTTTGCCATTGAGAAAGATAGGGGCTTTGCATATGCCGCCAGCCTTGCTGGCTCGGTTTTCGTACCTCTTGGGTTGGTTAGCTTGATTCACCCTTGAGCTTCTCCCGAGGGAGGGATGGTTCTCTCGGCGTGCCTAGGTAAAGTGGTCACCATCCCCCAGGCGCCTTGCCCTCCAACTCGCAGCCTTGTATATGGGGCATTGCTCCCTTTCTTGACCTATATGATGAGGACAATACCCCATCTCGCCGATGCCCTTCGGATCGATCGCCCTACATCCGCCGCGGGACGGAGCCCCTCGCTCCTGCCGGCATTGGGGAAGGGCACGGGTGCTGACGGGGGCAGAGGGAAGGCCGACTCTATCTGTATTCTGCCTCGCTGGCTTTTCAGCGAGTGGCTTTTGATTTTGATTGCTAGTTTCCTACGAAACCGGGTTAGGTGCGCAAGTGTAATCCTGGTGTGCGGTTCTAAATGCGTTTTCGTATCATTAAGTTGTCAATGTTTGAGTCGTCTTGACCTATTAATTCGTTGCTAAGGGCTCTTGCACACTGAGCTCTCGTGTCATCTTGTGACCTGAGCGCCCGTTTTTCTTTCATCTAAACCTTCATTATTTCGTATGGTTTTGATTTCCGCAAAATAATTCGAAATTATTTTCCCTAAATGTTTCTTTCCATTTCATGTAGTTGTCTTTAATGAACTTTGCCATCGGCAGAATTTCCGTCGTCAGACGTTTGCTTCCCTTCAGCCATTTGATTGATTCCCTTGTCTCTATCGAGTTTGCTAACCCGCGCCGCTCGTTTTTTAATCGTGTTTGGGTATGCTTTCGCCTCCCCGTTAATTTTCTCTTATGGTGTGTTTTGTGTATGATATTTTGTCACGAAAAATGCAATTTTTCTGATGCTGGGTCTAACGATAGTAAAAAAGATCTTCCTTATACTGGGTTGGTACGTGGAATATGCCAGAGCACTTTGCGTGCAGCAGTTTACAATTCCTGTGACCGTGTTCAATTTATAATAATATTATGAAAGATCACTGCTGTCTTTAAAATTGATTTGGTCATGTACTCGAGAACATTGAAATGAACTGAAATGATGAATTGCTGTTTCTCGTTTCAAAGCACATGAAAGTTTTGAGTAATTGAAATAAAAATCTCTTAAATATACTTTGTTTGATAATATTTTCAACAGTACTGTGGCGCTCCTAATTAAATCATCATCATTAAATTTGCTTGTAAACCATTGCGAGAAACCCCCCGAGTAAATGTGAACGTCCTACTATTTTGAATGCGTGTCTGATCACTGTCGGGGGGTTAACTCTCCCCGTAAATCACCACACCAATCTCAATATTCTCCTTCTTTTACCTCCCTTTTACAGTGGTGTAAAACCCTTTACGGCGAAAGGAAATATTATTTAATATAGTCAAAAATATGATTCAGAGAACATTATAAGCGTAACAAGTTGTCCGGGAACAAAACGGTTGCGAATAAAAATCTGGAATGAAATTGTGTGTGAACCTCGAATTGCATAAAGCTAACAGTTTCAGGCTTAACTTTGTGGAATTCCTTCATGATGAGGGTAAAAAAATAAGGAAAACTTTACACTTCCACACACTTTTAATACGTTTTAAAAAGTTTTCCTTATTTTGTACCCTCCTCGCATTGTATGATGTCATTTTGGATAGCAATGAATCCGTTCATAATAATAGTTTCGGTAATATCTTGGTCGGCAAGGCCACCCCTTATTAAACTGTGCACTGTTGAGGGGAAGATTCCTCCCTTGACAAATCTCTCTCAAATTAGACGTCCGAATGGAAAAGGCTAAAATCTTGCCGCGCTGTACGCTCGTACTTGATTCAAAATATTGGAAATAATGAATTTATTTATTCAGGATTATCACTATTTGCGGTGAAAACTGGAAGAATCGCTCCAGAATAGCTCTTAGTGTTTCATTTACGCCATGTAAATTACAGTTTTTAATTTCGATATTAAAAAACAAGTCACGAACTATGGTTATGCCTGCATTTCATTAAAAAAAAATAAAGAAATAGCTAAGACGACAAAAATGGTCTCGACCGGTCTCGTTCTGGGCAGGTGGTGAACTAGAGATGCAGTATCTTCAAGAGAGCAGACATAACTTTTCGAATAAATTATTTAGGTATGGCTGAGCAAAAATTGTCCCACGTTTTTCGAAATATTAGCCGGAGCATAAAAACATAGCTATTCATAATTTCACACATAGGATGGAGATTGTCAGTCACCGGTATTAAAATCTAGGAATTTCTGCGGACGAAAATGGCGGTAATGTATTATTGATAAACCAGTTTATCTTCAATTAGTTACAAATTGAAAATTCTATCTGGTCCATGTGCTACGAATAGGAATTTCCCCCTTGGTATTATTAACCTTCACCGCTTACGTGCAACCAATGAAATTTCTAGCTCTTATAATTGCATTTCACGTCATGCGCTAATGAAGGTGTTTGATTGATTCCCAGACCAACATAAATTATGAAGTAAACATAAAAGGGGTCATATTCGGTTGATGCAGAACTGCCCTTCGAGTAAGCCAGGCTTGAGGAGGAGCGCGGAGATGAATTCTTTGAAACGTGTGCAGTGCCATGGCGGCGTCATAAAACCAACATTTTCACCGGGCAATTCCAAACCTGAGGTCACCCTCCCCGCAGGCGGTACTCGAGGGGGTTTTGAACACCGCTGCGAAGCGTGACAGGTGATGTCGCCAGGTATCAAAGCGTTGAATGGCGATCCTGTTATTGTTCACGCGAAAGAAAGCTTAGATTTCATTCATAACTGTGCAAGGTGACCATGCTCGCCTTTCTGGGAGGTCCGTGGCGCGGACGAAGGGTGCGAGGGGCTTCCGTGGCGCATTTCCCCACTCCGGGAACGTCTGGCCGGATGAATGCTGACGAACGATGTATATCAGTGCATTAGGGTTTCTTCAGCTTTACAGCACCACTGGCACCAGGCCGAACCTCTTTCACTAAACTGTCTCTCTCTATTCTGAAATTGGAGGCGGGGACCACGATTTTAGTTCTGTTAACCTTCCTCGTAATTGATAGTTGTTGATTTCCCCTAGTAAGTCTTTAATAAGCTTTCCTAATAATTCTAATCCACATGTTTAGCTTTGTTACCCTCAGAATCTCTATTGACAAACGTTTTATTTTAAATTTCGGCCGTACGATTCTCCCGCCATCGTGGGCCTTGCGTGGGATTTCCTGGTCATTGGCTAAAATGTGATGCCCGTCGCGATTATATTTTATTTTTTCTTAGGACTTCATCGACTAATCAATTTATCATACTCTACAACTAAGGGCTAGTGAACCGTTGTCTCAGCATTTAAAAGTTGATGTGGACATCGTGGTTGCACTAAATTTTGGACGTAGGCATCACAATAAAAAAATGCAGATTGAATTATGTTAACTTCAAATGTAAGATGTCTGCAATTAGTTGGGCGGCAAAACTGATCTCTAATTGGAACAGAAATATTTGATTTCTGTAAATAGGCATTGCTGTAGCAGAGATTTTCTCTACAAAGTAGGAATGGAGTCGCTTGGATTTTGATTTGGGTGTTGCATTTGCGATCATAGAGATGTTGCCTTTAGCGTTAGGAAGATGCGCCAAAAGCCCGGAAGCGGTGTTTCAGAATACGCCGCTAGTCATTTTCCTAATCAGTCATTTTCTGAAAAATATGCTTATACTTGGCTACGCTTGTTTTATGAGACGCCAAAGGTGACATCGGCGTCAATTTCTCTCGACTAGTTATACGGTGAAATGTAAAGCCCCAATGAGCTATTTCGCCGCTCCCTAATGAAGTCCATAAATCAATTTTGGTAGCTTCTTTTCCAGAGTTTTGTCTTCATATATTGCAGTTATAAATCATGTTTGAAACTCCGAATAGATACCTGATATAACATAAAGTTACAACCATTTTATTCTCTACTCCATCTCTTGTACTCAATCCATGCTCTATACTATAATAGAAGTCATCGGCCGTAATAATACGTATTTCATGTCACTAGTCACTACCGCCAGTAGAAATAAAATTTGTAGTCCATTTAGTGGAGTATTTAGATACTGTGTTCGTAGCACGATGACTTAAACCATACCTGGTTTCAGTCCTAATACATGTACGTAAATATGTCAGAGTAATAATTGTTCGTCATTTTAGAAAAACATTTCAGCGCCATAGTATAGCGAGAAAGATCTCTTTCACCAGCCTTCTCATTCTCTCGGTACTGGCGTGGGTAAATTAGCCGGGGGAGTCCTTTTGGCGGCACCCGTTTCAGCTTGCTTCGTGTCCGTGCTCCTGGTAATTACCAGAGTCATTGTTGAGAAACGCAATTTCACGCCAGCAGGTGTCGACAAACAACTTTGGTTGATTACTGAACTAAGTCTTCATTGACATCAATCGGGAGGAAGAATAAATAAGTGCTGAAGGAAACAACAGTTCCTATCAAAAAGAAAGACTTGTACTTTTCCACAGATATTTATTATATGGCACAACGCGTTTCACCGACTTGCGGAATCATCAGATACCTGATGATGCCGCAAGTCGGTGAAACGCGTTGTACCATAAAATAAAAATCTGTGGAAAAGTAAGTCTTTCTTTTTAGTATGGATATTCAATACTTTCACGAAGTGAAGCCTTAAACAATTGAATATATAAATAAAGGTTCCTTGGGTGAATCATGGATAGCAGCAAATTATAGTTTTCCAGAGATTCAGCGAAATATTTATTTCCTTCTATTGTATGTTCCGCATTTAATGTATTAGAGTACACGTAATACGTCTTTTTTGCATTTAATGTGTTAGAGTACACGTAATATGTCATTTCCTCCCCTAAGAAATGATTTCACTCGCGACCAGGCCGTGAGGTCAGATAAATAAATATTTCGGTCTGCGAACCTGCGGTGTGCAACAGGGTGTCCAACGGTATGGGTTGGAACGATCGCCTACGATACCATCGCCTATCCACTCGTTCGCCAGCAGCTCCTGGCGTTCTCACTCGAAGCTCACTGAATGTGCGAGGTCCAGTGATCGTGACGCACCTCCCAAAGGGAGGACGATCGGGGAATTTCCTCTTTTCCTCATTCTCACGTATCGCGAGAAATCCTCCCAAATTGAATTTTGGACCAACGAAGAATCGAAGAAAAACATCAAAGAGGTCTTAAGACAACGACCGCAATTGACCAAAAGAGTGACGTTGTCGTCGATTAAAAGATCCCCCATGCTGAAATAATGATTAGATGTGGTTCCCGTCTTGGCTCCACCCATTCAGTGGTGCTTTGAGAGGCACCATCTCCGGGGTGGGACGACGACTTCGGGCCCCCTCCTTCCGAGTTTCCTTTCTCGAATCCCGTCGGCTAGGCGCGGAGGGAGGCCCTGAAGGTAAACGAGGAGGGCACAAAAGAGGAGGCCGCTCCAGAGGATAGGCCTCGCAGCTTAGCCTTATGTCAGTGCGGGGAAAGAGGGACCGTCGTCTCTTCGCTTCCGTTGCCATGGTTACGCGAGCCGCGTGGAGGGGTGGTGTCGTTCGCCGTCCGCGCCACTACCGTGCGGGGGCGCGCAGGCGCACTCAAAAGCCGCGTGAGCCTACGTGACATCGACCTCGTCGGCGAGTGTGCAGGGCGAGGGGCGGAGGAGTGGGCCCCGAGTCCTCGGGAGGGAAGAAGCACCATCACAGGGGTGAGGTGGGAACAGCGCGGTAGGCTAATAGGGTGATGATTCGGAGGTATTCACCCCGACTAGCGAAACTTCTTGGAATAACAACTGTGCAGGGTATATCCTCCGTTATCTTTCCGATGTATTATCAGTGAAACATTGAAAAATCGTGAGTCACGGTAGTCCAGGGGGTAGAGCGCTGGACTGCTGACCGAAGGGCCCTAGTTCGATTCCCGGGCAAGTCACTTTGGACACCTGCAGCTCAACCCAAGCTGTGTGATTTTTCGGGTGATCTTCCTGGGAAATCATAACCGACACAGGGAAAGGAACTGGCCCCCCTACCCTGATGTGTGAATCTCACACGCCGTCGGGCTTAGTACTGGGTGAACTTTACCATCACCTACCAAACCGACTTTGGATGTCTTTGTTTGGATGGATTTGGGTGGATTACTGTGTTTATCATTGTTTATTGAAAAATATCACTCAAAAAGGTTTTGTGTAAAACTTCCACAGGATCATTTGTTCTTACAACATTATTACTTCTTAACGTTAACGACGTCCACTTCTGGGTATATAGTAAGACATATCCGTAGCCCAGAGGATAAAATAGATTTAAAAGATGAATCTAATACAATACAACGTTGGTGCTACCCTCGGCAGTTAGAATTAAACTGAAAATAGTGCGTAGTGGTGAATTTTTGGATAAAGAGCAGTTCCCTCCCATACGCCCAATGCATCGGGAAACATCGAAAAAGAATGGGCATATGCGATAAAATACCTAGGAGTAACCCTCACCCCCGCCCTCTCCTGGATGATATACATTCGGGGAATATAGTATATGGACAAGATAACGAAAGATGGGACTTCATTAGAAAGAGTATTGGAGAGAAGTGATGCGCTTGGTAGCGCATCCAAAACATTAGAGGCTGGGAATCACTCACAGCGCGAAAGTTAAATTACTGAATAAATCTCTTGCATATATCGGAAGGAGAAATATTTAGCAGTTATGTTGAAAATGTATTAATACCCCCGTCATATTACGGTAGGAGAGATCATGTCAATTAAATTAGGGAGATCAAGTTCAGAAAAGATAAATTTAAGATGTCATTTTGTCCCCGAACGTTAAGGGTTCAGAATAACGTGTCCAACTGGACTTGGAGGAGGGGGCGGAAGTATTTTTCTTTTTTCATTCCAACTAGCCTGGTTTGTTTACATTCTCTTTTCTTCCCCGAGTTAATCATTCTTGAAACAAACAGCTCCTCTCGTGTGCATTGTCAAGCACACATATATCTCGCTTAGATACCGTAGCGCATATACCTCTAGTTTTCGTGATCTACTTATTTTAATTACTTTATAGATTTCTATTGTGACTAAAAATAAAAGCTTAAGTTTAATGTTGCTTGCCTGATGTGTAAATCACGCTCTGCGACACAGCCTTGGGGTGGCTTGTAGGGTCCCATGTAGTTGACACAGAGTCTCCTCTACCACAATCAGCAAGTGCGATTCTCATTTGATGGAACCGTCGCGTCGTGCCAGATGGTACGAGACGTGCGTGGGACCGCCCCTCTAGCGACAGGAGCCATGCGTAGTACGCAGGCCAGGTTTCTTTTTTGGCGGATGGAGTGTGTGTTGTTACCTCAGTGCCGATGGAGTACCAACATGTCACTTTGACGATTCTCTACTTGGGACTAATTGTATTATGAACGAGGATAAAATCTCTAACTTGCTCGAAATTACTTGACTTTTCCCGGTGGCTAATCATATTGTTCGAGGCACTTTAAATATTTGGGTGACATATGAACAAAACGGTAGATATACTTATTCCATAAAAATATGGTAAATAAATATAAAGTATGGAATCGTGTTCGAATATTTTATAATTGCGGTTTGAAAAAATGGTAGTTATTTTTTAGATTAATCACATTTTTGTTTTCGCATTGAAGATCAAATTAAGCGGATCGGGAATCCTAGAACGATTTACACAAAGCATTATAATGAAATGGAATTCATTCGTTTATATTAAATTTGAAGTGAAGACATTATGAAGTTTATAGATGTCCTTTGAGGCGATTTCAAAAAACCGCGAAATCTCACCCATTCGTTTTCAACTTTGGACAATTATTTAGACTTAATGTTAACCATCGTGCCTATTCAATTAGGCAAGGGAATAATTTTTTCTAGGCCCAAAAATGTTTGGCGGAATTTGTTTGCATTAAGTTAATGTAACAGTGCATAGAGTACCTGTTACTGAAAAGCAAAATACCTATGTTTAAAAAATATAGGTGCGAGTATTTATTTCTAAACATACTACGATATTTATGGCAAAATATCACTGGGCTCCACAAGGGTTTGTTTTTAAAGAATACTCCTGTGCACCCGGAAGCGATGGCTGGCCATGAATGAAATTTTTGTGAGGTGAACTCCAGCAAATTTCCTGTGCCCACGTTTATCTTTCAAGGATGCTTTGAAGCGACAGATAACCTCAGAATTTTCTCTCCTTCATTTAGCAGAGCTGGTCGAGGAGAGACTTCCATTTCCTAGGGAGAGATTTCCTGGAATTCCTCGCGGTTCCTCGCTTCCGTAATCAGGATGGCGCGGTTGCCCGTTCCAGTGGCCTTCCGACCCCCGCCCCTTCCCCCGCTCCCTCAAGCCACAAGGGCAAGATGTCCTCTGTGGAATTCTCTGTCGGCTGTTGCTGTATACTTTGAACAAATGAAACAAGGAAAAATTGTACATGCATCGCCCCCAAAAACCTTAAATGGGAAATCGACGCTTATAAGGAACACCGTCCGGATTGTTAGGATGGGGGCTTTGACGGGAGCCCCGGGAACTTGGCTCATTATGGCGACCAATTCTTACCTTGCCTGCCACGTGGTCGTTAAGGGACAGGAGCACCGCGACGAATGTATGGACGCCACGCGTACAACTTCTCTTCGGGCCCGACGTCGATTAACTTCGGTGATCTCTACCCGGGAACTGATGTGACTTGGTGGCCAACCACTTTTAAGGCTTTTAAATTCCAACTTTCGTTCGGCTCTCTATTGCTATTGGCTGCCTCTTTCTTTTTTGGAATGGGTTCTAACACTCACCTCACGAAGTCTTCCGGCCGAATCGCTCGCACACAAATACCACGAATTAGTCCAAAAACTCTTCCACCGACATTTTCCTAAACCTTTGAGTAGTTCCGCGGGAATGTTGTCTACCACCACGACCTAATTTGATTTGAATACCCTGCCTATCTCGCCATCGAGTATGCTCAGGCCTAAGCTATCCTCATCTACGTCATGTTCTCTTTCTCTGTCCAATCTCACTGGTCTAGTTTATTTACCATGGACTTTTATATTTCGTCCATCTCTCTGGAATCTTCTCGGGTTCAAAAAAGAATTTTCCTGACTTGTCTTTCAATATTTTGAAAGAATTTTCCCTTCTTCTTTCCTGAATTTGCCGTCATTAGTGCACGAATTTGACCGTTCCTGGTTTGTCATGAAGAGTAGGCACAGAGAGTCTAAAAGCACGCATAGACAGGAGGAAATGAGCCAAAGGAAATGGGTGCGAGGGACTTGAGGAGTGGGGCGTCCGGAAGGGAGGAGAGACCTTCTTAGTACGAAGATGCGTCGAGGGAGGGGGCTATCAATAGTGGCCGTAATCATGTCTGTATGACCATTCTGGGGAATGGAGGTGAAATTAAGTAATTCTAGGAAATGGTGTGTGTCTTAAATGTCGGATCACAAGGATTGGACAAGGGGTTATAGGTATACATTGATGGCTGACCAGCAAATGCTGAGATGCGTTCCCTTGGAGAATTACGGAAAGAAACGATGGGTCAGTTTGTGAATTTTTGGAAGTAGGTGGCAGTGAGGGGTACCAGGGTTGGAAAGGGAAAGGTTCAAATGTCTTCGTCGAATAGGCCATGGGGACCTCTATCTAGCTTTGAGGAAAGATATTGACTTTTTGATGAAAGAAAGGGTTTGGATTAATAGGGATGGCTGCCAATGGAGCGGTGTCGTTAACCTGCCTCTTGGCCTCTTTTATGTCATCTGTGATGTATTACAATTGTGGATTCCTTGTCTGCTGAAGTGATGATGATGATTGATGAGTATTTTGAAGCGAATTATTCAGATGCGGAAAGATTATTGGGTTTTGAAGAATTGAGAAAGGAATGGCTGGAGGGATTGGGTTGGAGGAGGTTGATGGAGCTCTCTAGTGGATGATAGGGGGGAATAGGACCGTGAGGGGACTCTGTATTTAATGAGTGAGGTATGAAGGCGCCTTCCCTTGCTGGCGCATGGTTTGGGTTTTCCCTTTGCGACAAAAATTGAAGGTATCGGCGAGAACGGTGACTTAGTCGATTTTGGGGCTTAGTCTCGAAACTTGTCCATCGGATGCATGCTGAGAGGTGTTTGGTAAGGAGGGACCGGCCAACCTTTCAACTGAGGAGCATGATTTGGAGGAAAACTAGGCATTTATGGAGGCGACAGAGGGTCCGCTTAGGATGGGTGGAGGGTTGGGGGTCGAGTGATGGAACTGCAATGCGAGACAACAGTGAAGATTTTAAGGTATTAATAGTGGAAAGTGCCAAGAGTGCTTAGTTGGAGATATTTTCCAGCGACTTTCAAGGGAGCAAATAACTTGTTAGATTGTTTTGGCATTTGATAGGTGTGGGGAAACAATTTATAATTTTGAAAAGGGACTGTATGTATAAAGTGCATGCCATATTATTGTATAGTTTGTGGGCTGAGTTGGAGGGGCTGTTGGAATACATGGGAGAAGGGAAGTGCCCAGAGGTGGGCCGGGCAATCGAACCCTGGCACTCCGGTCACTAGTCCCAACGCTCTGATATATAATAATTTCTGTATTATTATGTTAGATTCTATATTATTATTATTAGGTAATCTACCGGTTAAGGTAGGTTTTTTGATGGACACACGTATCAAATAAACATTTTGTGACTCCCCACCTAGCAAACTAATCTATATCAGGTCCCTCTTCATCTCGGTGTACTTCTTTCCTCCCTTCATCCCGTCCAGCATCCCTATCCTGTCCCTACCCTTACCTCGCTTGCCCAACATTCTCCCCTCTATTACCCTCTTCAACATTCCACTACCGCTCAATACGCCTTTCATCCATTTTTCCTGCCTCCATAGGATTTCTCTCAACAAACCCCTCTCCTCCCCCACCATTTCTAGTACTTCCTCATTTGTTTTCCTTTCGGTCCATTTCACCTTCTCCATTCTTCTCCACACCCACATTTCAAAAGCCTCCAATCTACGTCTATCCTCCTGCTTCAGCGACCACGTTTCCGCGCCGTACATAGCTACGCTCCATATCAGAGTTTTTACGAGTCTTGTCTTAACATCCCTACTCAACGTCCCCGTCATCAACTCCCTCCTCCTTGAGAAAGCCTCCTTGCCTAGCGCAATTCTTCTCCTTACGTCCCTACCACTTTGACCGTGTTGGTCCAAAACACTTCCGAGATATGTAAACTGTTCTACCTGCTCTATTTTTTCCCCGCCTATTTTAATATTTAGCTTAGCCTTTTTCTTTCTGGAAAATCGCATAACCTTTGTTTTATTAATATTGATTCTCATCCCATATTTATCGCACTGAACCTCCAATTCATTCAACAATGCTTGCAACCCCTTGGCTGACTGAGCAACTAATGCTTGGTCATCAGCAAACCTAACCGATTTTACGAATTCCCCTCCGACTTTCATTCCTACCTCCAGGTCTTCCCATGCCTCTTTAATCATTTCCTCTACATATACGTTGAACAGTACCGGTGACAATGGGCAACCCTGCCTTACACCTCTTCCTAACACTGCCCATCCGGACTCTCCGTTCCCCACTCGCACCTGAGCAGTCTGAGACATGTACAGGTTGCGGATCAGTCTCCTGTCCCTCCAATCCATTCCTATTTTCTGCAATACACGCATTAATTTTTCCCAATTCACTCTATCAAACGCTTTTTCGAAATCTACAAAACAGGCAAAAACGTCCTGATTGTATTCTATATTCCTCTCGACTAGTGATCTCATTACTGCAATGGCATCACGCGTACCTCTTCCTTTCCTGAACCCAAACTGATCATCCCCTATGTAATCATTTGCCTTACTCTCTATCCTTTTGTTGATGATCCTGAGAATAACTTTAGCTGCGTGGGATATCAAACTTATTGTTCTGTAATCCTCACATGACGAAGCCTTTGCCTTTTTTGGAATAGGAACTAACACCGATCTCACAAAATCTTCCGGCCAGATTCCTTCCTCATAGATACTACGAATCAGTCCATATATGGCCTTCTTCCCACCTTTCCCTGACCATTTCAACATTTCTACAGGAATATTGTCCACCCCCACTGCCTTATTTGCTTTCATCTCCTTTAATGCCCTTTCTATTTCATCGTCGAGTATGCCTGGACCTAAGCTATCTTCTTCTACGTCATGTTCCTTTTCTATGTCTAACCTTGTCGGCCTAAGTTCTTTACCATACAGTGTTTCTATATATTCCTTCCATCTCTCTTGGATTTTTCCTGGTTCAACTATTATCTTACCCCATTTATCTTTAACTGTTAGCACAGATCTTGCCTTCTTACTTCCCGATAATAACTTAACCTTGCTGTATAGAGCACCAATTTCACCCTTCTTCTGTAAACTTTCCATATCCTCGCATTGCGTTTTCCACCATTCTTCTTTTGCTTTATTTGTGGCCCTTCTCAATTTATTGTTTAACTCTTTGTACTTCATTTTGCCTAACTCTGTGTTTACATTTTTCCATCTTCTTCTCTCATCCATCTTTTCAATCATCTCATCCGTTACCCATGGTTTCCTTATCCTTTTCCCGTTAACGGTTCCTATAGTGTCTTTAGCGGCTTCCAATATCCCTTTCTTGATACATTCCCATTTTTCTTCGATAGTACTCAGTTCTTTACCGTCATCCATCATTTTCTCTACAGCCTCCTGATACTCCTTCCTCGTTAATTCATTTACTGCTTCTAAATTCCATTTTTTAACCCGCCGCCCTTGCCTTATCTTCTTGAAACGAACATTACATTTCATAACAACTAAATTGTGGTCAGAGTCCGCATCCGCTCCTGGGAAACTGTGCGAATTTATCACACTGTTCCTAAACCTGTGCCTAACCATAATATAATCTAACTGATACCTTTCTGAGTCACCTGGCATTTTCCATGTATACCTACGCCTTTTGTGGTGTCTAAACCATGTGTTAGTGATGACTAACCCCTGTCTCCTGCAGAATTCAATTGCTTTCTCCCCGCGTTCATTCCTCGTGCCTAACCCATAGTCCCCCACCTCACCACCATCTCTTCCTTCGCCTACCGTCGCATTCCAATCCCCCATCACTATCAAATGTTTCCCTGCAGGAACACTCGCGACTATATCCTCTAACTCATCATACATCCTATCGACTTCTTCCTCCTTGTGGTTGCTCGGTGGCATGTATACCTGAATAATGACCAAGTTCGTCGGCTCTGCTTTAATCTCTACGAGTAAAATTCTATCTGTCGCTTGCTCTATGTTGACTACGCTTCTTCCTACCCCTCTATTTAAAATTGCGGCAACCCCTCGTTGGCTCTCGTCCCCGCCGCTGTATATTACTCTATAATTGTCACTCCAGTAATCCCCGCTATCCTTCCATCTCGCCTCGCAGAGGCCTAAAACATCTATGTTACCTCTTTCCATCTCTCGCTTAATATTTTCTAATTTGCCTCTCCTCAACATTGTCCTGACGTTCCAGGTTCCTATTCTAACTACTTTCGCCTTCTTCTGAGTCTTCTGTCCTGCTGAAGTTATTTCTTCCCTGCAAGGGTTTCGTGGGATGACGACCGCGGAAGCCTTGCCTCTCCCGCTGCCGGGCACGACACACGGCCTCTTGGGCCGAGTCTCGTAGTTGCCAGGACTCATATTATCTATAGTGCCCATCATTATATTCTTGGGAATCATAATTGAGGTGGTTTCCCGTTGCCTTCCTCAATAGTGTTTTTAACGTGAGACCATCACTTAATGGCCGCCCCACTGGGGTCAGACGCCGTTGCAGCCGCCTCACTGAGGAACAGACGCTGCGTGGACTACCTTTCGTCTGGCTCCTAACCTTCGACCTATCTGGCATGGGTGACCCTTCCAGGAGTAATTATTATTGCTCCCGCCAGCACAGCTCTAGGGGTCATCGGAACACACAAGCCCTTCCACCACGACAAGGTTGTAGTCTATGGGAGGGATAGATTCTATGTACATCAACTTTGTTTTCATTTGACCCAAAAAACTATTACTCCATCGTCTTCTCCTAAGGAATTTCTCAGTGTTTCTAAGCATATTAAACGCGTTAATAATTTACATTACCCTAATTCATAAAAAAATGCAAGGTTGCTAAATAGGTGGGTAAAAATATTTGGTAGTTGAGCGAGATGGACGACCGCGGCAAACGTTTCACCCCACCAGGTCTGGTCGTTCTCTCCTGCGGGTGTGATGGCTTGCGTTTGGGCACGTGACGCGCTTTTTCGCCCGAGGAGGGGGGGCCGGGTTCCCCTACCCCGATCCTTTCGGACGCCCTCCGAAAGGATCGGTCATGTGCCACCCTCCGGCTCCCCTCTTTCACTTCGATCCCTCGTGGGCGCGCGAATCGCAACAGAGGTCACCTCAGACGGGAAGGTCACGGGTGGATAGGCGGGCCTGCCCTGCGTGTTTCGAGAGAAGTACGATATTACGAATCGACACTGCGATGCTCGCGGGGCATCGCAGTGTCATTTGCCCACGTCACGACGGCACTGTTATGGCAGGGGAAGGCGGTATGCGCCGAACGATTGTTCAATTCAGGGAATCAATTCTTACTTGCTCCTATCTGAATTGGGTTCAAAGATTCAGTCTAATGAAGAGTTCAACATTTTCTCTTGGTCGAGAAGAGCGATAACTCATCTCCTTTTGTCGCATTTTATGTTTAAATTTCTGGTGAATCACGCAAAACTACTTATTGAACATCGATTAGTCGCAGCGTCGCACAGACTGTTGATGAGCAAAGCTCGTCTTCTTACGTTATTGAAAGACACATTCTCAAGTGCACGACGCTCTGTAATGAATGTTGTTAATTTGTGGCTAGGAGCTTCCCAGTGGCGTTTAGATGCTGAAATCTCACGTTGGGCCTTGTGTCAAAGCTGAAGGCTTGTATATTTCTTTCGTAAGCGAGCTTCAGTGACCTTTCGGTTTCAAGCATTGGAGCGGTACAAGGAAGTTCTCTTAAGCCTATTTCATTCTTTGGAATGTCTACTAGCATCGCGAAGAGTTCAAGAGACCTTTTTCCGAATGCTCAACTTGCTGTTTGAGTAGCTGCTTGCCGAGCACTATGAAGGATCTATTGCTTCCTACAAGTAAGAGCCTACGATTCTGGCAGGTAAGATAGCCATTTGCCTTAATGGCGAAAGCCATTTAAACCACCCTTTGTTAATAAGCATTAAATCTCGATCGGAGCAAAGGCTATTCTAGAACCTAATGGTAAATATTGAACCACCGAACTAAGACGGTGAACTTATTGAAATGTATGAATATGAATAAACTGTATTTATTAGAATTTCAAAAGGAACAGTTGCGTGCTCCAGTTTTATAAATGGATTCTATAAGTATTATTAATTAATATTCCATTCGTATCAACACACATTTTTTCGGTAATTTTTGCTTGGTAATTGTTTTTTGTTGAAATCAATTTGGCATTGAAATATAATGGCATCATTGGTGTTATCCTATGCTCCTTCCCCAATATGCTTATTTGATTCACGAATGAAAGCCACGAAAGAATTGCCTAGCCTTGTTCGAACCTTACCTTGTTCAACTTTCGGTCCAAGGAACGTTTACAAATAAAATTTTCGCAAAACTCAATGAAAATTACTTCATGAAAGGCTAATGTAAAGAATGGGAAACAACCAATCGCAGCGAACAGGAGATGGGCCTCCTCTCCTGCCTCCCTCTCTTTGTTTCCGGGCCATCATACAGCGTGCAGAGATGCTGTTTTCCCAAAGGTCATGCCTTGTTGTCAGCACCCGGCATCCCGCACGATAGATACCGCGTGGGCACGCCTGCCAAGGAAGAAAGAGGTTTCAGCGGGAATGTGCCCTCGCTTCGAAGCGTGGTGATTTCGAGCGTGAAAGGAGGAGTGGCTGCCTTTGCGCGCCCAACCCTCAACTTATCTCATTTCGTTCATTATTTTGGTCGAACGGGTGGGAGACTCTTTGGTAGCGCCAGATATTCTTTTGGCGTCGACTTTAACCTCATCGCTGACCATGACCTCCGCGTTTGCCATTGCATGTTCCCGCGTCGGTCTTGCTAAAGGTTGAAACAGCGCATTGAAGTAGACAGTCGTGCTTCTGAATGCATATAATTTTCATTCCGAAACTAAAACGACATCCGCGTCTTTATCCCGTACATTTCACACCAGCGCGAACGAATGCCATGCCGTCCAAAGTAAATGCTGAACCGTGACGCAAATTTTGTAGGGCCACCCCCACTGCGAGGAGAGGGGAAATGAAAATGAAAGAAAACCAAAAAAAGCACTCGAAAAACAACCAAAGCATTCTAATGTTTGACTCCACCAAATGTTAAAAACAGCACCTCTGATATTGGCCGAATGGAAATATTATATTTTGGGAGGGGGGAAGGGGTGACCCTCAAGGGCTGTTCTCTATAGCGTGGCCTCATCACGCTCAATCTCATTAATACGCCATTGGAAAAGCGCTCCGCCGTTAAATTTTGCATGAAATTGGGAAAAATCGTTAAAGAGACTCATGACGTGCTCAAGGCAGCTTACGATGATAACACCATGGGTATATGGGGTGCTTTTGAGTGGCACCATTTATTTCGGGAAGATAGAGAATAGGTTGAAGACGTCAAACGTTCAGCATGCCCTCTGACCTCAAAAGCGACGAAAATCTTGCAAGAGTGAAGGTTTTGTTGGACAGGGATCGCAGACTACGTTTTTCGCATGGTTTCTGATGAACTTGGTATTCCTAAAAGTGATGTGCCGTTCGACTTGTGACGACTTGGAAGTGTATGAACTGCTTTGGGATATGAGACCAAACCTGGTGATCCACTCTGTCTACGATGGTTTGCCAATCATCATCTGTTCGAGCTTCTTCGTCAAGGTAATGATATCAGCTTTCGCCAATAAAGCCTTTCGGCTTGCTTTGGTGTGATTAGTCAGCACGTGACTTAAGTGCGGTGATGGCTGAAAAAGTTTACTATGTCCGAGAGTCGATCGACGGTCTAGTGCTTCCAGGGCAAGGATAAAGCATTTCACTAGCCAGGGGTCGTGGGTGTCAATGATGGAATAGTAATCAATGACCTCGCATCAAACGCGGCCAATGTTCGCCAATGCAAACGGAAACTTTTACAGCGGGCGCAAAAATATGATTATAACCTATGAAGCTTCTAAAAAAAGTCTGTGGACCAACGGGTATGAAAATGTTGGCTGTCAAAGTAGTGGGGTAGGGCGTGGCATGCACCGGGAGTGGAAAGGGGAGTGAACTGGTCGAAGAGAGCGTGGTTTTCCCGGTGTCGATGAGATGCTGCTGCTGCGACCCAGCCTCCGGCGGTAGTTATCGCGAGGAAAGACCTACACCGTGTTTCCCTTTGCCCTAGGCTCGAATGCCTCCCGTAACCTTCCCCGCTCCTCCTCTCTTTGGCCCACGTCCCTTCACTCCCCTCCGCCTCTGGAGAATACTTGGACAAGTGCCCCTTCTCCCCCCTCTTCCCCTCTCCTCCCACCCTTTCTTTACGCTGCGAGAGGTAGCACCCTGACCATTTGCTTTCCGCGCGAATGCTCATATTTTCCCAAATGCAACCGGAGGACATGTCTCACAGTAATTTCAGTGTGTTCTATCCTATGTGAAATCTACGACTTTAGGTACACCATTAGGCATTAAACATTTCATTGAGACCGGTAACGAGAATTTTTGTGGAGAGCACCTAGAGTAGATCGTTTGGAATCACTTGGGTGACACATAACTTTAGGGATGAGGGCACCCCCTCTAAATGGAGCACTCGAAAGAGGACACGTTGAAGTGAGGAAAAGGCTGTGCTCTTGTTTTGCCTTGTGGCGGCGATACCTCTTTACAACACTTAGTTTCTCATAATTGGGTTCGATATTGCCTAATATTGTGACACAATTTCTATCCGACATCTTATTTCGTTTCTGAGACCGCTGCCATAAAAATGATAACTCCCTCGCAGTCTTCGATAAGGAATGCGTTGGTCGCTGATAATAATGTCGAAACGGGTGTTAAACGCGGAGTAAAGTCAAATAAAAGTAGCGATCCTGCATTAATACAGGAGAAATATGCTCAATAAGCTGCAGAAAATCCAAAAAAAGGTAATCACGTAATGAGTTTCTTAATAAAATAATAAAGTTAAAGAAACCAGAAGAATTTTTAATTCATGTCAAATTTCTGTTGGGGACTACGTACAGCAGTGTACTAGGTACCTACAAAAAAATTGAGACTGCGGTCTAACCCGAAAGAAGCGTTCCAGGCGACATTCCAAAGCTGGAAAAACGCTGTATTGGCAGCCAAGGTATGTGTTTTGAAGGCGATACGCATGGTTAAAGGGTAACTGATAAAATCAAGTATTTATTTAATGCTGAGGCCTTCACAAATACCTGGGAGTCGCTTTGACCATCGTGGCGCATGTGATTGCCTCCTCTTGCCGCCACGGCCAGAGGAGGCAGTCACCGGAGATGCCGATGGCCACCCCCGGTGCGTTTCCTCTTCTCATTGGCCACCTTCCCGAGAAACTTTCCTGCCGGACATCTGCTCGCCCCTCCCCCGGCCCCCAGACTTATTTCGGTGACTCATCCCTCGTGCGAAAAGTCATGTGTCGACGCAGCCGAGCACGTGTTGGGGCAGTCAAGGTCCCGACGCGGTGCATGCTGGGAATTGTAGCGCCGCACGTGGATGGTCGCTTCAGTTTGCTGCTTCTTGCTCCCGTCTCGCCCTTCCTTGTGCCTGGTCCCCTCTCGCCAACTGCCCAATGGCACGGGATCTTCTCTTCGGTTCTGTTGAGGGACAGTGTCATGTTGAGAGCGCCACACCCAAAGGTCACTCTCAATCATTCGCTCACGTTGTCCAATGTTTTCAGTGCTTTGGTTGACAAGTACGCAACCACTTCCGCAAAAAGATTCCGGAATTTTAAGGAAATCGTTGTTCCGGATGAAAAGATAAAATTCCATTAATGCTTCTTTTTTAGCGAATGGCGTGTTTGAACTTATTGACCATAGTGATTTTGTGTGAGTGAATATTTGGTTAAATGCCTTTTCAATTAAATACTCGCGTACTTGGAGGCGTCTCTTGCATACCCTGGAACTCAATTTTTTTTAATTCTCTCGTTTGGTAGTGTTTCCCCTTTGATTGGAATGAACGGGGCGCCATCTATTAACAATTTACGAAGCAGCTGAAGTTAATGCTTTGATTCAGTTGAAGTTTTCCTATCAGTGAATGTAGGCAATAATATCCGCGAAAACAGTTGCTCCCGAATGTTGCGAAATACATGCTGTGATTTGATAGTTGTGTGCAATAGAATCATCTATCGTCATCTGCCCGAATTCATCGACAGTAGTGCTTAGTTTATGAACTCATAGCGATGAGTGAAGTTAAGGTTTGTCTCAACGGTGTTGAGACTTCAAAAATGGCCGCACAAATTTGCATGACGAAGAGCGGAGTGGCAGGCTCAGTATTCAGAGCGATTAAATCGTGCTAAAAGTGCGCCAAGAATTGAGATCTGATCGACGATCGGTGCACTGGGTGGTTAATTTTCTCTTGTTGGACGCTCTACTATTTACAAGATTGCTAGAGAAAAGCTCGGATATCGCAAATTTTGTGTACGTTGGATAGTGAATATCCTAACCGACCAACACAAAATGCAAAGAATGTTGAGTGGACGAGCTTGTTTTGATCGCTAATGACGAGACAGAGATGGATGACTTTGTACGTAGCCACTTTTTCTTCATCTTGCACTTCAAACAGTGGTTGGGTGGACAACGGTTTGATTACGACGAGGAAATCAAGACCACCATCGTCAACTGCTTCGATTCCCTAGTGGCGAAGCAGTGTTACGAAAAGTGCTTGGGAGTGAACGGCGATTTTGTGGAAGAGTGAAGTAGGTTTCTAGGAAACTAAAACCGTTAATAAAAACTTTTTTAACGAATATTTTTAGAATTATCAAACGGATCTTACTTTTCGAATGTACCTCGTATTCTGGAATGGCAACGGAAAATGACAAGGCACCCTAGCTTGATAAACAGCTAAGATATGCAGAGGAAAATAAGGATTTTTAAGAGTCGTTTTTACGCAGTTTTACTGCGATTCAAATGCCAGAAGAATTAATTTTGTTTGTTTTATGGCAAGGAATTTATTTTTCTCTAGTGTTACTTAACCTAAATTTAAACAAATGTCCCGCAAATGGTCATTTCATTCCGGTTTGTGGATGTGGGCCTCTGCAAATGTAGACGTCTCAACTTGTTTCGCGACTTTGAATTGCTTCTTAGTGTCAATGGAGCATTTGAAATAAAATTTCACAAAAATTTTGAAGGGTTGGGTGTCAATCATGTAATGCCATTAAGGCCATCCCAAACGTTCGGCGTCTTCAATATCTTGTCCACCCTCCCGAAACAACTGGTGCCACTCAAAAACGCACCACATACCCATGGTATTATCACCATAAGCTGCCTTCACCACATCATGAGTCTCTTTCACGGTTGTTTCGCATTGTTACTGAAGATTGAGCGATGAGGAGTGTGTGGGCCAAGCTCGTGCCCAATTTGTTGTTAGATGACCAAAAGACCAACCGAGCGGAAATTTCAAGTTAACTTTTGCAACGTATTGAAAATTAACCTTATTATTTGGACGTTATCACTGATGATGAAACCTGGGTTTTTGAATACGCCCCAGAAACAAAACGCCAAGGCTCTGAGTGGCTCACCGACCAGTCCCCAAGCCCAAAACGGCAAGAATGGGCAAATCAAAAATGCTCAAAAACAATGCTCATTGTCCTTTTCGATAGTAGAGGTCCATAAGGAGTTTTTTCCTCAAGGACAGACAGTTAACGCTGCTTACTACGTGGATGTGCTGGAATGACTCCGAAAAAGGGTCATCAGGACGAGAAAAGACACCTCCGCCACCTGTCATCTCCATCACGACAACAAGCCTTGCCACAACTCACGAATCGGCGGGCTCCTGGCCAAAAACCCGGTGCAAACGCTGCCTCCTCCCCCCTATAGACCTGACGTCACCCCAGCAGACTTCTTGCTGTTCCCTCGGATTAAGGTAGCCCTGAAAGGAACTCGTTTTTCGTTCATAGAAGAGATTAATTCAGCCGTTACGAAGACCTTGCGAGAGGTCCCCGAAGACGCCTTCCAGGGCGCGTACCTGTCATGACAGAGTCGCTTGGAAAAATGTGTCGAGGCCCAAGCACAGTACTTTGAAGAATTTTAAGCGTTTTTGCAAATCTTTTCAATAAATTTCTTTAAAAAATAATTGCATAACTTTCGGAACGTATCCTGTATGGATGAGCTGACTTTAAATAAGATTTTCACCTGATAGGCTAGGAGTGTGCGTGTGTAAATATTCACCTTCGACATTTGCTTGGAATATTGTCAAGAGCATTTATTGCTAAAATATATTTTTACTGATTGCGATTAAATTCCTATTCCCCGGAGCGGATTCGGATTCAGATCTGAATTGCCCGAAGACTTTAGTTCCTATCTCCAGTTCTTCTCATGCCTATTTATCTAATTCCACCACACATACCCTGACAAGCCGAGGCGAAAAGGGACAATACTAACATACGCTTAACATAACAAAACACGGCCGATCCCTGTTCTCCCCGAATCATTTTGCCGAACAACATCTGAAAAACCACAAAGCAAATAATACTTCTTGAATATGTTACGTTCTCTCCTCTATTAGTATTCACGTGACTGCTATGTGATTACACGTGTCTCTCCCCTTCGCGAGCCTAAACCCAGCATCCCCTGCGTAATTATTTGCCCTGCTCTCCATTCTCTTATTGATGATCTTGAGAACCACTTAAAGGGCGTGTGAAAATTAATATTGACTTTCAAGAAACTGTAATAGTAACTTTAACGGAGTCACCCGTTATGTGTGCATTATAATGCAACCATTTCAGAGAGTAAAAATCATTTTTGGGCTAGGAACCAACACAAATCTTACGATATCTTTTATTGAAAACCTCCCTCATAAATGTCACGAATTATTCCATAGAATACTTCCCTTGATCCTTCCTAATACCTTGATCAAAAAGTTCCCGGAATTTATTCAGAAAATTAAAAATACAAGTTTATTCATCTAAATCTATATTGTCCCCTTCAAAGTAATCCCCATCGACTGCAACACACTTATGCCAGCGCTTGATCCAATCCTCGAAACATTTTTTATATTCGGTTTTCGGTATGTCCATCAGTGCTTCCTGCGATTTTTCCATTACTTCCTCTCGGCTGCTAAAACGCGTTCCCCGTAATGGTTTTTTAACTCGATTGAACAGAAAGAAGTCACAGGGAGCCAAATCAGGTGAATTCGGTGGCTGTTGGATGGTATTTGTTGCATTTTTCGTCAAAAAATTACGAATAATGATAGCACTGTCCGACAGTTTCTGGTCTCTTTCGGCGAATTGCTTCACGCAAACGTCTCATAACGCCCAAATAATACTCTTTGTTTACTGTCTGGCCTTCTGGCAAAAATTCATGATGCACTACACCGTTGTAATCCATGAAAACCGTCAGCATTGCCTTCTTTTTTGACTGAAAACGACGTGGTTTTTTTGGTCTCGGCTCATTTGGTGAACGCCATTCACTTGCCTGATGTCTGGATTGCGTGTCGTACTCATAAACCCACGTCTCGTCTCCAATAATGATCCTTTTGATGAATGTGGGATCGGATTCAGCCTCGCAAATCATGTCTTTTGCGACGTCAACACGGTCTCTTTTTTGCATGAAATTGAGGTCTTTTGGCACCAACTTTGCTGCTACACGACGGAAACCCAAATCATTAACCACAATGTCTTGGGCGGATCCATAGGCAATGTTCAAGTCCTCCGCTATTTCTCTGATGGTTAATTAGCGGCTATTGACCAACATTTCTTTTACTTTATCAATTTTTTCTCCGACTTTCGATGTCGATGGTCTGCCACTGCGTTCATAATCTTCGATTGACTCACGACCACTTCTGAACCGCTCGTGCCACTGGTAAACGACCGTTTTTTTAGAGAATCGTTGCCGAAACACTTTTCCAACATTTCCAACGTCCGTGCGCCACTAAATCCGTTTTTTACGCATAATTTAATACAAGTTCGTTGTTGCAAATTTAAATCCATTTCTGCAATTGTAAAAAATCGCCAACACACACAGAGATAGATGTACTCTTGGCTACGTAACTTTTGCAAATGTCAAGTTATGACACTAAGATTTAAAGGGAATATCAACAACAGATGTACCAATTTAACAAAAAAACAGAACTCAAATCGGAACGATGGGAGCGCCACACGGTGGTAATTCCGGGAACTTTTTGATCAAGGTAGTATATTCTTCCCACTCTTTCCTAAACTTGAAATAATTCCGCGGTAATGTTATCCACCCCATGTCGTTATTTAGTTTCAATGTCCACAATGTTATCAATTTCTTCCCATCAAGAAGTCCTGGACCTAAGCTATCATTATCTACGTCATATTTTCTTTCTACGTCATAATCTCTTTCTATGTCCAAGTCCATTTAGTGTCTTCAACATGCAGTTCCTTTATATGTTCCTTCTATTTCCCCTGAATCTTCCTTTGTTCAAATGATTATTTTCCTGACATGTCTTTGATTGTGTACACGGTTTTTCCCTTTTCACTTCCCAATAGTACGTTCACCTGCTTGTGAATCAATTTCACACTTCCTCTTCACACATTCATCATCCTCGCACTGCATCTTCTACTTTCGCTGTAATTGTTTCCCTCCTGAGTTCATTATTCAACTCTTCCTTCTTTAATCTACTTAACTCTGTGTTTACATTCTTCCATTTTTTTCTTCCGTCCATCCTTTTAATCATCTCGTCTGTAATCCACGGTTTTCGTGTCCTTTTTCTATTAACAGTTCCTATATTTCATTTTTCACTGTCAATATACCTTTTTTATTGTCACCATTATGGAATGGAAGATAGTAGCCATCATCCTTTCCATAATCACGATTTTCTCTACAACGGGATGATTCTCTTCTTATTTTGACGGGATGATTCTCCTTTCTTATTGTATCAGTAAATTCTTTTAAAACCCATTTCGTAACCGCTTTCCCTGTTTTGCATTCTTAATGGATGGCTAAAACTTCATTATCAGTAAATTCACTTCTGAATCCGAATCCGCTCCGTTCTAAATTTAGGCTAAAGTTCTAAATCTGTGTGAAAGCAAAAAACGTAGTCATACCGATCGATATCTTTCCTAATCCTTGGGAATTTTCCATGCATACCTACGCCTTTTGTGGTGCCTAAACCATGTGTTGGTAATGACTAACCCTTGTCTCCCGGATAACTCAATTGCTTTCTCCCCGTGGTCATTCCTCGTACCTAAACCGTAGTCCCCCACCTCACCACCATCTCTTCCTTCGCCTACCGTCGCATTCTAATCCCCAATCACTATCAAATGTTTCCCTGCAGGAACACTCGCGATTATATCTTCTAACTCATCGTACATCCTATCGACTTCTTTCTCCTTGTGCTTGCTCGGTGGAATGTATACCTGAACAATGACTAAGCACGTTGGTCCAGCTTTTACTTTTACCGATTATATTCTCTCTATCGCTGGTTCTATGTTTGCACGTGTGCTATGCCCCTGTAATGCGCATGGGTTTTGACGATGTTGCTACAAAGTAATTCCTGTTTTGACTTCCTTCCTCACTTCAGTGTTGAAAGTAAACATCCCTGAGATCCCGAGCCTTCCTAGACTGTGAAACGCCGATTTTTGCTCCTACTTCTAATAATCTCCCCATAGCGAATAGATGCTTAACATAGTGCCCATGGCCTGCCCGCCATTGATGGTGCAGCTCGAATTTCCTTTTTCTTTTTTGTTCCTTCCGTCTCTCCCTCAAGGGCCACGCCCACTTCGTTTATTAAGGATTCCTCGACCCTCGCGCTGGCGGGGTCGGGGGAGGGCTCTGCCGGCAGCGGGGGCTGCCGGCCGAAGAGGGGCGCTGCCTGTGGCGGTCATGGGGCCCCGGAGCGGGACGCTTGCGGCCTCGGGGCCCTCCTGCCCGTCGGCTGCCGGGGGCGGGCCGAATCCTTCGCCCGCCGCCTCCACACACGCCTCCGCTCTCTGGGCACCTCCGACCTGCTCACCGACGAG
The DNA here is from genome assembly GCA_037158775.1 of Hetaerina titia. Classification (NCBI taxonomy): domain Eukaryota; kingdom Metazoa; phylum Arthropoda; class Insecta; order Odonata; family Calopterygidae; genus Hetaerina; species Hetaerina titia. Next base: position 98,636,360 of record CM073776.1, read on the forward strand.
GACGCGCCGGACGCCGAGGGCGAACTGGTCTCCGGGGGCTGGGGGGACGGGGGCGGCGGCGACGACGAGGGTGGCCCAGGGCCGCGGGCGGCTCGAGGGGAGGCCTCCGGAGGGGTGCGCGGGCCGGAGAGCGGGTGCGGGAGCACCAAGTACAGATCGACCGACCGTGACGCATCAGGTACTGGGCGCGGCGGTCTCCTGTATCCAGCAGATACGTGGGCACCTCCCATGGGGTGGCCAATGGCATTTCAAAATTCGGTGTTTACTTCCTCCGCTCCTCACATGGCCTACCATCCATCGTTCACGCATGCCCCCATTTCTTGTCAAAATTTCAATTCGAACGGCCAACTTGCGTAGGTTTTTGTCCCAGGGCCGGGAGGAGGTGGGTCATTTCTTCGGGGTGTTCGAGTTGAAAATCGTCCGTGACCTTATTTCGTGTCCAGCGCCGTTTCCAGAGAGAGAAATGTACTTCCGCATAGATTCCACGCAAACACCTCCGAAGACGATACGTTCCTTCGGGTCACGTGGTGGCCGGGATGGAACTCACTCGCAGTCACGCCCCTGTGGGCATTCGCGTTATTTTAGCGATTGGGCAGGATGGGGGAGGGGAGGGAAAGCCGCAGACTGCCCCGGCAAAAAAATAAGTCTCGCTTTTAAAAAAACTTTGAGATTAATGTCGTCCTCGAGGATCCATCCCGCCATTAAGCTTCATAAATGTCATTGGTTTTAAACTTCATTGTATTTGAAGCAAAGCGGTCAGTTTTCAATTCTTCTCTCTCATGGCTTTCAGCTAAGGGTGCGCGGTGGGCGAATTACGAGACTGGCGCTTTTCACTTGCGGGATCAATGGTTCATTCTACGTTACTTATGCATGTGTATGCCAAACCAAGGACCACATGGATGACAATGTTCCCGTGTTTTGTAATGCCGATATCGCGCCCTTAAATGTGGGTACGTGGATGTTCTCGACGGAAATTGTGCTCCCGAGATCTCGGCAAGAGCAGAAATATTTCAGAGCCAAACGTGTCCCTTTGTTCTTCGGTGGTCTTCTTGTCAACTCTCTTTTCATAACTTAGTAATTGAGCGATTAGAGGTTAATATGCAAAACAAAATTTACGTTAAAATCTACGAAATGGTTTTCGGAGTTAACTTGGTTGAATGACCTCGTAGTGAAAAGAAACAAACTTCTGTGTTCCTCTTGTACGACAAGATTTAACCGCGGTGTCAGGATAGAGACCTGATGGTACCGCACCGCGACGAAACCTTGTTCTGGCACCAGAGTGGTGGAAAACAAAGCTTGTACCTCATCGCTATGAAGTAGACCTGGGCACACGCGCTCGAATAAGATGGCACTGGTTGATGGATAGACACAGAAAAGCACTGTCTTGATAGGGAATGTTTCGGCGGCAGCGTTCTGACACGATCAGCTGAAGAGAAAGTAGTGGCTGCCTATGATTGGAAAGAAGACAGAAGCGGTTGGGAGGGGGTGAGGCGAAGAAGCAAAGGGTGGAGGAAATGGATTGGGATGTTGCGGTTTTCAGTGAACACGGTTCCAATCGCGAGGTTCTTAATTTAAGATTTACAAGGTCGGTTCAAAAAAAAATATTATGAGGCTGTTTGAATAGACACTTGATTTTATCAGTTGCCCTTTAATTATGCTTATCGCCTTCAAAATAAATTTCTTGTCTGCAACAACGCTCCCAACGCAATACAATGATCCCAACGTATTTTCCAGCTTTCGAATACCACCTGGATCGCTTTTTTCGCAATAGTCTTTAAGTATGCGGTACAAATTTGTTGGGTGTCTTCAATAGTTTCAAATCGGTATGTAGTCAAGGTGGATTTCAACTTGGGAAATAGGAAAAGGTGCGCTGGAGCAAGAATCAGAGCGATGAGTGGCTGGGGGATCACCGGTGTGCTGTTTCTGGTCAAAAATCTCAGTAACAAACAATTGTGTGTGCGTCGTTGTGCGTTGGGATTAACACACCAAGACTTGTTTTTCCACATTTGTGGTCTATTCCGCAACATGACATATCATAACCTTCTTATAACCTCTATAAAGGGCTGCCCATTCATTCACTGCATGTCCTTGGGGGCCATATTCGTAACGAATAAGCCCTTCCCAATCGAAGGAAACGGTCAGCATCGCCTTCACGTTCGATCCGAGCTTTTTTGTGCTGTGGAGAATATGTCCCCTCGCACTCTGAAGACGGGGCTTTGGTTTCTGTATCATAACCACAAACCCGGGTTTCGTCGCCTGTGGCGATTGAAGTTTCGGTCGTCGTCTGAACGATCAAGCAGTTCCTGGCTGATGTCAAGTTGTTTTTGCCTCTGTTCATCCGTTAAAACTCGCGGCACGTATTTGGAAATGATGCACTGAAAACCCAAAATATCTGTCAAAATTGTGAAACTGTCAATTTCATAGGCAATCTTCGTGACAGTAAACCTATGGTTTACACGCACTAAATCATTTACATCGTTGACGTGGGCGTCGTTTGTCAACGTCAATGGTTGTCCACTTCTCGGTTGTTCATCGGTCGAGGTTTGTTCAGACTGGAAGCGGTTTTACCAACGAAAGCAGTGTCCGACGCATTGATTCATTGCAGAATGAATTGGGTCATTGCATAATTTTCCAGACACACTTTTTCGAGGTTGAAACAAAATTCAATGGATACGCATCGCTCCTCTTACACCCTCATGCACACCGACACAAGAATGTGTACAACTAGCGTGCGCAATATCAGACAAGAATCGCTGTTGTGCGGAGACAAATCGATATAGGGCCACGAGCAAGCCGGTGTTTTATTCCTCAAAGACGCCGCTAAAAGGTGACCACTGATTTTGATTCATCAAGCAGATCGTGTTTAGAAAGACCAGTCTCATCATTTTTCGTACAGATATTATGTATAGTCAGCGGGAAGGTCATGGTACGTACTTCTGTCAAAAGACGTTTTACTTATGATATGCGACATTTTGGAGAAATAGGAAGAATGGAAAGAGATGTTTTGGAAAAAGCGCGGTGGTTATTAATGCGGAAGGGGAATTGTTCATTCGCCGGCATGGAAAGAGGGACGAACTTGCAGGTAAGAGTTCACACGTCTTGGCATGGCACGAGGTTCAAGGAAGCAAGCAGAGTGCGGGTGGAGCGGAGAGAATAAGCAGAGTGGTAGGGCAGTAACTGTGTCCACATGGCAAGGGGAGATGGAGAGAGCTGTCAAGCGGTCGAGTTCAAAGTATGGGGAACTTAATGCCCTCAAGTTGTTCGGACGTGTGTACGCACACTCACATGCACGCATATAGGATTTAAAGATTTCTACGATCCGCCAGACTGCGCTGGTGAAGTTTGGATGGCATCTCTACCATTGACGGCACGGGGTTGTATTAATTATTAACAAATATTTATTTCAATATTATTACATTGTCTGTATGTATATGAGTTTTGTAAAGGAGGTAATGAGACTGACAACATAACGTTTGATCTGGCAACACTGGAAACGCTGGGCTTGAGGGGCAGGGGAACATGTGATCCGCCTTCAGTACGGGTTTGAACTCGCCCGAGTCATTTGGTTGTCCATAGTGATTTTTTCTGTGAAAGTTTTTTCTATGGTGTTCTAAAAATGAGTGACATCAATTTCAAGCAACGGTATGCTATCAGGTTTTGCCTCAGACTTGGGCACAGTGCAAAGGAAACTCTTGCTAAACTTCAGCAGGCCTACGGAGATAGTATTTTGTCAAGAGCCCAGGTTTTTCGGTGGTCTAAGGCATTTTCAGAAGGAAGAGTCGATTCATTCTTCATCTTCAAGAACCGATGAAAATGTCGACAGAATCCTGGATCGTGTGCGTTCAGATCGTGGGTTGACTGTCAGAATGTTCGGGAAAGAGTTGAATTTGACTTACACCACTGTTAATCAGATTTTGACCAATGAATGGGATGAGAAAAACCTGCACACAAATCATTCCAGAAAACCTTTCGCAAGACCAAAAGGGCATCAGGAGGGAAAGATGCCTTGATATTTTGGAATCTATTGAAAATTACCCCCATTTTCTTGAGTGGCTCACTTCAACCTCTCGGGGGCCCAAACAAGCAATGATGAGGAAGTCGAAGATCAAATGCGTGCTGATTTGCTTTTTCGATATCCACGGAACCGTCCACAAATGGTTTCTATCTCAAGGCCAAACGGTTAATCAACACTTTTACCGGGAGGTTCTTGAAAAACTTGGAAAAAGGGGTCATTCGTGTGAGACCAAACATCAAGAACAACTGGGTGTTGCATCACGATAGTGCTTCTTGTCACAAAGCAATTTCAATAAACGAGTTTTTGGCCAGTAAAAACATTGCTGTGGCTCCTCAGCCTTTTTATTCGCCTGACTTGAGTCCTTGAGACTTTTTTCTATTCTCGAAGTTTAAAAATCACCTCGAGGGAACTCATTTTGGGACAGTCGAAAACATTCAAACTGCTGTAACCAACCAGCTGAGGGCTCTTCCGGTATCGGAGTTCCAGCACTGCTATGAGGAGTGGAAGAACCGTCTCCAGCGCTTTGTGACTTCAGAGGGAAATTATTTCTAGGGTTACGGTATAAAATTGTAATTCTATGCGAATTTGATTTTTAAAAAAATTGTCTCATTACTTAATTTACAGACCTCTTATGTCTATAATTATTTCTTCTCTACCTACTACTCTCTCCTCAAGGGCACAAACATCTCGTGAGGTTAGATCCATTATGGGCCATAAGAGGAAGGCCAAACCATCTCACTATTCAAACGTGAAACGCTGCCGGTGCCCATGTTTAACTCGTCATTTTACTGCTTCTCCTCTCCGTCAGGTGGGGTCATGGTGCAGCAGCCCCTTCCACAGTCCGGGCTCTCGCTTCCCGGAGGGCCTTCACCGTCGCCCCCGCCCGCCGGCAGCTCACCTCCCTATGCCTCCTCCCCCAGGCCTCGTCTCGACTCTGGTCTGGAGAGCCTCGGATCGCCCACAAACGGCACCCCACCCCGTCCGGGCAGCAACGGCTCCGAGTCGGGCTTAGCCGGCGTCTCGAGCCCCTCGAACGGTTACTTCTCCCCTCACAACGACCAGGGGTTCGCCCGCTGGAACGCGTCGCCGTCCCCCGAAACTGATCTCCGCGGTGCTCAACAATCGAGGGCGACCTGTCAAAATCCTCCTCCGAGGAGGAAAGACATCAAGTGGCCACCTCAACAGGAAGCGCTGGAGAGCGGGGAGGCGGCGTTGCCCGGCTATCTGGAGTGCTTCCCCCAGACGGGGGTGGAATCGCCTCCGGAGACATCATGGAGTACGTCTTCCACATCGCCGGAGGGTGGAACGAATGGTGGAAATGGCTCGAGATATCAAGATGGAGGAGGCCTTCACCTCGCGGCCGAGGACTATTGGCAGCACTATGCGTACTCGAGTCACCACCACCACGCCAGGTCACCGGCTACGCCTCCATCACAGAGTCCAGATTTGCTACCGAGGCATCCTAAAGGAATGATATCTCCGTCGTCCTACACTCCTCCCTGCTCGCCCGTTACTCCGGAGGAAGCCGTGTGTGTCCATGGCAGCTACGCGCCACGTTCGGCGTTGAAGTCACGAATATCCGAAACCAAAGAAGAGGAGGAGGAGGAAGAATATGCCTTGAAAGAGTCTGAAGCAAGCTACGTACCACTCAGGGAAGAAAGCGACGAGCATCTCAACGGAAGTGGTGATGATTTGTCCTTGGAAAGCAACGGCCTTCCTAATTCATCTTCTGAAGAAGGAGTGCAACTCGAGAGGGCACTCGAGAACGGGAGTTCCAGCGAAAATGAAGAACCTGTGGTTCGGGAACCGAAGGACAGCTCAGATCAGTTCGACACCTACAGTGGGGACCAACCCGACACTTATGCAGCTGTATGCTTATTATCTTTTGATGTTTCTCGACTCAACCTGTCCGTTTCCACGGACTCTGAGGATGCCAAGAGTGAAGACGAAGTGGCCCCACTGCATGGAGACGAGAAACCGTGTACGGAAAGGGCCGAAAAGGTGGGGGAGGGGGAAGAAGTATTTTTGGAGGACTATATGGAAATGGATATGCAAGTATTAACCAATATCATACACCGCAAGCGAGAAGACAAGACTGAGTCGCCTGAGGAGTGTCCGGAGGATGCAGATGATAAACAAATCCAACGCAAATCCGAAGAAGAAAACGATGATGAGACCCGCTTTGAATTAGCAGTTGGGGAGTGCTCTCCGGTAGAAGGAACGTTGGACGATATTGAATTAAGAAAGAAATACCTAGATGCAGACAGTTCAGACATGGACTTGAAGGCGGTCAGGATAATCTGCGAGGAGATGGCATGTAGAGCGAAGATGAAAGAAGGGGAAGATGCTATTATTACGTGCTTAGAAGGTGGAGAACAAATGGAGACGAGGCAAAAAGGAAGCGAATCCTCCGTCGTTGATGATGAGATTAGCAGAGAGAAAAAGGAAGAACCACAAGGCAGCGAACAGGATGATGGAGATACAGAGGACAGGACTCCTAGGGTCAGGAGGTCAACGTCACTGAAGACCGGAAAGACACCCCCCGGTACCCCCTCTCGTAAGAAAATCGTTCGTTTCGCTGATGTCCTTGGTCTGGACTTGGCGGACGTCAGGACTTTCTTGGACGAGATCCCACACGTCCCCAAGTCGGCCTTCCAGGACCTGGCTCCGGAAGACAGCATCGATCCCCTCACCGTCGCCTCTCTGCCCCACTGGAGCGCCCCTGCGGACTGGGCTCAGGGGATATCCCCCGAAGCGAGAGTGCCTCGCAGACCCCGGAGGTACCACCTGACACCGCTGTTCCCTCAGCCCGGGGCCGCCGCGGACTTCATCGACAGGATACGGGAGAGATGCGTATGCCTGGAGAGTGCCGTGGAGGAGGACGCGGAGGACGAGGAAGACGACGGCGCTAATTTCTATGGCGTGAACGGCTGGAGCGTGCTGGGCACCGTGAGGGTCAGGAACCTCGCATTCCACAAGACGGTCCACGCGAGGGCCAGCGCCGACGGGTGGAGGTCCCACGCCGACGTCCCAGCCTCTTACCTCCCGGGCTCCTGCGACGGATTCTCGGACCGGTTCGCGTTCGAGCTCCGCCCCGGAATTCCCCCGTCGGGGGGCGGCCCCCAGACCGTCCCATTTCCCAGGAAGCTTCCGAACGGGGGCCGGCTGGAGTTTGCCGTACGGTTCCAGTGCCAGGGATCTCAGTATTGGGACAACAACGCTGGGATCAACTACGCATTTTCGGTGGAGCCTTGCGTCAATGCAGGCGCGACTGCCGAGGGGGAACCTGAAGCGCGGCCCCCCGCCACACCCGCTCCCGACCGATCTCACTCGGCGTTCCGCTATCTATCGCTGATGCCCTCTCCAGAATCAGACTGGGCGACGTTCTTATGAACCACGCCCCGAACCTCAACTTGACTCGCGCTCTGAACTAGGCCGAAAAGTTTTTTGACTGCATCTCCTGCCGAGACGAATTAAAAGGATTGTATACCATTTAAATAATCAGAGTGAAAAAAACATGAGGGAGATTCTCATGCTGAGGATTTAGAAATATTTCATTATCTTGATCGGCGACACAATTTGTCGTTGTCGTTTCTAGACAAATGTAAACTTCAAATCGTTCATCAAAATGCATTTCACTCGTTGCCTTGGTGTTGCTCCACCTATGTGGTGAGGGGCCGTTCGGAAATAATTGGGTAAATTGAAGTAAAAACTTTTTATCGTTGGAATTCATAATGGATGGCTATGTTCGAAGTTTCGAAAGCTCCATACGCCAATGCATCGTACATCGGGAGAGCCGTAGCGGCTGGCGGGGCTCTCATCATGAGAAGGGCGAACGTCGACCCTTTGCTCATGCCGACGGGGAAAGCCGCCCTATCCTGCCAGTCGTAGGGAAAGAGTGTTGGTCAAGAGGTTTTGAAAATTAATCTTCATCCAAAAACAAAACTGAGACATCGGTAATACACGCAAATCTTATTCAGAAACGTTTTAGCCTCGGTACGCAAGGAATAACTGCAAAGTATAACCGTTTTTCATTTATGCTATTTACCACTTTCTTATCTTTTTTAAAATAATTATTTCTAGGAAAGTGAGCAAAATGCGTTTGTCGATTTTTATATTCTCGAAAATCTTTTAAATTAGAAAATACTAGGGAAAAATATTCGTTGAGGTCATTGTCAAAGAAATCATAATATTCTGTAATATATTTTACAGCCTTCACAACAGGACATAACCTAATATACTTTAATGGCTGGCCTATCTTTAGAGGTGTAGTGGAGTCAAAGATAGGTTCAGAGGAAGAAGAGACGAGAATGTGTTTTATGTGACAAAATTACGGTTTCTCACAGTTTTTAAGTATTGTCTTTTTTCAGTATTTCACCCTCTTAAACTGCAGGGAGAATTATGATTTAAGCGATAACGTCGATATTTTCTTCGTCCGTTTATCGATTCCAAAGTGCTTTTTAGATGTTCTTAATACACGTTATTATGATTATTTATAGGTTATCCATGATAAGTAATTGGGGGCATTATCGAACAGCTGAATGAGTTCCATGGCAACTTATACGTTCAAAACATTTTTTCTTGCGTCTTGGTCGCGATCGCAATTTCTCATCCCCCGCTCGTGCCGTGCCCTCCCCCTTCAAGGGCCTTTGCCCTTCTATCGCAGCAGCGTCTGCATCTCATTACCTCTAATACATCATCCGTAGCTCCTTTATCCTATTGTCTTTTTAAATATTGTCCCCATGGAAATTGGCTGCCCGAGCCAGAAACCGTATCGATTTATCTCACTCGCCGTTGGATGATTTTGTCGTTCTCCGACCTCGAATTTAATAGGTATTTAATATTTCTGAGACGAGACTCACTTTTACTCTGAGCGAATACGGAAATAGCATTAATACCTCAAAACATTAATACCTCTTACCTCAAAATATATATCTTAGTGCTCACACTCAATATCCAAGTCTTCATTAATCGTTCTTTGCTTTCTTTGTGGCGCAACGTTTTACTGATTCCTCTTTGACTTTTTTGCAAATGCCTCTCATGGCGATTCCATTCTTCTTAAGAAATTCTTTCTCCAACATTTTAGTTCAAAATACTTCATGAATACGTGAAGTATTCTCATCGACGCTGTCTTATTTTAATATTTAATATAACCGTGTAATATAATGTTTTCGGAGAATCTCTTCGCTTTGGTTTCGCAATATTTTTTCTCCAATACGTGTCTCACATTCATCCTTTGATGCGCTCAAAAATCATTTCTCTTCGTATATTGGCTGATGGATGCTTTCGATCATCTGCGAATCTGATTCAGTCTGCTTGCTTCACGCCTCATTTGATTTCATGCCTACTCGCATGCCTTCCCAGGTCTATCTCATCATCATGCCCTCGGTGCATGAAGAAGCATCACTTGGACCCCCGTCTACATGGTTTGCATAAAAAGTACCGGGAAAAGTTTGAGGAAAAATAATGTATTTCAGATTTTGCGATAGCTCATCATTCTTTAAAGTTCTTCTTCCCTTGAGCGTGAACACACTTATACCAGCGGCTTTTCCACGACTCAAAGGCTCCCTGGTATGCGGAAGGTCCTTAAGGATACACGAGCTACCATCTTTGATGGCACTTATAGTCCCATGGATATCCTTTTGTGGATGGCGGCTTTCACTTAAGTCGGGACTACAAGGAGTTTGGGGAATCGTCGCGATGCCGTTGCAGAAGGTCTTCGCAAGCAGATCACTGCTTCGACTCTGCTCTTGGTCGTCCGTCAAGACCTTCGGGACGATTTTAGAGCAGGTCTTTCGCATCGCCAAATTTCAGTGAAAATGGCGGGCACTGTCATCTTGATACAACACCAATAATACGATATCTACGTACATGCGCACACTTAACAACCGACGGTCTAAATTCATCACTCCACGCACACGTCAGGAAAAAATTGTTACAAATACTTTTTATGCAAATCTTGTATCTCCACTATCCCTACCATTACCTTCACCATACATTATTCGTACTTTTATTATGTCAGAATCAATTACGGGTTTCGAATAAGATCAGTCTCCCACCACTAGAAATATATTTTTCAGAATCTCAATTAACCTTCTCCAGTGTACTGTTTTCCTTTACGAAACCCAATAAGTTTACCAAAAATTTTCTAGTACTGCTTTTACGTCGCGCTGTGTCCTTTCCTGTCCTCACTGCTTTCCCCGGCATTTGACTCGCTCTCTTAACAGTTTTGCACATCAGCTCTGTTTTCCGAGTATTTAAATGACATTACAGACATCAACTTTCATCTAGCAGTTGTTGCTTCACAATATTTTTGTTGGGATTAAAATTGCATGATAAAGTCTTCTGGCCAAACTTTTTCCTCGTGCGGGCTTCGAATGATCCCATAATTAAATCTCTTGTCTATATTTTTCAAAATGGCAGTAAATATCTATTCCATATCCCTGCCGCTCACTCATCTGCCTATCACCAACTCTTCCTGACATGAAATGGAATTCACGTCCTTTTTCCCTTACCCATGTGAGCCGCGCTAATGAGGAATACCCATCAAGTTATTCGTCGGCCATGGGAAGAGTACTTGTTAATAATGATTGCGAAGAATTTGCTTTTCCCAAAATCCCAATCGGCTGAGATTCCTATTATTCGTGCCCTTCATATTGTTTGTCATGGGAAGATCATTGATTTGGTTTATTCGTGTCCTCGACAATAGTATTATCAACCTGACATCACTTAAACTTTGTGGACTTGGAAGTTGAGCTGTTTTCTTGTTGCGTTGTATTTGAACGTGGCAAAATGAATCGTCCTGACCGCCCCACTGCAGTCAACCCTATTTCCATTAGCCTCACCGAGGGGCAGATGCTCCGTGAATTACCTTTCGCCCTCTCCTACCTTCGACATGTTTCTCCCCGGAATAGTTGACCCCACGAGGTGCGGTTCTCGTCGTTCCAGCCAGCACGCAGCTCCGAGTTAATCGGGTCGCACAGCCCGGGCGCTTGTTTGTGGTCCACGGAGAGGGATGCTGTTTTGTGATGACGGGTTTCAAAATTATATCCCTCCTCAGGATTAGGTGCATGGGAAAAAGCTCAGCATGGAACCAAATATTAATTATTGAAGAATGCATGCGACGGCGTTCTTCTGATAAGGAGTTATGGGAAAACTCGAAGAAAATGTTATTTAGTTAAAGTTTTTCCACAAATAAAATTCAAATTTGCTCTTAGACCAGTACGGAGCTACGAAATTTTGAGGAAAATAATGGTTGTTTACATTAGTTCAATTTTGGCCAGGTCGTACTGTGTAATTTCGATAAAATGCTTCGCTGCATATGTTGCCGCGATTCGTCGGTTTAGATTTGAGCGGTGCTCTGCTTTGAGGGACGTTGCACGTTATGACGTCTCTCGGAGTTTGTGAGAAGAATCTTATGATCAGATTTATCTATTTCGCCCATTCAATTTGAGTAATCCGGGGTAGTATGATGTAAATACCCGCGAAAATATTATCGTACGATTGCACGAACGTTGGAATTACATTAAAAATACACTGGTATTTTGATTGATACGCTTAAAATGGCTCCAGTTGAACTAATACTGGAGTAAATTCTTACAATTTCGGGTTTTATATAAGAAATTATTTAATATCAAAGGAGTTCAGATTTTTTGAAACGGAGAAGAGTCCAAATGCAACAATGCCAAAGCGTAAAAATCATTTGCCTTGACCGGGATTCGAGCCCGGATCTCACGATATCCGGCCGAGTGCTATAGCCAGTTAAGCAAACGAGGTGTTCTCTTGAACTTTGAAATTTTGGGGGCTTTCATGTCAATCCCGCCCACAAAAATGAGGTAGGTCCTATGAAAATATTAAGATATTGACTGGAATATAATATAAATATATATTTTTATTTATTTTTCATATCCACGACGACGAGAGTCAAAGGCATTGATGTGCAGTCGACTTCTTGAATTCATTTTTATCCTCATTGAGTGGTGCATTACTTGATGCGACTGCCAGACTTCGTGAGCAATATGTAACTATTAATGTGCTGAAGACCTCTAAGGACCTTTGAATGCAAGAAGAATTACAGAAGTATAAGTGTCGTTCGGCCTGGTGCGTATTACGTTGGATTGCATATTACGGCATATTTCAAGTGATGGGATGGAATTGGAAATAGTTTTAGGCATTTCAGCTGCGCCATTGGCAGGTATTTTATACGAGATTGTATTTTATTAATGAACTTGACATACCCGTTGTAGTCGAGCGTTGCCCATTTCCGTTATTTTCGCGTAATCCCTACACTACGTAAAAATGTAACTTTTTTAAATCACGAGAAAACGAAAAAAAAACATTAAATTGGAATGAATTAGTAGCTAAGCAATCTTTTTTTTGAAATGCTGAAGTGCGATGTTAAATTTGTCAACGTCGTAACTTTATAAGCGATATTTGTATTTTAGGACTCGTGTGCTTTTCTTCGGGAACTGCAAGAGATAATTACTGCGATCCTTGTTTAATATGAAAAAACGGGTTTGGATAGTGCCAAATGTGTGATGGATCACAATTTGTGGTGCAGCTGAAATAAATAAAAGAAAATTACGGCCCTGGTGGCCGTTTATTGAAGGAAAATGATAAATCGTGGGAGTGGGCATCTTAGTGAACGTGAACGTGTGACGGGAAATGAAAGCGGCCATGTTCCAGAGTAATTGACCGTCGCTGAATTGAATGTGATAGCATCTATCTCAGATGCGAGCAAAGCTATTTGTTTTATATTAAATATTGCGTGCTCCAAAAAGACTTCAGCCAGGCTATGAGGAATTTTCCTGTCGTTGTCGTGTTTCGCAGCAAACGATATGGTGCTAAGTTATCACATCGTCGGATACCAAGCATCTGCATGATGGTGTGTATTTAAATATACGAGTATGTTTACACACTATTATATGTATAGCAAAGTGTGTAAATAATATACATGTATATAATTAATATTATGGTTAATATTTAAGGGTTCCCTATTGGACATTGCCTTTCCATAGATTGAAAACCTCACTTCCCCATACGACGCGCCAGTTGTTTATTTATCTTGCGTTTTTCAGATCCCTGTGTGTTTGGGGGCAATTTTTTACGGTATGTGATTTGCGTCATGAAGTGGGGTTCAAAGGCCATAGACGCTTTTCACTTAATGCATACTGGTATCTTGCTCTTCCTAAGACATGCGTAGGATGACAATGTCAAAGGCTTTAAAGTTTTACGTAGTTCTTTTGTTTCATTTGCGTCTCTTAATGTTTGAAAAATGTCTGGTCGTAGATGGAGCGAGCGTGTCTTTTGTGCACCGAATATCTCGTGTCGCGTTTGATATCTTGCAACATCAAGTCCAAATTTATTATTTGGCGGTTTAATAATCGGTGTCCTACGGTAGATACATGTATATATGTGTATTTCAATATTTTTTAAAGAATCATCTCAATTTTAATCGGGATTCTTGAAGAGAGTCCTTAATGTAGCCAGTTCGCCATCGTGACGAATCAGAAAAATGATGTCCACTACAGGGAGTGAGTCAAGAAAGAGAAAATATTTCTCTCCTGTAGCTAGAGTGTCAACTAAATGGAAGCAATATTCAATCATTTCTTTTTACTCGTATTGGATCATTAGTAGTGGTGCGACCGTTACCCATTTTGGTTTTGAATTTACGAAAATTGCTCCCACTCGAAATCACTCGGTTTCGTTGCCTTCCATCGTTGAAAGGATGCTATGCCCTCTTCAGAGCATAAAAATTTCTCAATCTTTTTTTAAAATTTAATCTCAGGTAATCAGGCTTTTGAATGTAGATGACGATGCCTGTGGGGGCGCGCAAATTGGAAGCTGCTGGTGTTCACTGCGTGTCTCTTTCTTTAAAGGAATGTTTCAAATGCATGTGACGACATCAAAGGGTGTGGCGACGTCCTCTTTTTCGGTAAATGGACACACGTTCTCGTTTTGAGACCCTTGGTCCATTTTGTGAAAATTAGTTGAATTCCATGCAAATGTCCACGTACAAATTCGGATTGAGTGGACCTGCTGTCGGTCCCGGTCGGGTGCGCAACGTGTCCTCCATTCGCCCTCCCGTACACAAGAAATGAATCATGGATCCTCAAAAGCCTAGAACTGTGTTCACCAGCTGTTTTTGTGCTTTTTAGTCTCCTCCCCGTTTGAATAAACTAAAAAATAAGACTGCATTTCCACTATCCTTCAACCCCTCTCTATCTATCCGTCTCCATCTTAGATAGCGGCTACGCTTCGATCGGTGACCTCCTGAAAAGTGAATCACGGGGCGATTGTCTCTTGCTGAATGTGTTTCATAAATGCTGTCAATTTTACTGTCAGTCTTAAAGGAACTCTATAATGTAATAATTATTTCACATGTACTAGTACCTGAGATGATGACGGGGCATCTTTGTTTCCTGTTGTATGATGTAATAAATTTTACCATTGAAGGAAATGAAATGGCGTTGGATGTTGATTACCTGCATTCTATCCTGCTTTATGTAAAAATAGCTTTCTTAATTTTATTGGAAAATGAATTTCCATTATTGGGACTAGATTTGTAAGAAAAATTGGCACTAAAGAATGACTGAGCCAAGATTTTGTATTGATCATTATTTAAGAATTGAATTTAAGGAGTACTATATTAAAAAGTTCAATTTATGAATCAAACTGAAAACACGAGACGCGCATATGACTTTCAGAAATCTATGGGGGACTGTATTGCATGAAGAATGCTTGGAAACCGAGGCTTCTTTCTTTCACTGGAAATAAATGGCCGAACGCCCGTAATGCTTGAAATGGGTTTGGACATGGAGCATATTCTTTTCGTGTTGATGTAGATTTGATTCGCGCGGACATTGACAGTTGGAAACAGGTCAGAAGAAGCAATTCGTAAAACGGCAGGATACCCGATTCAACAAAGGATTTTTACAAAAAGCTTGTCACAAATTACATATTTTCACGGAGCTAACTGGTTCTTCTTGCAATGTTTTTAAATTAAAACACATCATAGTTTCCCGGTAATAACGAGATTCAAGACGTTATCTCGGAAATGTTTGATTGATTGAAATTCAGAATAATTTGTAGTCGAGCTGTTTTAATATTTTTTATAAATGTAAATGCATTAGAGGCAAATTAATATTTTAATCGGATGAAACCTTTTTAAACATTGAATTAGTGTACGTGCCTATGGTTTGGTCCCTATATTGTGTGGTCTTTTCTCGTTGAGTAACATGTTTATATCTGATCGTTGCGTTGATAAGGACGTCTAAAGATAACCTGAGCAGCGATGTGATTGATTATGGACACAATTTACAAATCTGGTAACGGGTGTCTGCTGTGCTACTTCTTAACGGCCCTTCATAATTTCATTCCTTATATTTTCCTCTAGTTCGCTGGCGGGATTCTAACAAGTCAAGCAAGCAATAAATTAAGAAACGTCATCCAGGTGGGCACTGAAATTCATTGCCCTGCTACATGGTTTTCCGCAAATTTGCGCCGATGGAACAAGAAACGGATCTTTCCAGTTTGAACAACAATTGGGAAGTGGCTGGCCAGTGCATTGCTGTCACCCAGCCTCCGTCTGCCCCTTGGTCGCCAGGGGAACCTCCTGCCTCGTTCTGGAGCCTTCCGGACCTCAGGCCGATGGGGCCACGTGAGGGACCTATTCCTTCCGCCTCACCTCACGACGTCACTTCATCTCTATTGGCTTGCCTAAAATTTGTTTTGAAACCGAATCCATTGCTACCAGGGACGTCTATTTCGCTGCCTCAGAAAATTTCTTTAGTAATAAAAAGGGGAAATTTATAAGAATACACTTTTTACGATTTCTTGTCCAGAATTTTGTAAATTTTATGCGATTGGTCATCCGATGGCGATTTCAAAGACTGCGTGTAGATTTTAGTGAAGCGAGAGACGGTGTCATTCAAAATCTGTTTTCTCTCGGGGTCCACGATTCATGTGCTTTTTAAATCTTGTTTTACGCCATTCATTGTTTGAAAGGCATCGCTAGGTTTCTGTTTTTCGGTTTTCGGCTAAGAGCCTTTGCTTGCTGTGGTGAAATATTCGTAGAGTGGTATGTGGCTATGGCTATGTTCCATTGGTTCCGTCTTCAGTTAGTCTCCATGGCATGAGTTACATCCTTCAGGGTATGTTTCTTTCCCGGTCCCTGTCTCTCTCTGCAATTCCTCTCATTCATTTCTCCTTCCATGGTTGCTCCCATCATTAATGTCTACCCCTTCCACTCCCACCTCCTCCTCTGTTGGTTGGTATGCTCTCCGCAGTGCTGGCCTTTTCCCCGCGTTTGACCTAGCCAACCCATGGCATGGGAGCCATTATTCCAAGTTTCCAACTCTTCCCCTCTGACGGACCCAATTTTCACTCCACCTTCCCAGCCATTCGGCAAAATACTCCTCACTCAATTCTTCAGTTTCTTTCTTAAGTTAAAAGTCGGTCCATGTAAGATAGTAAACATGTTCGCTAATATTTAAAAGGTCGTTTTCGTCCGATTAATTTCTATGAGAATTTTGCTTTTTCTTCTTCTGTCTATTGTACTTTACCATCCTTAAAATGCTTGTACGTTGGACAAGTATTCTACACGCATCGTTATTTGTCTGCGTGTATCACATTACTTCCCCGTCCTGAACGATCATTTTCTTTCCCGCACTTCATTCTTGACTTGCACCGCGGCGTATCTGGTGTTAGCCTCTAGCATTGAGCCCACGGGCGCCTCCATTCCGTGGCCGGCCGTGCACCAGCACTGGATGGAGGGCGAATCAATCGCGCAGGGTGGCGAAGGGGCATTGAGAGAGGCAGGAAGGTTCGCGAGAGCGCCGCACGCGGGGGGGGAGGAGCCCTGGTGAGTGCCGCCCCTGGATTCCGCCGCCTCCGTAGCGTGCCCGAGTGGATTGAAGCGGACCCATTATCGGATCGGCGTTTCCATCCGAAGTCCAGGGATTCTCTCTTAAATTTCTTCCCCGACTCTCCGATGTGCTGCTCATTACTTCCCGGCCGGATTGGTCACTGATGCTGCAAATGATGCAAGTGTCGTCTTGCGACGATTATTATATCGATTATTATTAGTCTTCCACGATCATTAGGCGAGGAAGGACAATGCCTTCTCTTGCATCTCCTTACAAAACTCAACCACACCTCCGACACTACAACAAGCCACTCTATCGATGAGGTTAATAAAAGAAACTTTGCACTTCCATATAAAGGTTTAATATTTCACCACCTAATAATACCCCTCTATCCCTCGCTTGCCTAACGTTCTCCCCTCTATCACAGTCTTAAACGCCCCACTGCCTATCACTTGGCTTGGTATCCATTTATCCTGTCTCTTTATGGTTTCTCCGAACAATCCCCTCTTCTCCCCATCATACCTAGTCGTATAGTCCCACCCTCCCTCAGTAGTTTTCCCTTCTGTCCGCTTCACCTTCTCCACACCCACATTTCCTAATCTTCCAATCTGCGCCTATCTTGTCTTGCATCCGCCTATCTTGCCTTGTTTCGGCGACATGCATAACTACACCCCATATCAAACTTTTGACGAGTCTTTTCTTAACATCATTACTCAACGTACCTGTCATCAAGTCCTGCCTCTTTGTGAAAGCCTCTTTGCCTAGCGCAATTCTTTTCCTTAAATCGTAACTACCTTGACCATTTGACTCAAAAACACTTCCGTGATACGTAAACTGTTCCACCTGCTCTATTTTTCCCCTCCTATTTTAATGATCAGCTTAGCCTTTTCCTTCCTGGTAAATCGCTTAATCCTTGTTTTATCAAAATTGATTCTCATCCCATATCTATTGCACTGAATTTCCAATTCCCTCAGCAATTCCTGCAACCCCTTGGCTGACTGAGCAACTAATGCTTGGTCATCAGCAAACCTAACCGATTTTACTAATTCCCCTCCGACTTTCATTCCTACCTCCAGTTCTCCCCATGCCTCTTTAATCATTTCCTCCACATAGACGTTGAACAGCACCAGTGACAATGGGCAACCCTGCCTTACACCTCTTCCTAACACTTCCCATCCGGACTCTTCATTCCCCACTCGCACCTGACCAGTCTGAGACATGTACAGGTTGCGGATCAGTCTCCTGTCCCCGCAATCCATTCCTATTTTCTGCAACATACGCATTAGTTTTTCCCAATTCACTCGATCAAACGCATTTCCGAAATCTACGAAACAGGCAAATACGTCCTGATTGTATTCTATATTCTTCTCGATTAGTGATCTCATTACTGCAATGGCATCACGCGTACTTCTCCCCTTCCTAAACCCAAAACTGATCATCACCTGAGTAAATCTGTGCCCTACTCTCTATCCTTTTGTTGATGATCCTGAGAACCACTTTGGCTGCGTGGGATATTAAACTTATTGTTCTGTAATCCTCACATGACATGCAACTTTTTACCTTTTTTCGGGACAGGAACTGATCTAACGAAGTCTTCCGGCCAAATTCCTTCCTCATAAAATTTACGAATTAGCTCCTAAAAATTCTTCCTCTCATGTTTTACTAAATATCTGAAGTAGTTCCTTGGGAATATCGTCTACCCATACGGCTTTCATTGATTTCCATTTCATTCCTACTCCAATACAAGCATCTTGTGTTTCTGTACCTATGCCGTTCTCATTCACATCATATTATCTTTCTATAATTTAGCCGGTCGAAATGTCGATACCAAATAGTTCCTCTTTATATCCTTTCATCCCTCTAAAATATTCCGTGGATTAATCATTATTTTCCTGATTTGTCTTTGATTATTTTGTGAATTTTTCCTTTTCCCTCCATGGCGTCGCTATCACCTTCCTGTTTCACCAATTTCACTCTTCCATTGTAAACTTTCCATACCCTTACACTGTGCATCTTCCACTGCGCTACACCGGGACCCCAATCAATGCGAATGATCTTCAAAGTTTGAAATCTATACATCTGAAAGCATTTAGCGGTTAACTCCGTTGATATTATTGTCGCAGTATCTCTCTAAGTTATTTGAATTTGCCTTGGTTTTATATTTGAATTTTTGCACAGCTCGCCTGTTGTCGCACTGGTATGTCACAAAGGACGAATTATTGCAATATAGGTCTTTTCACCCAAATTCGGCTCTTCGGCTGGTATGGACTGTCGCATGGAGTCGATTGCCTAGGAGCTACCCACCGTCGATTGCCTAGGACGGCACGTTGATGCCAGAAATATCCTAACTACTTCCTAAGTACTACTTCAATTTTCCTTTGGCACTCCGTAATACATTATTCCAACACGCTCAGTATTTCGACGATTTGAATGAATCGAAGAAATTGAGGGCAACAAATATAAACCTTCGGCATGTTTTTGCTCATTTGTGCTCCTCGTAAGATATAATATTCTCTCTCTTCGCATCTCCTGCTGGTCTCCTGGTAACTCTTGCCATCAGCGATAGCAGGGGTACTCGATGGAGTGGTTGAGTGCTCTACAGGTGAGGAAATAGTAGTACTTTTAGGGGAAACGACGTACAACCAAGGACATTTGCGCCATTAGGGATGGAAGAAAATTGGAGAGAAACCAGGCGTCGGCATAAGCCTACTCCAATAACGAAAGTGGCCGAGGGGTCATCAGATGGATGGCGTACACGCTCAGAGTGAGCTCTCCACAAAGCACCTCGACTAGGGATCGGGATTCTACTGAAAAAGATCTGCCGACTTCAGGATTCGAACCCAGGCCCTCTTGGTGGTAAGCCAGCACGTTAGCCACCGCATCATTCCAATGCCCGTTGTGGAAATGGACGGTTCCGAAACATCGTTTCTTTAAATTCCTTTCCCTTGGGCCATTCCTCATTCCCCCGTCCTCTTTGCCCTCGCCGCCATTCCCTCTCATTCGGCGGCTGCTTAAGGTCGATGAGCCTTATGATGGGCCTGTCCACGCCCCACACGACCCTTGGCGACCCATCTATCCTCCCGAGCTCTTCGTCTCTCTTCCCTCCAAAGCTAGTTTATGGTGTATTAATAGCGACGTGCCTTCCAACTAGAATGAAGGCGATTCTTTGCGCCAAAATAATCATTTGCGCAAGACCCTTGAGCTTAAGACAATTATAGGAGAGAGAAGAAGACAATTCCTTCAGTCGTTGAGGCATCCACACGTCTATTGTCGCCTCTTCCTTGCAATCCTTCGTTGTTGGGTGCCACGTGTGCGTGTGAAATAGCGGAGTAGGAGTATCACTAAAAGCATCAAACCCTCCCACCAACTGAAATTTGAAACATCCGCAGTAAATTCCTTAAAGAAAACCCTCAGAGAAAACAATCTCGTGGTCATTAAAGCTGACAAAGGAAATTCCACAACAATTATGGATAGTGCAACCTACAACGATAAGTGCTTGGACTTTTTTAAAGAAAATCACATCATAGAAATTAAAGAGGACCCCACAGTGAAATTTCAAAAAAGAATGTAGGAAGGCCCTCTCGAACATCAAGGACCTCCTATCAACCTCGGAGGAATACCAAAATTTAGTGATGAATCCAATAGCCCCCAGGTTTTATGGCTTACCGAAAATCCACAAAACATCCGTCCCGGTCCGCCCTGTGATATCATGCATCTCACCTCCAGTACACAAACTGGCTAGGACTATCAAGTGCAAATTCTTGGAATACTCGAAATTTCAAGCCACCCATAGTGTTAAAAACTGCATAGAATTAGCCAACACCTTATCCAAAGTGCAGCCACCCAAAAAAGGCCTCTTAGTGTCCTTCGATATAGTGAGTCTCTTCACAAATGTGCCCAAAGTGGAGGCAGTGTAACGAGCAAAGGAGATACTGGAAGAAGCCAAAGCCCCCCCAATCATCATAGAGGAAATAATCTCACTCATGAAAGTTTGTGTCAACCAGAACTATTTTTTATTCAATGGTAATTTCTACGAACAACCGGATGGTCTGGCTATGGGTTCCCCTCTGTCCCCACTCCTTGCAGAAATATTTATAGATCACCTAGAGAAGAAACTGTTTAACTGTAAACACCCCCTGTTGAACAAAGTGGAATACTGGTTTCGATACGTAGACGATATACTGTGCCTATGGACGGGAACCACAAGACAACTTAATAACTTCTTACACCTCCTCAATTCCCTAAACGACAACATTATATTCACACTGGAAGTGCAAGAAAATCAGAAAATTAGTTTCCTCGACCTCAACGTGTCCATTGAAAACGGAAAACATGCCTTTACCATCTTCCGTAAGCCAACCTGCACAGAACAAGTCATACACGCCTCATCTAAACACGCAATAAACCAAAAATTGGCAGCATTTCATAGCATGCTACACAGAGCACTCAGCATACCACTGTCTAACGAAGAACTCACTAAAGAAATATCCCTCATCAAACAAATAGCTATCAATAACGGCTACACTGAGACATTAATTGACACATTATTAGACAAAAAACGGAAAAAGTTAGTCATAAAACAGTTTTACACTCCCCCTCCACCCACCGAAAAAGAAAAATGGCGGCGTATTAGATATTTAGGTCCTACCTCCGGAAAAATAGGCAAACTCCTTAAGGACCTTAACATAAGACCGGCATATTACAGTGAAAACAATATGAAGAACCTGCTCCCCAAAGTGAAGGACTCCACTAACAAGTTGGACCAAAGTGGAGTCTACAGCTTGGAGTGCGCGGACTGCGCGGCATCCTACATAGGACAAACGGGAAGGAGCCTCCGCGTCCGGGCAGCGGAACATCAGCGGGACTTCATTACCAAAAAAGGGAATTCCCAATTTGCAGCTCACCTCATCAGCGCAGGCCACAACGCAGACTTCATACCAAAGCTACTACACAAAGAGGAGCAAGGAAAGAGGTTGGACATCAAGGAACAATTGGAGATCTTAACCACCTTAAGGGAGAAGAAAACATTAACAAACGACCACCTCTTTCCCTTCCATTCCCCTCTCCTGGACATTCCACAACTCATCCCTAATGACGCCTACGGCCATCTACCCCCCCCCCCCCCTGCGAATTACCGTCCCTCCATAATCCTTCCCTAGCCCCCGCTACTCACAGTCAACCACTCTCACCCACTCCGACCGCCCCCACCCAGGCAGCGCGTCAGTTTCCCCCCCCCCACCCACCCAACCCACACCAACTTGGACTAGTATATATATGTGTGAAAAAAGAATATTTTCTTTGTACGTTCCTGAAGATGCTACAGTGTAGCGAAACTAGTAGAAAATAAGTTATTTTATGTGGAAGCTGCAAAGTTATTTCTAAACTCCTGTTCGGAGTAGGAGTAGATTAGCTTATCACCCCCTGCCACGCGTTCTTGCGACGGCTTGCAGGGTAGTGTGTGGAAGATGCAGTTATGTGAGAAATCTGCATCGTTGTGGAATTCAGGTCGATAATTTACACCTTCTACATCTACTTAATATCCCGTAAGGGCGTGTGGCGTGGGATGTTAGGGCACCAACCGTACTTAAGAAAAAAACGCATGCAAAAGCCACTAATTTATACAGTCCACAAACCAAACATGGTATACATTCATGCAAAAACCCTCGCGCCCCACACACAAACTACCAACTAACATACAGATGAACCTGAATTTAAACCTAATAACTCTGCAATGTGTAATTTTGTTCCGATTCGTAACTTAAATGTTTTTAATCTTTCTAAAGTTACTTTGGTTTCTTACTATTATGATTCCTGATTGTTCTGGGAAAGAATGAGTATTTGAATCTATCTATATTGGAATCTATTTCTCCCTTATTTTATCTTTAAAAACCTTAACCCAAATTAAAATTGCATGCCTCCAAGGCGAGTGGTGTAACATTGGAATTACTAATGTCATCAAACATTGTATTATTGCGGACCAAGTTTGAACCGCACCGTCTCCACCGCATCGAATAGCTTATGCATCGGCTATCATCGAGTAATATAGTATGTGAAGCAGGCTTGTGATAAGGAGCGAGCGTCGACGTTACACAGTTATCGTATAAATAAGATCATCACTGGATGACGATCATATATTCGACATGGCGATGTAAACAATACTTTCAGTATGGTCAATACTACTTCATATACTTGAAAAATTTTCCATGGCAATGTGGGTACCGTGGATATTTAGTTTACAATGACGGTAAATTACGGGAATTGAATATCATATAATTCTAGCATAAGGAGCGGTGCAAGTTTAGTGAAACGAGTCTCTATCGCTTGACATTCGATTTTCCTATAGTGGACCTCCATGCAGAAATAATGAGTCCTAAGACTGCTTTTTACCCCAAAGTTGAGGCTCATCCACACGACATGGCCGCCTGCGCTGCGTCGAAAATCGAATAGTTCAAAGGAGAGCCAAATCAGGTACTATCAGGTATCAATACTCCTCGCACTACAAGGCGCCCTCGAGTGTATTTCGAAATGGTGGAGCAAAAGCATAAATAATGTTCTGTGGAAAATGTCTTTAAAAGATCTATGGGTTCTCCGTACAAAATTGCTGGAGTTGATCTTTAGTTAGGCCCCATCGTGAGTAGAGTATGGGATCCTCATGAAGTAGGCTTAATTTTGAAACTAGATCGAGTGCAACGTCGGGCGGCTAGGTTTGTGAAAAGTTATTATGAACAAGGTAGCAATGTCACGACACTATTGTGGATGAATTAGGGTGGGAGCCCCTAGTTGGCCGTAGGCTTAAATACAAACTATATTAACTGCATACGTTTGAGGCAGGTTACTTATGAGGGTGTTAAAGACATACTGCAGCCCTCGATAGTAAATGGTAGATCAGATCACCATCAAGGAGGAAGAAAGTAGAACGAAGAGATTTAAAATGCCGTTTTTTCCCTCGTGCCATTAGAGAACAAAATAGATATGACAGCGGGCGCAAAAGACATCTTTAGCATAGGCAGTGTCTAATCATACAGTTTGATACTGCACTAGGGCTTGTCGATATCCTGCATGTTATTTTTTTTATTTAATAGACCCGTCATTTTAACAGTTCTACAGCATGATTGGAATATACGATTCTACTATTGAATATTGTTGCATGTAAGTACTTTCTTTCGTGTGATGAAACATTTTCGAGTGCATGATCAAACTACGAGTAACATGTATGTGGAGGTTTCATGATTGCGATCGTGCATGCATGCCTGGTGACCTAACATCCCTGGGGGTGTTAGGTAAACTACATCATCTTCTGGTGACCAGAAGATGATGTAGTTACATCGAAACCGGTCGTATTAAAATTTTATTTTGTGGAAAATTACCATTTTTAATTAATCATGATATTCCACCATATGACGCCTGAGACGTCTCTTTTTAGGCTTACGAGGTATTGCGTAGATGTAGATCTAGAAGGGTTTGATGCGGTAAAATACCTTGGTGTAACAATTACTGACCACTTCACTTGGGGTCCCACATTCTGCCACTGATGACGATGGCCCACACATGCATGCGTAAAATCTGCGGGCAAGTTAACAAAATATTGGGATAAATTAGACGCGGGGACGAATGCAATGGCCAAGGACGGTTGCTACTCGTGAGGCCCCATTTGGAATATGCATGCATGGGATTCGAGCGAAAGATGTCTCATTCGGGAAGTTGAGAAGGCTCAAAGGGAGTCGCAGAAATGCCCCTGGAGTTGTGTTTGGGAATTATAAGCAGGAAGGCGATTAATCTACCGAACCTATTGAACAAATTATGAGCTGTTTGTTTCAGGTCTCGTCGATGATTAGCAATCCAACCCAGACTCGTAAATTGGTCCCTTGGATCGTGAATGCGGTAGGACTCCTTCGTCCCACGAACAACAGCAACTGTTGGAGGTAAATAACTACAATGCCACCCGAAACGTCAATGGAATGAGGGAGGGAGTCGTGCTCACCTGCAGCAAGCATTTCATTCTGATCTCGTGTGTTTTGCTGGCGAATCCCACCTCCAAGTGACCGAGTAGGGCTGACGTGCACCTAACGCAGTGCATGTGAAAGCACTCCCGTCATCGGCTGCATCATCCCACCCCGTCCCGAGGGAGGGTGATGATGCCTCAACAGCCACCACGTCTTCCGACGCCCACCCGGCCGGGAATCGCCGCTCCCATTGCTTATTTCCACTTCTGCACGACCCCTCTTAATGCGGTGGCGCTCTCTCGTAGCTGATGCTCATTTATATCCCCACATATTTAATACCTGTACCTGGGAACTTCTGTAGCGGGTGGAATTGAAACTTGTTTAAGATTAAGTTTGCCGCTAACTAAACATGCCTACACCAACACGCACGTCCTTTTCGGGGATTTTAGCTTTACACCGATTAAATACTCTCCCTCATCCTCACCTCATACACTTTCCACCTGGTGCTCGCAACTCCTGCCACACACCTTTCTGGTGGATCGCCGGGATGACAAACCTTTGATTTGCTGATCTAATTCCAGGATAGAATTTCTTTGTCGTCCGGCGGCCTGTAAAATGCGCACACATACACTCGTGTGGATTAAGGACTTTGAATTGAGCAGCAAACACCTTCCAAACCGTTGACTGGATTTACCTCAGCCTTTCTGACGAAAGAATATTTAACTGCAATAAAGACCTCGCCCCCGATTCTGTTTGCTCTGTCATTTCTATTAACGGAAAAGTATTTTGTGAGAAATCCACTGACGTTGAAATCAGTGGACAACGAGCTTTCGGTTCCAATAATTCGATCTGCACCTTTGCTTTAAATAAGGTGATGATATTCAACGACTATTTGTTTAAACTTCGGCAATGCACGACTAATAGGGATGATGTTTCGTTGGAATTACGGTTGCTTCAATATTTAACTGGGATGGCTTCCTTATTATAATCGAATCGCTTATGAAATTTTCCGTCCGATGCTATGTGATTAATATTAAGTGAACTGTTGTATGCGTCTCTAGCACTGATCCTCAATTAATTTAAAACTAAATTATTTGTCAAGGAAGACTTTAGGGACCCACCATATGACCTGTAGGCTGACCTTCACTTAAATCTAAAAAAAGTCCTGCGCCGCTGCAACACGCCTGGCGACATCGGACGTGTAGTTAACGCCAGGGCGGTTCAGGGGGTTCCTACGCGGTCGGATCCCCGGATGAAGGGTGACAAATTCACATAGAAAAAATATTTATAAATCAAAGTAGTAATTTAATTTTAATTCAACTGACACAGTGTTACATAGAAAAAAATATTTTTCAATAAAAGTAGTAATTTAATTTTAATTCAACTAACACAGTGTTAAATAGAAAAAATATCCTACCAACTTTTATATATCTTAGCCATTAACCGGTTTATATTGCAAACAGATGTATTTTTTGAAATACTGCTTTCACTGACAACTGAGGATTGTATCAAGTCATTGCATTTTTTTTCAAAGCGATTTCCTCATGATAACTTTTATAGAATAAGGAATATGAATTTATCGAAATAAATCTGAATCGAATCGAATATGAAAAATCAATAAAATAATGGTTGAATAATCAAGTGTTCCGACATGAAGTTTCTGAGTAGAAGAAACCACTTGGAAGTGTTGGATTAAAGTCCAAATACATTTTAAGCCATTACTTCTATCCTTAAATAAGCGATATTTAGAATCGATTTTAATATTGAAAACACACCAAGCACTCACTCAAACACATTTGGTCAAAAATCTTTCTAAAAATAGTTCAATAGCCGAAACATTTGGAGCACGCCTCGGTACCTGTACATTTGAAATCACCTAATTAAGCCTTTCATCTGATTCCCTTCGCTGTAAAAGTATACTCAATATATATTTTCCGTTTGCACACAAACCATAACGAGGATTTCAGAGGCCTTATTTTAAAGCTTATCTCAAAACGTAATGCCCTCCTCGTCAAATTAAAATCCCATGGCATTATTCGCTTTATGAGTGTGAGTTGTGGGTTCGGAACAGCTGTCAAATTTGGATTCAGCTTCTGCTAACTTGTCAGTCGATTAATTTGGACTCAAAGACTTGGAGCGTGTCGACGATGGCCAGTCGATGTCCAAGTTCCGAATGAATGGGCTGTGCGGAGGCGGGGTGAATGTTTAAAACTCACGGCTGCTCCGGGATATAATTTTCCAGATATAAAGTACAGAATATTCAAAAACACTAAGGATTTCCCAAGTGAGGATGAAGTGGAGGCGCAACATCTAAATTTATTCTATTTTTTCCGATGCGTGAAATTTGCGTTGCACGAAAATTAAAAATATTTTGCAAGAGTTATTTCCCGTCATTGCATTCACTGGAGAAATATGAGCTGGGTGAAAAAGAATGAGATGTGCATTTGGAGGCGGGGTGAGGCACAGGAGGCGTTGTCCTCGTTGGCCTTCCTCCAGGTCCCGCCTCGAAATAGCCCGCCCTCCCCAGACCAAGTCCGCTTCTCCTTCCTGATCAGTACCACTCCCAACGCGCAGCGCCGAACCCACGGAGGCGTTTTAGACAATCGACCCGAGTTGAAACAACCTCTTAGAAGTCGAGAGCCCTCGTCTCTGTGCCGTCGGCCGATTCAAGACGGGACGAAGGGGCTGAGGTCGTCGCTTTCGTGGTTTCGGCCGCGGTTCGGATATTTTGTGACGCGGACCCTTCAGTTGACTGGCGTCAGGTGCGAAGTAATCGTCACTGCAAATTCGTCGGGACCCGTTGTTTCAACAAACAACGAACTTCGAAATTTAATGTGATTAACATTTGTTGTCAGTTAGTAATTATTCAATCCTCCATTCTCTTAGAAACTATAAAATTTTATAATTTCAGATCGTAAAAATCATTCGCCTTGACCGAGAATCGAGCCGAGAATCAAATTGTTGCATTGTTACGCTCATGTAGCGGATGACTCCGTCAAAAGTTACTGTTGTGGCATCTCCCGCAGTTTCTTGAAAATTGTCAAAGGTGAAACACAAGGTGTTTAAAGTAGGCTTTAACCTCGTGGACTGTGGCACATCGCGCACGACTACGAATGCCTGTGATATTGTGTGTGCGGTATTTCGTCACAACAACTAGTTCCTTGAAACGCCCCCAAAATTTTGGATTGTAAGGACGCCTTTATAGTTGGCTAAAGCATTTTGCCGGTCATTGAGGAATCCGGGTTCGAATCCCCGGCAAGGTGAATGATTCTGACTCTCTGAAATTGTTGGACTGTAATGCACATTCAGCGGATGACTCCGTGTCGCGGTATCTCCCGCAGTGTCTCGGGATTAGGAAAATTTAGTGACAATCAATGAATAAAAATTAATTTAGAATAACAATTCTAATAAACTACCACATTTTCCAGTTTTGACAGAATGCGTTACTGGTATTACACAAATCACATGTATTAATTGCACACAAAGGCCTCACATCGATATTTGACCATAATCATTAGGCGCCCAATACTACGTGACTCGGGTAGAATTTCTTTATTACAGCAGGTATACGGGCGGTTTTCTAATGGGAGCGGCAATCAACCTTGAAAGTGATTTGAATAAATTCAATTCACATGCCGAGAGTTTTTCTTTTTAAGGGTACTTTGTTCGAATATATATTATTCCTTATTTTAAAATTTAATACTTTTATTGATATGAATGAATATTTTTTGTGAACATATTTTATCTTAGTACCCTGCAAGCCACGGCTAGGGTATATGGCAGGGGGTGAATACACATCAGACTAATTTTGAGCCGAATTTTTTTACTCCTACCGCGGTCGGATAATTTTCTTCAGATCCTTTATTGTTCGTGGAAAAATGACATCTCAAATTTATCTGTTCTTCACTTGATCTCTCTCTAACTTTATTAACATGGTCACTCCACCACGGTAGTACGATGGGGGTAGTAATACATTTTCAACATCACTGCTAAAGAGGAGACCTCCTTCCAATTTATGCAAGAGCGTCCATTTGTAATTTAACCTTCGCTCCATGGAGTGATTCCCAGCATAGGTGCTCAAATATCTTGGGCCCGCTGAAAGTTTGACAACAAAGTTTTACGACTTTAGCTCCCCTACATTGCACGCGATTCAATTCGGCAATTAATCCAGCGTCGTGAGGATCCCATACGCCAGCAGCTTATTCTAAATGACACCTAACAAGCGATAAATAATATTTCTCTTTGACCTTGTTATCATATTTACCCAGTACTCATCAACTAAATCATAAGTAATGAAATAAGGACAATTTGCACTTTTCCACAGTTTATTTGACGTACGACGCGTTTCAACTCACAGAGTCATCATCAGGTACAAGACAAAATAAATAGTAAGGAGACCTTATTTATATGTACAGAAGATGTGGTTGGGGAGGGAGAGTCGTGTAGGGGAGAGGAGGAGGGGGGGGGGAGGAGAGGCGGAGAGGTTATAAAGAGCGAAAAATGCGGGGTTAATGACAGGAAAAACCGCAAAGTGAGGGACAAGGGGCTGGAGTATCGGGAGCGGGTATTGTATAGCAGGGGGTTAAAGGCTTAAGGACATAGGGAAGGAATTATCAGTAGGAGATAGTGGAGGGGGGAAGATGGGTTAAACAGGTAACTTTCTGGGAAGCAGAGCCCACTGCTGGTTTTAGTGGAAGGGATGAGCCACGTGCTGTGAGGGGGGGAAGGGGGGGGAAGTGCACTAGTTAATTCTTGGAAAATATGATGACCGGTGGTAGTGGGCAGTGAGAGACCCTAACAGGGGGGGGGAGAGGAGAAGGTAGGAGGGTGAAGTCATGAAAGAGGAGGGGCAGTAGGATTTTGATTCTTGAGTTTATTAATCGTGAAAGGGATCTTGAGGAGGGGTGAATGGTTCACAAAAATTTGTTCATTTAGGAGAACATTGTGGTCCTCCTGCAGTATTTCCAATTGTTCCAATGTGTCCAGTTTCATCCCCTTATTCTCCAGGTGGAGGATTTCCGGAACAAACTTGCAATCATGTGATGTCCTTATTAGATGTTTGGCTAGGAGAGACGTTTCATCCCCTGATGTCCAGCATCTCTTATGTTCTTTCACTCTCGTGATGAAACCTCTCCCAGTCTGGCCTATGTAGCACTTTTCACAGGAATCACATTTCACTTTGTACACACCGGATTGAAGGAGGGGGTCCAACTTGTCTTTATTTCTGCATAATATGCAGAATATAATATGCTCCCCCCCCTTCCCCCCCTCACAGCACGTGGCTCATCCCTTCCACTAAAACCAGCAGTGGGCTCTGCTTCCCAGAAAGTTACCTGTTTAACCCATCTTCCCCCCTCCACTATCTCCTACTGATAATTCCTTCCCTATGTCCTTAAGCCTTTAACCCCCTGCTATACAATACCCGCTCCCGATACTCCAGCCCCTTGTCCCTCACTTTGCGGTTTTTCCTGTCATTAACCCCGCATTTTTCGCTCTTTATAACCTCTCCGCCTCTCCTCCCCCCCCCCTCCTCCTCTCCCCTACACGACTCTCCCTCCCCAACCACATCTTCTGTACATATAAATAAGGTCTCCTTACTATTTATTTTGTCTTGTACCTGATGATGACTCTGTGAGTTGAAACGCGTCGTACGTCAAATAAACTGTGGAAAAGTGCAAATTGTCCTTATTTCATTATGATGAACTTCCACGACCTCAAGCCTGAATCTGTTGAACTTAAATCATAAGTTTTTGCTAACTTTTCCACATGTTACAGTACACACAAACACCAGACCTGGAGACAATAAACCTGGAGAAGTTGTGAGTGAGGGTATATCATAAGCATTTAATCGAGTATACACTTTCTATTTCCGTTTTTCCAGTAGGCGTTCGGGAGGGAATTGCTCTTTTTCCAAAGATCCTCAAATCGCACTTTTTTAAAGTTTAATTCTAATTACCAAGTATCGCTCCAGCATGTATAGCATTAAGGCCACCTGATAAAGCTGTTGTGTCCTAAGGATTACGGATATCACTGTGAACCACTGCATCGTCGGTGAATAAACGTATGTTACTAGTGACTACGAAGTCATGTCGTTGACATAAAGTAGGAATAATAGAGGTCCGATCACACTTCTCTGGGAAACACCTGAATTAACTTCTAACGCATTGGAGCTAACTCCATCTGCCACTACTCTTTGTTTCCGACCATTCAAAAAGTCTTTGATCCAATCCCGGGTATTTTTATCTATGCCATATACTTCTAGCTTTGCGATTAGTTTACTATGTGGTACTTTGTCGAAGGTTTTTTTAAAATCTAGAGAAACCGCGTCCACTGGAATATTGCTCTCTCCCGAACAAAGGGATATCATGAACAAAAGGCTCAAGAAGGGTCTCGCAGAATTAACCCTTTCGGAAACCGTGCTGATTTTTCATCAACAACTGATGATGTTTGATTACGATCGAACTATAAACTACATGCTCCATAACCTTGCACTAAATGTCTGTGAGGGAAACAAGTCTGTAATTGCTCGGTTCCTCCTTGTCTCCGTCTTTAAATATTGGTGTTTGGTTAGCCGTTTTCCAATCGATCGGGACCTTGTGATCTACTAGCAACTTCTTAAATAAGATTCCTAGATACGACGCAATTTCCGAAGCTTGATCCTTGACTTCTCTCTTCCTCCCTAGCTTATCCTTAACTTAGCGGAGGACCGATATATCGGCTAACACGTAAGCTATATTTTTAAAGCGCTTTTACTCAATGAATTTTTATTGCTTATTGTGTATTGATTATTTTATCATATATATGGTGTTTTAAAATCAGGACGCATTTGCCTGTTTCGTAGATTTCAAAATGGCGTTTGATAGAGTGAATTGGGAAAAATTAATGCGTGTATTGCAGAAAATAGGAATGGATTGGAGGGACAGGAGACTGATCCGCAACCTGTACATGTCTCAGACTGCTCAGGTGCGAGTGGGGAACGGAGAGTCCGGATGGGCAGTGTTAGGAAGAGGTGTAAGGCAGGGTTGCCCATTGTCACCGGTGCTGTTAATCGTATATGTGGAGGAAATGATCAAAGAGGCATGGGAAGAACTGGAGGTAGGAATGAAAGTCGGAGGGGAATTCGTAAAATCACTTAGGTTTGCTGATGACCTAGCTCTAGCTTGTCAGTCAGCCAATGGGTTGCAAACATTGTTGAGTGAATTGGAGGTTCAGTGCGATAAATACTATATGGGATGAGAATCAATATTAATACAACGAAGGTTATGCGATTTTCCAGAAAGAAAAAGGCTAAGCTAAACATTATAATAGGAGGGGCAACAATAGAGCAGGTAGAACAGTTTACGTATCTCGTAAGTGTTTTGGACCAACATGGTCAAAGTAGAAGGGACGTAAGGAGAAGAATTGCGCTAGGCAAGGAGGCTTTCTCAAGGAGGAGGGAGTTGATGGTGGGGACGTTGAGTAGGGATGTTAAGACAAGACTCGTAAAAACTCTGATATGGAGCGTAGCTATGTGCGGCGCGGAAACGTGGTCTCTGAAGCAGGAGGATAGACGTAGAATGGAGGCTTTTGGAATGTGGGTGTGGAGAAGAATGGAGAAGGTTAAATGGACCGAAAGGAAAACAAATGAGGAAGTACTGGAGATGGTGGGTGAGGCGAGGGGTTTGTTGAGACAAATCCTATGGAGGCAGGAAAAAGGGATGAGAGGCATATTGAGTGGCAGGGGGATGTTGACGAAGGTAATAGAGGGGAGAATGTTAGGCAAACGAGGAAAGGGCAGGAACAGGATGGGATGTTGGATGGGATAAAGGGAGGAAAGAAGTACAAAGAGATGAAGAGGGACCTGATGTAGAGTAGGTTGCTGGATTGGGTTTTGTTTGGAGTTTCAAAATATTTATTTGATAGTTGTATTCATCCAAAAACCTACCTTAACCGGTAGATAACCTAATAATAATGGCGTTTCTACTTCATGTAATATTTTTTAAATTTTAATTTCCTATTGAAAATACTCCTGTTTACATCTATCTATCTTTATATATTCTCCCTATATACGAGAACCTTTCCTGTATCTTTATTTTACCCGTGGTATCTCTAATAGTCATTTCCTGTCTTTCTTTCTGGACATTCTTACACCTTTCCGTGCAGCGCGCCTATTTCACCTTTCCGCCAGGTATCATTTGTCCTATCAATTTCTCGTCACAGCTTGTTGATCAACTCTTTGCAATTCCTTCTGATTCATTTGTAGACAACGATTCCCCTTGTGAAAGAAGTGTGCTGTACATTCTCTCGCGGCCACTTCACAGTATTTGCTTTACGATCGCTTAATACCTTCAGTTGACTCTCGGTTCCGCCAATTCTTTTTTGTGTATTCACCTTCCCAATAAAATGGCGGTTGATTTAGATCCAATGCGACAAAAATAAAATATTGCCATTCTTTAGGCTGAGGGTTGATACGTGTAAGAATTGATAAATTGAAGAACGCAGATAAAGGAATCACTATCATGTTTTATATATGGGTTTCGAGACGGCTGCCATAAGTAATCCACCGTATATTTTATTATTCATATTTCCCTTGCACCCTGCATGACCTTTCGCGAAGACTTCACGCTGTCGGAAAAATATAGGGTAACTCATTTTCCTGTTCCTATTACTCCATTATCTATTGAGGTCTGGAAAATGTGCGCCATGTTCAAAGTTTTTGGTTGAACCTTTTGTATGCGATGTGACCGTCTAACTTGGTACGCGTAGGCTTTACGGAAAAATGTTGATATGTTATTGAACTTGTTAGTGCCTGTGTCGGATATGAGGTAATAACCTGAATGTTTCGATAAAGGCCCCAGAGGGCATCGTCAAATTTTGCCGTAGGGATGGGGTTTTTATGTTACCACACATCCCCCCTTCCCTCAGCCGCCCCCTCCAACAATCGCCCGCCCCCGCACGTCGTCGACTGAGCCTCCTTCCTCAACCCTGGCACCGGCCATTCGGAAGCGCCGACTCACACCCCCCCCATGCCGCCAGAGAGGGGGCTCAACACTTGGCCGTCACGTGCCTCCCCCGCCATCTGCGCGTCGGCCCAAAATGTGCCTCCCCCGCCCGCGGCCCAATGCGCTCGTGCCGCCGCGACGCGACAGGCGAGAATGACCGCCTCCGCTCACTCGTGTTTGCGGAGCTAGGATTCGAGTGCGGGCCGCGGTGAATTAGGCACTCGCGGATCATTGAAAGAGTGGATTCTGTGCCCTGGAGGCTGATGTAATTGGTCAAACGATGACAGGGAAGGAGCAATTATACAGAATGGCGAAAGAGGAGAAGGCGACGTAATGGGGGAAATATGGACCAGATGGATCGACCCCAGCATTGGAAAACGGAGGAATGGAGGGGTGTAGCAAACCAGCCTTCGGATTAAGTGATTGGTGGTGATTATTTGGGAGGCTTAAGATAAATGAAGTTTTGTTGGATAAAGTCGTAATCATTACTATAATATAAACACGTTCACGCAATACCCAGCTCTTGGATCGGTTCATTATTCAGGATAATCGGAGAGTGTCGCTCATGTCGCAGAGTATGGGCATCCAAAAACTGCTGTCGGGCAAGTTAATTGTGGAATATGTGTTGGTCTATCAGTATTGGATGAGTAGACCAAGAAATTGCGCTAATTGTCAAATACATCTACCCTGCCATCGTCAGAACAGATCATTTTAAAGGAAAACTATAACTTGTTCTTTTGAATAAAGTTTGTTCATAGCCAGAAAATTATATCAACATATTTATGGTGAGGCCAAAATACATGGACACTAATTGGGTACTAATTCAATGTTTAATGTGTCAATGTAATAATGTTTGATGAAGCTAATATAAATACTGTTTCCAGTAAAGACTACAACTAAAACATAAAATTCGCCTTTTAAAATAAGTGAAGGCAAATATTAATACATATTCATGTGCAATTTTGCCA
This sequence comes from Hetaerina titia, assembly GCA_037158775.1. Classification (NCBI taxonomy): domain Eukaryota; kingdom Metazoa; phylum Arthropoda; class Insecta; order Odonata; family Calopterygidae; genus Hetaerina; species Hetaerina titia. The sequence goes on from CM073776.1 coordinate 98,671,133, forward strand.
CCACTTCTATTCGAACTTAAAAGAATACTGAGATTGACTGGAGGAAATAATTTGCATGCTGCACACAGACAGCATCAGGCCTCTTCAAAAAGTGCTGTGTCTTTTGTCGGTGCTCCGAGGAAAGTGAAGGAAAACATAGAAATATGACTAAAAATTGCGCCAATTATAGAAACTGTGCCAATATGAGAAGAATCTGAGTCTCTGTCATGGATTGAGGACTATACTTATATTTTGGCTATGTGCAGTCACTTCTCCATTATGGTATTCCCTTTTGGGGCTCCTCTATCTTCCTTCCAAAATTATTTAAAATGCAAAAAAAGATTATTCGCATAATAACTAATTCTAATAATAGAGCTCCCAGTAAACCTATTTTTGAAAAACTAGAAATCTTACCTCTTCCTTGTCTATACATTCTTGAAACAGTGTCTCTTATTAACAAAAATCAGGACATGTTTATTAAAAACTGTGACCTTCATAGTCATAATACGAGAAGCCAAAATGCATTCCATGTAAGTCAGCACAGACTAAATAAAACGATTAAAGGGATAGATCATCAGGGAATACTTATGTACAATAAATTGCCTGCGTATATTAAAAATATCAAAAGTTCCTTTAAATTCAAGTGTGCCGTGAAAAAACTACTTTCATGTAAATTATTTTATAGTGTAGATGATTTTCTAATGCATACCATTTCAAATGTATAACTGAAATGTGTTAATTCCAAAAAGTTGTAAATTGTATGTATTTGTACATTGCATATTGTTTTGATTTTGCATAATGTTTTTTTTACTGAAATGAAGTGTAAAACATGTATTGACAAAGCCATGAATAATTCTATGCTTATGGTGAATGAATAAATTACAATTACAATTACTTTACTGCCCACAGTGGCTAGCATAGGTGTAAGGGGTCTTCTAGAGAGTTAAAACTCCTGTACGAGTAGAAATGTTCAGATTTTAATGCATTTGTCCAAAAATTTTAAACACTATTTTAACTGGTCAGTATAGGTAGAGTATGCCAGTGGACATTTTGGATATTGTTAATTTAAAGTGCTTTATGGAGCAGGAGCATGTTGTGTTCGGATATCATAAAATTGATGAGAAAAATTCTGTAATTATTAGTAACGGTTGATCTGAGTGTCCCCAAAATATGGATATTTTTATTTAAGGCAATCTACCGTTTAAGGTAGGTTTTTGGATGGACACAACTATGAAATAAACATTTTGTAACTCCAAACAAAACCCAATCCGGCAATCTAATCTACATCAGGTCCCTCTTCATCTCTGTGTACTTCTTACCTCCCTTCATCCCGTCCAACATCCCTATCCTGTTCCTGCCCTTAACTCGCTTGCCCAACATTCTCCCCTCTATTACCTTCTTCAACATTCCACTACCGCTCAATACACCTTTCATCCATTTCTCCTGCCTCCATATGATTTCTCTCAACAAACCCCTCTCCTCACCCACCATCTCCAGTACTTCCTCATTTGTTTTCCTTTCGGTCCATTTCACCTTCTCCATTCTTCTCCACACCCACATTTCAAAAGCCTCCAATCTACGTCTATTCTCCTGCTTCAGCGACCACGTTTCCGTGCCGTACATAGCTACGCTCCATATCAGACCTTTTACGAGTCTTGTCTTAACATCCCTAATCAACGTCCCCGTCATCAACTCTCTCCTCCTTGAGAAAGCCTCCTTGCCTAGCGCAATTCTTCTCCTTATGTCCCTACCACTTTGACCGTATTGGTCTCCCCATGCCTCTAATCATTTCCTCCACATATACGTTGAACAGCACCAGTGACAATGGGCAACCCTACCTTACAGCTCTTCCTAATACTGCCCATCCTGACTCTCTGTTCCCCACTCGCACCTGAGCAGTCTGAGACATGTACAGGTTGCGGATCAGTCTCCTGTCCCTCCAATCCATTCCTATTTTCTGTAATGCATGCATCATTTTTTCCTAATTCACTCTATCAAACGCTTTATCGAAATCTACGAAACAGGCAAATACGTCCTGATTGTATTCTATATTCCTCTCGATTAGTGATCTCATTACTGCAATGGCATCACGCGGACCTCTCCCCTTCCTAAACCCAAACTGAGCATTCCCTAATTAATAATTTGCCTTACTCTCTATGCTTTTGTTGATGATCCTGAGAATAACTTTAGCTGGGTGGGATATCAAACTTATTGTTCTGTAATCCTCACATGATGTAGCCTTTACCTTTTTCGGAATAGGAACTAACACCGATCTCACAAAATCTTCCGGCCTGATTCCTTTCTCAGAGATACTACCAATCAGTCCATATATAGTTCCTTCCAACATTTTCCGAAACATTTCAACAGTTCCACAGGATGGTGTCTACCCCCACAGCCTTATTTGCTTTCATCTCCTTTAATGCCCTTTCTAATTCATCGTCGAGTATGCCTGGACCTAAGCTATCTTCTTCTACGTCATGTTCCTTTTCTATGTCTAACGTTGCCGGCCTAAGTTCTTTACCATACAGTGTTTCTATATATTTCTTCCATCTCTCTTGGATTTTTTCTGGTTCAACTATTATCTTACCCCACTTATCTTCAACTGTTAGCACAGATCTTGCCTTCTTACTTCCCGAGAATAACTTAACCTTGCTGTATAGAGCACCAATTTCACCCTTCTTCTGTAAACTGTCCATATCCTCGCATTGTGTTTTCCACCATTCTTCCCTTGCTTTATTTGTGGCCCTTTTCAATTTATTGTTTAACTCTTTGTACGAATGATGTCTCAGGCGTGATGTGGTGGAAGCGTAACATATTAAAACCACAGGTATTGCAATTTTCCTCTAGATATTTTATTTCGACACTACCGGTTTCTATGTTTTCACATCTGATGATGATGTGAAAACATCGAAACCGGTAGTGTCGAAATAAAATATCTAGTGGAAAATTGCAATACCTGTGGTTTTAATATTAATAACTCTTTGTACTTCGTTTTGCCTAACTCCGTGTTTACATTTTTCCATCTTCTTCTCTCCTCCATCTTTGCTATCATCTCATCCGTCACCCATGGTTTCCTTATCCTTTTCCCGTTAACGGTTCCTTTAGTGTTTTTTGCGGCTTCCGATATCCCTTGCTTGATACATTCCCATTTTATAAGGATGTATATGATAGCTTTAACAACTAACTAGGAGGACTATCAGTTTGGATTTTGAGGGTGAAGAAAGAAGCAGGTGATACCATTGCAATGATGAGAAGAATAGTAGAAAGAAAGATTGAATAATATCTCAGGATCTCATGTCTGCTTCATGGGTTTTTTTGAGGGCATTCAACAGAGTAAAGTGGACTGTGTTGATGTGGAATATAAAAATGCAAAGTGGTATATGCTATAATGCAACCATTTCAGAGAGTAAAAATCATTCACTACGAATGCCTATGACATTGTATGTATGGTATTTCGTCATAACATCTTGTTCCTTTAAAGCCCCCAAAATTTCGGAGTGTAAGAGGAAGTCTCAGTAGCTTAATTGGTTAAAGCACTCGGCCGGATATTGAGAAATCCCGGTCAAGGCGAATGATTTTTACTCTCTGAAATGGTTGCATAATAATGCACACATAGCGAGTGACTCCGTTGAAGTTACTGTTACAGTTTCTTGAAATTTGGTATATGCTACTTATTTGAAACTTGTACCTGAATAAGATGGCGCTGGTAAAAATAATGGAGGGAGAACCATGATGGCAGGGTTGGGCAGGGGAGTGGGACAGGGTTGCCCCTCATTGCCGCCTCTTTTCCACGTATATTCTGCTGAAATGTTACGGGTGACATAGGAAGAGCTTGACCTGGGAAAAAATGGGTATCGAGATGATTTAGTTAGGTTTTCAAATAATAAGGCAATAGTTATTCAGACAACCAAGGGATTGAAATTATTGTGGAGAGCTTGATGCAAGCAATGAGAGAGGCATGGGATGAAGAATAATCACAATAAAATGAAAGTAATGAAATTCCTGAAAAGTAGGGAAACTAAGTTCAACATTACTGCATGAAGGAATAAAGTATAGCAGGTGGAGTAGTTCATTGATTTGGGCAGTATTGGGAGTAGTATCTTAGGGGGAGGGAGGTGACAGACAGCTGAGGCCATTTGCGCCATTAGGGATGGATGGGAAAAGGAGGAAGGGTGGAGAGAAACCCGGCTTCTGCATTAGCGTACTCTCATAACGAAAGGCACCAAGGGGCCACACACAGCTAATAACACCACATCTGACTGATATCATACCAGTTTGACAGTATTCTAAAGGAAAAGGGGAATAGTAGTGTGGACATTAGAAGGATTGCATTAGCAAAAGAGGTATTTACAAAAAGAAGATAATTGATGCAGAAGTGTAATAAAGGTTAGTAAAAGTCTTTCATGAGGAGCATAATGCTCTACTGGTTCTGTATACATGTAGTATGGTCCTCATCTGAGCTATTGTTGACTGGCAGCCTAGGTTCCCTTCCTCTTGCCATCGTTCCCACCCCACATCTGGCACCAAATAATGTCATTGTGACATTTTGGGAGAAGGAAAGGCAGTACATAGCTCTACACTTTGTTTATTGACCACCTACATGGCGATGAGATGAGACCAAGGAAATAGCAATGCGGTGGAAGTCCGGGGAGGCCAAGTCTTAGGTTGACTCAACGAGGGCACAGTTAGGATCGGACTTCTCAAGCACCGATGCTGATGTGCTTATAACCCCCTTCAAGGGTTCAAAGGGTGGATCGAGTCATCCTTTTATGTAGTGGAAGGGTGGGGCCAGAGAGTTAGAGAAGGAGTTGAGTGGACTTACCCTGCCCCCATGTCCCCCGACTTCGATACTCTTATCAGCCTTTCATCCAATTAGGGTGTATTTTTACTAGAGGTTTTTCATTTATCATGAGGGTGATCTATTTCTTCATATCAATTTGACTTGTGTTGGCTCAAAAGACTGAAACTAATAATCAAATTATCAACTTAAAATTTTAGGCTAAGTATTTTACAGAACTTGAATAACTTGTAAATCATGATGATCAAAGCTCTTAAGAATTCCATGCCAAACATTCTCTTTTCTTTTGTTGCAGTTCTCTTGAAAGTAAAAATAATATATTATGGATCACAGGACTTGGTTCATCAAGTATATGATATGTCAGTGCAGTAATATTTTTCAAACTGGTGACATTTACAGCTACTTGTTTTATTTACACTGGCTGTAAATCTCATTTCACATTTCTGCAAATTAAAATGTACATGAAGAATGTGGCAAGTAATCCCTGGCTACAATGTCATACTTGAGTTCTAGGAAATAGTATGCCTGTATATTTATGGCAACTTACTAATTTGTGATGGACAGGGATGTTTTCAGGATACGACAACCAGAATCAACCTTGGATCACAAACAGTCAATGTTGGATTCAGAGTTCAAAATTCATCATTAAGAATCTCCAGAATATTTGTTACAGTAAATCCTTTCCATTATATATTGTGAAGTTTCAGCAGAGGATTAGACAATATCCTCTTTTAAAATGGGTGGAAATGAATAAATTTACTTTTTTGAGGCCTATCATTACATTGTAATGGAACACCATGAGTCCATTTCATGCTGAAGCATGACAGAAATATCTTTGTTCTAAGTTTTCACATGTAATTAGATATTTTGTGTCATCTCCATATATTATACCAGAAATATGGAAAAATGATGTCAGGTCACCTAGGGAAGCAGCAATGCACTTAATGCTAAGCATTGTGGTACACTTTTGGGCACATTAAACTTCTCAGAAATTTCATTGAGAGAGTTGAGAGAATACTCTCCTCAGACAAACTAATAATAATGACCAGCTAAAAAATCTCTTAGATAGTTGTTAGTTGTACCTGATATGCCATAATAATAATAAACTTTATTCATCTTAATCATATTTACATATGGTGGATGTTGTCATTTTTGCAGGAACATAATAACACACTACAGAGCACAATATACAATCACATAAAAAACATAAACATGATATGACACTAAACACTACACCTTAACTGACACTAGCCACACCACATAGACACTAAACCTTATAATTTTAGGCTAGTAAAATTGAGCTCATAATACGCTCCCATGGACTACAACCTTGTCGTGGTGGAAGGGCTTGTGTGTTCTGATGACCCCTAGAGCTGTGCTGGCAGGAGTAATAAAAATTACTCCTGGAAGGGTCACCCATGCCAGATAGGTCGAAGGTTAGGAGCCAGACGAAAGGTAGTCCACGCAGCGTCTGTTCCTCAGTGAGGCGGCTGCAATGGCGTCTGACCCCAGTGGGGGGGCCATTAAGTGATGGTGTCACGTTAAAAACACTATTGAGGAAGGCAACGGGAAACCACCTCAATTATCATTCCCAAGAAAATATGATGGACGCAAAACAGAAATTGAGTCCTGGCAACTACGGGACTCGGCCCAAGAGGCCGTGTGTCGTGCCTGGCAGCGGGGGAGGCAAGGCTTCCGCGGTCGTCATCCCACGAAATCCTTGCGGGGGAGAAATAACAGCAGCAGGACAGAAGACGCAGAAGAAGACGAAAGTAGTTAGAATAGGAACATGGAACGTCAGGACAATGTTGAGGACAGGAAAATTAGAAAATGTTAAGCGAGAGATGGAAAGAGGTAATATAGATGTTTTAGGTCTCTGCGAGGTGAGATGGAAGGATAGCGGGGATTACTGGAGTGACAATTATAGAGTGATATGCAGTGGCGGGGACGACAGCCAACGAGGGGTTGCCGTAATTTTAAATAAAGGGATAGGAAGAAGCGTAGCCAACATACAGCAAGCAACTGATAGAATTTTACTCCTAGAGATTAAAGCAGAGCCGACGAACTTGATCATTGTTCAAGTATACATGCCACCGAGCAACCACAAGGAGGAAGAAGCCGATAGGATGTATGATGAGTTAGAGGATATCATCGCGAGTGTTCCTGCAGGGAAACATTTGATTGTGATGGGGGATTGGAATGCCACGGTAGGCGAAGGAAGAGATGAGGGTGAGGTAGGGGACTATGGCTTAGGCACGAGGAATGAACGCGGGGAGAAAGCAATTGAATTCTGCAGGAGACAGGGGTTAGTCATCACCAACACATGGTTTAGACACCACAAAAGGCATAGGTATACATGGAAAATGCCAGGTGACTCAGAAAGGTATCAGTTAGATTATATTATGGTTAGGCACAGGTTTAGGAACAGTGTGATAAATTCGCACAGTTTCCCAGGAGCGGATGCGGACTCTGACCACAATTTAGTTGTTATGAAATGTAACGTTCGTTTCAAGAGGATAAGGCAAGGGCGGTGGGTTAGGAAATGGAATTTAGAAGCATTAAATGGATTAACGAGGAAGGAGTATCAGCAGGCTGTAGAGAAAATAATGGATGACGGTACAGAACTGAGTACTATCAAAGAAAAATGGGAATATATCAAAAAAGGAATATTGGAAGCCGCTAAAGACACTATAGGAACTGTTAATGTGAAAAGGATAAGGAAACGATGGGTAACGGATGAGATGATTGCAAAGATGGATGAGAGGAGAAGATGGAAAAATGTAAACACAGAGTTAGGCAAAATGAAGTACAAAGAGTTAAACAATAAGTTGAGAAGGGCCACAAATAAAGCCAAAGAAGAATGGTGGAAAACGCAATGCGAGGATATGGACAGTTTACAGAAGAAGGGTGAAATTGGTGGTCTATACAGCAAGGTTAAGTTATTATCGGAAAGTAAGAAGGCAGGATCTGTGCTAACAGTTAAAGATAAGTGGGGTAAGATAATAGTTGAACCAGGAAAAATCCAAGAGAGATGGAAGGAATATATAGAAACACTGTATGCTAAAGAACTTAGGCCGACAGGGTTAGACATAGAAAAGGAACATGACGTAGGAGAGGATAGCTTAGGTCCAGGCATACTCGACGATGAAATAGAAAGGGCATTAAAGGAGATGAAAGCAAATAAGGCTGTGGGGGTGGACAACATTCCTGTAAAAATGTTGAAATGGTTGGGAAAAGGTGGGAAGAAGGCCATATATGGACTGGTTCATAGTATCTATGAGAAAGGAATCTGGCCGGAAGATTTTGTGAGATCGGTGTTAGTTCCTATTCCAAAAAAGGCAAAGGCTACGTCATGTGAGGATTACAGAACAATAAGTTTGATATCCCGCGCAGCAAAAGTTATTCTCAGGATCATCAACAAAAGGATAGAGAGTAAGGCAAATGATTACTTAGGGGAGGATCAGTTTGGGTTTAGGAAAGGAAGAGGTACGCGTGACGCCATTGCAGTAATGAGATCACTAATCGAGAGGAATATAGAATACAATCAGGACGTTTTTGCCTGTTTTGTAGATTTCGAAAAAGCATTTGATAGAGTGAATTGGGAAAAATTAATGCGTGTATTGCAGAAAATAGGAATGGATTGGAGGGACAGGAGACTGATCCGCAACCTGTACATGTGTCAGACTGCTCAGGTGCGAGTGGGGAACGGAGAGTCCGGATGGGCAGTGTTAGGAAGAGGTGTAAGGCAGGGTTGCCCATTGTCACCGGTACTGTTCAACGTATATGTAGAGGAAATGATTAAAGAGGCATGGGAAGAACTGGAAGTAGGTATGAAAGTCGGAGGGGAATTTGTAAAATCGGTTAGGTTTGCTGATGACCAAGCATTGGTTGCTCAGTCAGCCAAGGGGTTGCAAGCATTGCTGAGTGAATTGGAGGTTCAGTGCAATAAATATGGGATGAGAATCAATATTAATAAATCAAAGGTTATGCGATTTTCCAGAAAGAAAAAGGCTAAGCTAAATATTAAAATAGGCGGGGAAAAAATAGAGCAGGTAGAACAGTTTACATATCTCGGAAGTGTTTTGGACCAATACGGTCAAAGTGGTAGGGACGTAAGGAGAAGAATTGCGCTAGGCAAGGAGGCTTTCTCAAGAAGGAGGGAGTTGATGACGGGGATGTTGAGTAGAGATGTTAAGACAAGACTCGTAAGAACTCTGATATGGAGCGTAGCTATATATGGTGCGGAAACGTGGTCACTGAAGCAGGAGGATAGACGTAGATTGGAGGCTTTTGAAATGTGGGTGTGGAGAAGAATGGAGAAGGTGAAATGGACCGAAAGGAAAACAAATGAGGAAGTACTGGAGATGGTGGGTGAGGAGAGGGGTTTGTTGAGAGAAATCCTATGGAGGCAGGAAAAATGGATGAAAGGCGTATTGAGCGGTAGTGGAATGTTGAAGAAGGTAATAGAAGGGAGAATGTTGGGCAGGCGAGGAAAGGGTAGGAACAGGATAGGGATGTTGGATGGGATGAAGGGAGGGAAGAAGTACACAGAGATGAAGAGGGACCTGATGTAGTTAAGTTGCTGGATTGGGTTTTATTTGGAGTTACAAAATATGTATTTGATAGTTGTGTCCATCCAAAAACCTACCTTAACCAGTAGATTACCTAATAATAATAATAATACTCCTCTATCGAGCATAGAGGATTGAAGGTAAGCCAATCATGCAGCACCCTTCAGAACACCACATTGCGGGCTGACTTCAAAGCATTTGGAATCATGTTGAACAACTTGATTGGCAGACCTTCAACTTTGTAGGTCTGGTCTAGCCTACATTGTGGTAAATCTTATGTCATATTATTATCATATAGAGTATAAGGGCATAAGGTTTGCTTTTGCTTACTTGGAAATGCTATTATTCATTTTATTTTTATGCTCTGACAGAATTAAAGCACCTTAAGAACAATTAATGAAGGCAAAAATGAACCAGAGATTAGGAGGGTACGAAAGAAAGGTTTCCTATTCTCATCATATCTAGTTAACTTATAAATTGGAGGTATTGTGACAATGAAGGAGAAATCTATATAGTATTAATTTTAAAGATATTGAAAATAAGATACACTGCTTTGGGTTTGCAGACTAAACTGGTACACTTGCTGAATCGGATAGAGTAATGATTGGGATGCCCAAAATCTTGTTCATAGCATTGGCAAATTGGAAATTAAATACAATTTTGAAAACAGCCGAAGCTATGGTAGTTTTGAAAAACAAGAAAGTACCCCCAAAAAGTCAATTAGAAGAATACTTTTATTTGGGGAGTGAAATTACAAGAGACAATAGTTGCACCTCTGCAGTGAAAAGAAGGATGTCTTTGACAAAGAAGGTACGAGGGTGGTACAATAAGTCCTTAGAAAAAAGTGAAAAAACTTTATTCTTGGGCAATTTTTAAAAATTTTTCAACATAATCTCCTTTCAACTCAAAACATTTGTTTAAGCGTTTTTCCAATTTTTTTAAGCCGTCTAAAAAGTAGGATTTTGGAAGCTCCTCAGATTAGGCATCTGTTTGGGCGATTAATTCCTCATTAGACGTAAACCTTCGTTCGCCTAGCCATTTCTTCAAGTCTGGAAATAAGAAATAGTCACCGGGGGCAAAATCTGGTGAATACGGTGGATGTTGTAATAATTGGAACTTTAATTCCATAATGCTGGCCAGTGCAACTGCAACTGTGTGCACCCGTGCATCGTCTTGGTGAAAGAGAATCTTTTTCCGATGAGGACGCTTTTCCTTGATTTCTTTACTCAGCCGTTCCAATAATGACGCATAATACTCTCCAGTTTTCGTTGTTTCCTTTTTCAAGCAATCAATGCAGATGATTCTGCGAGCATCCCATACCTTACCGGCCATAACCTTACCGGCTGACTTGACCGTCTTCGCCTTCTTCGGAGCCCGTTCGCCTTAAAAAAATCCACTTTTTTGACTGTTGCTTTGTCTCTGGAGTGTTATGGTGTATCCATATTTCATCAAAAGTTATATATCGACACAGAAACTCATCAGGATTGCGATGGAAAAGCGCCAAAACAACCTCGGAGTCGACCACACTGCAACTATTCCCCGCTGTGAGTAAACGTGGCACCCATCTTGCCGAGATTTTTTTCACGCCCAATTTTGTTTATTCGCCCAATTGTACCACCCTCGTATACTACCTTAATCAAAAAGTTCCCGGAATAACCAGCGTGTGGCGCTCCCATCGTTCCGATTTGAGTTCTGTTTTTTTTGTTAAATTGGTACATCTGTTGTTGATATTCCCTTTAAATCTTAGTGTCATAACTTGAAATTTGCAAAAGTTACGTAGCCAAGAGTACATCTATCTCTGTGTGTGTTGGCGATTTTTTACAATTGCAGAAATGGATTTAAATTTGCAACAACGAACTTGTATTAAATTTTGCGTAAAAAACGGATTTAGTGGCGCACGGACGTTGGAAATGTTGGAAAAGTGTTTCGGCAACGATTCTCTAAAAAAACGGTCGTTTACCAGTGGCACGAGCGGTTCAGAAGTGGTCGTGAGTCAATCGAAGATGATGAACGCAGTGGCAGACCATCGACATCGAAAGTCGGTGAAAAAATTGATAAAGTAAAAGAAATGTTGGTCAATAACCGCTAATTAACCATCAGAGAAATAGCGGAGGACTTGAACATTGCCTATGGATCCGCCCAAGACATTGTGGTTAATGATTTGGGTTTCCGTCGTGTAGCAGCAAAGTTGGTGCCAAAAGACCTCAATTTCATGCAAAAAAAGACCGTGTTGACGTCGCAAAAGACATGATTTGCGAGGCTGAATCCGATCCCACATTCATCAAAAGGATCATTACTGGAGACGAGACGTGGGTTTATGAGTACGACACGCAATCCAGACATCAGGCAAGTGAATGGCGTTCACCAAATGAGCCGAGACCAAAAAAACCACGTCGTTTTCAGTCAAAAAAGAAGGCAATGCTGACGGTTTTCATGGATTACAACGGTGTAGTGCACCATGAATTTTTGCCAGAAGGCCAGACAGTAAACAAAGAGTATTATTTGGGCGTTATGAGACGTTTGCGTGAAGCAATTCGCCGAAAGAGACCAGAAATCGTCGCACAGTGCGTCGAGACCGTCGCACAGTGCTATCATTATTCGTAATTTTTAGACGAAAAATGCAACAAATACCATCCAACAGCCACAGAATTCACCTGATTTGGCTCCCTGTGACTTCTTTCTGTTCAATCGAGTTAAAAAACCGTTACGGGGAACGCGTTTTAGCAGCCGAGAGGGAGTAATGGAAAAATCGCAGGAAGCACTGATGGACATACCGAAAACCGAATATGAAAAATGTTTCGAGGATTGGATCAAGCGCTGGCATAAGTGTGTTGCAGTCGATGGGGATTACTTTGAAGGGGACAATATAGATTTAGATGAATAAACTTGTATTTTTAATTTTCTGAATAAATTCCGGGACCTTTTTCATCAAGGTAGTATGAAAGTGAAGGCAAAGTTTCTGGAAATGAACAAATGAGCTTGAGAATTAAATATCCTTCAAATTTGTTTTTCGAGTATGTTGTAATTTGGAAGTAAATCGTAAACAATGGGAAAGATGGAAAAGTTTAAGTTAGAATAAATGGATAATTTGGATTAAGAGAAGGATGGCAAGAGAAAGCTATGTGCATAAGAAGAGCAACATAGAAGTTACGAGGGTAGTTAAAGAGGATAGGCATTTGATAAAAGAATTGGAGAAAGGGAAAATTAAATTTATTGGTCATGTTCTGAATCATAACAACTTTCTAAAGAATAAAATGAATTGGAAGGAAAATACTTGGACGAAAAGGAAGTGGAAGACCATGAAAGAAATTTCTGGGAGATATTAAAAGATTGATGGTATCAAAGCATATTGCATCAGGAATCGAAAAGAATAATGATGGAGAGAGACATGTGGCTGCAACAACCAGGTGCAGTCGTTATTAACTGAAGATTTCCAGTACTTAATAATATCACATAAATCGGAAACAGTTGTATTGAATTGTTTGATGGCTTATGGTGCATATGATATGTTGCTCATGATTATTATACTTGCAATAAAGTCAGTGCATCCCCATTTAGCCATAAAAAGAAAGAAGTTAGTTTGCAAAGTTTAGATTTAATTGTGTGGAGAATGTGAGAGTCATCCAGATACTCTTTACATTGGTCTGATAAACTAGTGTAATAATAATCCTTTGCAAGTCTAACAAATTGACTCATTTTTGTAATCATTGGTGGCTGAGCCAGATAGACAGAGATAAACTTTGCATTTGGCACATAAACTGAAAATAACTGAGTAAGTTCAGAAATTTAAGTTTTATTTTATAAATGCTATAATTTTGAATGTCTCAGTACCCATATATTTCCTTTGCTGGCTTATTTTCTTTCATTTCTAGTATTTTTCCTGGCCTTCTACTACTTTTTTTTGATTTTCTGTGGCTGTTCTCTCATTTCATTTATCGCAGGATTATGCATGCAAACACCTGGCAACCTAAAGTCAGTAATTTAATTTGCTCAAGTGGGTTTCATGGACCACATTATTGAAAACCTCACTCAATTAATAGAAGATGCCAATTGTAGCTTTCTGTAACTCAATTCCATTGAGCACTGATTCAAAAAATTTGGAAGTATCATCTTCAGTGACTTTCGCTTTAATAAATCCAATTGGTGAGGATGGCGCTAAATTATATCTATCACTGAAGGATAGAAATTAGTGATATATGAACATTTCGAATACAGCTTAATAAACATTAAGCATGCTAGGGAAAGTACATGAGTTAAGGAATCCATTGATCAAATAAACCAGAGGTAGAAGAATATAGGTTTTGACATAATCTTCATTATTGAACCAGAGACACCATAAAATCCTGTAGAATGTTTTATGCTTCCTTTTTCCAATATTTGTTGATTTTCATTGTGATCTTTAGGATTTAGCCAAATTGAATTTTCAGGGTGGCAGAGATTAAATTGGTGTGCTTTTACCCTATGAGGGAACATTAACTGAGTCTTTATTGAGTGTAAATAGAGTGTTGATAACATAAATAATTGATAAATGATTAATAAATTAATTATTAGTGTGGTATCTGTCATCAATCATTTATTATATTTAATTGACTTAATGAATTATTTGTTGTGTTCAAGGGAATGATTTTGCAAATCAAATTTCATGCTGCTTTTGATTTATTTGTGGAGCTTTCTATTGTACTTACATTGAAATTCATTCTAGTCTCAGTTTTGGTGCACACTTTCATGTAATCAAAATAATGAAATTTGAATGGCAACAGAGTTTTCTGTTTCCCTTTCTCTGTGAAATTGCTCTGGGAAGAATGCCTTTAATTTCAGGCTTATCCATCTCTTACCTTTTGATTTCCAATTGACTTTCATTACTTTATAATGCTGCAGTGGGCAATTTAGGTTAAGGTAATGCATAAAGATATCATAAAATGCTGTGAATTTTTCATCAAGTGTAGGTTGGAAAATGGGAATCTGTAGCTCATTACTAAAAGCAAGGCTGAAGCTTTCAATGTCAATCTGGTAGACCATACATTTTCACATGCTCAGTACATGGAGATGGAGATGGTTGGCAGCACTCTGTTGTAGCATGTATCCTTGAACTGATTGTTCCAAAGAGTGGAATATTGGACAGCAGTGGAATGGTAAACTGGAAATCTATCTTGGAAAAATTTGGAACCACCCTTAATACTTGCAAAAAATGGGGTTTAGGGCATTACACATATACTCTGTAGCATGGCACTCAAAGTCTAACTTGGAGCTCAGCATCATTGCAGTCTATACTGATTGATTTACTCGACACTCCATCCTCAATTATCAGAGAGAAGCTCCCAGGTTTGAAGGAAAAGGAAAGCCCCCGGGGAAATTGAAGTTCTCTAAGAAGCTTTATACTTTTGTAACACTCTGGCTCACTCTACGAGAATGCGTGATGAGAATAGTGCCATGAGGAAATATATTCAAAACATCAATTGAGGATAGTAATGTGCATGAGGTGAAGTAGAAATTCCAATAATGATTTATTTTTTGCATTTAATCAAAATAAATGGGATCACTTATTTTAGAATTTACCGGTGACTCAAGAAATTTGATTTTATTTTCAAATAATTGGCTCTCAAGAGAAGGGGAGTCATTTGATGTTTGCATGTCCTTGGAGAAAAGAGACCGAGGCACAGAGCTCATTGAAGGATTTAGCATTGAAATTGCTACTTATACAGGTCGAAAAACACAATCAACATCGTCTTGATTTTTGATTTGCTCAAGCAAGCCTTGTTTGGACTTGGGGAAGCGGAAGTGTGCCATTCTGTGGATTGTCTTTTCGTTTCGGGGTCGTATTGAAAAACCCATTTTTCATCACCAGTTATCACATTGTCCAAACAATTTTCATCTCGGTGCAAATTGGCTAACACTTCTTCGGAAATGCGCACACGCGTTGCCTGTTGGTCGACACTCAGAATTTTCGGCACCATCTTGGCGCACACCTTGCGCATGGCCAAATCCTGTGAAATAATGCATTGGACGTTGGATGCAGACAGACCCGACTGGTCTGCAATTTCTTCACTGGTTAAGCGTTGGTCTGTGTTCAGCAGTGTCCTCACTCTGTCCACATTCGTGTCGGTTCTTGCCGTCGACGGATGTTCGGAGCGATGGTCGTCTTCAACGAGCTCCCTACCCTCTTTAAACAACTTTTGCCACTCAAATACTGTGGAATGGCTTAAGGCAGTGTCCCCATAAGCCTGCTTGATCATATCGAGGGCCTCAGTTGCCGTCTTCCCGAGTTTCGCACAAAACTTCACTGAATAACGTTGCTCTAAATTCAGATTCATTTTGTTTTTCGACGCGGGCAAAAAACTTGCTTCACTAAAAACGGTGTCCTCACTCAACAACAGCCCACAGGCGACTGAGGTTGGTGTTGGTTTGTTGCTAACAGCCCCCTACACCTTACCCTGCCAGGCAGACCCCCCTCCACCGCTCCGTTCGTGCCAGAGAAAATCACTCCTACCACTTTTGGGTGCGACCCTGTAGTTTCATCAATGCATCTGATACTGCACACCCAAGACAGGTAATTAAAACTTCTTTTGTCAACACCAGAACAACCATAACAACACCATTTATTACAAAAGTTACATTGAATGCTATTCACAACTATTTTGTCTTATTATATCCTTTATGCTCAGATACTCAGTAGCTCCAAGAATATTTGAAAACCACTACAGTATGTAATCTGTGGTTTGAGATTTCACTTTGTGGAAATATTTTGTATTCATATTGAAATATTTTGTATCCATATTCAAATATTTTGTACTTTTCCACAGCCTTTTATTGTGTGGAAATCTTTTAATATGAATACCACTAAATTAGTATCTGTTGAAGGGGCACACACCAAGATTCAACCAGATAGGGCTATTAGTCTGGGTTAAGCATTTCTTTGTATCAAGCAAGTCAAGTGATCTCCAAAAAAATGGATGAAAGATAATTTCATGTGTTGATCAAGCATTATTTAATGAGAACTACCTTAGAATTTCAGAATACTGTAGAGGAACTTGCTGTACAAGATGGTGAATCTGCACCCTTGGTTAGAATGCTTTAAAAAATTTCTAAGTGGCTAAAAATGTGAGAATAAATGATGCCGAATGTTCCAGACACCCTGTTGAGGTAACTACTCAAAATAGTTAATGAAATCTATGCCATGTGATGATGATGGATGATAAAATCCAAGATATGGTAATAGAAGAGTGAAGGTGTGTGAGATTGCGAATGACGTAGGCATCTTGAGTGAATGGGTGCATAATATTTTGTTTCAACATTTGGGCATAAGAGAGCCACCCACAAGACGGGTAGTAGCAGTATTGGGGTTTTTAGGGTGCATCGACAGCAATGGTATTTTGCACCACGGGTACCTCGAATGGTCGCAGTTGACTGAAAATGAAATTGTGTCGCATGTTCAAAGCCCAGTTGGCAGCTGTTTCATTGAAACCTTGGAGTATTGTTTTGTCACTGTGGTTGAAATGGGTACACAACTGCATTCCTGAAACCAAGGAGCAGTTAAATGAAAGGGTTGCCCATGGTGATTGTGCGTCAAAAAAGGCAAGGACTGTTCCTTCAGAGGGCAGGCTTATGGAGGCTGTATTTATTTCAAAGTAAAGGTTATGTTTCATTGATTATTTGGGAAAAGGGTAAAGGCATTGCAGGTACATACCATGTCCCTTTATTAGACCGATTTGCAACCAAACTGCAAGATGAAAATCTCCAATTGGCCCACATAAAAGGCCTTTTCCATTATGACAATGCACTCCTCCACAGTTGTGGCCCCAACACTGGTGGAGTTATGATTCCAACGTATTCCCCCTCTTCTACAGATTTACCTCTCTCGAATTAAAACCTGTTCTCTAAACCGAATCAGTGACTGGGAGGTTGATTTCAAGCAAAGAGGAAATGATGAAAGAATGCATACCTATATGCATATATCTATGGAATAAATTAATTTTTTCACAATAAACCAAATACAAAATTAATTTTACTCTAATCTTTATCACTTTACAATCTTTCTATTTCCATACAATGTAAACTGACCAAGTGTGTGTTTGCAATTTTGAAGAGGTGATCCATACCTCTGTTTTTTTAAATTGTTTTAATGATCAGTTATTAAACATGGTGGAATATTTTACTGGTTAACTGAAAATAGAAAGCATAGTGAAAAAGGTGAAAATTTTTGTTTTTTAAACATGTGCCCATGACGGGTCACGGATCGAGTGGTTGTAAATTTGTTTTATTATTTATTATTTTTATTATTTATTTTGGCTTTTGTGTGTTTTTCCCCCCTTTTCTTTCTTATTACTTAGTGCCAATCAAGTTTACGGTCTCGGCATTTTTTTGTTTACATGTGCTCAAAAATTTATTCATCTGTAGTCATGTGTGGACATTGCAGTGAAAAACTTACCCTTGATTAGGAATGTGAAATATGTTTCCATTGCCACATTAACTTTACTTTCTGAAATAGAATCGACAAGTCCATTGCTCTGGAGTGATCTTTTATCTTGATCATAATGCAACACATACTTTTCTTGATAATGGCATGAGAATTCAGAGAGTTAATGCTTTCAGGGACTTAGCTCCTATTAAATCATGCTGTAAAATGATGAGCTGTAGTAATCATTCAACAGAGAAGGCTATAGGATCAATCAAGGTGAGCAACGAAGATTTTGTACCTTTTTAGAGTTCCCTGAAAACATCTCACTGTATAACCTGTGTACCTATGTCA
This sequence comes from Hetaerina titia, assembly GCA_037158775.1. Lineage (NCBI taxonomy): Eukaryota > Metazoa > Arthropoda > Insecta > Odonata > Calopterygidae > Hetaerina > Hetaerina titia. The sequence continues at coordinate 98,689,227 of CM073776.1, forward strand.
GCAATTTGAGGCATATGATAAATTCATTAATCATCCACTAATGTAAACTCATAAACATGCCTGAGTATATAGAATCATGGCATATGATAACTGGCAACATCATCAAGTCATACAATTATTCTTTGACAAATGGAGGTAAATTATTTATTTTGCCAAATTTTGGTTCTCTAATGTTATGAGATTATTTTATATTTGTAATCATATTTTTGCAGAATGGAATTTGAATTTCATTATTACTTGGGTAAATTTAATGAAACAGCAGAAAGCAACTTTTGCTCATGCTGGACTATATAACCAAGATAGAAGAAGCTAACATTAAATAGAAGATAGCTACCCATGAAGTGTTGGAATGGATTCCCTTGTGATAGTATTCAGCTTTTAAAAACATAATGAATGTGACTAATCTTTAAGTTTGTCTTTTGTTGCTTAGTATTTTTTGGTGTACCTCAGAATTAATCCACTTCTGTTGTTTTTCAATCGATTGGAACTAATTTTCACCAATGGCACTGGTTGAAAGACAACCATTTCTTTTATCAACCTTCCATCAACTTGATATGTCCTGAATAAAGTATTAACTTTATCCACTATGCAAACTTATTTGGTGCCACAAATGGAATTGGTAATAACCAAGGTCATTTGCCAATGCTGACGATGGGTGGTTTATTGAATAACTAACTACAGACACCATATTCTGATACTGTTCAAAGAAATAATGGAAAATCCCCAAGGGTCATTCACCCTGAATTATTATTGCCAAAACCAGACTAAATATCTCAGGAGGATACTTTCTTGTGCTTTGAAGCTCTATAAGTGGCCTTTTCTGTCTTCTTAAAAATCATACTGCTCAATTTGAATCTGAAATTCCAGAAACAAAAGTCTATGTGGTCTTGGAACTATGAACAAATCTAAACAATATTGAGCAACTCTCACAAGTGTTAGATCATAGAAATTTAAGAGTTTCAATTAAACAAAAAATAAATTGAAATTTGTGCATTGGGAATCTAAAAATTAAATTGAGAGCACAGTGAAGGTAAACATCTAGCTCTTTTTTTTTTTTTTTTTTTTTTTTTTTTTTTTTTTTTATTTGCCCAGCAGATTTGTACAATTGTAAAAAACAAGCACAGATATAGGACACGTCAATGTTATATAAAGAAATGATAAATACTAAGTACATGTTTAAATACAAAGAAACTCATGGGACAAGAAGTTCATTAATAGAATAAAACATTTTACAGAGTAAATATTTCTGAAGGTTGAGCTTAAATATAGGCAGCTTATGTTGTGCTTTCAGTTCTTTAGGAAGTTTATTAAAAATCTTGAGGCCCATATGTTTAGGTCCATGGGCGGTGGTACAGGTTCTGACAAAGTTTTGGTGGAGGTCAGCAGAATGCCTTGTGTTATAATTGTGAACGTTGGCATTGGAAAGATAACTAGAGAAGTTGCTTTTGACATACAAAGATGCGCAATACATATACACGCAGGGGATGGGTAAAATTTTCAATTTTTTAAAGAGGGGACGACAGGATGCTGCATGAGTAGCAAAGCAAATAAGTCGGATGATCCGTTTTTGAATTTTAAATATAATATTTGCATTAGGTGTAGGTCCCCATAAAAGAATACTATAAACAACATGAGAGTAAAATTCACTAAAATAAAGAGACAATAAGACCTCAGTATTGACGGTATGCCTAATGAATCTGATAAGATGACAGAGTGAACTCAACTTATTACGAAGTTTGAGAATATGGTCATCCCAAGACAGACGACTGTCAATAGAGATGCCTAGAAAACATGATTTACTTTTTTGTACAATAAGTTCGTTATCAATATTTACAGTTATGCAAGCAGCTGATTTATTCTTATTAGCAAAGTAAATTAAAGAAGATTTACTAACATTGAGGAGGAGGGAATTGAGGAGACACCACTCATGTAGCAGCTGGGTAACGGAAACAGAGGTTAATATTAGTGTGTCTACAGAGGAGGCAGACACGAGGACATTTGTGTCATCAGCATAGACGACAGGCAGCACGCCTGGTACAGAGTTCAGTAATGTTGGTAGATCATTTACATACATAAGGAACAAGATTGGGCCCAGGACAGATCCCTGGGGTACACCACATAAAACACTTTTTACTGGAGAAAGGAACTCTCTTCCTTGTTTACTTAAGGCTACACATTGTTTTCTGTCCAGGAGATAGGATCTAACCCAATCTAGGGAAGTCCCTCTTATTCCCAGGCATTCAATTTTTCGAAGTAAGAGGTTGTGATTGACAGCATCAAACGCCTTTGAAAAATCGAAAAATAAGGCAAGAGATTCAGATCTATTGTCAAGATCAGAAGTTATTTTGTTAACTGCTTGATATATAGCTGTGGATGTAGACCTGAGTTTCCTGAAACCGTGTTGGTTGGGAGAAAGTAAGTTATGGGATTCCAGAAATAATATTAAGCGATTGTAAAAAATCAATTCAAATATTTTACCGAATTGGTTGAGCAATGAAATGGGCCGATAAGAATTCATATCATCTTTAGGTCCTTTGCCCTTGTAAAGGGGCAAGACTTTCGCTACTTTCAAGGTGGCAGGGAATTTCCCTACCTTTAGAGATTTGTTAATTAAAAATAATAATGGATGCTTAATTGCCTCGTAAGATTTCTTAAAAATAGTGGCTGGTATTCCATCAAGACCTGCAGAGTATTTATTACTAATTTTGGACATTGCCTTAGTTAATTCATGTTCCGAACAGGGATATAAGAATAGCGAGTTACAAGAGTTGGAAATAAGGGGATATTTGCCACTGTTACACTGATTTGTAGGAGTTATCTGAGATAGGTAATGTTCATTGAGGGAGGATGCCATCTGTATAGTATTTTGATTGAGCTTTCCAGAAGTATTACGAAGTACAATGTCAGAGTTGACATTTGAGATAGATTTGGATTCATTAATCATTTTCCAGGCTTCCCTAGATTTGTTAGAGGCATTAGTAATTCGGGAATTGTTATATGATCGTTTGGCATTGTAAAGAATAGTCCTGTATTCCTTTTTCATGGTGGAGTATTTGTGTTGACTGAAGGAGTCAGTTTTATTTCTAAAATATGCTGCTAAATCTTTCATGTACCTTGCAAGATTACGAATTTCATCGGTAACCCAGGGTTTCTTATTATGATATAAAACTGAGGTTTTGAACCTAATTGGCCCAATGGGAAAACAAAAATTGAAGTATTCAAGGTAAGTAGAATAGAAGTAAAGAAAGTTGTCGTCAAAACAGTAATCGCTGTAAACATTCGACCAGTCATGGGAGCTTAGCCGCTCAAAGAAGTCAGAAATATTCTCATCGGAAAATTTTCTTCTGAAAATGGTCTTGCTGTTACTATTATCACTGAAGGTGAAAGTGGCTAGAAGAGGAAAATGGTCAGAAATATGAGACTCGATTGTTATGGTTTCAGATAACTCTGCACTGGAATTTGTAAGAACTACATCTAGAAGAGTAGAAGTAGTTCTGCAGACTCTAGTGGCTTCCATATTAGTAACAGAAAGGCCAAAGGAAGACAGAATGTCGAACAGATCATATTTAGCTTTAGAGCTTTCTAGTAGGTTGCAGTTGAAGTCGCCAGTTATAATCAGCATTGGGTTAGGAATAGACTTATGGATTAATTCCAACAATGTATAAAATTTAGAAAGGAACACGTCAAAATCACTGGCTGGAGAACGATAAATCGTAACAATTATATAATCACGATTGTTTCCTTTGATACGAGACAGACTGGACTCGAACAGGTGATCTTCATTAAGGGGATTGGAGAACTGGATAAGTGGCACTGAGGAATATGTCAGTCTCACAGACACTAGGATTAATACACCACCATTTTTACTTGTTGCTCGGCAAAAAGCATCGGCGAGAACGTAACCAGTAAGTCGGAACAAAAGCAGTTCCCCCTTCTGAAGCCAGTGCTCATTTACACAAATCACATCAGGGTTATGTTCACTCGTAAATACTTCAAGGTCAATCAGTTTATTGCGCAAACACTGAATGTTAATATGGAGAATCTTTAATTGCGTGGTTATCCTGCCGCAATTTCCGGGCGGAGTCTCCGAAAAGAATAGTTTCCGATACAGATATTTTTTGGCCAGAACTCTGGGGTAAGGAGCTTTTCACGTAAATCTTGATTCACAGACAAATGAAAGGAGGCGTAATTGCCTCTGGTTACCTTAAGTTGCTCAATGTCTACAGCAGAATCAAGAAGATCCGGCAAATTAACCTTCAGATAGGACATGATTTCGTCTTTCGTCGTGTCAGGAAGAAAATTCCAGACATGAACATGAGAACGCCGCGAGATGCCGGAGATAGAGCTCTTGTTATTGGAGGAGCCCATAATAGGTGGTCGGCGTCGCCGCCTTTTAACTTCAATGAAGCCGTCGTCAGGAGAACTGGAAGGAGAACTGGATGGAGGACTAGGTGAAACAGCTACACTCGGCTGAGAGATGATCGCTTCCGAAGAAGTTTCAGATGATAGGGAGGTAGGCTGTTGAATGCAGGGCATGGCAGGCTCCGCAGATGCATTCTGCCGTTTGAAGCCTCGCGTGAACGGACGATTGTGGATGCGTGTTACCTCGGAACACGATGTCACTTGGCCAAGAGTGCCTGGAGTGGGTTTATCAGAGTTTTGGCGGATAGCAGAGGAGACCACACATTTATCACTCAAAGCAATAACTTCACGATCAGCTTTCAGCTTCACTAGTTCTCGCTTCAGAAATTCAATGGTCTATTCAATCAATTCAATGGATTCAATCTCTAAGGTAAAACCAATTCATTCAACTGTAGTTGTGGTGGTTTGAAGGAAAATAATTCTTTGTATCATTTTCAAAAGGCTCTCAAGGTCGTCTCATGGGTGCATTCCAGCTCACTCTTGAATTAAAATATTTGCCTTATGTTGTGGAATTGTTGAAAGCCTTTGTAAAAACAATAATTTTAAAATCCTAGTTATAATTAGGGATTATAACTTACCAGGCATTAGTTATATGAACAGATTAAGAAGGATTCACATACCCCAGATGGTCAGAATTTTATATGTAGAGTTTTTATATGTTTTACTCCTTATTATTACTAGTTTGCCTATTGTTCTGAGAGTTGGGCAAATCCAGTGGCTTAGCTTTACCTCTACCTTCTATTCTATATTCTTTTACTCAACCCGTTTGATGTTTACTATACTTCTACAAATCTTTTAAAATAATACTACAAACACCCCCTGTTGTACTCTTCCTTTCAACTGTATCCTAATGATACATAAATCAAATAACTATTTATTTGTTATTTGGTTTTTCTATCCTATTGACTACAACTACACTGACGTGATGGAAGGATTTCTTATGACCCCTAGAGCAGTGGTGGCAGGAGTAATAATAATTGCTTCCGGTTGGGTCACCCAGATTGGTCAAAGGTTAGGAGTCAGATGAAAGGTAGTCCACACAGCATCTGTTCCTCAGTGAGACGGCTGCAAAGGCGTCTGACCCCAGTGGGGCGGCCATTGTGTGATGGTGTCACTTTGAAAACACAATTGGGGAAGGCAACGGGAAACCACCTCAATTATTATTCCCAAGAATTTTATTAAGGACAGTATAGAGAAATTGAGTCCCAGCAACTACGAGACTCGGCCCAATCGGCCGTGTGTCGTGCCTGGCAGTGGGAGAGGCAAGGCTTCCGCGGTCGTCATCCCACGAAACACTTGCAGGAGGAAAACCGACAGCAGCAGGACAGAAGACGCAAGAGAAGAAGACGAAATTAGTTCGAAAAGGGACTTGGAATGTTAGGACAATGTTGAGGACAGGCAAATTAGAGAATATTAAGCGAGAGATGGAAAGAGGTAATAGATGAAGAGAGGAGAGATAGATGTTTTAGGTCTATGCGAGGTGAGGTGGAAGGATGGCGGGGATTATGGAGTGATAATTATAGAATTATATGTAGCGGCGGGGACGAGAGCCAACGAGGGGTTGCCGTAATATTAAATGAAGAGGTAGGAAGAAGCGTAGTAAACATAGAACAAGTCGCGGATAGAACATTAGTAGTAGAGATTAAAGCAGAACCGACCCATAAGGAGGAAGAGGTCGATAGGATTTACGATGAGTTACAGGATATAATCACATGTGTTCCTGCAGGGAAACTTTTGATAGTGATAGGGGGTTGGCATACGACCGTAAGGAAGAGATTGTGATGAGGTATGGGACTACGGTTTAGGCACAAGGAATGACCGCGGGGAGAAAGCAATTGAGTTCTGCAGGAGACAGGGGTGAGTCATTAACAACACATGGTTTAGAAACCACAAACGACGTAGGTACAAGGTTCGTCCGGAAAATAAGTGTACTGAGCTCAGGAAAAAAAAATTGTTGCACTTTTACACATCTTAAGCTAATATTCCTCAAAATAGGACCCTTGTGAGTCGATACACTTGTTCCAGCGGCGTTCCCATTCCTGGAACGCTCCCGCGAAGGCATCATCGGGAACCTCTCGAAGACACGTCGTCACGGCCTCTTTGACGGCGTCCAAAGTCCCGTATCGCGTTCCTTTCAAACTCCTCTTTATCTTCGGGAACAGAAACGTTCTCTAAAAAATGTGGATCATTTTTGCAGTGATCCGCAAGTTGTGTCGCGATTTCCAAACGATTGAGTCTTTGATCATCACTGAGCACTTTCGGCACCAACTTTGCACAAATTTTTCGCATCTGTAATTGGTGCCTAATAATCTTGTGCACCATTGTTTTTGGCACATTACACTGCTCTGCTATCATCCGAACACTAAGAAGACGATCAGAGTTCAGTACATCGCGAACTTTTCGCACATTTTCGTCGGTGAGTGTCGTTGATGGGCGTCCAGGCTGTGGTTCGTCGTCGACCTCTTCTCTGCCCTCCACGAACATCTTGTGCCACCGAAAGATCATGTTTCTGGACATGGCTGACTCCCCGAAAGCCTGGTTAATCATACCGACAGTTTCGGTAGACGATTTCCCAAGCTTTACCGCAAATTTGATGGAATAACGCTGCTCCAAAAACTTCGGCATCGCGTTCCGTGACGTGGGTCGAGCGTGGAGGTTCGCGTTAACAGAGCTCCTCACTACACCACAGCTCAGAGCCGACTGCCTTTTTCAGCGTCGCTTGCCAACATACCTCCCTCCAATCGCAGCCCGTCAGAACGGTGCTGGGCGCGCCTGGAGCGGCGGGAAAAAATCAGTACAATTATTTTCCGGACGAACCATGTATACATGGAAAATGCCAGGTGACTCGGAAAGATACCAATGAGATTAATTTATGGTTAGGCCCAGATTTAGAAAGAGTGTTATCAATTCACACAGCTACCCGGGAACGGATGCAGTCTTTGACCACAATCTAAGTGTAGCGTCCGTTTCAAAAAGATAAGGCAGGGGTGGCGGCTTAGGAAATTGAATGTAGAAGCATCAAATGGGTTGACAAGGAAATAGAATCAGCAGACTGTAGATAAAATCTTGGATGACTGTAAAGAGCTGAGTACTATCGAAGAAAATGGGAATGTATCAAGAAAGTGATAGTGAAAGCCGCAAAAGATACTATGGGAACTGTTAATGGGTAAAGGACACGGAAACCATGGAGCACGGATTAGATGATTAAAAAGGTAGATGAGAGAAGGAAATAGCATAATGTACGTACATAGCTAGTCAAAAGGAAGTACAAAGAGTTAAGTAATAAATTGAGACGGGCAAAAAATCAAGCAAAAGAAGCATGGTGCAAAACGCAGCGCGAGGATATGGAAAGTTTACAGAGGAAGGGTGAAATTGGTACGCAATAAAAGTAGGTTAAAACATGTTTTAATGCAAAAATTGAAAGCCCTTGATCCGTAACGTCTCGGCATGATGTGTCTCACAAACAAAAAACAAATTATATTATTAGAGATAATCTACAGGTTAAGGTTAAACTTGGATGGACACAACAACCAAATAAATATCTGGTCTCTCCCAACAAAAGCCAACGCAATATCTGACTCTTCGAAAGGCCCCTCTTCATATCCGTATGCCTCCTTCCTCCCTTCATTCCGCCCAACCCCCGCCCAACGTCTATCCTATTCCTGGCCTTTCCTCGTTTACCTAACATTCTCCCCTCTATTACAGTCTACAGCATCCCACTGCCGATCAATACGCCCGTCATTCATTTTTCCTGCCTCCATAGGATTTCTTCCAACAAACCCCTCTCCTCGCCCACCATCCCTAGTACTTCCTCATTTGTTTGCCTTTCGCGCCATTTCGCATTATTCATCCTCCTCCCCGCCCACAATCCAAAAGCCTCCAAATCCTGTTTCAATGACCGCGTTTCCGCGTCGTACAGAACTGCGCTATATATCGAAGTTTTCACGAGCCTTTCTTCAAAATGCTTACTCAACGCCCCCGTCATCAATTCCCTCCTCCTTGTGAAAACTCCTTTGCCGAGCACAATTCTTCTCCTTATGTCCCTACTACTTTGATCACTTTGTTCCAAAACACGACCGAGGTACGTAAACTGCAAACTGTTTTTTTTTGCCCTGCTATTAGCTTTTCACTTCCTAGAAACCGCATAACCTTCGTTGTATTTATATTGATTCCCATCCCATATTTATCGCACTGAACCTCCAATTCACTCAACAATGTTTGCAACCCATTGGCTGACTGACAAGCTAGAGCTTGGTCATCAGCAAACCTAAGTGATTTTACGAATTCCCCTCCGACTTTCATTCCTACCTCCAGTTCTTCCCATGCCTCTTTAATCATTTCCTCCACATATACGTTGAACAGTACCGGTGACAATGGGCAACCCTGCCTTACACCTCTTCCTAACACTGCCCATCCGGACTCCCCGTTACCCACTCGCACCTGAGCAGTCTGAGACATGTACAGGTTGCGGATCAGTCTCCTGTCCCTTCAATCCATTCCTATTTTCTGCAGTACACGCATTAGTTTTCCCCAATTCAATCTATCTAACGCAATTTTGAAATCTACGAAACAGGCAAATAAGTCCTGATTGTATTCTATATTCCTCTCGATTAGCCATGGGAGATACATAACAAGGATTAACAAAAATTAGGTTTGAATGTTTCCATGGATTTCGAAAACTTTAATAAGCATTTATACCATTGATGTAGAATGCTTCTCGGGTGAAAATTTGTCTATTTTTCAGGTTTAAAGACAATCTAAATCCTCTCCTTTGTTCAAGTTTATTTTTATTTTATAGTAATTCATTTACATCATCAATCCATTGAGTTCAAATTTTTGATGACGATGGTTACAATTGCATGTTCTGGAGAGAAAATAAGCTGGATATAATTTTGAGTGTTGTTAAGGCCCATGTGCGATGATAACTTTCGAAATGAAATCAAAATACGGGTGCACTCTTGTCCCGGGAATAGGCGTATGAGCTGCTGAATAGAGTGCCTGGGCTCAGTTCCAAGTGGCGTTGCTGGGCACCTTCCATCCACATGTTAACTGACCGCCACCGCTAGGGTGTGTGGCAGGGGTGATTACACACAGCGTATGCGACATGCGTGGTTATTGAAGCAAGATGACAGGCGGAGATTGGAGGGTTTTTTAGAATTGGGTGAAAAATGAGGATGGAAAAGGTGAAGTGGACAGAAGGGAAAACAAACGAGGTAGTTCTAGGCGTGGTGGGGGAGGAGAAACCCAAAGGAGGCAAGAAATATAGACTTCCGAGTCTGCCCTCCGCAATCAATTCCCTTGTGTCCTAAGATTGCGTGTCCACAGACAGACACGAAATACACACAGGCATAAAAAGGCCTATTATTCGAATTCAATGGCTTGTTGTCACGGTGAGTGAATTTCAAACGCAGTTTGGCGTAGTACTAGGTGAGCTTCACCTTCACTTGTCAGACCAACTTTGGGGTTGATTACTGTGGTTGCTTGTTAGATTCTGTTAGCATTTACTTATCGTTGGCGGTTTTCGCGGATGAGCTTTGGCTACAGTGGAACTGTGCGTATTAATCTGATTCTGGGGAAGAGAATACGAAGGGAGTGTTGTTATTGATGATAGCATTGGTCGAAACAAAAGGAATAAACGGTTCAAATGCTTTATCTAAACGTGTGAAGGATGGGTACATTGTTACTTTAGTTTTCACGTGGGGAACCTTGTTAAAGTACTGATTATTGTTACTAGATGGATTAATTATGCCATGAATGTGTGTCCGTGAAGTATTGACGAGGAGATTTGGGTTTGATTTTAATTTAGAGTTTTAGAGGGACTAGTTTACAGTGAAAACTGTGGAATTTCATGAGGAGACAAACAAAAATGGACGAAGTACTCAGCTGGTTCTATATTTCTATGAAACCATCTGACACGTACAAAGGAATGAAGGGTGAGGTTTTATCGGTTCAGTAATTGGGGGGGAGGAGAAATGTATTAGTTAAAGTAAGTAAGCAGTAAATAATAATTTTTGTTAGTTTCTATGGTTACACTTGGATATTTATTGTATGAGAGAGTGGGAATATTATTATCGTTATGGGCAAGGGCTATGCTGTCTGTGACTATTTGATATTCTGTAGAATTTCTTTTGATTTTCCACGTGCGTGCTCTTTCGGCAAAGAGATCTACATGTTTCTGTAGTTTTCGTCTCTCCAACCCGGTGAATGATTTTTAGAGGAAGATGTAGTTGTCGTCAGCAAAAAGAAATGATTCAATGGGACTCACCTTTAGAGTTACTTCGTCGCGAATGCCTCCGCGGCCTTAATCGGCGACCCCTTGCCTCCTCGGGATGCCAATCAATATGACGACGGCATTCTTCTTTTGTTTCCTTCGTTTGTTTATTTTGCGCTATCCTCATGAAATCCGTTTCCTTCGACCTCAAATTTCGATTAATGTCATTTCTCTTAATTCAACTCTTCGTGGCTTTCTATGAATTTGTATTTTCCTCATCCTTCTCTTAAACCAGTTCTTTATTTCTAGTAGGGGAGCTGGTGGTATGTTGTGACCACCATATTTACACTCACAAAAAGGGTACACATTTAACGAGTACCTTGCCAATAACCGGGAAATATGATCCTCATAGGGTATTTTGTCGTCTTTCTCCCAGGGGGGGTGGAAAATTTGCGAATCAGACATATTTTTTTTAAACCTAGCCAAACGATCAATTGGGATTCCAAGACCCCGTTTTGATCATTTTAAGAAGATTTTGGTGCGCCGATTCCGGAAACCGGGCCCGCAAAGTTGCAAAAAAAATTTGCGAATCGGACATATTTTTTTTTCGTCTTAAACCCAGCCAAACGATCAATTGGCATGCCAAGAACCCCTTTTGACCAGTTTAAGACGATTCAGAATGACCAAAGCCCGTTAAGACGGGCTCAAAATGTAAAAAAAGTAGCACAACTGACCCCATCTGAAGTGGTTTTAAACTTGGTCCTGTAATTAAGCGAGGTACGAAAACCATTCCGAGATCATGGCGCTCATGCACAACTTTGCCGATGAAGATGATGAATGTATGTTCGAGAGGGGGCGCCACAGACAAGGGGCCCGGAAGCCCGGAAAACGTCACAAATAACTGAAAAACTGTGAACATCAAAAAAGCACGGACACGTGAGGCAAAAACCGATTCAAATACCCGGAGTTTTTGTCAAAAATTATCACAATATAACTATTTGAAATTTTCAGTTGGGTCAGTGGCGTGCGCAGCCTCTCAGGGGTGTAAATGAGGGTGGAACTGGGCGCATTGGGGGCAGGCAAATCGTCCGACAATTTCTCCGAAAACCCCATCACTTACGAGTTACGAACATTTTTCCTGCCCCTTTTACATTCCTGGGGGGTCGTGGACCCAACTGATTGCACTGAACATATGGAATACACTTATATTCATGACAATTGCTTCGATTATTGGATCGGGTTTTCCGTCATTTTTCCCGGTTTAGATCCGTTTTTCTTCTCTTAGGAAGGGTTCACACCCAAAACTAATGGCCAATTCGGAAAGAGCAGACAATTTTACCCTTAGAAATGCATTTCCATCCTCCTCTGAGCTGAATAAGCCAATTTTATTTTCGAGTGTCCGTTTACGTCCGGTGGTACGTTAATGGGTTAGGGTAGTTTATTTTCAGAGAAATTGAGGTCAGAGAGGCGAGAGGGGGTTTAGCAGCGATTTTTGATGCAGTGTGAAGTATTATTCAAATTAGGATATTTCGTATGGTTTTGATTTCTCATCACAGTAGGATCCAACTTCTTCCCCAATGTTCATACATTTGAATGATTCTATTGTATGGGGCCTGCAAAAATCAGTACCCAACAGAGGGATCAGAACCCTTACGGAGTCAAGGAAAGAAACAAAATTACGATACATGCTGGACAGGGCTTGCAAAACACAGCACTAATAAAGATAATTGACCCGAAATGGACGGACCGGTATGAGTCTCGGAGGGGCCTGCAAAAATCAGTACCCAACAGAGGGATCAGAACCCTTACGGAGTCAAGGAAAGAAACAAAATTACGATACATGCTGGACAGGGTTTGCAAAACACAGCACTAATAAAGATAATTGACCCGAAATGGACGGACCGGTATGAGTCTCGGAGGACTTGTGAAGAAGAAAATGACCTTCACAGCCATTTATACCCTGCCCACCCAGGTCTTTTGGGCTATGCTCCCAGTGCCTTAAAACTAAAAAGGCGGGTTGTTCAGAGGTCAAATCATGGAATCTTCCAAAAATTCTGGAATTTCATAGAACTTGGAAGGATTTTACCAGAAAACAGAAAAAAACTGAATTTGGATCCTGAAAAAGGCTTTTATCTCCAAGTACTTTTATACAATAAAATGTCTGGGAAACGGGCGGTTGTGGGATTCTTAGAGGAAATACCAAAAAACACTCAGATTCTTAGGAAAAACGCCAAAGAACCTCGAGATTCCTAAAAAACGCCAAAATCCCTAGAAAAAACGTCATTGAATTCTTAAGAAACCCTACCAAGATACAGGAACAGCATTATAAAAAACACTAAGATTCGTAGAAAAACCCCAAGAGACACCAAGATTCTCAGAAAAAGCAAAAAAATCTCTAAAATTTCTCAAAAGAAACACCGATAAACACAGATTCTTAGCAAAACACTTGAATGGGGTCGAAGGGTCCCAGAAAAGCCAAGCTTTGAGTGCCACAGCGAGCCCATGAACACCCAAAAGCACCAAAAGCCACCAAAACCGTACTCGGAAAAGTCGCCAAAATACAGGGAATTTTCGGGGGTCCAGGGGTTGCCCTGAAAATTTCTGGATGGCATATCTTGTTGATATCAGAGAAGAATCGTGATTTCATTTCGGGTTAACAGAGAATGGAAGCAAAATTTACATTCTTTTGGCTTAGCCTGGCCGTATAGAACCAAAAGAGCATTTAAAAATTTCGGGCAAAACTTTCCAAAAAATTGAAAGAATGAGAATTGGTGTTTCCCGGGAGGCAGCTGCTTTCTTTCAGACTCAAGGGTTTTGTATTATGTATTGAATGGGATTCCGGACGGAAATCTGATAATTACTTTCGGAAAAAATTTTGTCCGTGGTAGACAGTGGTTGGTCACGTAAATTTGCCTGCCCTTTCCGAGAAAAACAGAGCCAAAAATGAAATATCCTCATATCAGGATTTTTTTACATTGTTTTGAAAAGGACAGAAAAATGTATGTGCCGCGGTGTCTACCACGCACTTTAATTTATCTCAAATTTTCATCAGATTGGGATCCAAGAACGCATGGGAGTAGAAGCCGATAAAAATACTTGAAAAGGAAATAATAGAGTGGACTTCCAGGTGCTGGGAAATAATATAATCTTTGATAATCCCAACTTACCTGGAGCAAATTGATTGCTTCAAAATTAGATTTCTACCTGGATGATGTCTAGGATGTTCTAAATATGTTCAGTGTCAATTCTCATGTCTTCGTGGTGTCTACTAGGTATTCAATAACGCTTAGACAAAGAATATTAATCATATGCTCTTATATTCTTCTTCTTCTAAAGCAGATATAATAAGGTTTTGAATTAATTTCCCCGGGGATGCTATACAGTTTTGGTTCATAGGGGCCCGTGGAGTTATTTTGCGACTTTGCGGGCCCGTTTTCCGGAATCGGCGCACCAAAATCGTCTTAAAATGGTCAAAACGGAGTTTTGGCATCCGAATTGATCGTTTGGCTAAGTTTTAGCAGTGTAAATTTTTATCCGATTCGCGAATTTTTTTTGCAACTTTGCGGGCCCGGTTCCCGGAATCGGCGCAACAAAATCGTCTGAAAATGGTTAAAACGGGGTCTTGGCATCCCAATTGATCGTTTGGCTAGGCTTAAGTCGAAAAAAATATGTCTGATTCGCAAATTTTTCAAACCCCCCGGGGAAAGACAAGGGGTAACTTGTAAGACTTGTCTCTTTTGCACTCTGCTAGGTATCCTCGTTAAACGTGAGCAGGTCTTACAAGTGTAAATACCAGGTCCACAGCATACCACCAGGTCCCGTACTATTCGTTTTACCATGGATAAAATGTATCTCGTGTTGCGCCGATCGTCCCTGGAGATTCCCTCTCGCTCGACCCTGCCTGCCTCTCTCTCTCTTGTTCATATTCCCCCGCCGGGACTACATTACCGTCACTTTATGAGGCGACAGTGTTCTATGCGTATTGACTTTTTACCGACGAATTTGGTGCAGAATCATTCCGCTATTAACAGTCCCGCAGAGCCTTCCGTTGTAGCGAGGTCTTTCGGTGTCGTTTTAGTTCGGAGCGGGCGTCGACACCAGAGCCGATCCACTCCTCCCGTGGCTTCGTCGTTATCTTTGTTCAAAACGCTATCGGACCGGATGTGAATTGAAACCAGTGACTTCAATTGTGAAGGCCATTGTTTTCATGCCGTGGACATTCTAGTGGTCGAGGGATTGATTTTCCTCCGCAGTAGATTTTAGCTATTTCATTTTAGAGGGACGAATGGGCGTCGGGTGCATCAAAACTTATTGTCATGTATCTGGAGAAGAATACCAATGCACTTTACGCTACCTGCTGCAAGTCAATCTGTTGGCTGGAAAAAGAAAACATTTAAAAATATAGCTTTCCATCAAGAAATCCTCACTTCCACTTTCCGTTGGGAATGCATTGGGTCGCATTTATATCGTACGTTAAAAATCAAACGAATGACCAGAAAGAGACGGCCTTGGGCTTTAGGGAGTCCCAGGTGGGTGGCCGCGAGTCGCCGTCCCATTTCCACTCAATAATAGAGGGACGCTTCCACCGTTGGCGCCTCAGTCGATATTTGGAAGAGAGTGCTTTGGTTTCAACTTTGACACGCCGTTCCCTCGAAGTCGCTTGACACCACCGTGTGCGACTTCCACTCGCTCATTATTACTTCCAATTCTAAACCAAGGCCACTCGGTTATTGACTGCATGCATTGCATTAATTCCGAGGGCTGCGGGATTCCTCCGTTCAATGATTGCCAACTCCTTCCCTCGGTCACTCTGCTTTGCCTTGCCTCGAGGCCATAGTCACTTTGACTTTGTCAATCGGCCCATAAGTTGAATAAGAGCTTAGTTTGAAACGCAACCACGTTGCCATTGAAGTTGGCAGGGTTGAACAATAAGATGAATTCAATTGTCATTACGTCAAATGCTACCACTGAACGAAGTAAGAGCCCATACAGAGAAATTTTATATATTTTGAGAAAATATTTAATGTTAGTTATTTTCTACTTTAATCAGATTTGTTTTTCCTGTCCAATGGCAGTGTTCCTAATTGAGTACAATGAGAAAGTTCTCTTTCTATGAGAAAAGTTTTAACATTATTCACAACTTATTTTTTATTAAAATCATCACAAAATACAAAATATCTTTTATTTTTATTCCACACAATATACATCTCACTTGTTTGTTTACCTCACCACGACTAAAATCATCGAATAAATCAGCCATGGGATCGTTTCAGAACCTTTTTAGAAGTAAAATTGTACCTCCTATCGAATTATTGTGAAAATTAATAGCGAAAAAACTGAATATTAAAACTAAGCATCACCCACAAGCAACCACACATCAACCGCGAATTTGCAAGCATTCGTTCACAGCTTCAATAATACACTTCATATCCTTGACCACAAAGGTATATGTAAATCAGCACTTTTTTCCCTTATCCAAATTACATAGAGCCTTAGACGGCAGGCACGCGCAGAAAGTGTTATCAGCCTTTGATGTCCACTTTACTCGAAGAACTCGTAGCACTTGGAACGGGAAGATGAGCGTCTGTCTCCACCCGAACAACTGTTTAATATCTCTTCGAGACGTTTCCTTGCGGGGTTGCATTGAAAGCTTAGGGCGCAACTCATAGGCTTTTAAGGCACACATTCCCAAGGCTATCATTTGTAAATACTTCATCCAGGATTTAATTCTATCACCAGGTAAACTATCTCAATTTCAAAGTGGTATGGTTTGCACAGTGGGGAGGAGGAAGTGTAAAACAGACGCATCAGAAAGTTAATTTCTTTGTATTAAATGGATCGGATACTTCGGCAGCGTAATAACGTATGCCGGCACTTTCGTTTCATGGACCGGTCATAGAGAAATGCAGTCCCATTCCCGCCTCGTAACTTTCCCGAGTCAAAGGAGACTTCCTTTCACTCTTAATGCCAAAACTCCGCGTCGAAAGGCCTCCCTTAATCCGCAGCGCTCCCGTCCGCCCCCCCCGCCATCTCCTGATCTTCTTATCGCTTGGCCCTCCCCTGCGCACACGTCTCCACACATTGTTTCCCCCTCGGTCGACTTGTCGTCCTCCAGCTCCCCCCCCCCCACACTCCCCACACCGAACCAAAAGTCAAGATCTCTCGCGACGGAAATAAATTGAATTCACTACTGTTTTTCATCAAGGTATTCGAGCTCTCCTTTCACGTAACTTCTATTTGATGGCTCAATTACAATGTCCAATCCGCACAGCACAGCACGAAGCATGATCATTCCTTGCTTAAATAAGGGCGGGAAGAACATAATGTAGACGCAGAAGATCGAAGAGCATCGCGCAACAATTAATATCTCCAGCACTCGTGCGAAGATTCTCTTTCTCGAAGATTCCGGGCTGGAAATCAGGAGAAGTTAAAAAAACACTGGGAGACATGCTTTCCCGCGAAACACTACGAATCAGAACCGTGAATTAATAATGGGCTTCGTAGTGCCAGTATATGCGTGCTTTAAAATGCTTTTTGAAACGGGCGATGAGGAGTGCTGGGCTGTTTGTTTTCCGTCCTTCGAAGGCCCATCACTATTCACCTTTTTCCCACTCGGAATCTTAGCCGTCCATCACGATCTCATCCTCTTCATCGCTGCCTCGATCTCATCCTTCCATCACAGTCTATCATTTCGCTCAGTTGCGTGTCATTTTTTCTCTCCATTTTCATGCTCGCGCACATTGCTTCGCACTCGGGAGCACACAATGAAATAAGCGTCCGCCGTGCACTCGTCACCCAATAATGAAGGAATGAACGCGTGAGGAACAAAATTGTTTGACGAGGTCAAGAAGGAAACTCAAGAGACATGAGACATGTTTGGTTAGAGTAACAGCGAATTGAAATGTGTGGCTATCCACCTCTTATAAATTAGGAGAAAGATGTCCATCCATGTTTAATGGCCATAAAAATTAGATAAACACGATTAAGGCAGCACTGTGAACTGACTAATGGTTTGTTTCCACATTTAGCGGTTCCCCAAATTCATTGCGGCATACTGCCGATGGAGCCGCTGTTTGCAGAACTCGTAGAAGTCAATTTCTCTGGTGAAATTCTTCCTCACGATGTCCTTGATTTCTTCACGCACCGGGGGTTTGAAAGGATTGCGGTTGATATGCGGGAAGTGGCTCATTTGATCTGTAAGTTAATGAGAGAAAGAGAGCAGTGAATGGAAAAGATCACCACGCGTCTTTTAAGGGTTTCGGTAGGTCAGAATCGAAGAGCATGAATGCCAATTCCGTCCTTTTCCGACCTCTCATATTCTACAGCTTTCACCTTCACCTCTCTTAATTCTTTCATCTCATCCACTTTAGATTTCTAGGAGAAAGTCCCTCTTCACCGTAGGGCAGTGAGTGGCGATGCAAATTTATTAATTATTCCCGTGAGGCTTCCGTCTACTAGCAAATAATTCCTCGTTGAGGGCCGACAAGTTTTGGCTTCACAACATTCAGTTTATGGTCGGTTTCCATAGAGCGCATCATCTTTTGAGCGGAAGATGAAGCGCTCCATCGAAACGGTCGACGTTTTTTGTGACGATCGACAAAATTTTGCAAAGACGCGATCCCTCTGCAAAGAGCAGGTGACTTTGTGGAGGGATCGCTGAAAGGAGACATTGCTTACTCAGCCTATGCTTTCTAAAATTCGGAATGTTTTGAGTGTACAATCTTGTATTTAATTAAAGTTAAATCGTGAAGGCGAGAGGTGAACAGTCGCACGACTCAACCGGCAATCAAGTGTTCCCATGCCTTACGTGAATGCACTTGCTGCGCTCCAGAGAAGAAGCGAGGCACGTAGCCTTCCAGGACAGCGAGCGTCTTGTTCAGATCCTCCAGGACTCCGACCACGGCGTAGTGCTGCTCCACCGACCACTTGGCCTTCTGAATTGCACCCTCCGTGTTGAATGGCCTGCAAGGATACACGAGACTCATTATGCAGGAAATTGTTTACGAACACGTGAATAAGCACAGTTATTTACACGCACCTAACGTTAACGTCATTCCTTGGCGAATACGGCGGAGGCGCGTGGCAGGGGGTGCTTGTACACTAGCCTTTGTTACCTAATAGCTGGTGGCTGGGATGTGTTCCTAATAGAGCCTGCTCGCATTACAAGCGTCACGTTCAAATTTGTTTTCGGAGAATTGAAGATTGGCGTAATTGTGATTCCAGATTGTAAGCACGAAGAAAGTCTCTTGTATCTGTCATTACTTGTGTTCGATTCGCTCATTAAAACTAGGTAAAGTTAAGCACCGCACGCATTTTTATCTTATTATCATACTAATTTAAATGTTTATATCTAATTCTTTCGAAAAAAGGCATCCATGAACAGGGAAATTTCATGTGTGGTATTACTCGTGAATTTTTATTTCCACTTTTGTACAGTAAAATAAGAACGAGCGATATGCTAAAATACTATATGCCTCACTCCTTAGAACTTTCTACCTCTCAGGTTCCCATTCGTCACAGACACTGCAGATAGAACAAATACCATAGTAAACGGGAGTATTTACTATTTTTCTCCAATGCCACAAGTCATTTTTACACAATGAGGAGATGATCCAGGAAAGGAAAGACAGTTTTGGAAATGTGGTGGAGAGGCGTAAGTTGTTCCAATCGTGCATAAACCGTTGAAAAAATGAGGCGAGAACAAACATTTAACTCTGCCATTTCATATAAGTGGCTTCATCGGAAAATACGAGTTACGCTACGAATATCAGATCCCGCCTCCGAGGTTAAATCGCCCGCCATTTCCTTTTCATAATTCCCATTTCTAGCGTTCAATTTTCTTATCGATAATGTCCCAATTTAGGCGTGCAAGAGTAGCAATGGCACCTAATATTTTCCCACCTCGAAAGAATAGCGATGATCTACGCCCGTGAAGGCGCGACATGTACAGGTACTTCATCATCCACGATCGCGGTGGGGATCGGGATGATGCGGTGGCTAACGTACTGATTTCCCACCCGGAGGGCCCGGGTTTGGCGGCGGCAGATATTTTTCAGTGGTATCCCGATCCCTTCTTGAGGTGCTTCGTGGAGGCCACTTTGAGTGAATACACCGTCCGTCGGATGGGACGTTAAACTGCGGACTCCTTGGCGCCTTACGACAAGAGTAGGTGAATGCCGACGCCGGATTTCTCTCCATCCTTTCCAATCCATCCCCTAATGGTGCAAGTGATCTCAGCTGTCTCGGTCACCTCCCCAAAAAACTACTACTGCTGTAGCCTCCCCTAAAATTACTAATACTACGATCGCGGTTAAAACTTCAGGATTTAATATAGCACTGCTTTTTAAAATTCATGCACAAGGTTTTGCTAAAAAAATTGAAATAGACATTTTTTTATTAAAATTATTGTTTCTGCATTCCGTAATTGAATTAAAATCAATGTTTCTTCCCCATTCGTACCTCTGATCTATTGCTGTTGTAGAGTGAATTTTCGTAGAGTACCTGTGTATCCGTAATTTCGTATCTAAAGGAAATATATGATCCACTCTATTACATTTATATTACGACCGGTTGGTTCAGTCCTAAAAGATTATTTGAAAGAGATTTTGCGGAAGCATGTTTGGAAACAAGCAAGTACATCAAATACGCACAAGCAGAGCCTGAGTGCAAGATGCGTAATAATAGGCAATCTAATGTTGGTTAGAACTGGAGATACCTTATCATTTCCGCTTCAAACCTGGGCTTAGGCTCAGAATTTAAACAAGTATCATATATAATTCATTAATATTTCCACTGCCCATGGAAGGGTAAAAGGAATTATAACATATTACTTGTGTTATCTTCGGCAATGTGATTCCTTCTAATAGGTTTAGCAAATCTTATGATAGTATTTACCAAAAACGAAGAAATACTAAAAAATGGCCCAAAGTTTTATATAATTTAAACAACTCCTGTGTATCGTCGATTTTTAGGCCTTTCTACTTTAAAAATTACTTTAACCAAACATTTTGAGAATTTCATCGATGAAATTATAACTTCAGATTTTGATTTTTAGTACTCATGAAGTGGGACTAGTTTTTCAGAATATTCTTTTCGTACCACATTTTAAATCCTCATTAAAGACAATTATCATGTCTGCGACAATTGTGAGTCCCTTATATGCGTCTAATTTTGCGGCGTGCAAGCTCTTTGAGGGTATACATCGCGAGTTGTTGGCCTTCCTCACGGAAATGGAACTCTCCGACCAGGACCTGACCAGGTCGCAGCTGTCAACATCTTAACATGACGTGGGCGAAGAAGTCGACGGGAGAAAATGAAACTAGTGCAGAATTTGGAAATTTAAACCTAGCAGAGGGTATAAGGGCCTTCATTCAATTTTTCCTTCATTGGTGATCACATGACTTTTTTTATTAGGTAATCTACCGGTTAAAGTAGGTTTTCGTATGGACACAACTATCACCTAAATATTTTGTGACTTCTAAGAAAACCTACTCAACATCAGGTCCCTCTTCATCTCCGTGTACTTCCTTCCTCGCTTCATCCCGTCCAACATCCCTATCCTGTTCCTGCCCTTTCCTCGTTTGCCCACCATCCTCCCCTCTATTACCTTCTTCAACATTCCACTACCGCTCGATACACCATTCATCCATTTTTCCTGCCTCCATAGGATTTCTCTCAACAAAGCTCAAAGCTTAGCCTTTTTCTTTCTGGAAAATTGCATAACCTTTGTTTTATTAACATTGATTCTCATCCCATATTTATCGCACTGAACCTCCAATTCACTCAGCAATGCTTGCAACCCCTTGGCTGACTGAGCAACAAATGCTTGGTCATCAGCAAACCTAACCGATTTTACGAATTCCCCTCCGACTTTCATTCCTACCTCCAGTTCTTCCCATGCCTCTTTAATCATTTCCTCCACATATACGTTGAACAGCACCGATGACAATGGGCAACCCTGCCTCCTAACACTGCCCATCCGGACTCCCCGTTCCCCACTCC
The DNA here is from genome assembly GCA_037158775.1 of Hetaerina titia. Lineage (NCBI taxonomy): Eukaryota > Metazoa > Arthropoda > Insecta > Odonata > Calopterygidae > Hetaerina > Hetaerina titia. Next base: position 98,710,861 of record CM073776.1, read on the forward strand.
CACCTGAGCAGTCTGAGACATGTACAGGTTGCGGATCAGTCTCCTGTCCCTCCAATCCATTCCTATTTTCTGCAATACACGCATTAGTTTTTCCCAATTCACTCTATCAAAAGCCTTTTCGAAATCTACGAAACAGGCAAATACGTCCTGATTGTATTCTATATTCCTCTCGATTAGTGATCTCATTACTGCAATTGCATCACGCGTACCTCTCCCCTTCCTAAACCCAAACTGAGCATCCCCTAATTAATAATTTGCCTTACTCTCTATCCTTTTGTTGATGATCCTGAGAATAACTTTAGCTGGGTGGAATATCAAACTTATTGTTCTGTAATCCTCACATGATGTAGCCTCTGCCTTTTTCGGAATAGGAACTAACACTGATCTCACAAAATCTTCCGGCCAGATTCCTTCTTCATACATACTACGAATCAGTCCATATAGAGTCTTCTTCCCACATTTTCCTAAACATTTCAACAGTTCTACAGGGTTATTGTCCACCCCCACGGCCTTATTTGCTTTCATCTCCTTTAATGCCCTTTCTATTTCATCTTCGAGTATGCCTGGACCTAAGCTATCGTTTTCTACGTCATGTTCCTTTTCTATGTCTATCCTTGTCGGCCTAAGTTCTTTACCATACAGTGTTTCTATATATTCCTTCCATCTCTCTTGGATTTTTTCTGGTTCAACTATTTTCTTACCCCACTTATCTTGTTAACTGTTAGCACAGATCTTGCCTTCTTACTTCCCGATAATAACTTAACATTGCTCTATGGCGCACCAATTTCACCCTTCCTCTGTAACCTTTCCATATCCTCGCATTGCGTTTTCCACCATTCTTCTTTTGCTTTATTTGTGGCCCTTCTCAATTTATTGTTCAACTCTTTGTACTTCATTTTGCCTAACTCTGTGATTACATTCTTTTATCATCTTCTCTTCTCCATTTTTGCTATCATCTCATCCGTTACCCATGGTTTCCTTATCCTTTTCCCGTTAACGGTTCCTATAGTGTCTTTAGCGGCTTCCAATATTCCTTTCTTGACACATTCCCATTTTTCTTCGATAGTACTCAGTTCTTTACCGTCATCCATTATTTTCTCTACAGCCTGCTGATACTCCTTCCTCGTTAATCCATTTAATGCTTCTAAATACCATTTCCTAACCCGCCGCCCTTGCCTTATCTTCTTGAAACGAACGTTACATTTCATAACAACTAAATTGTGGTCAGAGTCCGCATCCGCTCCTGGGAAACTGTGCGAATTTATCACACTGTTTCTAAACCTGGGCCTGACCATAATATAATCTAACTGATACCTTTCTGAGTCACCTGGCATTTTCCATGCATACCTACGCCTTTTGTGGTGTCTAAACCATGTGTTGGTGATGACTAACCCCTGTCTCCTGCAGAATTCAATTGCTTTCTCCCCGCGTTCATTCCTCGTGCCTAACCCATAGTCCCCCACCTCACCACCCTCTCTTCCTTCGCCTACTGTCGCATTCCAATCCCCCATCACTATCAAATCTTTCCCAGCAGGAACACTCGTGATGATATCCTCTAATTCATCGTACATTCCATCGACTTCTTCCTCCTTGTGGTTGCTCGGTGGCATGCATACCTGAACAATGACCAAGTTCGTCGGCTCTGCTTTAATCTCTACGAGTAAAATTCTATCAGTCGCTTGCTATATGTTGACTACGCTTCTTCCTACCCATTTATTTAATATTGCGGCAACCCCTCGTTGATTCTCGTTCCCGCCGCTACATATAATTCTATAATTATCACTCTAGTAATCCCCGCTGTCCTTCCATCTCACCTCGCATAGACCTAAAACATCTATATTACCTCTTTCCATCTCTCGCTTAATATTTTCTAATTTGCCTGTCCTCAACATTGTCCTGACGTTCCATGTTCCAATTCTAAATACTTTGTCTTCTTCTGCGTCTTCTGTTCTGCTGCTGTTATTTCTCCCCCGCAAGGATTTCGTGGGATGACGACCGCAGAAGCCTTGCCTCCCCCGCTGCCGGTCACGACACACGCCCTCATGGGCTGAGTCCCGCAGTTGCCAGGACTCATATTCTCTAGTGCCCATCATCACATTCTTGGAAATGATAATTGAGGTGGTTTCCCGTTGCCTTCCTCAATAGTGTTTTTAACGTGACACCATCGCTTAATGGCCGCCCCACTGGGGTCAGACGCCTTTGCAGCCGTCTCACTGAGGAACAGACGCTGCGTGGACTACCTTTCGTCTGGCTCCTAACCTTTGACCTATCTGGCATGGGTAACCCTACCAGGAGCAATTATTATTACTCCCGCCAGCACAGCTCTAGGGGTCATCGGAACACACAAGCTCTTCCACCACGACAAGGTTGTAGTCCATGGGAGGGATGACATTTTTATTGAGAACAAATTTCCAAGTTGCACAAGAGGTACAACGATTAAAAAATAAAATAAAAAGAGACGCTTCAAGCGTGATATGGTGGAATATCATGATTAATTAAAATCGGCAATTTTCGACAAAATAAATTTTTTTATTAATACGACCGGTTTCAGTATAACTTCATTATCTTCTGGTAACAGTCATTTTTCATGATCTACTATATATGCTGAAAAGGAAGTAAGGGAAGGGTAGTGGAAAATGGGGGAAAGAGTGAGGGGAGGTGGAAAGCCGCGTGGGTAACATGAGTGACATATGACCTTTTCTCCTACCCCACTCATATGTCACCCACGCGGCTTTCCACCTCCCCTCCCTCTTCCCCCATTTTCCACTTGCTTTTCAGCATATATACTAGACACTGAGTTATGACTGTTACCAGAAGATGATTTAGCTACATCGAAAACAGTCGTATTAATAAAAAAAATTATTGAGTGGAAAATTGCCAATTTTAATTAAAGGTAAAACGATGTTAGTTCGCGGCAGTGGCCATTTCGTGGCATTTGGCGAAAATGAAACGATTTTGAGCAAGATGGCGATCAGCGCGTACCCGGGACAGGCTGCGATCAGGTCAAATCCTGTCATTCAAACTTAAAAACTACCAGTGGAAGGACGCTCCAGCATTAGAGAACGTACTTTTTATTTTAGGCTTTGCTGCGTGAGGCCTGATTCTCTCGGGATGATGCTGCTGCCATGTATCTGGGTGGAGTACGTCTCGTATATGGGGACTCAGCACCGACAAGGCGAATGCCAGACGTGAACCCGTGACCTTTTGTGAGCTTGTTCTACTTCAAGTTCCACTTGTAAGGTTGACTGCAGCTCGCAAGGCTTTAGCTGGTCAGTGAAACTTTGGATAGAAATCTCAATGTAGTGATCTGATTTCGTGCGGATGTAAATTATATCTCAATGTGTTCTCAAACGAGTACCCTTCTGGTGGTTTCCAGGGAAGCAATTGGAAAGGTTGCCAGGTAGCCGATTGGCAGGATTTTGCTTTCGGATTTGAATCGCGGGATTCCTGGGGTCAATGACCGCGGGAGTTGGACGTCCCCAGGGTCTCTAAATCTACCAAAGGGCCATTTCTGAGGGCTTTCGCCCCTCGCAGTCCTTCTTCATTCTGAGTGCCAGAGGGGTGAAAGGATTCTCGGAATGGAGAGTTCCGCGCGAGGTTTCCGAGGGAGAAAGTTTCTGGAGCGAGTCGACTGAGCCAAGAGTCATGGCTATTAAGAGTTCAAGATTATGAACACTCATAAAGTCTGAATTTTGCAATTCCGGTACGGTAAATTTAGCATTTTTTGACAAATTGTTAAAAAAAGCGTTTTATTTCAAATTGGTAAATTAAGAATCGTGGCACGAACTATTGATAATAATAAATGAAAAGGAGTTGGTGGAACGATGCGAAGTGAGTAGCCATAAAAGGGCTCGGAGGACTGCAACACGCCCACTTGCTTCGGAGTTTTCGGAAAGAGGAGCAGACGAGCGTGTTCAGAGGCTAAGCACACGCGTCGAGCATTTGGAGCGTGCGCTGTGTCAAAGATCGGAACGTGACACCAATAAAAGCCATCTGTTTCTTGAAAACCCGATTTATTCAGAACTAAAAATTAAGCGTAATACTAAAATTATTGGAAACTCAGTTCGAAAACTCTTGAAGGACGAATATGATATTTACGTTTCAAACTACCAATAAGTATAAAACTCCAGTCGACGCACCAATGACTGCATGGACGATGTGTGTGCGTGCGTGTGCTTACGTATATGTTCAAGTAGATGTTAACCCTACGCATAGGAGTAAATGAGCATTTATGCCCGGTTGGCTGGTTCCCCCAACACCACACGCCCCTGGGGTGGCTTCCTTGGCATTACGTGAATGTATACACGTGGATGAATGCATCATCATATGCAATAAGCGTGGACACGAAGGGAATAATTATTCGTGTTGATAGGCCAGTCAGAAGTCCAGGAGAATTTTCCGTCTTACTAAGCGATTGGAGCAACCCTTTTCCTCTCGCAAATCAGAATAATATTTTGTATATTTTAGTGTCCTCCAAGCCACCGCTAAGATGTATAGCAGAGGGTGATAACACACCGGACGGATTTTGACAAAAATACTCCCCCCCCCCCTACAGCGGTCAGAGGATGTTCTTCTGATCCCTTATCCTATCGTTCGTGGAAGAAATGACGTCTTAAATCTCTCTGTTCTACTTACATCTCTCTAATTATATTGTCATGATCTCTTCTTCCGTAGTGCGATGGTGGTAATAATACATTTTCAACATCACTGTTTAAGAGACTCCCTTCCAATTTATACGAGAGCTTCAATCTGTAAGCTAACCTTCGCTCCATTAAATGATTCCCAGCCTAGCTGCTCTAATATTTTGGATTCGCTACTAATTTTATCATAACAGCGTTTACAAATCTAGCTCCTCTGCGCTGCTGAAGATCCGATTCGGCAATCAAGCCAACTTCGAGAGGACCCCTTGATATATTGGCAGCATATTCTATAAATGAGGACTAAAGAGCGGAAGATGACATTTCTCTTTGACCTTTTCATCGCATCGTATAAAACATCACTTCGACAGGTAGAGTTTTCCATTAGTAAAATATATGCTTGAGTTAAAAAAGCGTCGGTTTCCCTCACGGTAGTTGACCTAGCATTCCTTGTCACGTCTTGCCGGATACAATGCCGATGAATCATGTGGCGTAGTGCTGAATACTTAGCTACCTAGTATTGACCCTTGATTTGTTCAATAACACAGTTTCAGGCGCAACATGGTGGAAATCCTTCATGATGAAAGAAGAAACTTTGTCTTCCACTTAGAGTATTTTATTAAGACCTAGGTTTCGTTACAGCGTGACATCTTCAGGTCTTCACTTGAAGACGTTACGCTGTAACAAAATCTAGGTCGTAATAAAAATAATCAATGTGGAAAAGAAAAGTGTCTTCTGTCACCCTGTTTTGTTGTGTTGGTTGAATTCCATTCTCCGATGTATCTTTTTATATCAAACTTATTTCTTTAGAAATCAGCTTACCTCCAGATCCAATTTTAGTCTTTTGCCTGATTACATCATTTCTTTCTTTTAGGGACAAATGAAGGATATAAGCCATTCGCAGTACCACACTTCTTGGACTTGAACTGCAGCGCCGCAGGCCGAAATAGCATCGTCATTTTTCACCGAGATTCCTTGAGCACATATCAATATCATTTTTGGAAAAACATTTTGCATTGGTTTTACAAAAACTTGGCAGTTTCAGGAGAACCCAAAGATTTACCATGTTGTCGCAAATTCAAAAAATAAACTAAATCATCAATTAAAAATAATGCGAGTTTGCGTTTCTCTTTATGCTCAGAAGAGAGAAAATTGGAGTTTAATGTTTCACTTACGTGCACTCGTCCCCGTGGCCGCAGAAGAACATGCTCTGCCTCCTGTGGTCTCCGATCCCGTCCCTCACATTGCCCTCGATGTATCTGCACTCGCTGTCCCCGCTAAGCACACACGTCTCGAAGTCCTGCGGGAACGAGGTTAAGCTCTCACAAAGGAACATGAAGTTGTTGCGGAAAGGATGCACTAAGAATACTTCTAAAGAGATCCAGGTGTAAATAATGAATTATAATTCAATAATATAATAATAAATAATAATAAGTAATTATTTATGAGGTAATATACCGGTTAAGGTATGTTTTTGAACCAGGCCAGACGGACAAATTGGCGGGTCTCTCCCTGATGGGTGGTTTCGTGGTAAAACTCGCGAGTCGGATGAGGTGAAGTGAAGATTGTGTGGGTTCATAAATAAATGTCTCCTGGATATTTTTACCAATATTAAAATTGACCTTGAGCATAAACTGTTGTTGTTGGATTCAGTTGGACGTGTTTTTTTTGGGAGGAGGGGTCATTTCCGGAGCCCGCGGCGTGGGTCGTAGTGGAGCGCAGGGACCTTGGCGGGAAGGGCGCTCGAAGGCGGGCGAGCAAATAAGCTGGAGAGCACAGCAACAGTTCAAGTAGGGATGGTGCTGAGTGGAAAACCGGTGAAAAAAAGGGTCGGATTGGTTAGCCTGGGAATTTGCGGACTTTCCTTCGCGCCATCCAAGTATCTTGGATGGCGCGAAGGATGTCATTTGTCGTTAATCAAATAAAAGGAACTACCTCGACAGTAACTTTTAACGGAGTAATCCTATAATGCACATTACAATGCAATAATTTCTCATCTCTCATACAAGGACTTCTCGGTTACTCATGTGGCTAAAGCACTCAAACGTAAGCATGGAGTGATCCGGGTTCGAGGCAAATGATTTTTACACTCTGAAATCGTCGCTATTTGAATTGTTAATATCAGTAAGTAGCATGCTTCCAAGAAATATTTAACGAAATAAATGTTCACATAAATATTTACTTCGTTAAATATTTCTAGGAGGGAAATATAGATATAAATATATTTAAAAATGTGTATAAATAGTCATGTAGTCATTAAATGCAGCAGTAACTATACAAAGTAATAAAAGTATGTCTTACTTTTCGGAGCCACTTGGGGTCAGGAAGTGGTAGCTCCGGGAACGCATGCTTTCTCTCGACGTAGTACCATGGTGCCCTCACGTAGTAATACCAAGATATTACACGTTCCACTGGGTCCCTGACCATGTTCACGTAGATTGGCTCCGGGAGGTCAAACCTGCGCGAGTAAAAAAAAAAGGCAATGACACTCAAACGGACCCTTCCTCGACTCGACATGCGAAAATGAATCACGCTCTGCGCACTCACTTGGTGAAGTTGGTGAAGCACACGTGTTTCACGTAGACTGCCGGCGGCGGGATGGAAGCCACCATGGCGGCGAGCCGCAACTGTGGGAAACAAGGGAAGAGCGTGAGAGGACATGCAGAATGCAGTTATTGCCCTTTCCAAAGCCTTCGTTCGGATCGCTTAAGTTTTTTCTCCCTTGTCATATAAGGAGGCTGACAATTTGCGGAATGCCATTTTTTCATTGGCATGAAGTGCATCTCCAATACCTCGTTATTTGACCCACGTACAACTGCATCAATAAAGCTGCAAAACGCATTAGAAGTCGAAAGTTTTGCTAAACATTCGCAAGAGAAGTAACTCCCTTCATGGGCATGTGTAACAATATTTTGTTTCAAAGTAATCTTCCAAGCAAGAAGCGTAAGATTTACCCGAAGCAATTGAAAATACAGAAAGTGCAATTAGAAGGAGAATTCATAATAGTACATGGGAAACATTTCCTCTTCCACCTAATTCGCCAACCCAATAGAAAAACACTTTTTCTCAGTGGCAACGCCCGACGTGAGGCCAAAGCGTTCATTTATTGTTCGACTTCTTATATGGAACAGTATTTCGCGCGTGAATGACCAATGGGGAGAAAATAACACAGGACATATTTCTGTCTTCAGTCGTTGGATTAATTTCCTCTCGAAGAACGAGAGGAAAATTATCTGCAATTCCGCATTTGCAATAAATGAATGGTGGTACACGGGCGTCGGAGCCTTGTTCTTGGAGCGAATGAATAGCAAATGTGGAATAGCAGAGCGGTCCCGTTCGTCACGAAAGAAACCAGCAGTGGTTTCAAGTAACCAAGTTGCCTTAAGTGATCATTCACGATGTGCTCTTGTGGGTCTACCGGTTAATTAAATGTTAATATACACTTGAAATTCCCGAATTTTCTAATAAATGGAATAAACTACGTGCGTATTAGAAAAATGGCGCGCCATAGCTCGACAAAGAAGCTTAATCAAATCCTCCGTTTTCACTTATTTTTTATAAGGTAATCTACCGGTTAAGGTAGGTTTTTGGATGGACACAACTACCAAATAAATATCTTGTGACTCCTTAAAAAAACACAATCCAGCAACCGACTCTAAATCAAGTCCCTCTTCATCTCTGTGTACTTCCTTCTTCCTGTCCAACATCCCTATCCTGTTTCTGCCCTTTCCGCGTTTGCCTAACATTCTCCCCACTATTACCGTCTTCAATATTCCACTGCCGCTCAATACGCCTTTCATCCATTTTTCCTGCATCCATATGATTTCTTCCAACAAACCCCTCTCCTCACCCACCATCTCCTGTGCTTCCTCATTTGTTTTCCTTTCGGTCCATTTCACCTTCTCCATTCTTCTCGACACCTTTTCGCCTACACTCCATATCAAAGTTTTGGCAAATCCTTTCTTTTCATCCTTACCCAACGTCCCTGTCATTGGTCCAAAACACTTCCGAGATTCGTAAACTTTTCTACCTGCTCTATTTTTTCCTCTCCTATTTTAATGTTTAAATTTTTTCCCCTCCTTTTTCTTTCTGGAAAATCGCATAACGTTTGTTCCATTGATATTGATTCTGATTCCATATCTGTCGCACTGAATTTCCGATTAACTCAGAAATGCTTACAACCCCTGCTCCACCTGCTCCAGATCGCATAATATTTGTTTTATTTGCGTGCAATGATTTTCATCCCATATCTATCGCACTGAACCTCCAATCCACTCAGCAATGCTCGCAACCCCTTGGCTGACCGAGCAACTAATACTTGGTCATCAGCAAACCTAACCGATTTTACGAATTCCCCTCATACTTTCATTCCTACCTCCAGTTCTTCCCATGCCTCTTTAATCATTTCCTCTACATATACGTTGAACAGTACCGGTGACAATGGGCAACCCTGCCTTACGCCTCTTCCTAACACAGCCCATCCAGACTCTCCGTTCACCACTCGCACCTGAGCAGTCTAAGATATGTCAAGGTTGCGGATTAGTCTCCTGTTCCTCCAAACTATTCCTATTTTCTGCAATACACGCATTAGTTTTTCCCAATTCACTCTATCAAACGCCTTTTCGAAATCTACGAAACAGGCAACACGTCGTCCGTCACGCGTACCTCTCCCCTTTCTAAATCCAAACTGATCATCCCCTAAGTAATCATTTGCCTTACTCTCTAACCTTTTGTTGATGATCCTGAGAATAACTTTAGCTGCGTGGGATATCAAACTTTTGTTCTGTAATTCTCACATGATGTAGCCGTTACCTTTTTAGGAATATGAACTAACACTGATCTGAAGAAGTCTTCCGGCCAGATTCCTTCCTCATAGATACTACAACTCAGTCCATATAGGGCCTTCTTCCCGCATTCTCCTAAACATTTTAACAGTTCTACAGGTTGGAAAGGAGACAAACTATGCAAATTTCACTTGAATAGAGATTTATTCACGACCCGGGTTTCAAACACTTAATGTCATCTTCAGGTTCATCTTTCTATTTCATCGTCGAGTATGCCTGGACCTAAGCTATCTTCTTCTACGTCATGTTCCTTTTCTATGTCTAACCTTGTCGGCCTAAGTTCTTTACCATATAGTGTTGCAATATATTCCTTCCATCTCTATTGTATCTTATCTGCGTCCACTATTATCTTACCCAACTTATATTTAACTCTTAGCACAGATCTTACCTTCTTACTTTCAGATAATAACTTACCTTTGCTGTACGAGGTGTGTTCCAAAAAAAAACGAGAATTTCAATTTTTCGGATAATTTTTTATACACTTGAGCCAGCGCTTCTTCCAATCCCCGAAACACTTCTCAAACTCGATCTTTGATATAGCCTTTAGTTCTTTCAGCGATGCGCTTTTAATGTCTTCTGCGGGTGTAAAACGACGGCCCTTCAAGGCTCTCTTAATTTTTGGAAATAGGAAAAAGTCACCCGGAGCCATATCCGGCAAATATGGAGGCTGGGGCATCGTTACAGAATTGTTTTTGGCCAAAAGTACACGAACAAGCAATGAAGTGTGAGCTGGTGCATTATCGTGGTGCAAAAGCCATGAATTATTTTTCCACAGATCCGGGCGTTTTTTTCGGATTGCCACACGCAAACGGCGTTGAACTTGTAGGTAGTATTTCTTATTGACCGTTTGACCTGGCGGCAGGAATTCATGATTCACTATCCCATTATAATTGAAGAACACTGAGCATAACCTTCACGTTCGACCGCATTTGTCGAGCCTTTTTCGGTCTTGGCGAGCCATAATGCCTCCAATGGGATGATTGAGCCTTAGTTTCAACGTCATATTCATAAAACCATCTTTCGTCAAATATTATAATAAGTTTCAGTCATTCTGCATCGTTGTCTACTTCATTTAGTGACTCCTGAACAACTTCCATTCGCCGCTATTTTTGTTCAAAATTCAGCAATTTTGGAACGAAATTGCTGCCACAAGTTTCATACCCAAAAAATTGGAAAATATGTCATGGCATGATCCAATCGATATGTCAAAATCATCAGCGACCTCTCTAATTGTGATTCGGCGATCGTTCATATACATTTCTTTCACTTTTTCCACGTTTTCATCAATTGTTGATTATGCTGGGGCGTCCAAGGAGTTCGTCATCTTCACGGTCTTCACGGCCTTCTCGGAGACGCTTATACCGATCGTAAACGCTTGATTTACCCATAGAAGACTCACCAGAGTCCTTTGTTAATATTTTCACATACTTTGTTACACTTTATTTCATTTTTTACGCAAAATTTGATACAAATTCTTTGATATATTCCTTTTAACAAACGAAAATCGCCGAGCACATAAAACACGTCTAACCTAAGTGGCTGTTACAGGCAACGTCCACAATGAAAACACCTGAAAGTTTTATCATACTTCAGAGGCATGTACACCAACATTATAAAGAAAAAGTTTGGCAATCGGACTCTCCAAGCCCGCGAAATGAAAAAATTCTCTTTATGTTTTGAACACACCTCTTAAGCGTACCAATTTCACGCTTCCACTGTAGACTTTCCATATCCTCGAATTGCGTTTTCGCCCATTTTTCTTTTGCTTTATTTGTGACCCGTATCAATTTATTGTTTAACTCTTTGTACTTCATTTTGCCTAACTCTGTGATTACATTCTTCCATTTTCTTCTCTCATCCATTTTTGCAATCATTTCATCCGTGATCAATGGTTTCCTTATCCTTTTCCCGTTAACGGTTCCTATAGTGTCTTTTGCGGCTTTTGATATCACTTTCTTCATACAATCCCATTTTTATTCGATAGAACTCAGTCCTTTACCGTCATGTATGATTCTCTCTAAGGCCTGCTGATACTCCTTCCTTTTTGATGCAATTAATGCTTCTACATTCTATTTCCTAACCCCCCTGCCCCTGCATTATTGTTTTGAAACGGACGTTACATTTCATAACAACTAAATTGTTGTCGAAATCCGCATCTGCTCCCGGGAAGCTGTACGAATTTATCATACTGTTCCTAAATCTGTGCCTACCAGAATATAATCTATCTGATTCATTTCTGAGTCACCTGGCATTTTCCATGTACCTGTGGTTTCTAAACCATGTGTTGGTGATTATTAGCCCCTGTCTCCTGTAAAACACAACTGCTTTCTCCCCGCGGTCATTCCTTGTGTCTAAACCGTAGTCTCCCACCTCATCACCATCTCTTTCTTCGCCTACCGTCGCATTCCAATCCCCCATCACTATCAAATGTTTCCCCGCATGAACACACGCGATTATATCCTCTAACTCATCGTAAATCCTATCGACCTCTTCCTCCTTGTGGTTGTTCGCTGGGATGTATACCTGAACAATGACAATGTTCGTCAGTTCTGCTTTAATCACTACTACTAATGTTCTATCCGCGACTTGTTCTATGTTTACTACGCTTCTACCTACCTCTTTATTTAATATTTCGGCAACCCCTCGTTGGCTCTCGTCCCCGCCGCTACATATAATTCTATAATTATCCTTCCATCTCACCTCACATAGACCTAAAACATCTATATTACCTCTTTCCATCTCTCGCTTAATATTCTCTAATTTGGCTGTCCTCAACATTTTCCTAACATTACAAGTCCCTATTCTAACTAATTTCATCTTCTCCATCTGCGTATTCTGCCCTGCTGTCGGTTTTCCTCCCGCAAGGGTTTCGTGGGATGACGACCGCGGAAGCCTTGCCTCCCCCGCTGCCCGCTTCCTCAATAGTGTTTTTAACGTGACACCATCACTTAATGGCCGCCCCACTGGGGTCAGACGCCTTTGCAGCCGCCTCACTGAGGAACCGTTGCTGCGTGGACTACCTTTCGTCTGTCTCCCAATCTTCGATTATCCGGCATAGGTGCAATTATTATCACTCCCACCAGCACAGCTCTAGAGGTCATCGGAACGCACAAGCCCTTCCACCCCTTACATGATTGTAGTCCATGGAAGGGATCCTCCGTTTATCTCACCTAATTCAGGTTTGACCTACTACTATTTTAATATTTTTGACTATTTTAAAAGATAATAGTACTAAACAGAATAACGGAAAATCTCTTTTGCCATTTACAAGATAATACTTTTTTCTGAAGCATGCCGACAAGAATTCAAAGCAAGGGAATAATGGTTTTTTATAACAACAGATTTTCTTGTGTCATGCCAAAAACATATCATTCAAGAATTATTTCTTGGATAAAATTTTGCGAAGAATATCACAAAGGTCTAAACTTAACAATGGAAAATTCGACATAATGTTATGTCGGAATCAGTCAATCATAAACTAATGATACGAGAAATCAATCGGGATGCAATGTTATCATTTCGGAAGAATAATATCGCAATATTAATCTCGTAGGGAGCGGGCCATACGTTTCCCGGCGGCGGTGTAACGTCCTCGTCTGCCAACCTAGAGGTCGAGGTTTCAATTGCCGAATAGGCGGGGCACCCTATTGGTAATTGCCTCCAATGTTGTGTTCATGGGTTTGGTGGAAGAAGAATTTCATATCTCGCCCCAATTAAAGACGACAGAGGAATTTGGCCCCAAACAAGAGGCAGACTTGAACACGCGGTGGCCGAGACACGCCTCCTCCTCCCTCGTTTCGATGTCCCGGCTTCGCGCGACGCCCACTCGTGGGAAGACTGCGGAGCCCGCCGTGCTCTCCCGCCGTAAGTCCCTCCACCTTGACCTACACCTTGTGGTGCGAGTTGGCCGGGTGGGAGAGGGGTCCGGCGCGAGGAACGGGCAACAGGGAAAGTGGGTCGCATCTTGCCCGGCCTTCGTCCCCTCCGAGGTGTGCCGACGGGGACTAACCATCCTCCCTCCCGTCGGGACCGCGCTCATCTGACCTACGTCGAGGCTCGGTGAATGTGCGAAATAGGCTCCTCTGACGCATAGTCCACTGAAATCATTTGCTGCAACGGATGGGTGAGCGAAGAGGGGAGTGGGGAACCTCGACACTTGTGGCTCCTTTCTTCTCTTGGAGAAATAGCCGCGAAGGTCAGCGTTCCAATTCAACTGAACCTCAGTTCACATTGATGTAGGAAGTGGTTCTTTCGGGTTTTCTTCCGCGTGTATCCATTTTCCGGACTGTTGGCTTCCTCAGGTCCACTGAAGTGCCGATGCAGGTTTTGGTCCAATATATATACCCTCCGTTTGGCGCCTATATATATTGGATTGGAGGGTATATATATTTTGGACCAAAACCTGCATCGGCACTTCAGTGGACCTGAGGAAGCCAACTGGAACGTTGGCGAAATGTTGTCCGGAAAATGGATACACGCGGAAGAAAACCCGAAAGAACTACTTCCTACATCAAAAATCTCCGCGGAAGCCTACATGGAAACCTCAGTTCACATTGTTAACGTAGGTAACACATTGATTACGGAAGTATTCTAAACGCGAGAGTGATCATTCGAATGAATATTGGTAATCTTGGAGCTGATTGGAGCGATAGCAAATGCTACCTACCGCCAAGACTAAACGGAGGGTGGTGTTTCACCATCGAAGACGCGAATCGTACAATGTTTACGTAGGGGTTTTGGCACTAAACGTAGCAGATGTAAAGCGCCAGAAGGTTCATGAGTACAGCGAACTACGGTAAAGGATCCATCAAATATTACTACAATTAATTAGTTGGGGATTATAAATTCGGGTGGTCTGTACATTTATACACGCATGTAGTTTACAAATAAGACGTGCAATAATTCCATTTGTATCCGTTCTCGTATGTTCGGCAAAAAATTTGTCGTTGACGTTTAAATATTAATAATATGTGCTCGTGATTGCCTTAAGGAAAAACGTCTAAAGACCTTCAATTCGTCAATATTTATCAGAGAAATGTTCGCGGTCAACGCATTGCAAGTGCGTGGAATCAGCCTGAACACATTCCATAATACTTTGATGTCCTCCCATTATTATTTCTGTTCATGTCATAATTTCTTATAAGTGATTATAATTGAACTTCTTAAAATGATTATCAACCCGGAAAAAGAGTTAATCGTTGGAACGAAAAGCCACGCTGACCGCTGACTATGTTCCCTTTTTGCGGCTCCTTCGGTTCGGAGAGAAGTTAAACTTGGAGTTCCTGTGAAGATGCTCTGTTAGTCGCTTACTATGTTGAAAAAAATAAGAAGCTTATGACATGAAGGTAATTGGCCGTAAATAAGAAACCGAAGACTCTCGAGGTTAGAACAAGCTCTACTATACGTACGTGTATTACCCTGCTCTGCTAAATTGATTGAAGCGAAAAATGTTAAACCGTTTACTGGTTGCTGAAAGCAGGGAAACAAGAGCAAGCGGGCGTAAAAGCTTATTTTTGCTTCGTGCCCCTCCGCCACGCCTCCATTGAGAGTCGCCTTAATTGCAGAGAAGAGGTGCCACTTTCTGCATCGCCGTGATTTTAATTTATATATAAAAAATATTTGGGAAACTATAAACAAAATCAATGAATGAGTCAAAGATTTTATTTGTTGATTAATACGTATCGAGAGCCGTAATTTATTTATTTGGTAGCCTAACGTTTAAGGTTGGTTTTGGACAGACCCAAGACCACTACTTTTCAACAATGCCGAAAAAACTTTGTAAATCCAAGTATGAAAAATAAACTTTATAATATGACCCACGTTTCACTGCGGTGCATCATCATGGGGCCTGATGACGCTGCACCGTAAAGAAACCTGGATCATATCATAAAGTTTATTTTATGTATAGATTTACAAAGTTTTATTTCGACATTGTTCATCATATAGTATTCATTCCTCTTTCCTCGCTCGCACATCACCCATCACATTCACACCTTTCCTATTTTTGACTTCCCCCGGCAATCTCCTCTTCTCCCCTTTCACCATGCCCACCACTTCCTCGTTTGTTTTCCTTTCTGTTCACTTCACCTTCTCCACAATTCGAAAACCTCCAATCTACGACTATCATTCTGCTTCAATGACCGTGTTTCCGTGCCGTACAAAACCACACTCCATATCGAAGTTCTGACGCCGTTTCTTAACCTACTTACGCAACCACCCTGTCATCAATTCCTTCCTCCTTATGAAAGCCTCTTCACCTAACGAAACTCTTCTTCTTATGTCCCCACCACTTTGACCATTTTAGACAAGATCACTTCCGAAATGGGCAACCGGAATGGGCACTTGATTTAGTTTACGTCCTCCTATTGCAACATTTAACTGAGTCCCGAAAAGCTCGTAATCTTTGTTTTGGTTATATTGATTCACATCCCATAATATCCAAAATGATTTTCTAATACGCTCGGCAATTAGTTAGCCAGTCAACCTAACGCCTTTCATTCCACCGACTTCCATTCTTACACGTATCTACGGCTCTTCCCATACCCATTTTACCTTTTCCTCCACATTTTCATCGAAACTAACAGGTGATAATGGACCTCTTCCCCCTCTTCCTAACACTGTTTATCCCGACTCTGCGTCGCACGTAGCAGTCTAATGTACAGGTTACGGAGGAGTCGCCTGTCTTTCCAATCTAATCCAATTTCCTCTAATAAAATGATTAATTATACCAATTTACGCTATCGAAAGTTTCTCGAAGTCCACCAAGCAAGAAAATACATTCTGGTTTTACTCAAATATTGCTTCCCTTAGGTAACTGTTATGGAATCACACGTGCATCACCTTTTTCCGAACCCGAATTGATCATCTCCTCAGTAATCATTTTCTTTCCGCTCCGTGATCATATTGATGATAGCATGTACCACCTTAGCCGCAAGCGGAGTCAACTTCATTGTTAAATGCTCCTTTAAAAAATGACTTTGCCTGTCCCTTTTTTGGGATGCCAAGTACCACTGATCAGACAAAAATCTTCCGCCCGAATTCCTCTCCCAAAAATGGTACAAATTAGTCCTCAAGACCTTTGCCTAAGTTTGCTGGCCTTTCAGCAGATAGATCCTCGTGCATTATTTCCATTTCTCTTGAACCCTTCCTGATTAAATCAATAATTTTCCTGGCGTATCTTTGATATCTCACGTCTTTTTCCCGTTATTGATAGCATTTTCCCGTTCGGCGACCAGATTTCACCCTTCCCGTGTAAGTCCTCCACACTTTCGCATTGCGCCTTCTGCCACGCTTCTCTCGTCCCATCACTTTCCCAATGCACTTTGCCATTTACCTCCCTATTCTCCCTTCTTCCTTAGTCGGGAATTGACCCTCGGATGCAGTATAGAAACTGAGAGAATAATATTGTGTGTCAGTCCTTGAGCAGCCGAATATGCTTGTCTGTTCTGCTCTTCTGCATGTCTGTTAAAGAATGCTCTTCAACAGCGTCCCACTCGGCGGGCGAGAGCAGTCAAGGTAGGACCGCCTCGCTGGAGCGACGGGCGTGGTGCACGATGCGTGCGTGGAAGGGGAGGCCGAGTGTGCAGGGGCCTCGAAGCAGGGGGAACGCGACCCAATCATCGCATGGTCAAAGAATCAATAAATGCATTATTTATTAAACATATTTTTTAATCGTGCAGTTATCCGGTCAGTGCCATTTCGTTTCTCGCACGATATGAAGTCTGAAACCATGAAATACTATATGACGTTATTATTAATAGAAAACTTTCTTAATTTCGGCGCACGGGTAACATTTTTATGATTTTAGGAAACATGACCTGCACTGAAAAGGGAGCGTAGAAGGCTGGAGGCGTTTGAGAGGTTGGTGTGGAGGGGGACGAGTGTATGAAGGGGACAGGCCGAGTGAGGAATTGATTTATTTAAGAATTTATCGTTTCACTTAGGCGATATTCCTGGTGGCAACGGTCAAGCCTGGTCAGCTGTCACTCATGACATCTAAATATATATAATACATAATCTTACGATACATAATAATAATATCTTAACTGACATGGACATACATGCACCACAATAAGAACAGATAGACAACGCTCTTATATACAATGACACTTAAAGGATTACCAACTACATTGTTACATTTACTATCACCCGTGGACTAGAATTACACCATTCGAAAACATACTACGCACCGTCCATCGTGGCCACACTCCGTTCATAATCACGTACTCTTCAATTTCATATACCGTTCAAAATCGCGTCCCGTTAACACATAATTCACTTTTGAAACACGACTTGTAATGCCGTCCAGATCACATACAGACAATATTTTAATAGGTACAATAGTAAAATAATCACTGATCAATGGTTTATCACCCAGTGCCTGCTTTACACTTATTTTTAAAACTCCTAAAATTGGAAGGAAAGGCCTCAAACAAACCTCCAGGCAGCTGGTTCCATTCAACGATAGTTCTGTTTAAAAAAGAATATTTTTCTTATTTGTTTTTTGCGTTCTTATTTTTATTTTAAAACCGTGGTCGTTTTTCCCCTTAAAGTATGGTTTTTATATCTCTTTCCATAAATCTTTCCACGCTTCGTCATTTTTAAACATTCTGTGCATCGCGGCTAACCTACTTCTTTTTCTTCTATTTTTTAAACTTTTCCATTTCAATACATCCAACATATCCGTGACACTCTCTGCTCTTTCGTACTTTCCGAGTACATATCTTGCTACCTTTCTTCGTACTTTTTCTATCTATTTAATATGTCCCTCCTCATATGGATCCCATACTATGGACGAGTATTCTAGGATTGGGCTAACCAGTACCTTATATGCTTTTTCTTTAGTGGCTACGCTACTTCCTTTTAAGCTCCGCATTACCCAATTAAGTACTTTAAATGCCTTCCGAGTGACACTATCTACTTGGAAGCCCCACCCAAGATCCCCAGTTAAGTAAATGCCTAATTGTTTGCAATTATTCCTGCATGGGATTCTTTCTCCAAAGAGGGTGTAAATATCCTTTTGTGCATTCTTTTTATTTGAAAGAGTTATACGCTTACACTAATGCCCATATAATTATTTGTAACCCAGTCACCTAGGCGATCGATGTCATTTTGTGGTATTACGCGGTCATTTATATCCTCTACCCGTCTGTATATAATGCAATCATCAGCAAAGAGTCTTATTTGGGAATGTATATTGTTTGGTAGATCGCTTACACAAATTAGGATGAGTACCGGCCCTAGAACACTGTCTTGTGGAACCCCTGCTATAACGTTCGCCTCTTTTGAAAATGCATCCCCTATTTTTACTTTTTGAGTTCTGCTGAAATAAAATTTTTTATCTATTGTTTTGCCCTCAAATCTAATGGTAACGACTTCGGTTAACTTTTAAAAAAATTATCGCGAGGCACTTGGTCGGAAGCTGCCGAACAATCAATGATTGCTGCATCAACATCCTTTCCTTCATCTATTGCGTCGCCGATATATTGGCTTGATCCCAAAAGCTGCGTTTCACGCGAGTATCCCGTTCTAAACCCATGTTGGTGTTTGAATAGCCTCTCTTGCCCACCATTCCCGAATATAGTCAGCGGTTCTTTTTTCCATAATTTTGCAAACAACTGATGTTATGTTTACCGGTCTAGAATTGTTGGCTATTGCTTTGTCCCCTTTTTGTAAATTGGGGTAATGTTTACTTTTTTCAAATCATAAGGCAAGTTACTTTGAATAAATGCTCAGGTACAGAGCTATTGCGGTATCACCAAGCTTCAGAATGTCAACCGATATATTGTCCGGTCTGACTGACTTATTTTTCCTCATCTTCCTTATTTCTTTCACAAAATACGAGTCTTCCACGATAATACATTTGTCGAAGGAAGTGAGCTGTTACCCTGATGATGTTCTCTGTCGTTTCTGAGCTATTTATGAAAGCCTTATTTTCCTTTTTGTTTTCTATTCCCCGAAAACATCCGTAAAGCAGAAGTTGAAAATATTTGCTATTTCTACAGTGTCGGTTATAATGTCATTATCCTTAGTTTGTAATATGTTCACGCGGTCCCTGTTGTCTTTCCTCCTTCTCATGTATCTATAGAATTTCGTTGCATTGTCTTTCGAAATTGCATTAATGAGAAATGTTTCCTTTGCCTTCTTCTTTTCCCTATTAAGGTTCCGGACCAGGGTGCTGTTATGCCGTGACATTTCTTTACTTTCATTCTTTAGTCTCTGTGCCTTTCTTACCGCTTTCTTGAGTTTTTTTTATGATTTTGTTGTAGTTCTCCGGATCTGCATTCTGTTTAAAATATTTTATGGGGGCATACTTCATTTGCTCTTGAAGAATTATTTCATTGAATGATTCCCATATTTTCTCCAAGGTCGCTCCACTACCCGTGAGGAAGTGTCGAGCAGGAGAGCGGGAGAAGAGGGAAGATTGCCATAAGCAATTGAAAGAAAGGAAAGAAATTGGCGTGGGGACATGCTGAGTAAGAAGGGACTGCCTCTTGAAGGAGGTGCTGGAAGGTAAGAGGAGTTGGGGGCGGAGAGACCGGGTTCAAAATGACAGACGATGTGGAATAGGGGGAGGCCAACCGCCAACAACCTGCCAACCGCGGAAGATGACCTATGATGATGTTGGTTACTAAATCTGACCAGCGAAAGGATTCACGTCCATAGTAAAGTAGATACGATCACAGCCGGGCTATTGAAGTGGCTCGTCCTAGTCTTGTCTTGGGCATATTGTCCCTAATAAGTGTGTTACCGCTGGTGAGAGAAGAGGCCACGATAAAAATATTCTCTCCGTAGAGTAAATTCACTTTTGACTGAAACATGAGCCGCGCGGATCCGACACATTCGGTGCCGTCGGAGGAGGGCACGACGGCTGCTCATGTGAGTGGATGCGCAACACTTTGGCTCACCTCGTCCTCTGGCCTCATCCGGATGGTCTCCATTCGGTGGATCTGATCCCGCCGGAACTCGAAGTGGTTTCGCACGCTGAGGCGGTGCAGGAGGTCCATGAACATCTGGCTCCCGACCTTGGGAACCCTGTTGAAGAAGATGACGTCGACGGCGGCCCGGGCGGTGTTGTTGAGGGCCCGCGCCGAGTACTCCGTGCCATCGCTGCTGGCGGGGCCGGACTCCTGGGAGGGGCCTCCGTGGATCTCGTTGGCCGTGTCCGCGGCCGAGAAGACGGCCCGCCGGCTACCCCTCGCCCCCTCGTCCCCCGTGCCACCGCCTCTCTGGGGCCTCGGCTGATCTGCAAATGAACGGGAGCAGCATCGCCATGGTCACGGACGGCATCGGCTCAGCGCATGCTAAGTAGACGAACCTGATGTCATTTAGCACGCTATCTTTTGTACTGACCCATCTCGTAAATGTTTCCAATCGTAATGCACACGAAAGAATATAACTGGGAAAACCGAGACATGCTGATTAAACGGGATATCTCTTTTGAATTCACTGTATATAAACATTTAATACGTTTGTTATAATTAAAGAGCGTAATAATGAGTCAAAATCTTCAATATTGGTAGTGAGAGACGAGTCGGAGCAAATTGAGAGTCTGCATCGAACAAAGAAAAATTTTTAGTTTCATTTTTTTAGTAACGAAATGAAACGAGAAAAGAATGATATTATCAAATGTTATGTTGATAAATTTGTCATCAATATACCAACGGGCCAAAAACATGAAAAGAATCACTCCTTTTATCATGAGGCGCAAATGACGGAAGACTAAATTGGCAGCACTTTTATGCATCTATTATTCATTATGTTCGACTTCCACCACATCACGCCTGAAGCTACTCAATTTGTACTAAATTGGCAGATTCCATTAGAATTTTCATCTTTTAAGTTTCGGTGGTTTCTCCGCAAGGCAACGTTATCAAGTGACGTTGTGTTGCGACGAAACTATGGTCGTGGAAACTGAAAGACTTCCACCAAGTAACTCCGGAGAGATTGTCTTAGCTTTTGTTTTTGTTATTATCTCCAACGCTGGTAATGCCCCTCAGCACCACGAATAGTAATGATGTTCTAGGATTTATTTATTATAAAAAATTAAACGAATAAATGATTTTATAGCATCCTCCCAAATACCGAAACTTGCTAAATCCCTGTCTCGCGCCAGAAAACAGTAGATCCTCCCCAAATCATGTAAATCCTTATTAGCCAATGGCTAGGAGCGGTTTCAGCCCCTTTAATGCTAAATTTCTTCCCCGTACAGTTTCCCAACGAGGACTTTCCTCAATTTATTTATTCTAACAAAACGTAATGACTCCATTAGTACGTGCTCCCCCCTTTCGTTTACCAAAGTGGAGGTCGATATGAATCGCTTCCATGAGCACGTGAGATTTTATCCGCAAGATTTCTTTAAAATGTTAAGCTCCCTCTTCAACGATAACATTTACAAAATTATTCCATTTGTAGCGTGATATAATTTTTTTACTAACTTTGTTTTAAACTTGCTTTTTTCAAATCAAACTTAAGTTAGTTTGAATTCTTTTTCAACTCCAAACTTTAAGTAAATGTCATCATGGCTCTATTTTTTTATTCTTTTCGCCCGCAATTTTCATCTGTGAAAAAAACTTGTAAGTAACGGTTGCAGGAACCGACTTGTAACATGTAGCCTTGTAATTTGTAGACGTTTACTTTTGAGGAAGGAGCTCCAGGCGGTGGGGTTAGCATTGATTGCTCAAAGGCCTAATATTTCCACATTTTGGAATGCTTTCCGAAGGATGTATGTGCCGAGGTTAGTTTACTCTCCGACAAGCAGCCGCAGCGTATACGAGGTCTATTCGAAAGGTTTCCGAACTTCTTCAATAGCTTGCCTCCAGTTCGTTATTTCTTAATCCACTTGCGTCTACGGAAACTTCCCAAAAACCCCTTTCAACAACTTAGTTGATATCTTGTTTCGTTGATTAGTTGCGGCCGTTTATGTGAAAGGGTGTTCGTAGAGTGCGGCTAAAAATCGGATACTCAGAGATGAGCTCTTGGGAGGAGCAGCGTTGTTCTGCGAAATTTTGCGTGAAACTCTACACTCCACAATTGAGTGGTGAGACATCCCCCCCCCCCCAAGAAAAAGCTCAGCAAGCTCGCTCGAATGTCAAGATGATGCATGGCTGTTTTTTCGATGCAAATGGGGTTGTGCATCACGAATATCTATCGCGCAACAATCTCCTTCGTTTTCCTTGTGGAAATTATTCTCTCGTGTTTCTCGTCCTGAGCGTTTGAAGTATGTTCACGCCCTTAATGAGATCGACGGTCTTGACTAGACGTGATCTTAACGAGATGGACAGGCTCTGCCGTCACCGTTTGGTGATCCACAACTCTTTTCCGGGAAGTGTAAGATAGAGTTTTTGAGGAGTATAAATTTCATTTAACAAATGTTCATGTCAAACAAGCATGCTCGCATTACCATCCCATGGTGTGATGATGTATTTACGTAATTTTTGAAGACTTTTTGCGGGGAAAAAAGATTGAGATTCCAATGGGTATGCCAAAATCACTTCCGGTAAAAATAAATGGTCGTGAATATTCCCCAAACCATGAAGTGACAGTCACCGAAACGACGGTCGCGAGGCGACGTGGCAGATGCGATCCTTTAGGGATGATCAGCGTAGCGAGGAAGAATTCCTTGAACCGAACCATTTTGGCTCGTCCGCGGGGGGGAAAGTAGAATTTCGCCGGAAATCATTCTCACCAAACTCCTGTCACTAATTCACTTCGCTTTGTGCCGCATGACTGAATACCGAGGGAACCCATTTCCTTCCTGTTTCGTATGTGAAGTTACGTGTTATCTATCTCAAAAGTTTTTATTCCAAAGTTTCTAAAAAAATTATCAATTTTATATTATTTTCCATTTATTGATTACAGAGCCGAGGGTTCTCTTAATCTCGGTGAGTGTCTGAGAGTACAGCTGGTAGAGAAGCGTTGGGACTTGTTTGATTCGAAGGCTTCCAGGGTAGTTCCACAAAGCGCGTGCATCAACTCCCATTTCCTTCTACGTGCTGCTGCAGTAAGTTCGGCGGACTGCAGTTTCGCTTCCTTCACTAAAGGAACATTGTATTGGATTTTACATTTTTTCCCGGCCGTCGATCATTCGTGATTGAATACCTGACAACCTTTCACTCACGTTTCTGTGCGCTTGACAACAAAACTCATCTTTAGATAAAATAATTACATCAAATGAAAAGTTAATATTTCGTTGAGTTTCAAAAAACGGTGTCTTCCAACGTGTCGAGAACCTCGTTGAGGCTATTTCAATTCAAGGAATGAGCATCATGTTTTATTATTTCAGTAATATTTAATGGTTTTCACCGTGGTACCCATTGACTGCGTGACGGTAGCTTTATCGTCTAAAGCATTCGTCCAGCCGTCGAGGGATCTGGGTTCGAATCCCGATCAAGGTGAATTTTTACATTTTTAAGTGGTTGCTTCTCATAAACTCAGGATTGATGTAGCCACTGCATAGTATTCCATTGGCCACGAACACTGCCCAGGAGAATCGCTTTATATCATTGGGCATGAAACAGCAAACGCCCCCATGACGACTTCCGGTACTAATGGTTTTCTCGGGTCATTTGCCCTTGATTTGTGAAGAACGTTATTGTCCGGATGGATTCTTCGAGGTTTTCAATCATCGCCAGTAAACGAGCAGTTTTGTTCCCTAGCGTGTTTCCCTGCACTCTGCAGGTTAAAGGCTCGAGCTATCGACTATCAGTGCAGTAGTTTCCCGTGTCAGAAGGAATAACGCTAATGGGATCACTATGGGCAACTACTGAAGCAGCACTTCGAGGGTGTCTCGGCAAGCAATTTGTTTGCTACTTGAATTGGTATCGTTCCTGAGAGTATTTGGGTTAATAGGGACATAGGGACAGTTTCTGCCTCATTTAGAATGTGAAAAAAGTTTTTTGGTGCAAGCGAACGAATCATTGGCAATATTTGCTGCCGACGAGGCATCTGGCCTCTTTCTTGTGATCTCGGAATAGCTCAAGAGTCTCCTCGGCCTGCAACTTGGTATTTCTCGAGAAGTCGAGAATGTTGTTTTTCTCTTGCTATAAACATAAATCTTCTGCTTTCAGCTGAGATATTTTATGATCTCATGACCGATGACTCCGCCGGGCGGTGGCGTACCACGGGTAATTAGTTCCACCACCAAAAGCGATCAAGAACGGTTCTATTGAAGCGGCTATGGCACGGCCGGGCACCCAGATTTTGAAACATCGCCTGCCTATATTTCCCCTATGCTGGAAGTTTGTTTGCATCGATGATCTTCAGATGGCGCATTTAAATCATTAAAATGGAGGCTGGGAGGAGTTTGTTAAAGGCTATAAGTTTGCATAAAATGTGACTGGAAATACTGTTGAGTAAAAACAGGTTAAGTAAAAGTGGTAATATTGGTTCTTGAAAAATATTTGTCGCAAGAACTACGCCGAACTACTCTCACTTTATCAATACGATTTAATGTTTGATTAAACCGTAAAAATGTTAAAATAAAAAGGAATACCAAAATGCAAAAGGATAAAAAAAATGGAACGCCATGGACCGCTTTGGTGCTTCCGAAGCAGTCTGCGGTGGGTGATGGCGTGGTGCGCCCTCATCAATCCCTCCCTGCCTTCCAGCGCGCTCACCCGGCTCTCGCCGCTGAGGCGCCGACGTGGTCCACGAGGGCCCCGCGGGGGGCCCCGGCGGCGTCCCTGCCAAGGCACCACTCCGCGCCTCGGCTTCGTCCTCTGGGTTGAGCCGCCCCTCCATGTGCCGCAGCCGAGTGTGGAGGTCCCTCGTGTGGATGAAGAGGAACACGGTCGTCGAGAGGGCCAGAAACGCCACCAGCTCCGTTGTCCTGCAAGGAAGGGAGGCGCACGAGGCTATATACTCCACATCCGGGAATTACTAAAGAGGAACGCTTCACTTTCAAACACCAAAAACTCATACAACTGGGAATACTCGCGACGAGTGAAGGAAAAATGCCTCTCTCGAGTTTTAAAATGTCAACGAGTTAAATTCCCATTATAAATCGTGAAAAACTGACATAATTCCTTTGAAAATACGACAATTCCTTAACAAATCACGTCACCGTTGAAATAAAACAGTCATAAGACATTCGGAAAACATTCCTGTCTCCACACTACTTTTTCTCGGGGGCATTACATTTTATACAAATTTTTAAGACGGATAAAAGTAAAGTAACGTTGTAATAATAATAATATTTGTGGCAAATACTCGTTGGGAATGATGGACCCATTCGTCTGGGCGCGAATCTCTGAGCCATAATGTTGGTTGAACGCTCCTGATAAAATATCAATAAAATGTGAAAAAGGTGTATCATTCCATAGGATGGCTCAGTCTACGCGATCTACCCATCCTACCAGTTTAGGGATCTCTTGGATTTTCGGGCGAGGTCATCTCTTTTACTCTGTATTATATGGCAAGATATTAGATTCTCTTCTCTTACGTAGAATCAATTCGAATAGTCGACTCATAATATGGGATGTCCTGTTACGGCAGTAATCGTGTTTTGTGCCAGCATTGGAATAAAATTTCCTAATATCTTGGTTGTAAAAATCACGCATCTTTCGCCCGTGTGGCATTTAGGTATTAGGGACGATGATCTGGAGGTAAATCTAAAGCTAAAACTGTACACGGGCGGATGCGGTGCTCCCAAAATTGCTATATCTTACTGTTGCAAGTATGCAGAAATATTCATAGATAAAGATTTACAAATTCCCCGAGTTGATTGGTGGAATTTGGAATATTTGCTCGATAGGTGGTGTCTCCCTATCTAAGATGGATCGTAAAAAGGACACGATTGCATGTGTGCTTTATTTAGGCGTTTATCTGACGGCTGAGTCTGCACTTCCTTAATCCGTGTAAGTCTGCAGCAGTTTACGAATAGCCAAGCCCGGACTGCCCCCTCAGGCCATAAAATTCAACGATAGAGTCATGAATCTCTCTAACCACACATTACAGCCCGGAGAATGGAATCTTCTCCAGAAAGGCCTCATGTACTGTCCCAACGCCCAAATAACCAACCACTAAGGACTTAAAAAATCTCGCTGTAGATTGTGATTTGGCCCTCGGCAAAGGAAACGCAGGACCGACAGAGCTCATTTCAAGGGAGATAATCAAATACAAGAATTCCGAAAGGAAGATAAGTTCAAGTGAAGTTATTAAGGCGGTCTCTTCCCTAAAAAATCCATTTCTAATAATATGCTCATAGTCACAAAAGCAGATATGGGGAAAACGGTCGTGGTTTTAGACAAGGAATAAAAAATGCGACGACTTCATTTCGTCTAATAAAATAGCCATCCTTTCGCGTGATCCCACTGTAGAGCACCGGAGAGAGGTCAAAACTTCCTTGGCCAGATGTGAAGTGCTGTTTAGGTCAAGTGATACTCCCAAACTGGTGCAAATGAATCCCAAATCTTCCAGATTCTTTGGTCTCCCGAAAACACACAAGAGTGATATTCCCATCCGACCTGTGGTGTCCAGTGTCTCCGCGCCAGCCCACCTTCTTGCCCACAAGTTAAACAGCCTACTCAGGCAACTTACCCTTTTTTCCTCGAAATACGGGATTAAGAACTCATACGAGCTCGCGAGTAGGTTGTCGAATATGGTTTTACCGTCGAAGTGTATTATGGTGTCCTTCGACCTCTCCAACATGTACACTAGCATCCCCAGAATGAAAGCCGTTGAACTTGCCGAGATAGCCCTCGTTAAAGCCAAAGCACCACATCCAGTGACCAGTGAATTGTGCAAATTGTTAACCCTGTACGTAAATCAGTGTAGTTTTTTGTTCAACGGGGAACATTATAAGCAAATAGAAGGCTTGGCCATGGGCTCTCCTCTCTCTCCTATCCTGGAGGACATCTTTATGGACAATTGGGAAAGAAATTTCTTTTCCTTAAACCATCCCCTCCAAAAAAAATGTGTTTTCCTGGTTCCGCTATATGGACGACATCTTTTGTGTCTGGACGGGATCCCCTAGGGAATTAAACAATTTTTTAACCCTGTTAAATGCTTTTGATTCATCCATACAGTTCACGAGGGAGTTAGAAGCAGACGGTACCCTAAATTTCCTTGATTTGACGTTGGAAATAGTTAACCAAAGGTTCGATCTCTCGATATACCGGAAAAAATGCTACTCCGACCAAATTATCCACTCCACATCCAGGCATCACCATTCACAAAAACATGCAGCCTTCCATTCCATGTTACACAGAGTATGCAATATCCCAATGTCTACTCACAACAAACACAGAGAACTCCGCATCATAAAACAGATTGCAGTCAACAACAGTTACACTGAAACATTGATTGACAACATATACAACAGAAAACAAACACAAATAGCCCGGAATTCCATATATCACACATCCAAACCGGACGAGACCCAATGGCGAAGAATTCCTTTCCTTGGCCATGTCTCACTCAGAATACAACAAATACTCTCAAAAAACAATATTAAATCCGCTTTTTACAATTCACTTACTTTGAAAGACTTAATAGGTTCTCCTAAAGACAAAATTGACGTCATGCAACAAAGCGGAGTTTATAAACTCAATTGTACAGACTGCAACGCCATCTACATCGGACAGACTGGGGGGACTTTTGACATTAGGATTAAGGAACACCAATCATGCTTCAGGAAGACAGACAACAGATCACAATTCGCCAAACACCTCTTAGACTATAATCATTCCAGTAATTTCACAGCAGACATTTTACACACGGAAACGAAATGTCGCCGGCTGAACGCCCTGGAGGAGTAGGAAATTTGGGAATCCCTTGTGTCCGGTAATCTTAAGGTGGTCAACGATATCCTTTACCTCTCGCGTTCCCCTCTCCTTAAATTCTTGAATGCCTTCTCACACCTCCCCCCCCCCACCAAGGCAGTGACAGTCACCGGCCCTCTCTTAATGAGGGTCAACCGTTGCAAGCAAACATCCCCCTTTGTACCGTCTGCATCCAATAGTTCTCCCTCACCTTCCCTTCACCCACCAATGCTTGCTACAGTACCACCCCTCTCCCTAACTTCCCCTACCTGGCTCCTGGCTATATAAGTTGAAAAAATTTGTTGTATTGTACCTGATGATGATGCGCCGCATCGAAACCATGGTCGTGTTAAATTAAAAGTGTGTGTAAGTGCAAAGTTTTCTTTTCTCTTTCTTTCACCCTCACAATCAAACTTTCCATGGAAAAAATAACATGAATCAATATCACAAAATTTAATAAATAAAATCAATCTGTAAAAAATATTTAAAGAAAGCTTCCAAGCACAAAACTTTGATAAAAAAAAAGAAAATCCCCATCTCATTGACATCAATTTTCCAATCGACAAGAAAAAAATTAAAAATTAAGCTGTCGCATACAATTGTACACAACACATCAATCAAATTATTATTTAAATCTAATAAAATATCAACGACCTTGATTTTGATTTTTGATTACTACATCTTCCCTTAAAAGTATTCACTCTGCTAGGAAAGGGTTCGAATAGTTTTCCAGGTAAACTGTCCCAATCAACAAATGTTTTATTAAGAAATGAAATTATTGTTCATTTGTTCTTTGTGCCCAGTAGTTTACCCTGAAGTTGTGATCATTCCTCCCTATAAAATTTGGATTTCCCACCTCTTTCCTCAGCTCTGCCTTCTGCTTTCTCTCGCTTCAGAAAGCAGAACATTCCACTAAGTCTACTTATTTTTCTTCTGCTCTGTAAAGATTCCCAGCACAGCGTTTTTAGCATTTCAGTCACACTCTCCATCCTCCTATGCTTCTTCCCCAGTACACATATCTATTGGCAGCCTTTCTTTGGACATTATCCAGTTTTGTAATAAGTATGTCCTTCGTGCGGGTCCAATACTAGAGATGCTTACTCTTACCAGGGTCTCATACGCCTTATCCTTAATTGTTCAAATGCTCCCTTTGAGGTTTCTCATCACCCAATGAAGAGTTTTGAATTCTTAATTTAAACAATATATTCCAAGTTTAGCCCCCACCCTAAATCCTTGGTTAAATATACACCTAAGTATTCGAAGGTATCACTTCTAGGAAAGACATCCATTAATGCCGAAGGAATTTTGCGGACAAATTATGTCATTTAAAATCCCCTCGAGAAGAGTTAAAGATGCATCAAACTGATGGGTAGCAGAGTAAATCCCCCGCTGGCAGGCAGCTTCGCGGACGCCGACCGACAACAGCCGTTGGACTGCGTGCACCCAACGATTCATCTCTGTTTTGATTGGGTAAGCGAGACCTACCCAGTCACTAACTGAAGAGTTTGTGTTTTGAAAGTTTCTTTATTGATATTTATGCTGTTCTCAATGAGATGAATATTTTTCAACAAGAATCGCCTCTCGCTATCATTGCTGGTCCCAAATTTCTATCACCTCAGTTATGCCGCATTTAACGTGTTGGACCTAGATATTTGGTCACAACTCCGACGCGCATTTTTCGGTTGAGGCCATGCAATGTACGTATTACAGGATATGGTGCCAACCTTAAGTTTTGTTATTGCCCCAGATTAAAATATATTGCTCAGGGAAATTTATTTATGTATCCTCTTTTATTGGGTCGAGATTGAAACTTTATAGCCCCTCCCACCTAACCACTAAACATAACTTTGAAGGCAACAAAACAACCTCATTGCTGTGGGTGGAGGGAACCCCACGTAGGCGGGAATCAAACCCTCGACCTCTGGGATCGCAGGCGAGTGCGGTACCCCACCGCCGCGCCGCCCCGGAGAGAGGGGCCCTTGTGCGCGGAGATGTGTCCGTGCGTGACGCCTCGCTGGGACACCCTTCCACAGTCCGCCGAGGGGAACTCTTCGGCATTGCCATCATGACTCATTATCATTTTAAATTTTTGCAAAAACACGTGATTGAAATGGTTAATGATCACTTTTTTTTGAGAAACTCTCGTAAAATGATCCTCTTGAAGATATGCAGCAACTATCCTGTGCAACACGGTATCCCTTTTAAAGTATTTCACTCTGTGATAAGTAAAATAATTTGCCCTCGAAAAGTAATACCCTATTACCATTAGGTTTTCAATTTACTGGAGAACTAAAAAAATGACAGCGACAACTTTCAAATCCCAGCTGTAGTACGTAACAATATCCTGGAGAAAGGAATGAAAGGATATATTTTTTCAATAAAATTTACGGACAGAGGTATAATTGGTTTGAAAGAACAAGGGAAAAGGTTACGTGTTGCTCCAGTTACAATGGAATTATTTTTTAATTGAGGAAGTAGGATCACCAGCCAAAAGTAGTGAATTGAGTAAAAATGGATTCATAGAAAGCTCTCTATGGAAAGAAATACTCACTACTAGTATGGGGCACAGATATATTATAAAAATGACTGAGAGGGTCAACATGTAATAAAATCATTTGGTACAATCGAAGAATATTCTTCCTTTTGTCCTCATGCATACAAATCATCTATTTAAAATAAAACAGGATATAACAGAGAAAAACAGGAAAATGAATGAAAATAATCAATATGAACTAAACATAGATATCTAAAATGTAAAACGGAACAAAGCATTGCTCCATCAGAGATGCACGTTGAAGAGGCAAGAGAGAAGGTTCTTCCAAGTTCCTACTCGACTGAAATAACGGCTGTCCCTGATTTGTTTATTCTTTTGGAATTATAATGTGGAGTCAACACTTGAAAATGCCTATTCGAGACTACTCATTCCTCAGCGGATTGCTCAAGCACCAAAATCAAAGCATAATCCCGTGCACTTTCCCGACATTTCTCCTCGATGCCGAACTGGATTTATGAGTATGTGCACCCATACGTGTGAGGATCAGGAATTCACATCTTGAGACTATCCCTAATTATTACCTCTACAGTTAAAAGTAATAGTTTCTCCATTTGGCAAGAATGGCAGAGGTAGGCGACACGTTTAGTCTTGAAATAACATCTCGTGCTGTTGGCACGCCAGCGGTAATCGCCGCTGTGCCCATTGCCTTCCCCGCGCTCGGAAATGCCTTCCCCGCTGCCACGCAGTCGCCCCGGGTCAATCTGTGCCATAACGGTACGTGCACTCCCTCTCCCGACAATTCGCTGCTTCATTGCATTCCATTTTGGGAAGCAAAAATCTTATGAAACAGCCATGAATTTGTGGGATCTCTTCTTCTTAAGAGCCTGGGGATGTGTCACCATGGAAAATGGTGGGAAATTTAAGACAAGGAAGTTGAGGATGATTCGCTCATTTTCAAGCTGGCATTGGCTAACCCTATAACGCATCAAGCCTTGCCTGGGATTATGTCCCCGCGGTGTCCTCATAAATAGTCGTCGGATCGATGGTACAAGGAGGGAGGCGGCCTAGAGCTGAGGGGTCATTTGGGCTATGAGGGATTGGCGTAGGTAATTAGGTAGGGTTGGAATGTTCAGAAGATGGAATAAAGGTGGAGAGAAACCCGGCGTCGGCATTAGCCTGCTCTAATAACAAAATGCGCTTACTCACTCGCTCTCCACGAAGCACCCCGATATAGTCACCGGTGCATTTCTAAAATATCTTGCCACTCCGGTAATTCGAGCCCGGGCCCTCGGGGTGTGACGCCAGGACATTAACCACCACACTGCCCCAATCCTCGCTGATCTTCGAGTTTAAGCGAGCGTTATAGGAGTAGCTCTCTCAATGATTTGTCATAGTAAAGTTATGTCTTGAGTGTCACGTCCATGAAATAGCAGAATTTCCCCTTCCTACTTTCCCGTTCTGCATGGCCTGTCTTGGTATGGTGGAGGTCTGTCGTGTCAATGGTTGTGGTTCATTTTTACTCCTGCTTTTTTCGTATACTAAAGAACTATTTTATTGGATTCAATGAACACTTGTTTGGAACTAAGTTTTCCACCAGCATGTGCAGACATTTTCACGTTTTTTCGACGTTTTTTAGTGAATATTTTTCTCCTTTTCCCTTCCTCTTCCTTATCCCTTACCTATTCCACCTGGCACTTGCACCCCCCGCCTTAAACCTTTTTGGTGGATCGTGGGGTATTAATGTAGATGTAGGTACATTACGCAGACAGTGTATCATGTAATTAAATGATTTATTTCGAGTAATTTGGTTGAAAACAAGGACTCTGCTCCGTATAAAATTTCGTCGGAGAAATCACACCTATTGGATAGTTGGATCCTGTCTCGCCGCAACAAGACTTGGATCGGTTTATCGTGACGGCCCACATAATCGCTATTACACAAGCGAAGACATTCCTCTTCCAATTACGTCTTTACTTCAGTCATTATGCACATTTAAATGTTGGTGTTATTACATTTCTCATTGTTATCACTTCGAAGGCCTTTATCCCGCAATGGCTAATACACACATCGTATATATTACTGCGTAACAATGAATGGGCAACGAGGTAAGACAAAACATAATCTATGTGGACCCTGTTATAGGATTGCTCCTCTTCAGGGTGGCGGCAAAAACGCAATCGGTGGTCGCGGAAATCATAAAAATAAAGTAATGACCCTCCTTTACCATATCCCTGCATTGAGACCCACTTCTGATTGGTAGTTGCGGACGAGGTTGATAGAATAATCAGTGTGTCACTATGGTATTTTTTCGGATCACTTCCAAGTGTGACGTACGGTGTCCACGTGGTGCCACTTCATTTCAGGCCATCCACTGAAGCGATTACTCCATGGAAACTCCCTTCATGCGGAAACTTCTTCCGCATATTCCCCGAGTCGAATGCAGATACCACAGAATTATAAATGCCATGGAATTAAAGAAATTCAAGCCAAAAGCAAACCCAATGATGAATAAAATCAAAAAAAACTTCTTAATTCCACATATAAAACAAATTTTAATGCGACCTAGGATTCACTGCGGTGCAGCATCGTCGGGTAAAGGAAGGTCTGACCGGAAATGATCCAGCCATGCAACATTTTGAGTGTAATAGCCGAAACTAGAACAGTGAGGAGGCCTTAGTTGCCCCTAAAAAAGTATGTACTCCCCCCCTTGGGACCTCACACACTCGCTCCCAGTCGTCTCTCTTGTTGATATTTTTTTATTTTCTGTTTGATCAACTGACTGTTGGGAAGACTGGACTTTGGTTGCAGGGTCATAGCTGTAGACCCATGACACATCTCCGGTTGTGACCTTTTTCAGAAAGCCTGGGTCATCATTTGCGGTTTGGAGCAAGTCTCTGAGTGCAACTGCAGCACGAAATTCTCGACTTCGACGAGATAAAGGGGACTGCGACGAGGCAGCTGATGATGATAATACCGATGGAAAATACTTCGCCGATCCATATAGTTCATCATTGGTACCTTCCTCGCATAAGCTGATGCAATATCAGAATTGAAGGGTCTTGAAGGGAAGGGCTTACCTTCAACAAAAAGGCCTTACTGTTGAGATTTCTGGAAGTTTTCCTCGACATCGGAATCACAATTTCAATTCAATTGCTTTAGATCACCGTTGCTTACGAAGTTATCCTCCGATTCGTAGATTTCTTCCTCCTTCATGAGGAAATCGTTTTGGCGAGCGCCTGCGACCCTGATTAGGTGGCAACCTTTCTCCTGAATTTACGTCATCGCAATTTCCGTAACCTCCCCATTCCTCCCGCGGCCTGGATACCAGATGATTCCTTTCGGCCGTGTTCAGCGAGTGTGAGGATTCAGCGAATGGAACAACATTCCCTAAATCCTTACATCTCATCATGGCCGTCACAAGTTTCCTGGTCAACAAGAGAGCAACATTAACGCGTTGGGCAACTCGCATATCCAGTAGCATCAAGATGCATCAATTTCTCCAGGCCATGATTTTATTCTTGTTAACTCGCTCCCAGTCGTCTTTCTTATCGCCTCCTTCGAGACGTCCTCTCGATTTCGCGCCACCCACCCCACCATCCCTTTCGCTCCGAATAACCCGTCCGCGGGAAAGTACGCCACACAGCACCCCATCCTTGCATCACACCTTCGGGCCATCGCGAGGCCCGGGTTCTCACTGTTGCCCGCCCTCACGACTCCAATAACGACGACACAGCCCGACATTTGCCTACACATTTAGGCCACTTCCCTATTTTTTGCATGACCTGATTTTTTTGCCATGTTGGAATGATAATCAGAGACGATCGATCCCCTTTCGCTTCTGTCCATCTAATTTCAAGCCACCCCCTCTCCCATCGACAGTGATGAGGGCACGTGTTATATTAGATTTGTATTCACGCCTAACTTTGTGGAAATCCATCATCACCGGAGTAAAAAAAACAAAACAAAGTGTCTTTCCACCAAATGCACGACTAGTTTACTAGGTGTTGAAGCCGAAACTAGTCGTACTAAATAAAATACTTGGTGGAAAGATACACTACTTGTTATTTTACTTCGGGGGACGTGTTCGCACTCGTGCGATCGCCGTCGAGCGACGCCACAGTCGCTCGCTGGCCATCCGTCGCATCCACCGGGAAACGATAGATCTCAGGGAAAGGCTTCTGAGATTGAAGTGAGTGCAGGAAGGTGGTCATCGAATCGTGGGAAGGTGACGACAGAAGATCGAGGGCACGCTCCGGAATCCGTGACTCTCCATCTCGCGCGCTAAGGAACAGGCGGAGCGGAATTTGGAGGTTGTTCTCGGGAAAATTTGGCAGCGGACGATCGGCCCAATCGCTTATTTCTCTCTTTTTCGGTTGGCTGCTGCCATGCGACCGAGGGCGGCGTAGGGACATCTCTTGAGGCCACGCACGTTTAGGGTGGGTCCATCTCTTCTCTATATCCTCCCTTTCGCATACGCCGCAACAATAAACCCGTGCGTCGGTAAAAGAAGTGAGGTTCTCGATGCGACCGCAATACATGCACGGTGAAGGTCTTTCACCGTGCTGCCATCTAGTTTTTCTGGGAGATTAGCTACCCGAAAAATCACACCGCTTGGATTAAAACTGAGTCAGCTCAAGGGCCGGAATCAGAACCTGGAATTGATCGCGACCCCCCCCCCCCCCCCGTCCATTACTCGCCGATCCCCATTCCTTGCACTAACCCGATATTTTGTATAAATCTGTAGACAGTAGTCCGTAATTTGCTAGACCTTACTCCTCTGTATACCACCGGGAAAATAGCCTAACGCGTGAGCTTAAGTCATCACTATATTAATTTCAAGAAACTGTGGAAGATGACGTAACAGTAACTTTTAACGGAGTCATCCCCTAATATGCATTTCAATGCAACAATTTCAGAGTGTAAAAATGCAAATTAGCGGATGTCAAAAGCAGTTTCTTGAAATTTGTCTAAGGTATAAACAGCCTAAGTGTTTCAAATTGCCTTTAACCTCGTGGACTTTGGCTTTCGCTCACGACTACGAATGCCTGTGACATTGTATGTACGGTATTTCGTCACAACATCTTGCTCCTTTAAAAGCCTCCAAAATTTTCAGAGTTTGAGCGCGGAAGCTTAACTGGCTAAAGCATTCGTCCAGACATCGGGAGATCCGGGTTCGAAACAAGGCGAATGATTTTTACACTCTGAAATTGTTTCATTGAAATAAATATATTATTATTTTATTCAATAGGGCTGGGCAGTGTTATTACGAGAGGAGAGACGGGGATGTCCACTATCACCTGTAATGCTCAAAGTGCGTGCGGAGAAAAGGGCTGAAAGAGGCATGGAAAGAACTTGAGATATGAGAGCAAATCGGGGAAAATCCATAGAATTGGGTTTGCGGATGATAAAACCTCTGGACCAGGTGCTTTGTTGGTTTTGATACTACGGTGCTGATGTTCTCATGTGTTCTCCGAGTGGTTGTGGAGCTCGTTTGGTGCGTTGATATCTTTATTGTGGACGCACTGGAAAAACTTGTTCAAATTATTCGCCTTTCTCACGCTGCGTGTAATAAGTTCGCCGTTCCCCGTCTTCAAACAAAGTGCAGTTGGAGATAGCATTAGCACAGCATTTTAGTTTCGAAGGTGTGTAGGGCTTTGGGTATGATGCTTTTAGTTTTACCGCGACATTCTTTAAGAATATATTTAGATGTATTCACATAAACCACGCCCTTTCTCTATAAAAAATTTTTAGAATCTGCCTGAAACCTTTCTTGCTCTCTCAATGCCACTCTTGACTTCCGCCTGAGGCCAGGACCGGCGGCAAAGCAACAGCGTCCATTCCAATTCCACGACGAGAATTTCCCAATCTATTATTTAAACCTTTATCCTGCCCCTCATCATGTCAGATTGGCGATTCGTCACTAAACGAAAATTCTGCATCTCTGTTCAAATAAATCTACGAATAACGATCATCATTTTCGCAATATCCGCTTCCATCCACACCGTACCCTCTCCTCGGTGCTGCTTCTCAACCCGTGCCTATGAACGGTTTGTAATTTCTCCCTAATTTTTGTCTCCCGTAGAGGGCGTCAGAAGCCTGATCGTCGATCGAATGGGGGGGAGGGGGGGCGCGAGTAACAGTTGGCCGGCGTGGGGGTGGTGGTGGAGGCGGTGGGGTGGGGTCGGAACGGGGTCAGTCACTGCCTCCAACGGGCGGCGTGGGAGGAAGGCGAACGGGAACGCGCTCGACCGAGAGCGATGTCCGCTCCCGCCGCCGCCGGTTCCATCAGCACCGCCTCTCCCCACCCTCCACGGACATCTCCCCGGCGGCCCCTCAGCGAAGCGGTCGCCGTCGGGAGCGAGGTTGGATGGAAGACACCGAAACACTTCAAGAGCAATAGTGGATGGCTCTACAGCTTCGGCCTTTCATTGACATTTACGAAGATTGAGTGGAAATAACATGTTGTCCATTTCCACCGATACCTTTTGGCCATTTTATCGTGCTTCAACGAAACATTGATTTGGGGCGTGAGGACAGTGTCGGCTAAGAATGAGTATTTTTGTAAGGAACAGAGATATGCGGTAATAGGGTATCAGTGTAAATTAATACAAGGCCATCTTCGTCACCATGCACCAGAAGTAGATGTCGCGGCTGTCGGTGTATCCACGCACCCAATATGACCACTGAGGTAATGGATGGATGCGGCATCGATGGTAATGGCATCGATGCCTATTAACCGTCCATTCGACGGACGGGCCAGTTCACTCGATTTGCATGCACTCCACGCGGTGCCGCATGAGATACACTTTTCGAAGGTCAAAACACCAACTCCCTTCTTGTGGTGACAGAGGCACGCGTAAAACTGCTCGCTTTCCTACTTTTCCGTGGTCTTCGATCCGACAGATTGCGCAAAGAGAAGAAGAGAATTCATAAACTACAGCTGCACATTCCATTTGATTCGAAGCTTCCTTATGCCCAGTGTCGTCTTCCATTATTCTCACAGCACACTGAGAAAACGTCACTCACCGAGCGCTACTTTTGTTTTTATTACATGGCAGATGAATATTAACATCATTAGTTTCTATGAACTACATGGAATGTAGTTCATAGAAACTTTTTTAACTCAACCCTTTAAAATAGACAGACTGATGTCAGCCAAGTAAGCGCTTTTCCTTTGTGTATTCTCTCAGGACCCAACCAATTAATGCCACTATAACATTTTTTCATCACGTTTTAGCAACCATTAACCTGTTATATTTGTCTGTTTGCTGACGTCGCAGTAGTGTAGGGATATTTCCAGCCAATCTGATTGAGATGCGTTGGCTAATGACCTAAAGGCTATTCAGAAATGGTGAAATGTATGTCAATTATAATTAAATCTTGAAAAAGCTTTTTTTATTAACAACTGAAAATGGTAATACTCTTTCCAAACTGCTTACAGCATAATAGTCAACCGACAAAAGTAAAATCTATAAATTAAACTTTTGGACAGAAGCAGTGGAACTGAAGAGAGGATAAACTACTATATTTTAATTCGTATTTTATTTTGAAATTGAAGAATGTGACCATATTTAAGTGAGAGACTGTCTGTACTTTTCATTTACTGTAATTTTCAAAGAACTTATACTAAATTCGAAGGATACCTTCCAGCGCCAAAAGTAATCTTTCGACTCCTCTAACTTGGCGCTTGCCCAATTTTTCGTGAATTTTGCATTTTTTGGGTCACAGCTGAACTGCTGACGCCTGTCAATTAGGGTTTCCCGAGTTCCATGCACTGCACGCAAACTCGGATTCAACGGAGTTAAAGGAAATTTCTCCATTCTTGCGAAAAACCTCAAAAAAGCTTGGCAGACCCTTAGAAATGCTTTTTAAGTTGACATGCCACGATCAAACTTAATGTGAGTGAAACAAAGATATGTCTTCTTCTTCCCTCCTCAGACTAGAACAACTATAGTTTCATAGTAGCAGGTAAAGACAAGGGGTCATACCCCGTGTTTTTACATCGCATTTGTTAAACCAGTTAGAGCACCAACAAGACGAAGTAATATATTTGATCTATTTGCAGGGCATGGGGCGGGGGATGTTTGGGCGCCATTCATAAACGAGCAAATTTGTGGTGCAGACGAGGAAGCAGATTGTCAAAATGTTCATGTGGAGCATGGTGTTCTACGGACCAGACTAGTAACATGCCTAAAGTGGACCGGCGTAAAGTAAAAGTAGAAGCCCTTAAAAGATGATTCTAGGTGAGAACGCTTAAGATTAAATATAAATACCAAGTGGGGAACAAATAGATATAAAGAGGAGCAGAAGAGGAAAGAACGGAGAAAATAAACTACGAAGAGAAAACTACGGATCTAACAAAACTAAAACTCCGACAAAGAAAACTACGGATTGGACACAACATTGATACAATAGATGAGCTATAGACGTAATAATAGAAGGTAATGTTGAAGGGAGGATCTCGCCAGGTGTAAGTGAGACACATGACATCAGTGAACTTTATGATTTTTCGAGTACTAGAACATCCTGGGGAACCATAGCCGGTACAGGGAGAGAATCTGGCCCCCTAATTACCCTGATGGCTAAGTTTCACACGATTTCTAGAGCCAAGTACTTGATGAGCTCTACCCTCACCTATCAAACCGGCCTTCGACACCCATCGGTAGGTATGGGCAACTGCCCCTAATGTCGGTTTCATGGGTCGGGGTAACCATGGATTTACTGACAAGGGTGATGGCCGTAGTTTGGTCTCTGGTCCAAACCAATTATTCAGTGCGTAGTTTTGAGTAGCTCGCGGGGCATTGTGTAGGTGTAGATGTGCATAGAGGTCTTAACACAGAAAATCTATCAGGGATCAGTCGAATTAACAGTGAAAGGAGAAAAAACTAGGGCTACAGTAATCCCATTTTAAGATTAAAATACTGGTGCTGATGGGATTCATTTTATGCATATTTTTCTCATGCAAACGTGTAAAAAGGATCTTACACAGACCTACATTCATGCATAGAAAGATAAACTTAGGACTCTATCCTTATCACACCGAAGAAATTCTTCTGGTCTTCCATTGTATAGGCAGATTGTGGCATTCGGATAACATAAGGGAGATAGATTGCAGTGGACCAATGAATTCAGAGGATTATTCTTGCCTCGTACGATTCGCGAGCACGACATAAAATGCAGTTCCTCTATCAACTGAGTGAGTTACGCTCGCTTTCTTATCGTTAACCTTTCTTCGCAAACCTTCCTTTACACCTACTCTTCATCTATCATCCACTCCTTCTCCGAGTTGCTGCTCCGAATGCATTCTTGCCGCACACTCTGAGTGCGCGGCTTCACCCGTAGCACTGAAGTAGCACCTCTCCCTTACTCACTCATTGCATTTTCCTGCAGCCTTTTGCAGCAGTTTATCATTTCTTTGAAAACGAAATTATTGCACATTAAAAAAATATAATTCAGAGCCCCATTCCTTGCTCCAATCCGAAATATTATTTGAATCGCCGGGGAGCAGGCAGAGATCAGCAGGCGAATTTATTCCTCTGCGTAATTCACCGTGTCGTCCAGAAATGACCTAATGCTTCTATTTGAGCGAAAAGTTAGTCGTGTCTTTGGTGTGGATTAGGAAGAGCAGGGAACCTAAAATATTTCTCGGTGACGCGTCGGATGTTACACGGGTAACGAAAATAACATGAGCTTTCGGTAAACATTTTTCCTAACACTATCCAAACAATGTAATCCTTTATCCTATCAATAATCAGGATGCAAGCCAACGAGAGTAAGATGAGGTATTAACTCCTTCACATAGAGGCTAGAATTCACTTTACTTCTTTTCCAAATATGTGTTCTGACGTTTCAAATGTTGCAAATAGATCTTGTAACTTTTGAGTAATTGCTCAAACTGATTGCAAATCGGTTCGTACTCGTGTAAGAAATGAAGGAAAAATGAAAGACTGTTCTTTTCCACAGGCAACTGTTTTTCCTCTGGAAGCGTAGTGTGAAGGTTTCCACAAAGCATCGACCTCAGCCATTTCTCAAATCATATTCTAGTATTATTATCACCGCCATTAACATTGCTAATTTAATGCAGTTGTCCAAAACGTGAACTGAAATGTAAATGAATTATGTTTCATAGATTTCGCAATGGTTTCTTGCTAAATATATATTCATGGTATTGCTCCTTTGATAGCGCATATAAACCTGCGCTCAATGCGTGGTTTATTGCCTCCACACTCTCATTACGGTATTATCCTTGACTGTAAAGCGCCCGAGCTATCTCCATGGTAGTTAGAAGTGTTGAAATGAAAAAAACTTTGTTGAAATGAAATTTTATAGATGTCAATTTTAAGTTGTGTGTTGCAGAAGCTAAGGTGTTGTGAAAGGTGGCGAGAAATTTTAAATGCACGAAGAAGACAGAAGATTACAAGTATAACGAGCCATCCGATCGCAGTCGAGTGACTGGGCGATCTATTTTAGTTGAAAGGTTGCACCTAGCCAATGTCGTTCGAATTATTCTTTAATATTTGAGCAAATAGCCCTTCTCAATTAGAGTTAGAAAAATTTTGTAAAACCTTCCATCCTCAGAATGAAGTGACAGGGATTTAAATCCACCTAAAGATTTTGCCGTAATTGTGACGAGATTCTAATGAAAACTGTCATGGAGAACCGTGTGCGTGTGTCGTTGTCTGTGCCTCCACCTGGAATGTGGACAAGAAGTGGGGATAATTATTTCTCCGCGCGATGAGCGAGTCGCAGACTCTTGGGGAATATTCATGGCATTGAATTTCTCGACCTTTGCTTAGGAAATCGCTTTCATTCCGGGTACGTCCATGCCATCGGCGATGCCCATTGAGAGATGGGGTGCTTCTGGAGTTTTGCCTCTCTATAGGCGATGGATGGAATAGATACGGATTTGCGATTGAAACGGGGGACGACAAGGCAGGCAGGACCGCTGCTCTGGATATCATAGCCGTGACGATCACGATCGATCACCAGTAAAATTTTGACATTGGTGGCTCTTCACATAATTGCGCCATCAATACTTTGGTTGTCAGGTGAAATAACCATTCTCAATGCAAAACTCTTAAGTGGTGTCTTAACTTCGCTTCATAATGCACGTTCTAATGAACTGACTTTCAGAATATTTCTCTTTTAAGAGGACATATTGTGACTCATTGGCACGGTCCTTCATCACTATCTCGGCACAGGAATTCACCGATAAAAATAAACAAAATTTTTTGGTAATTTCGTAAAATTCAAACATTGTAGAAGTGTTTACAGTAATAATAATAAATTGACCAGGAGCGACAATTGCATTTCGATAATTCGCGATGATTGCGTTATTAATGTGCCAGTAACTTACACCTTTTAATCCTAATAATCAAATACTGCTGTTTAAGGTTACTCTTAAAGGTATAGAACAGTAGGAATGGAAAACGATACTCCTTATTTTAGGGTTAACACCACCAGATAACGGGAAATAATACGAGCCACATTGAAGATATATTTGCGTTTTGAATATGAACATCGTTCTTGTTTGTGACCACACGATTCATTTCGAAGCCGCCCGTATCGTGTGCCATCCGTCTCGCAGTAAATGATATTAATAGGCCCCTCCATATATTCATGTTTCGGCCAACGCCAGTAGCTTGATTACACAGGCCAACAGTGGTTTTGGTGCCGGAGCTTTTAATGCTGATTTAAAGAACAATTGGGGTGCTGAATCCAATTATGACACTAGTTTTTTCATATCAGCTATAGTTTTCAAGATATAGATATGTTGTTACTTACCTAAAAAAATCTTCTACATGATGATATGGGAATATTATATTAATAATAAAACCCACTAAATATAAAGACTTGATTAATTCTAGGGTTGTTAAATCACCCACAAACACAACAGAATTTTACAATACAATTGAACACAAATACTAATTTTTTTTACTGTAATAAAACAAATTGAAAAGAAAAAATACATAAAAACATCACTCAACACATCGGAAGCTTCTTTTGCGCGATTTTCTTGAGTGCACTTTGTTCAAACAGTCTCGTTTTAAGCACCAGCAGTAATCTGCCATCATATGGTTATCCCATCTTCCTTGGTAGCGAGCTTCCATTGTTTTTATATCCTGGTGAAATCTTCCACCTTGTTCTTCACTTGTGTCTCCTAAATTTCCAAGAAAATTGTCTAAGTGGCTGTGTAGGTAGTGAACTTTTGTGCTCATATTACATCCAAGTGATTTGAAGTTACTGAGCATAATGTTTACCAGCTCAATATAATTTTCACTTTTGTGATTTCCTAGAAAATTTTTTATGACCTCAACAAATGACATCCAACTAATTTTTTCAATCTCATTCATTGACTCGACAAAAGCAGGATCCTTTGTAAGTTGTCTGATTTGTGGCCCCTCAAAAATACCAGCTTTAAGTTTTTCAATACTTATATGGGGCATCTTTAGTCTTAAGTAGCCGAAGCATGGTCCATCCTTGTCAAGAGCCTTTACAAATTGCTTCATTAGGCCTAGTTTAATATGCAGAGGCGGTAAAATGATTTTCTCTCTTTCAAGTAAAGATTCAGCAATGATGTTTTCTTTCCCAACAACCAAGTTTTCTCTCTTAGGCCACTCCTTCTTAATCCAGTGGTTTTGTCTGTCCCTGCTATCCCAGAGGCACAAGAAACGAGGATATTTTGTGTAGCCACTTTGCTGCCCAAGAAGAAAGTTCACCATTTTTAAATCTACACAAATCACCCAGCGATGTTCCTGGTATTTCATCTTCTGCAAGACCAATGCTATTGTATCGCATTCTTCTTTCATTT
Organism: Hetaerina titia; assembly: GCA_037158775.1. Lineage (NCBI taxonomy): Eukaryota > Metazoa > Arthropoda > Insecta > Odonata > Calopterygidae > Hetaerina > Hetaerina titia. Next base: position 98,754,408 of record CM073776.1, read on the forward strand.
TAGTTGAATGAGCGATTGGTATTGCGCCAAACCTGTTACCATTGTGAAGAAGTACACATTTTAAACTACGGTTGGAGCTATCAATAAACAAACGCCAATCACTAGCATCATATTGTGATAGTAGTCCCATTTTTTCCAAAAGACCCTTAACGTCTAAACAAAATGTAAGATTGTCTTCTTGAGTAAAGAAGAGTAGCATATCCTTTTCCCTTGTGCGATAAAAACTTATTTTTGTACCGGGTTGCAGTAAATTCCTTTCATGCAGTCTTGATGCTAGTAGTTCGGATGCTTCCTTCGATAAGTTCAGTTCTCTAGCAAGATCGCTTAGTTCATCTTGATTAAATAGTTGAGGAATTGTTGATACCCCCTCGTAGTCACTGCCACTATCGTCAATAGAATGAGAAATGTTTTCAAATAACTCAAATTCTTCCTTAGATATATCTGGTGACGTCTGAAATATTGGGATCGGTATTTCTTCTGAATGGGGTACCGGGCGTCTAGCTGAAGGCAAATCTGGATATGTCCACTTGTGGCGATTTTTTCGATTAATTCCCGAAACATTTACTATGCAAACATAACAGTCGTCAATATGGTTCACAGGTTCTCTCCACACCATAGGCACACCAAATTTTAGACTTTTCCTTTGTCCTGTTGTCCATTGCCGCAGATGTTCAGTACATGTTTTACACACAAAATGCGGTGCCCATGTTTTATCTTGGTCACCAAGCTTAACACCAAAATATCCCAAGTATGCACGTTTCACAAAGTCTGTAATATTTTTCCTATTTTCTTTTACCATATATTCCCATGTATACTTATAGATTTATTTAACTTTGAAAACTATTTTCCGGAATATATCAAATATTAAAACAACTAATCGTAAGATGTACCATATCTAAAAAAGTAGAGCTGTTAAATAAAAACGGATTTCATATTTGGATTCAGCTCTACAAATATAGTTAAAATCAACACAAAGATTCCCGGCACCAAAAAAAAATTTTTTTGTAGGCCTGTGTTATCGATCTAGTTGTTATCCTCAGCCGTTTCAAGAGGAGTCACAGGATAGCAATCTGTTGACCACATTCCGAGCGCTGACTTCCTGAGAATTGTTGGATCACGTGTCATTTTCATAGAGCACTTCTACCTCCTGGCCACAAAATTCCTCCTTTTGTGATGAAGATTCCACCTTCTTTCGCGGGGAAATATCTATTCTAAGAATGCCTAATGGATGTGAATAATCAATCATTCGAAGGAGCAATATAGCGTTGGCCAATACAAATACAAACAGAAGCATAGAAAAACGTACATGTGATTAGATTTTTATGTGCCGAAGGATCGTCAGCTGTTCAAATTCATCGGAAGATGTGCATTGCTTATGAAGCTACCGTAATGAAACTTTGGAGTGGTTAGTTGTTGGGCCAAAAATGGCCGCGCGAATGTGAATGACGTGTGAGTGGAGCGTAGTGGCAGGCCCATTATTCAGACCGATGAAATCCTTGTACAAGTGGACCAAAAACTGCGATCCGATCGACGATTGATGATAAGTACTATGGCTGATATTCCCGCTTGTTGGATGCAGTACGTTTTAAACGACTGATACGGACAAACTCGGATATTACGAATTGTGTACGAGGCAAACACTGAATATTCTGACCGACCAAAATAAAGTAAAAGAGTGAATTGCGTTTCTTAGGAAAGTAAAACCGTCAACCATTAAAGTTTTTCTCCCAAATATCTTCCTAATACCAAACGGACCTAACTGAAAATTAACATGCGCGTGTCAGGAACAGAACTGTTGTTGAGAGAGGTGGTTGCAACACCGAAAATTCGAGACCCAGTGAGTCCCTCTTTTATGTGTTTCTGTGTTTGTGTCGACTAGCCCATTTACATTATATATAAATGCAAAACATAGACAGCAACACAACATGAGAACACATAAAATCAACACTCACTAATCTTCCGAGCCCTCCCATGGACTACAACCTTGTCGTAGTGGGAGGGCTTGTGTGTTCCGATGACCCCTAGAGCTATGCTGACGGGAGTAATAATAATTACTCCTGGAAGGGTCACCCCTGCCAGATAGGTCGAAGGTTAGGAGCCAGACCAAAGGTAGTCCACGCAGCGTCTGTTCCTCAGTGAGGCGGCTGCAATGGCGTCTGATCCCAGTGGGGCGGCCATTAAGTGATGGTGTCACGTTAAAAACACTATTGAGGAAGGCAACGGGAAACCACCTCAATTATGATTCCCAAGAATATAATGATGGGCACTATAGAATACACTATAGGAACCGTTAACGGGAAAAGGATAAGGAAACCATGGGTAAGGGATGAGATGATTGCTAAGATGGATGAGAGAAGAAGATGGAAAAATGTAAACACAGAGTTAGGCAAAATGAAGTACAAAGAGTTAAACAATAAATTGAGAAGGGCCACAAATAAAGCAAAAGAAGAATGGTGGAAAACGCAATGCGAGGATATGGAAAATCTACAGAAGAAGGGTGAAATTGGTGCTCTATACAGCAAGGATAAGTTATTATCGGGAAGTAAGAAGGCAAGATCTGTGCTAACAGTTAAAGATAAACGGGGTAAGATAATAGTTGAACCAGGAAATATCCAAGAGAGATGGAAGGAATATATAGAAACACTGTATGGTAAAGAACTTAGGCCGACAAGGTTAGACAAAGAAAAGGAACATGACGTAGAAGAAGATAGATTAGGTCCAGGCATAATCGACGATGAATTAGAAAGGGCATTAAAGGAGATGAAAGCAAATAAGGCTGTGGGGGTGGACAATATTCCTGTAGAAATGTTGAAATGGTTAGGAAAAGGTGGGAAGAAGGCCATATATGGACTGATTCGTAGTATCTATGAGGAAGGAATCTGGCCGGAAGATTTGTGAGATCGGTGTTTGTTCCTATTCCAAAAAAGGCAAAGGCTTCGTCATGTGAGGATTACAGAACAATAAGTTTTATATCCCACGCAGCTAAAGTTATTCTCAAGATCATCAACAAAAGGATAGAGAGTAAGGCAAATGATTACTTAGGGGATGATCAGTTTGGGTTCAGGAAAGGAAGAGGTACGCGTGATGCCATTGCAGTAATGAGATCACTAATCGAGAGGTATAGAATACAATCAGGACGTTTTTGCCTGTATTGTAGATTTCGAAAAAGCGTTTGATAGAGTGAATTGGGAAAAATTAATGCGTGTATTGCAGAAAATAGGAATGGATTGGAGGGACAGGAGACTGATCCGCAACCTGTACATGTCTTAGACTGCTCAGGTGCGAGTGGGGAATGGAGAGTCCGGATGGGCAGTGTTAGAAAGAGGTGTAAGGCAGGGTTGCCCATTGTCACCGGTACTGTTCAACGTATATAGTATGTAGAGGAAATGATTAAAGAGGCATGGGAAGAACTGGAGGTAGGAATGAAAGTCGGAGGGGAATTCGTAAAATCGGTTAGGTTTGCTGATGACCAAGCATTAGTTGCTCAGTCAGCCAAGGGTTTGCAAGCATTGTTGAGTGAATTGGAGGTTCAGTGCGATAAATATGGGATGAGAATCAATATTAATAAAATAAAGGTAATACGATTTTCCAGAAAGAAAAAGGCTAAGCTAAATATTAAAATAGGCGGGGAAAAAATAGAGCAGGCAGAACAGTTTACATATCTCGGAAGTGTTTTGGACCAATACGGTTAAAGTGGTAGGGACGTAAGGAGAAGAATTGCGCTAGGCAAGGAGGCTTTCTCAAGGAGGAGGGAGTTGATGACGGGGACGTTGAGTAGGAATGTTCAGACAAGACTCGTAATAACTCTGATATGGAGCGTAGCTATGTACGGCACGGAAACGTGGTCGCTGAAGCAGGAGGATAGACGTAGATTGGAGGCTTTTGAAATGTGGGTGTGGAGAAGAATGGAGAAGGTGAAATGGACCGAAAGGAAAACAAATGAGGAAGTACTAGAAATGTTGGGGGAGGAGAGGGGTTTGTTGAGAGAAATCCTATGGAGGCAGGAAAAATGGATGAAAGGCGTATTGAGCGGTAGTGGAATGTTGAAGAGGGTAATAGAGGGGAGAATGTTGGGCAAGCGAGGTAAGGGTAGGAACAGGATAGGGATGTTGGACGGGATGAAGGGAGGAAAGAAGTACACGGAGATGAAGAGGGACCTGATATAGATTAGTTTGCAAGGTGGGGAGTCACAAATATTTATTTGATAGTTGTGTCCATCCAAAAACCTCCCTTAACCGTGAGTTTACCTAATAATAATAATAATCTTCCGAGGGAGACGGAGCAAAATTCCGTCGAAATTATCAAGAAATAAGGTTTGAGTGTTCCTTTTATGTGTTCTCATATTGTGTGTTGCTGTCTAAGTTATGTAAATATGTAGCGGGATTTTCGTGTTTGAACATGTGTTTGACCAATGTGGCTCGTCTCTTCTTCTGGCTATGCGTGCCATGAAACGCACCGTTCCTGTCCTTTATAATATCGTATGAATGCTTTTCTACTATCCTTTCCCCTTCTTGTGTGCTGTCTATTTCTCCTTTGGTGGGTGAAACAGCTCCCTGACGCCATCTCTCGGGCAACAACAATCGGAGCACTTTGGCGCTTTATAAGATCGCAGTTCTAAATGAGAATACGGTTTCCTTATTAGCTTAGTTGGTAGAGCATCCGCCCGGGAAGTGAAAGGCCCGTGGTTCTAATCCCGGATAAGGAAATATTTTTACTTTCGTGATCTGCTCAAAAACCGCCTTCCCCACATGTCCTGTGTTCGCCTTTTATGTGTTTTCCTATCCCCTTTACCTTATACCTATTTCTGTTTGAATGAATATATATATATATATATATATATATATATATATATATATATATATATATATATATATATTATACACTATACACAAGAAGAGGGGACAGTTGGTTGGTTAGAATATTTGTGCGCCGTATGGCGGGACTTCGTATTTGAATGTGTATCTGGCCAATGTGGCTCATCTCTTCTTCTGGCTATGCGTGCCACGAAACGTACTGTTCCTATTCTATATGATACTATATGCTTTCTAACCAACTGTCCGCTCTTCTTGTGTGTATTGTCTATTTCTCCTTTGGTGGGTGGAACAGCTCCCTAAAGCCTTCCTTTGGCAAATGATTCGGAGCACTTGGCCGTCTTGAAAACATCGTAGATCTCAAGGTAAATTAAGTTTCCTCGGTGGTGTAATTGTAGCACATTCGCCCGGCAAGTGGAAGATCCGGTGTTCAAATCCCGGTCAAGGAAACATTTTTACTTTCGTGATCTGCTCAAAAACCGCCTTCCCCACATGTCCTGTGTTCGCCTTTTATGTGTTTTCCTATCCCCTTTCCTTATACCTATTTCTATGTTTGAATGAATATATATATATGTATATTATTAGGTAATCTACCGGTTAAGGTAGTTTTTTGGATGGACACAACTATCAAATAAACATTTTGTGACTCTCCACCTAACAAACTAATCTATATCAGGTCCCTCTTCATCTCTGTGTACTTCTTACCTACCTTCATTCCGTCCAACATCCCTATCCTGTTCCTGCCCTTACCTCGCTTGCCCAACATTCTCCCCTCTATTACCTTCTTCAACATTCCACTACCGCTCAATACGCCTTTCTTCCATTTTTCCTGCCTCCATAAGATTTCTCTTAACAAACCGCTCTCCTCACCCACCATCTCCAGTAATTCCTCATTTGTTTTCCTTTCGGTCCATTTCACCTTCTCCATTCTTCTCCACACCCACATTTCAAAAGCCTCCAATCTACGTCTATCCTCCTGCTTCAGTGACCACGTTCCCGCGCCGTACATAGCTACGCTACAGATCAGAGTTTTTACGAGTCTTGTCTTATCATCCCTACTCAACGTCCCCGTCATCAACTCCCTCTTCCTTGAGAAAGCCTTCATGCCTAGCGCATTCTTCTCCTTACGTCCCTACTACTTTGACCGTATTGGTCCAAAACACTTCCGAGATATGTAAACTGCTCTACCTGCTCTATTTTTTCCCTGCCTATTTTAATATTTACCTTAGGCTTTTTCTTCCAGGGTAAATTGCATAACCTTTGTGTTATTGATATTGATTCTCATCCCATATGTATTCCAATGAACCTCCAATTCACTCAGCAATGCGTGCAACCCCTTGGCTGGCTGAGCAACTAATGCTTGGTCATCAGCAAACCTAACCGATTTTACCAATTCCCGTCCGACTTTCTTTCCTACCTCCAGTTCTCCCCATGCCTCTTTAATCATTTCCTCCACATATACTTTGAACAGCACTGGTGACAATGGGCAACCCTGCCTTACACCTCCTCCTAACCCTGCCCATCCGGACTCTCCGTTCCCCACTCGCACCTGAGCAGTCTAAGACATGTACAGGTTGCGGATCAGTCTTCTGTCCCTCCAATCCATTCATATTTTCTGCAATACACGCATTAATTTTTCCCAATTCACTCTATCAAACGCTTTTTCGAATTCTACAAAACAGGCAAAAACGTCCTGATTGTATTCTATATTCTTCTCAATTAGTGATCTCATTACTGCAATGGCATCACGCGTACCTCTACCTTTCCTGAACCCAAACTGATCATCCCCTAAGTAATCATTTGCCTTACTCTCTATCCTTTTGTTGATGATCCTGAGAATAACTTTAGCTGCGTGGGATATCAAACTTGTTGTTCTGTAATCCTGACATGATTTAGCCTTTACATTTTTCGGAATAGGAACTGACACTGATCTCACAAAATCTTCCGGCCAGATTCCTTCCTCATAGATACAGTCAGTCCATATAGAGTTTTCTTCCCGCATTTTCCTAAACATTTCAACAGTTCTACAGGTATGTTGTCCACCCCCACGGCCTTATTTGCTTTCATCTCCTTTAATGCCCTTTCTATTTCATTGTCGAGTATGCCTGAACCTAAGCTATCTTCTTCTACCTCATGTTCCTTTTCTATGTGTAACCTTGTTGGCCTAAGTTCTTTACCATACAGTGTTTCTATATATTCCTTCTATCGCTCTTGAATTTTTCCTGGTTCAACTAATATCTAACCCGAATTATGTCTAACTTTTAGCACAGATCTTGCCTTCTTACTTCCCGATAATAACTTAACCTTGCTGTATGGAGCACCAATTTCAACCTTCTTCTGTAAACTTTCCATATCCTCGCATTGCGTTTTCCACCATTTTTCTTTTGCTTTATTTGTGGCCCTTCTCAATTTATTGTTTAACTCTTTGTACTTCATTTTGCCTAACTCTGTGTTTATATTCTTCCATCTTCTTCTATATATATATATATATATATATGTATATACACTCATATATGCATATATATACACACACACACATACACGCACACATGATACATATATTCATATACACATGTATATATAAATGCATACATACATATACATTTTTTATAAATACGCCTGTATATACTCCAGTCTTATTTTCGTAGGTAGTACTTTATTTTATGAAGAGAGTTAATTTGCGTTAAAACGTGCGGGCATAGAATGCTATTTAAATTTCAATGGATGTATTCATTTGCATGAATCTTGAATGCTACATCAAGAAAATTGGTAAAAAAGTTCCAGTCAAGAGAAACTATACCTTCTAAATTCGATTTCTAAAGTACCTTTTTAAAGAGAACTCAGGCGTGAGCTCTTCCAGTACTCGTACGGAAATGCCCTCTGGTCCGAGGGATTCGTTGGTGTTCTCGTTATTTGGTGCACGGATTGGGTGGTAAGCATATAAAATGTTTCCTCGCATGAACTCCCCGTTTTTTTCCCTGCGCTCTCAATGCAGTACGTACGTAGTTGTCCCAGTGACACCCCTTGCGGTCGAAATGCGATGCCTGGTTATCCAAGGCGTATCTGAAGTGCAATCGAGTGGCACGTTAAGTGTGCACGCGTGTTGTAAGTTTCTTGGTTATTTCTCTCTATTGTACACCAAGCACTCTCCTCAAATTTGTGCGAATGCCTGCCTGTTGAGTTCTCTTTCGCGACAATGGAAACTCCTCCTCCGCCCCTTCTTGCCTTATGTCTCGTCTGCAATTGCCGAGACTTCGCCGCCCTCAACATCCTCGCTCATCCAGCTCTATCCTAGCTTTGTCAGCATCTTTACTTTGGAGTATATAAGGTGACAATCCTATGGCCAGTATTGATTTTTTTAGTAATACGCAGTCAATATATTTCAAGAAACTGCGGGAGATGCCGCAACAGTAACTTTCAACGGAGTCATCCGCTAACATGCATTTCATTGCAACAATTTCAGAGCGTACAAATCATTCGCCTCGACCGGGATCCCGGTCTGAAATGAACTCTGAAATTATTGCATTGAAGCGCAGTCAATAGTTCACACCCTCTTCGTTTGGAATTTATTTTCGACTTCAACTCTTTATTTTTAATACTGCGGCTATTCAGTATTATTTATTTTGATCCTCTCGACCTGTAATTTATCTATTTTTGCTGTAAATGTTTCACCAGCCCCATGGATTGACCTACGTTCAAGCCTGCCCTCTATGCTATAAAGTCTGAACATTGTTTTTGTATCCCACGCGCAACCAACTACGTTTCCTCGGCAGGATAATGGACCCCGCAGCGATTTAGGGGTACCCACGCGTCGATGAGAGGACAGGTCTCGGACCAACGAAATCCCATCAATCTTCTATATAACTCTCAATTCGGCTCGTTTGGATCCGAATTGAGAGTAAAATAGAAGCGAACCTATTTAATCGGGACTCTGCCTTCTCACATCCGAGGGAATCTCCTTAAAGGAGCGCAGCAGGATTTCTTCGGATCCACGTCCCGAGGCCTTGTTGGTGCCCACATGAGCTCGTAGCTCTGAACAGTCCACGTCACGTGCGGCGCCTTCAGCCCCTGCGTCGCCCGGGGAATCCCTCCACCTGCTACGCGTAATAGGACTACAAGAATCCAAAGATCTCCCTCACGTTGGAATCGGCGTCGCATCACGCGTATGTTCATACATGGAAGAGTTTTACGCAACGTACACATATCCACAGGTCAAGGTTGTACGAGTAAGTACGAGTTGTACGAGTACTCGTAGTAATTCCCAAGAGACCAAGGATGTGTACTCGTATTTACATTAGAAATGATTATTTAGCGGATCGATGAAGTAAAAAAATAAACGTTTAAATAAATCAAATGAACTGCAAAAGTATTTATTCTGGTGGCACTGGCGGGAGGGCGTCGTATCGTTCGCCAATGACGCGTTGACCGAAGTTCCGGAGTGTTGCATGCACCTCGAGCGCCACCGAACCGAGTGCCCTCCGTGACGACGTCCAGCGAGAGCGATCGGGCGAAGGGAGAGCGGCGCGGAGGGCTTCGGCGAGTGGCCGCGCAGCGGGAGGACGGCGGAGTCGGCCGACCCAAATATCACGGGGGGGGGGGATGCCTCCGACCCTTCCCTGCGCTGCTCACCGTCCGAGCCACGCCAAGCGACATTCCGCCCGCGACGCCATTCCCTACCGTCAGCTGTTTTTATTTTTTCCGCAAGTCGCTTGTTTCTTAGCGGGTTTCGTTTAGGTCTCCACTCCTCCCAGAGGTGGGCCTCCCTCCCTCCCCGATTCTCCTCCACTCTTCCCGAAAGGCGATCTGTGGCGACCCCCCCCCCCGCGAAAGAGCGGGGAGAGGCGGCGGGGGCACCATAACGCCGACCCAGTTCCGCCTTTCTCCACGTTGGGACGCCTTTCCAGAGGGAGGATCGCTCGCTCCTCATCCCTCTCTCGGTGGGGAGGCGGGAGAGTATTCCGTGTGTTCTTCTTCTTTTGCTTTTCCTGTGTGCGTGCGAGTCTTGATCGCTTATAATTCGGGGGCAGTTGATTCTTGGACGCCGCTTTCATTTTTTCCGAGAGTTCGGAGACCTTTCCTTTCCGTGAGAATTTCAGAAGAATGTGGCCGAGTTTCATGAGGCGGAAGTCTGGGTAACCACTAGGCATTTAATTCTCATGAGTGAAATTAAGAATTATTACACAATATCTCCAATTGCGAAATTATCGAAAGTGGTGATTTTGTCTAATTTAAGAAAATGTTTGCGAAAGATCCGATATTGGTGAAGTAATTAATTACTGGAAGGGTAGTGGATGACGGCAGGAAGATCGTGTTTTGGCAGCGGGGAGGGGTTGAGGTGTTGAGAGGGTGAGGGGGTTTGTCTCTGGAGCATTTAAACAAAAAGAATGCTTCCCGAAGGCAACCGCAGTGGCATTAGATGAAGGTGTGTGTTACTCGCCACCGTGTTTGATGGAAGTGAAATGGGTTTTTTCCAAAGGAAAGCACGAGAGTGGATTAAATGCGACGGGGAGGAGTGAGTGGTCGGACATCATGAGTGCTGATCCCCGCTGAACGGGGGGGGGGCTGGAAGGGGTCTGCCCTGGCCTCGTTTAGGAGAGATGGGATTCGAAGCATCGAGCGCGAGGGACACTCTCTCGCACGCAAGAGAGGATGGCGTGGCGAATAGTGAGGCCATGATGACCTTCCCACTATTCGAATCATCTTATCACTATCATCTTAATACGGGAAATATTATAGTATTAAGAATGAAGAAAATTTGTGTAAGAAGCATGGCCGTGATAGATCGGGAAGAAGTAAGCATGGGCAGGGTAGAATAACCTCAGTAATCGGGCTTTTTCGACTTCTCCCACATCGAAAAAGGAACTACGTTTAGGGTTCGTCTGGATGTGTAGCAGTAGTTATAGGCGGAGGCGACTGACAGCTGAGATCATTTGCGCGATTAGGGATGGAACGGAAAGGAGGAAGGGGGTGGAGAGAAGCCCAGCGTTGGCATTAGCGAAACGAAACGCGCCAAGGGATCCGCAGCTTAACGTCCAATCTGGCGGACGGTGACTCAAAGTAATGTCCACTAAGCACCTCGAGTAGGGATCGAGATACCACTAAAAATATCTGCCTTCGTCAGGTTTCGAACTCGGGACCTGTGGGTGAGAAGCCAGTGCGTTAGCCACCGTGCCATCCCGATTTCCGCGTGGATGTGTAACATAAACAATTGTGTTGGGCACCTAAAACGTAAGTCGATGTCATTGAGAAAGACTCTCCCTTGAGAGTTCGTTTTTCAGAAGAGCAAGTCCCCGTGCATCTGCAGTGAGCGTGCAGCCTTCATTCGATTCGCGTGGGCTGTTCAAAGTGGTGGCATCCTTTTCATTGCGAATGTATTTGGTCAAAGTTTTCCTAATGACGTCGCTTGTATGTACAGCGTGGCGCATCATACGGCATACCATCAAGTTAAGTCGAAGACATTTTGGATCACTCCCGGATCACTGCCACGTCATGCCAATCGGTCGATAAAACTTTTCCATTTACCGCAATGATTCAGAAGTTAAATGCAATAAAGATCTCATCATCATCACAAATGGGCTCATTCGCAGCAGCTCTCTGAGCTATACCTCTCTGCCCCTCTCTTCACTCTCTAGATTATTCGTACGCAAATATTTTCCATCGCCTGCTTCCCTTAGTTCCCTTAGCCTAGGACTTCCTCTGTAATTCTTCCCCTCCGCTTGACCTACAATTGTGACCTTCAGAAGTGAACGACGGTACTTCTGGATGTCTAGAGTCTGTTTCCCGCTTCCTCTTGCAATTACGTACGCTCCATATGCCTCTCCATTCGCCCTTTCTCTGATATACTTCTTCATTTGTTTATCTGCCTGTCCAATTTATTTTCGGCATTCCCCTGTCGCACCTCACAGACTCCCATCTCCTCTGCCCTCCTGATTAGTGAGTGAGGAACACGCATTGATTTTTAGCGTTTATTTCATAATGCAAACATTTTTCCTCACAGAAATGGATCTAAAGGTAAGATTTCCCCTTGGGTGGTCAGACAAAAAACCGAGGCAGTGATTCATTGACCTGCATTCTTTTTCCCATTATTATTGTCATTCTACCGCTTAGGTTTTGGATAGACACAGCTTAAATGATTGTACCAAAATACATTCACTTACACAGCATAATAACAAAGGGGGGCACCCGAAATGGGGCATCACAGAGATTCTTCAAATCCGCATAATTCCTTGTTCTCCGCACTCCGTCCACATCGCTCTTCCCATTCCTTTCCCTTAAACACTCGGTCGCCTCTTTATACCATCGTCAATAAAAACACCATTCATCCATATTTCCTGCCACCTTATGTTCTCCACCACCATACCCAGAACTTATTCGTTCGTTCTCCTTTCGGTCCATTTCATCTTCTCCATTCTTCTCCACATCCCCATTTCAAAAGTCTCTAATCTACGTCTGTCCTCCTGCTTCATTGACCATGTTTCTGCGCCGTATCTAGTTACGTTACATATCAAAGTTTTAACGGGCCTTTTCGTAACATTCTTACTCAACGTCACCGTCATCAACTCCCTCCTACTTGTGAAAGCCTCTTCGCATAGCGTAATTATTCTCCTTACGTCTATATAACCAGGATAATAAGTCTCCTGTCCCGACAGTTTATTCCTATTTTCTTCAATACATTAATTAATTCTACCAATTTTCCTCTATCAAACACCTTTTCGAAATCTACGAAACAAGCAAGCACGTCCTGATTGCATTTCATATTCCTCTCGATTAGTGATCTCATTACTGCAATGGCATCGCGCCCACCTCTCCCCTTCCTAAACCCACACTGATCATCCCCTAAGTAATCATTTGTGCTGCTACCATCATTTTATTTATGACTGCAAGAACCATTTAACTGCATAGGATATCAAACTTATTGTTCTGTAGTCCTCACATGGTGTAGTCTTTGCCTTTTTTGGAATAGGAAATAATACTAATCTGAAGAAGTCTTCCGGCCAGATTTCTTCCTCATAGATATTCCGAATCAGTCCATATAGTCTTCCTCTCATGTTTTCCTAAACCTTTCACTATTCCCTCAGGAATGTTGTCTACCTCCAAGGCCTTATTTCATTTCATCTCCCTAATACCCTTTATCTCATCGTCGAGTATGTCTGGACTTAAGCTGTCTTCACCTGAGTCTTTTTTTACGTTTCACTTTTTTGGCACAAGTTCTTTATCATATAAATGTTTACCATGTTTGGTTTGTGGGCTATAAATTTGTGGCTTCTGCATGCGGTTTTTCCCCCAATTCACGGGTGGTGCCCTAACACCCCCCGCCACACGCCATTGCGGCGGCTTGCGGGGTATTGAGTAGATGTAGATATCATACAGTTCTTCTATATATTCCTTCCATCTCTCTTGGATCTTCCTTGGTCCAACTAATATTTTCCCTTATTTATATTTGATTATTTTTCAGCGATTCTCCTTTTTTACTTATTGACAGTGCTTTCACCTTCCTCTATAACGAACCGCACCAATTTCACCATTCCTCTGGACACTTTCCATTTTCTCTCATGGCTCTTTAACCACGCTTTATTTATTATTCTACTCTTTATACTATCTTCTGCCTAATTCGGTGTTTGCATTCCACCATTTCCTTCTCTCGTCCATTTTTCGAATTATCTTTTCCGTAACCCATGGTTTCCTTTACCTTTTTCTATTTAATATTCCTAAGCTTCTTTTGCGGTTTTGATGTCACTTTTGGATATATTTCCATTTTTCCTCTACACATAGCTCTTTTTCCTCGCTCATGGTTTTCTCAACAGCTTAATGATACTCCTGCTTTTTCAATTCCAGTACTGCTTCTACATTCCATTTCCTAACTCGACGCCCATGCATTATATTTTTGAATCGGACGCTACACTTCATAATTACTAATTTGTGATCCGAGGCCGAATCCGCTCCCGGAAAACTGCGAATTGGTTACCCTGTTCCTAAACCTCTGCCTAGCAAGAATATAATCTAACTGATACCTTTCTGAGTCACCTGGCATTTTCCATGTATGCCTACGCCTTTTGTGGTGTCCAAACTATGTGCTGGTGATGACTAACTCCTGTCCCCTGCAGAATTCAATTGCTTTCTCCCCGCGTTCATTCCTCGTGCCTAACCCATAGTCCCCCACCTCACCACCATATCTTCCTTCGCTTACCGTCGCATTCCAATCCCCCATCACTATCAAATGTTTCCATGCAGGGACACACGATTATGTCATCTAACTTATCTGAAATCCTATAGACCTCTCCCCCATTTTGATTGCTTGGCTGAATGTATACCTGAACAATGACCAAGTTCGTCGGTTCTGCTTTTATCTTTATTGGTAATATTTCATCCGTTGCTTGTTCTAAGTTGACTACGCTTCTTCCTACCTCTTTATTCAATATTATGGCATCTTCTCGTTGGATCTCGTCCCTACTGCTGTATATTATTGAATGACTATCACTCCAGTAATCCCCGTTATCCTACCGTCTCTTAGTCACCTAGAGCAGACCTAAAACATCTATATTTTCTCTTTCCGTCCCTCTCTTAATTTTCTCTAATTTGCCTGTCCTCAACATTCTCCTTACATTCCAAGTCCCTTTTCGAACAAATTTTGTCTTCTTCTCTTGCGTCTTCTGTCCTGCTGCCGTTGGTTTTCCTTTGCAAATGTTTCGTGAGTTGACGACCGTGGAAACCTTGCCTCTCAGCTTCCCGGGAACGGATGCGGACTGTGACCAAAATTTGGTTGTTATGATATGTAACGTCCGTTTCAAAAAGATAAGGCAGGGACGGCGGGTTAGGAAATGGAATTTAGATGCATTAAATGGATTGACAAGGAAGGAGTATCAGCAGGCTGTAGAGAAAATCATGGATGACGATAAAGAGCTGAGTATTATCGACTACTATCGAGTACTACTGAGTACTACTTAGGTCCAGGCATACTCGACGATGCGATAGAAAGGGCATTAAAGGAGATGAAAGCAAATCAGGCCGTGGGGGGGAGACAACATTCCTGTGGAACTGTTGAAATGCTTAGGAAAATGTGGGAAGAAGACTCTATATGGACTGATTCGTAGTATTTATGAGGGAGGAATCTTGCCAGAAGATTTTGTGAAATCAATGTAATTTCCAGTTCCGAAAAAGGTAAAGGCTATATCATGTGAAGATTACAGAACAATAAGCTTGATATCCCACACAGCTTAAGTTATTTTCAGGATCATCAACAAAAGGATAGAGAGTAAGACAAATGATTACTTAGGGGATGATCAGCTTGGGTTTAGGAAGGAGAGAGGTACGCGAGATGCCATTGCAGTAATGAGATCACTAATCGAGAGGTATAGAATACGATCAGGAAGTATTTGCCTGTTTCGTAGATTACGAAGAAGCGTTTGATAGGGTGAATTGGGAAATACTAATGCGCGTATTGCTGAAAATGAATGGATTGGAGAGACAGGAGGCTGATCCGCAACCTGTACATGTCTCAGACTGCTCAATTGCGAGTGTGAAACGGAGAGTCCGGATGGGCAGTGTTAGGAAGAGGTGTAAGGCAGGGTTTCCCATTGTCACCGGTGCTGTTCAACGTATTTGTGGAGGAAATGATTAAAGAGGCATGGGAAGAACTGGAGGTAGGAATGAAAGTCGGAGGGGAATTCGTAAAATCGGTTAGGTTTGCTGATGACCAAGCATTAGTTACTCAGTCAGCCAATGGGTTGCAAGCATTGCTGAGTGAATTGGAGGTGCAGTACGATAAATATGGAATGAGAACCAATATTAATAAAACAAAGACTAGGCGTTTTTCCAGAAAGAAAAGGGCTAAGCTAAATATTAAAATTGAAGGGGAAAAACTAGAGCAGGTAGAACAGTTTACGAGTCTCGGAAGTGTTTTGGATCAACACGGGCAAAGTAGTAGGTACGTAAGGAGAAGAATTGCGCTAGGCAAGGAGACTTTCACAAGGAGAAGGGAGTTGATAACGGGGACGTTGAGTAGGGAGGTTAAGAAGACTCGTAAAAACTCTGATATGGGGCGTAGCTATGTACGGCGAGGAAACGTGGTCGCTGAAGCAGGTGGATAGACGTAGATTGGAGGCTTTTGAAATGTGGGTGTGGAGAAGAATGGAAAAAGTGAAATGGACTGAAAGGAAAACAAATGAGGAAGTACTGGAGATGGTGGGTGAGGAGAGGAGTTTGTTGATAGAAATAATATGGAGGCAAGGAAAAGGCGCATTGAGCGGTAGTGGGATGTTGAAGAAGGTAATGGAGGGGAATGTTGGGCAGACGAGGAAAGGGCAGGAATAGGATAGGGATGTTGGATGGAATGAAGGGAGGAAAGAAGTACAAAGAGATGAAGAGGAACCTGATGAAGAGTAGGTTGCTGGATTGGGTATATTTTGGAGTTACAAAATGTTTACTTGATAGTTGTGTCCATCCAAAAACCTACCTTAACCGGTAGATTAACTAATTCCGGTAATAATAATATATACGTATAAACATATATATATATATACATCTATCTTATACGGCGTATGTATATTTCCTGTTGGTATTTGTGGAGGGTAGATCAGGGACGAAATTTTCTTAAGTTTTCCGCCTGTGTTATACTATCATCAAATTAATCTGACCCAAGTTTAATTCATTTAAATTAATTCAGTGGAGTACTTCAAGGTCTGTTCCAGTTCCTTTTTTCATGATGAATGCATTAACCCCCTTCTGAGTATTTCCCTGGATTCTTCGTCGAGTGAGATTTCTCACGTGTTTAGCGGGTAATTTGCCCAGCTGCGTAATGCAGAGGTGGCGTTCACTAAATAATGCATCGCCTAGGATTCGTGCGATGCTATCGCAATCGGAAATGCTCCTTCCAATAGGATTCGCCATTCTCACGCCCGCCTAGTACACAATCGCGCCGACGAAGCAATGTCTTTCGGCGGGGCGCATTGTCGTCGTTAAAGTGTTCCACGGGTTGGTGTGGATCCCCGGGGCCCCCCTTCCAGATTGGCCCCCGTCCGAGAGACCATTCCGGGCCCTGGATATTTCAATAATGAAATATGGAGAAAAGTGTTGTGCGCGTCCCGGCCATCCACTCGGAGGATTCTTCTCACTGTGGGGAATCCGACCCTGTAGCGTGTAGCCTACTTTATTGAAGCAACGAGGGAACCCTATCCACCATTCCCGTGGACGTCCGTCGGGAAAGCAGAACTTTGTATTCCCACGACGGCTGTCCCCCGCCCACCTTGCACGTCTCATTCCTTGCCCCCCCCCCCCCCCGACAGGGTGCCACGGAAAGAATATCAGGATGGATCCCCTCGATTTGTTTCCGCTTGACCGCGATGTGGTCTGCGCTCGCCCATTCCCCCGACTCTTCCGTTTTCAGCAGAGCGTGACCTCCGTCCGCATTTGTCTCTCGGCCAGCATCAATTTGATGCTTCCAAAAGGGCTAGGTTATTATGTTCCAACAGCGTCGCGTACATCACCATCGTCAGCGTCTCCTATATTTTTATTAAACTGTTGAAATTATGAACATTATAACAGCGGATTATAAAGGAATTTGGTCACCCAATGTCATACCTCAGTAATAGTTCCCCAAGTGAAACTAGGTATCTCGCCGACCTAAGCTATTTCTGCCGAATAACACATTAGGAGCCTAACTGCCCACGCCTGCTCCCCGTTAATAACTGTTTTGATAGATCCATTGTGTACTAATCATACGCCTTGACCGGGTTTCGAACTCGGATACCTCGATGCCCGGCCGGGACTTTTAGCCAGTTCAGCTACCGAGGCGTCCTCTTACACTCCCATATTTTGAGGACTTTTGTATGACCTCATGACCTCGGGACGCGTGTTGTTCCACAGGGCGAGCATCCCTTTTCCCACTATTCATGTGCCTCCCTATGGACTTCGTCGAGTGCCTTCCCGCCGCCGAAGTGACGGGGGACTCGGCGCCGACGGCCCTCTTTCACACGCCAACTCCAATCATGTCCCGCGCTCTTGACCCGACTTCGCACCCACCCCTAAAATCAATTTCTTCCTGTTCTATCAATCCGATTCATTTCCCACTAGCAGTGTACTCGCGAAATAATCGGAGATGCATGATCCCGCCGGTAGATACAAATAAGACCTGGCGTAATATTACATGGTTTGTAAAACAAAAGTAACGGTAACAATTTGTTCTTTCTCGTGAAGTGCTGAAATCATACAGTCGGTTAAGTGTGCGCATGATCGTAGATATCTTATTGGTATTGTATCAAGATGACAGTGCACACCATTAAATCACTGAAACTTTGGCGGTTCGAAAGATCTGCGCTAAACTCGTCCCGAATGTGTTGACGGACAGCCAAGAGGAGAGTCGAGTGTCTTCCTGGGAAGACCTTCTGCAACGGCATCACGACGATTCCCCAACGCCTCAACAGTCCCGACATAGCATCACCAGACTATTTCCTATTCCCACAAAGTGAAATCCTCCATTAAAGGATACCACCATGGGCCACTTCCCAATAGGAATAGATTGGAGGGACAGGAGGCTAATCCGCAACCTGCACATGTCTCTGACTGCTCAGGTGGGAGTGGAGAACGGAGAGTCCGATTGGGCAGTGTTAGGAAAAGGTGTAAGGCAGGTTTGCCCATTGTCGCCGGTGCTGTTCAACGTATATGTGGAGGAAATGATTAAAGAGGCATGGGGAGAACTGGAGGTAAGAATGAAAGTCGGAGGGAAATTCGTACAGGTACGGGCACAGGTTTAGGAACAGTGTGATAAATTCGCAGTTTCCCAGGAGCAGTGAGAGAAGAGAGTGAAGGAGAATTACATGTAATTACATGTAATTCTGCTTCACACTCTTCTCTTCCTATCCCTTTACACGCAAGTTCACACAACCTATCATTTGACGAATGCTTTTCCCTAACAGTTCTAGAATCCCTACCCGATTAAGCCACCAATATAGAGGTGAGAACTCGCGAATCCGCATACATCCTATATTTCCGATCCTTTAAAATTCCCACCCTTAACCGCCATCTTTAATTTCTTTCCCAACCGTCCCTAAACCTTCCGCCCCCCCTACCCTCCCCAGGCACTCTTCCCTCAAAACCTCTCAGTCTGACCTGAAGAAGGCCTCGGAGTAGGCCGAAAGCTTAAATCATCTACAGTGTGAGTGTCATTTTACGTGTTATCTGTTTATTCTGTGTTCCATTGTGCCGTCCAAAAGTTATATTGCTCTCGTGACTACTTCCGCATCATTTTCGTGATCTGCTCAAAAACCGCCTTCCCCACATGTCCTGTGTTCGCCTTTTATGTGTTTTCCTATCCCGTTTCCTTATACCTATTTATGTTTGAATGAATATATATATATATATATATATATATATATATATATATATATATATATATATATATAGCGTCCGCGTGCTCGCTACAATATCGTCGTCAAAAATTACTTACAAAGTTATCCTCTCTCTGTAAATCACACTTGAGAATGGGTCTGCGCCTACCCCTCTCCCTAGCCACCCCTCCCCCGCCTCCCCCTCCCCTACACCTCTACAAACCAGACCTGGCTACCATCTATAACCTCCCCCCGCCGACCTCTCGCGGGGTTTTCCCCGAGAAGTACCCGCATTCTAGAGTTCCTATACCCGCCGCCCCCATGCCGCCAGACGATGAGACGGACTCCGTTAGCACGTGGTTAATCTTTCGTCCAAACCCCTTAACCCAAATCAAACTTCTCTTTTAAACAAGGGCCTCTCTTTCACCCCCACCCCCAGAGTAAACCACGTAAGAATTCTCGCTGACGTACTGCGTTTTTGCCGGAATCTCCGGTGGAAGGCTTTTTGGGAGTCGCAACCGGCACCCCAGCAAATATCCAGACCCCTTCACAACGCCTTACAGAAATTCAAGCCGGCTTCAGCCCAAGAACCCAGTCCCCTCCCCTCAAATCATCCAATTGAAATTTTTATAAACCTTTTCTTGTCCAGAATCGCCAACCCGTCTTTCCTCAAGTCCCTTAATCCTCGATCTAACCTGTCCCTTACCGAATCCTCAGAGCTAAATAACTTAATGAAAAATCCTAACATCATCATTACTTCCGCAGATAAAGGGTCAACGGTTGGGGTCTTAAACAGATCAGACTACATTTGGGAAGCTGAACCACAACTCTCTGACACCTCTTCCTACCAGCAAATCCCCGAAGATCCAAATCCCGCACTTCAGGAGGACCTAATTGAATTTCTTAGTGCCAATGGGCCGAATGAGGGTCTATCTCCTTCAGACTTAGCCCTCCTCTCCCCTCCCCACCCACGCACTCCTCATTTCTATATCCTTCCGAAGATTCACAAGCCGGGTAATCCTGGTCGACCGATTTTATCCTCCCGTCACTCCCCAACAGAAAGAATCTCGGCATTTGTAGACCACTATCTCCAGCCGATTGTCCAGGCCCTACCATCATTCACTAAAGATTCCTACCATTTCCTGGATAGATTAAATTCTATCTCCCTCCCTCCAGATGCCGAGATCATTATGGCCACTATAGATGCCACGTCCCTGTACACATCCATTCCCCACTTAGAAGGTCTCTCCGCCCTCCAACACTACCTCTCCCAACGCCCTGAGCCACACATCCCCAGCACAGATTTTCTCCTCAGCCTTTCCGAGTTCATTCTTACCCGCAATTCCTTCTCCTTTAATGATAATTTCTACCTACAAATCAAGGGTTGTGCCATGGGTAGCAGGTTCAGCCCGTCCTATGCAAAACTCTTTCTTGGTCTCGCGGAGAATAAATTCCTGTCACAACAACCCCTGAAACCGCTATTGTGGCTCAGATATATTGACGATATTTTCCTTCTCTGGCCACATGGTCCTAATTCCCTGAAAACTTTCATTTCCAACCTTAATGTTTCGTCCTCTATCTCCTTCACGTCTACAGTTTCCTCCTCCCAAATCACCTTCCTAGATGTAAACATATCATTTATAGACCATAAATTTCACACATCCGTACATATAAAACCCACAAATAAACAACAGTACTTACATTTTAGCAGCTGTCACCCATACCACACCAAACGTTTCATTCCTTATTCCCTTTCCATAAGGGGACACAGAATTTGCAATGACCCTGACTCCCTAGACAATTTCCTCATAAATTTACACCATTCCCTCCTCAAACGAGGTTATCCTAAATCCCTCCTGAATAAGAGGATCCGTAGACATACTTACACTCCCAGACCTTCCACCACCGCGAAAAACCACCCTCTTTCAATTTGTACCACGTTTCTCCCTGGCCTAGAATCTCTGCGTTCTATCCTAAAGGACCTCTATCCTATCCTCAAAAACCACAATTCCACCACCAACCTTTTCCCCAAATGCCCCTCTGTCACTTTCAAACGACCCGCCAATCTATCAGATCTTCGAAAATCTACCAATCCACTTCTTAAATCCTCGCCCCGTTCCAAAATCACTCCCAGACCCTGCAATACACCTAGATGCAAAACATGTCCTATTTTCCTAACCAGAATCCCATCCCTCTCCCACCCGCTCTTTAACTCTCTCCCACCAATTCCCTACTCCTCGTGTACCTCCAGCAATGTTGTCTACCTACTCAAGTGCCAACTTTGCCCTGCCTTTTACATTGGACAGTGTACCACACCCCTCAATATTAGAATCAATAATCATCGAGCCTCATGCAACAATTCCTCCCTTATTGGTATGCTCACAATCCCCAAACATGCCTCCGAACACAACACTGCCTTTGACCAATGTTTTACAGTATCCGTCTTAGCATCCCTCCCACACTCAGACCCTCCACTGAAACTCAAAACATTAGAGCTAGCTTTCATCTGGCTCTTGGATTCCTGGAATCGCCCAGGTATTAATATTAGACATTAATTGCCCCCTTTATGCATATAATTTCATCCCCCTCCGCCCCCAACAACTTCCATATCATCCCCACCTTTTTTAAAATTCCCGCGCCCTACACTACCCCTCCAAACTTCTCACCTCGAATGCCTTCCCCCCCTTTTTTTCCCCCTTTTCCTTTCTTTTCCCCTCTTTTCCCCGATTTCCCCTTCTCCTTCCTACCACTGCTTTCGGGCCCTCCTCTGCCTCAGTTCTGTTCCTAATTCCTCTTGAGAAAGGTGGTTGGACCACCGAAAATTCGAGAACCAGTGAGTCCCTCTTTTGTGTGTTTTGGTTTCTGTGTTTGTTATGACTATCAGTGAATTTATATATATATATATATATATATATATATATATATATATATATATATATATGTTGCGGTATAAATTAAATGCATTGGTTAGAGCGGTATTTTGATCTAGTATGTATAGCCCTTATATCTGCACTCCTCGTGACTATCATAGTTTATGAACATTTTCTCTCCGTGATTGTCTTGGAAAAGACATCTAATCACGGGCAGAAAAATAACCAACTCTGAAAAGAAATCTTACAGTATAATTGGATGGCATGAAATTCATCAAGAAGTTTTGTTTCTTAATTGTTATATTTAGAAGCAATTTTTATGACAAATTATGGCATAATATGCTATCGTCTACTCGAAAATCAGTTTATATTGGACGCGTATTGTGTCAGAGATTCTCTAAAAAGACGATGTATTTTTAAAATTTCTATTAAGATAAGCATTAAGGGTATTCTTGAAGCAAATATATTCTCTAATTTAATTGCAATCTACGAATAAAACGAGTATACTACCCTTTGTATTAAATTTCCTTGGCCAATGACGAGTATAAAAAATAAAGCAGGGTAAACATTGCCTGATGTATCCAGATGTAATTCGAGAATTGAGGATGCTTTGGAGGCATGTATTTAGTTATTTTTGCGGGAGATGTGTATGTATACTTTTTGCATTTTCCAAGCTTATTTCGACAGCGACCGGGTCTCCAAAAGGCAAAGAGTCCAATGTCCGGCGCCTGTACATGTGTTACCTACCGTCCGGCCATCTTTCCTCTCTTTCCCTAAGCAGCAGCGATGGCAATTGAGACCCTCCCGCTCTCCTGGTCCGTCTGAGGCCGCCGTCGCGTCTGGCCGTACGCATCCACTTCCTGGATGGCGATCAAGCGGCAGTCACTCCTTCGGCGCTTCGTCAATTGCCGGTCGGCGGGCCCTTTTGGTGGCCGGGGAGGGTACGGGAGAGCGATGCTCACAACGAGCTCATTGACGGCCCTTTCGGGCTCACATGCAGGTATACCGTACCGGTGGGTGAAACCCCACCTTAACCGGTCGATTTACAATAGTCAAACCATAGCAATTGGAACTAACAAGGCTGAAGTATGCGTGTTGTTTGTGAGAAAGAGAAACTTAGAAACTATTACGTGAGTTATATAGACTCACCTAAAAATTAACAAGTAAATAAACAGACCGACAGGAAACGGCCTGGAGTACTAACTTTAATTTTTACTGGGCGGGAGAGAATGAATGGTATAAAGGGGAGGCATGAGGTGGGCAAGACTACGAGAATACAATAAATCGAGTAAATACCAGGGAATATAAACATTGGGTGGAGTATATGCGCACATGTACATAGCGGGATGAAGGATTATAGGAATAAAAGCGGGTGAAGTATAAGCGCACAGAACAGAATGCGATAAGGATTAAATGGATAAAAGCGAGATAATAAACTATGATTACAGGAGACCGGCGCACCGGGGAATAGATAAACTTATAATAGAAGAGAGTACGAGTAAAAGAAAAAAAGAACTTAAAATTAACAGACATAGGATAGACTCATAGGCGAGTAACGTCCTTAGGCAGTGTGAAAACGTGTTTCTTATTTAGGTCATAATCCCAAATAGTGGTCAATAGAGGATTTCCAGTCGTTGCGATCGAAGAATAGAATTTTTTCACCAGTTTGCGGATGAAATCCGCGACTGGTGGTTACGAGCGGCGCAAACCTCGGCCATCCGTCTAAATCGAGAGACATTTAGTAAGCTGCGAACCGCCTTGTTTTGAATCGTTTCTAGGCAGCGCCAAATTGTCCGTCGAACCGCGAACACGGGGCCCGCGTAAAGGAATTTCGGCCGGACTATCGCCTTGTACAATTGCATCCGGTCCGAGTGACTGATGGACGAAGACTCCGACGCGGGGCATCGGAGTTGAGTAACGGCGACAACAGCCTTCCTGCGGCAAAAGTTTAGGTACGGTCGAAAGGTTAATTTGGCGTCGAGAATGACGCCCAGGAAGCGATGCGAGGAAAGTTTCGGAATTGCATGTTGTTGTAAGCGAATAGCTATAATCTATGTGGAGTGTGAAGGCGGCGGCGGGCAAAGTGGACGTGTGTACTTTTTTCGGAGTTCATTGCAATTTTCCATGTGCGCATCCACTTATGAAGTTTTTGGAGGTGATTGTTGAGGCGTCTGATGTTCGCGCTGGGTACCCGAGACGACGCGGCGATGGCCATGTCCTCTGCGTACATGTAGAGGGATGTGTGGGGCGTCGATGGCATGTCATTGACGAATAAATTGAATAAAAACGGGCTGACAAGAGATGCTCTCCTGGCGGTAGAATATTTAATGCGGTCGAATTCCCTCGCCCCCCCTTAGATGCAGGGATCTGGAACCACCGGCAATAAAAGCAAGACTATTTGCCCTTTGGGGGCTAACTCGACGAAATGCAATGGCTCTGGGTTTTCCGGGGTTACTGAAAATCTTTCTCCATTGGAAGACGCAGAACTCAAAACGGATCGTTATTTCATGACAATTTCTTTGACCATAAATACCCTGAATCATCGCACACAAATGAATCAATGACGGTCTTTTATAACATACCCTGATTCCGTCTCTTCGAATATAATGCAAGAGCTCCTCCTGGAAAATGCTAGTTGAAATCAGTGGAGTGTGGAAATTGTGACATTCAACTGCCATGTGTCCCGACATGGCTCTACTTACGAACAATACTTTTACAGACCCCTCAGAGTATAAATTTGCCCAATTGAGTATACAATTGCCCACCTATTAAGATGCGTTCACCTAATTATGGATCTTACCAGAAGAAGAATTGGAATTGAGTTGTTAATGAAACGTATCAATCAGTATGTGCACATAATTATATGATAAATTCGCCCGGACCCATCAACCAACTGGGTTTAATGAGTCCAGCATTCAATCATTACTTAAATCATTGTTCCATTGGAATATGATAGACTAATTCAGTCTCTCCCAGTTTAAACTGGAAAGGATAGTATTAGCCATTCTTTTGGTATTGTAGTTTGTCCCCGATAAAATGCAATTATGAAGGCAAATATTACCGAAGGGTCAAGGAAGTGAGGGGATACCGACTATTGGGTTAATTAGATGAGGGATATTATCCCCCAAAGGTTACAAAGATTTAAAAACCTATATATCCTGCTTCCATGGGCTACAAGCATGACATGATGGAAAGGCTTGTGCGAACCAATGGTCCCTAGAGCTGTACTGACATGGATGATATGATCCATGTCAGATAGGTCGAAGTTAGAAGCCAGACGAAAGGTACTTCTCGCAGCGTATATTCCTCAGTGTAGCGGCTGCAAAGGCGTCTGACACAAGTGGGGCGGCCATTAAGTGATGGTTTCAAGTTAGAAGCACTGTTAAGAAATGCAACGGAAAACCACCTCAATGATTAATCCCTAGAATATATGGATGGACACGATCATAAAAATGAGTCCTGACAACGACAAAACTCGGCACAATCGGCCATCTCTCGAGCCCGGCAGCGGGAGAGGCAAGGCCTCCGCGGTCGTCAACTCACGAAACATTTGCAAAGGAAACCAACGGCAGCAGGACAGAAGACGCAAGAGAAGAAGACGAAACTAGTTCGAAAAGGGACTTGGAATGTTAGGACAAGGTCGAGGACAGGCAAATTAGAGAACATCAAGCGAGGGACGGAAAGAGGAAATATAGATATTTTAGGTCTATTCTAGGTGAGATAGTAGGATAACGGAGATTACTGAAGTGATAACAGTAGAGTAACATACAGTGGCAGGGACGAAAGCAACCAACGAGGAGTTGCCGTTATATTAAATAAAGAGGTAGGAAGAAGCGTAGTCAACGTAGAACAAGCAACTGATAGAATCTTACTCGTAGAGCTTAAAAAAGAGCCGATGAACTTGGTCATTGTTCAGGTATACATGCCACCGAGCAACCACAAGGAGGAAGAAGACGACAGAAGGTACGATGAGTTAGAGAATATAATCGCGTGTGTTCCTGCAGGGAAACATTTGATAGTGATGGGAGATTGGAATGCAGCGGTAGGCGAAGGGAGAGATGTTGGTGAGGTGGGAGACTATGAGTTACGCACGAGGAATGAACGCGGGGAGAAAGCAATTGAATTCTGCAGGAGACAGGGGTTAGTCATCACCAGCACATGGTTTAGACACCACTAAAGGCGTAGGTATACATGAAAAATGCCAGGTGACTCAGAAAGGTATCAGTTAGATTATATTCTTGCTAGGCAGAGGTTTAGCAACAGGGTGATGAATTCGCATAGTTTCCCGGGAGCGGATTCGGCCTCGGATCACAAATTAGTAATTATGAAGTGTAGTGTCCGATTAAAAAAGATAAGACGGGCGGCGGGTTAGGAAATAGAATGTTGAAGCATTGAATGGATTGACAAGGTAGGAGTATCAGCAGGCTGTAGAGGAAATCATAGATGAGGGAAAAGAGCTGAGTACTATCGAGGAAAAATGGGAATGTATTAAGAAAAGGATATCGAAAGCCGCAAAGGACACTGTAGGAACCGTTAACGGGAAAAGGATAACGAAACCATGGGTAACGGATGAGATGATTGGAACGATGGATGAGAGAAGAAGATGGAAGAATGTAAGCACAGAGTTAGGCAAAATGAAGTACAAAGAGTTAAACAATAAATTGAGAAGGGTAACAAATAAAGGAGCAGGATAGAGAGTAAGGCAAATGATCACTTAGGGAATGATCAGTTTGGGTTTATGATGGTGAGAGGCACGCGTAATGCCATTGCAATAATGAGATCAGTAGCCGAAAAGAATATAGAATACAATCAGGACGTTTTTGCCTGTTTTGTAGATTTCGAAACAGCGTTTGATAGAGTGAATTGGGAAAACTAATGAGTATATTGCATAAAATAGGAATGGATTGGAGGGACAGGAGACTGATCCGCAACTTGTACATGTCTCAGACTGCTCAGGTGCGAGTGGGTAACGGAGAGTCCGGATGGGCAGGGTTAGGAAGAGGTGTAAGACAGGGTTGCCCACTGTCACCGGTACTGTTCAATGTATACGTATGTGAAGGAAATTATTAAAGAAGCATGGGAAGATCTGGAGATAGGAATGAAAGTCGCAGGGGAATTCGTAAAATCAGTTCGGTTTGCTAATGACATACCTCTAGTTTGCCAGTCTGCCAAGGAGTTGCAAGCACTGCTGAGTGAATTGGAAAATCTTTGAAATGCGTATGTAATGAGAATCCATATAAATATAACAAAGGTTATTGGATTTTCCAGAAATGAAAAGGCAAAGGTAAACATTAAAATAGCAGAGCACAACTAGAGTAGGTAAAACAGTTTACGTATCTCGAAAGTGTTTTGGACCAACATGGTCAAAGTATTAGGGACTAAAGGAGAACAATTGCGCCAGGCAGAGACACTTTCACAAGGAGGATGGTAGTGGACAGTGGACCGGGACGTTGAGTAAAGATGTTAAGAAAAGGCTCGTAAAAACTTTGATATGGAGCGTAGTACGGCGAGGAAAAATGGTGATTTAAACTATGTTTGAAGTAGTTTAGAAGCCTTTGAAATGTGGGTGTGGAGAAGAATGGAGAATGTGAAATGGACCGAAAGGAAAACAAATGCGGATATACTAGGTAGGGTAAGGAGAGGAAGTAGGTGTGGTAAATCGTATGGAGGCAGGAAAAATGGACGAAGGGCATATTATCGGCAGTGAGATGTTGCAGAGTGTAAAAGAGGGCAATAAAATAAAGTGCAGGTAAAGAATAGGGATATTGGGCGGTATGAAGAAATAAACGTAGTACACAGAGATGAAGAGGGATTGAATAATTATGTCAGGCGGGAGATTTAGTGTCGTAGCGAAGTGTTTTCACGCGGAGGTAAAGGGTAGTAATGAATGAAGCTCAGGTCACAATGGATGTTTAAATCTTTCAAACCCCGTGGGCTTAATATCGCCCACTATAACGAACCAGTAGCAGCATTTTCTAACCATTTTGTCCCGCCACCCAAAAATCTTTCCGCTCCTCCACCGAGCCAGGACCGTCTTCTCATTTTGAGGAAGACTGTCCTGACACTCGGCTGCCTTTCCTTTTTTGAGATGTGAACTAACCTGACGCCACCTTATAGCCTATCCCATCCGTAAAGTCTACGAATTAACCTACAAAAGTTCTTCCTTTCGTGTTTTCGTAACTCCTTACCAGTTACATGGGTATATAATAAGTACCTCGATAGCCAAGATTTATTGATTAATAACCAACACGGTTTCCGTAAGGGTAGATCCTGCGAAACTCAACTCACACTCTTTGTTCATGATATATTGAACTCCGGTGAAAGTAATATTCCAGCTGATGCGACATTCCTAGATTTTAAGAAAGCTTTTGATAAAGTCCCTCATTCCAAATTACTGGCGAAATTGGAAACTTATGGAATGCACAAAAGTATTATTAACTGGATTAAAAATTCTTAAGTGATCGCGTCCAAACAGTCGTCCTGCAGAGTGCATAAACCGATACTGTCATGGTCACGTCGAGTGTACCACAAGGAAGTGTCATAGACCCCATCCCATTACTCATTTACATAAATGACCACATCACCATAGTTCATAGCAAGCTCCGTCTTTTCGCCGATGATGCAGTAATTTATGGGGACATCCGAAGTCATGAAGACAGAGTCGTGTTAGCCAACGGCCTAGATGCAATTCAGAATTGGTGCGACACATGGCAATTGGAATTAAATTTTGTTAAATGCGTACTAATACATTTTTGGGAAAATAGTAATTCCCTCCCTTATAGGTACAAAGTGAAGCAAACCAAACTCGCGAGGGTAGATTCCTTTAAATACTTGGGTGTAACAATTACTCACGACCTGTCCTGGGGAAAGCACATACGAGAAATATGCGGTCGTGCCAATAAAAAATTGTGAATTGTGAAAAGAGTGCTGGGTAAATACGACGAAAAAATAAAGGAACGATGTTTCCTTGCCTAGTGCAAGCCCCAGCTAAAGTATGCTGCCAGTATATGGGATCCTCAAAACAAATTAGATTTCGGAATTAGATCAAGTTCAGCGGAAGGGGGTTAGATTTGTCAAACATTGTTATGACCAACGCAGCAGCGTATCTACTTTGCTAGACAATTTAGATTGGGATTCTCTTACCTGTACACAGCGGCGTTTACAATATAGATTAAACTTATTGAAAGCATTTAAAGATGGGCCCTTTTACGATGACATTAACAATATAATACGAACCCCAACGTGTTACGGTCGGAGGGATCACGGATGTAAGATTAGAGAGTTAGACTGCAAGACTGACGAGTTTACAATGTCATTTTTTCCTAGAACAATAAGAGATCCGAATGCTTGTAGTCGAAATCCCCCAGGAGTCAGCTCACCACCATAAGTGTTACCGTACAGGTTAGGGACTGCGCGTGGAGATCTTTATTAGGTAATCTACCGGTTAAGGTAGGTTTTTGGATGGACACAACTATCAAATAAACATTTTGTAACTCCAAACAAAACGCAATCCAGCAACCTAATCTACATTAGGTTCTTCTTCATATCAGTATACTTCTTTCCTACCTTCATTCCGACCAACATCCCTAGCCTGTTCTTGCCCTTTCCTCGCTTGCCCAACATTCTCCCATCTATTACCTTCTTCAACATTCCACTACCGCTCAATACGCCTTTCATCCATTTTTCTTGCCTCCATAGGATTTCTCTCAACAAACCCCTCTTCTCACCCACCATCTCCAGTACTTCCTCATTTGTTTTCCTTTCAGTCCATCTCACCTTCTCCATTCTTCTCCACACCCACATTTCAAAAGCCTCCATATACGTCTATCCTCCTGCTTCAGTGACCACGTTTCCGCGCCGTACATAGCTACGCTCCATATCACAGTTTTTACGAGTCTTGTCTTAACATCCCTACTCAACGTCCCTGTCATCAACTCCCTCCTCCCTGAGGAAGCCTCCTTGCCTAGCGCAATTTTTCTTGACGGCTATCAGTCTTTTGCGGCTTCCGATATCCCTTTCTTGATACATTCCCATTTTTCTTCGATAGTACTCATCTCTTTACTCTTTCCCATGATTTTCTCTACAGCCCACTGATAATCTTTCCTCGTGCATCCATTTAATGCTTCTAATATCCATTTCCTAACCCACCGCCCGTGCCGTATCTTTTTGAAACGGACGTTACACTTCATAACAACTAAATTGTGGTCTGAGTCCGCATCCGCTCCTGGGAAACTGCGAATTTATCACACTGTTCCTAAACCTGTGCCCGTACCTGTACGAATTCCCCTCCGACTTTAATTCCTACCTCGAGTTCTCTCCATGCCTCTTTAATCATTTCCTCCACATATACGTTGAACAGCACCGGCGACAATGGGTAACCCTGCCTTACACCTTTTCCTAACACTGCCCAATCGGACTCTTCGTTCTCCACTCGCACCTGAGCAGTCAGAGACATGTGCAGGTGCGGATTAGCCTCCTGTCCCTCCAATCTACTCCTATTGGGAAGTGTCCCATGGTGGTATCCTTTGATGGAGGATTTCACTTTGTGGGAATAGGAAATAGTCTGGTGATGCTATGTCGGGACTGTTGAGGCGTTGGGGAATCGTCGTGATGCCGTTGAAGAAGGTCTTCCCAGGAAGACACTCGACTCTCCTCTTGGCTGTCCGTCAACACATTCGGGACGAGTTTAGCGCAGATCTTTCGAACCGCCAAAGTTTCAGTGATTTAATGGTGTGCACTGTCATCTTGATAAACCATAAACACAGTAATCAACCCGAAGGTCGGTTTAGTAGGTGATGGGAGCTCACCCATGTACTAAGCCCGACGGCGTGTGAATATTCACACATCAGGGTAGGGGGGCCAGTTCCTTTCCCTGTGTCATCTTGATATAATACCAATAAGATATCTACGATCATGCGCACACTTAACCGACTGTATGATTTCAGCACTTCACGAGAAAGAACAAATTGTTACCGTTACTTTTGTTTTACAAACCATGTAATATTACGCCAGGTCTTATTTGTATCTACCGGCGGGATCATGCATCTCCGATTATTTCGCGAGTACACTGCTAGTGGGAAATGAATCGGATTGATAGAACAGGAAGAAATTGATTTTAGGGGTGGGTGCGAAGTCGGGTCAAGAGCGCGGGACATGATTGGAGTTGGCGTGTGAAAGAGGGCCGTCGGCGCCGGGTCCCCCGTCAATTCGGCGGCGGGAAGGCACTCGACGAAGTCCATAGGGAGGCACATGAATAGTGGGAAAAGGGATGCTCGCCCTGTGGAACAACACGCGTCCCGAGGTCATAAGGTCATACAAAAGTACTCAAAATATGGAGTCCTGAATCCAGCAACCTAATCTACATCAGCTCCCTCTTCATCTCTGTGTACTTCTTTCCTCCCTTCATCCCGTCCAAAATAACTATCCTGTTCCTGCCCTTTCCTCGCTTGCCCAACATTCTCCCCTCTATTATCTTTTTCAACATCCCACTATTGCCGATCAATACACCTCTCATCCATTTTTCCTGCCTCCATAAGAGATCTCTCAAAAAACCTCTCTCCTCACTCACCATCTCCAGTACTTCCTCATTTCTTTTCCTTTTGGTGCATTTCACCTTCTCCATTCTTCTCTACACTCACATTTCAAAAGCCTCCAATCTACTTCTATGCTCATGCTTCAGCGACTATGTTTCCCCGCCGTACGCTCCATATCGGAGCTTTTTCGAGTCTTGTCTTAACCTCCCTACTCAACGTCCCCGTCATCAACTCCCTCCTCAAATTATAAGGGGGGGGGAAACTCCACTGGCCGTAAAAAACAGTCGCAACTCTCGTCAGACCAAATTGTATTGTTGTGTTGGTATTCGCGGGAACCAACCACAACCTCTCGACCAAGAATACCCTCTGTGGTGGTTTACGGGAAATTAATCCACGCCAGGGACCACACACAGCCACACACACACTATCCTGTCTGGAATCCTTCACGAAGCTGTGAGACTTCGTTAAAGATTCCAGGTGGAAATGTAATCCTTCACGAGGCTGTAAGGAAGACCCCGTTAAGGATACCAGGATGTATTACAAGCACACACTCTGTGACTATCCACGAAGGACGAGCACAGACCAATCACACACACTAGCACTCAAGAAGCACACACACACGCACTCAAAGGGCCCAACTTCTGGGAGAATCTGAAACGATAGAGCGCAGACGAGGATAGCGTCGAACACGCGTGTTTCGGCCACAAAGTGGCCCTCTTCAGCGAACTGAAGGGAAAAACGCCTCTAACACAAGGTTGAAAGTAAACTAACGAAGACAGACGTCAAATATATATAGTGACTGTGAAAGGATGTAGGAGATAGGGGACCAATAGGATTAGTGGGAAGATGGAATACTTTAAACTTATTGGCAAAGAGGAAGGGGGGGGAAGGGGGGGGGGAGGGGGGGGGGAAGGGAGGAAGGTGGGGCGAACAGAAACCAATGGGGTGGGTGGAACGGGAAGAAGTAATAAGGGGGGGGGTTGAGTACTAAGTCCAACGGAAATTTGAAATGACACTTTGTAATTCCACAGACTCTGAAAATCTGCGGAATTACAAAGTATCACTTTATCCGCTGAAAACGGGAGTTAGAAATCATTTCAAAAGGGAATAAAGAGGAGAGAATGGGATCGGCCCTTTATCGCTGTTAACTACGACCTTCTTGAATTTGTGAATAAAAATGCTTTCGTAGGCGTCCAAAAGGTGGTTGGGAGTCTGTTTGATAAGTTTCATTTCGTTTTCTGATGTTTGATGGTCTTCCTTGAGTAAATGTTGGGCAATGCTTGATTTGTCTGGTCTGTTATATCTGTAATGGGCTATGTGCTCTTTGAATCTAGTTTTAATGTTCCTCCGAGTCTGGCCGATGTAAGATGAATCGCAAGAGGAGCAATTGATTTTGTAAATACCGGACTTGTTTGAGGCGTCGATTTTGTCTTTAGTATTACCTAATAAATGTTTTAATTTGTTATTGCTGCTAAATGATACATCCGTATTGATGGTTTTGAAAATCTTTCCTAACCCTTTTGTTAATTGTGGGTGGAATGGAAGTTTGATGTACCGAGGGGTTTCATGCTGTGTGAGGGTGGTTGTGTTTTGAACTAGTTTTTTATGTTTGTGCTTTTTTACTAGGTTATCGATAATCGACTCTTTAAAACCATTCTTAATAGCGATCAGTTTGATGTTCTTCAATTCTTTGAAATAGTTGTTTCTATTCAAGGGAATATTTACTAATCTGTGTACAAGAGCATGGAAGGCGCCAAGTTTGTGACTGTGGTGTGTGAACGAATCATGGTGTATGTAGTTGTTGGTATGTGTTGGTTTGCGATACACGTCGTATATTATTTTAATATTTCTGGTTAATAGCAGATCAAGGAATGGGAGTTGGTTACTTTTTTCTAGTTCGTATGTAAATTTAATCGATGGGAAAAGGCTATTTAAGTCATCGATGAACTGCTCTATGTTGTATTTCGTGGTGTCGAAAATTGCAAAAATATCGTCGACGTATCTAACAAAAACGGAAGGGAAATAACTGAATTTATTTTTGAACTCCGTCTCAAAGTGGGTCATAAATACGTTTGCTATGAATGGGGAAAGGGGGTTTCCCATCACCGTACCATATTTTTGTTGATAAAACTTATCTTGGAATTGAAAAAAGTTTTGGTTCATGACTAGGTTAGTTAGTCTGATATATTCGTCAATTAACTTAGGATCTAGTTGTATTGACGTTAACCATACTTTTAGCGAGTTGATTGATATGTCTAATGGTACACTCGGGAATAGGTTTGAAACATCGAAAGATACCATGACTTCTCCTTGACTGAAAATGTGACTTTTGGTATGGTTTACGAAATCTATTGTGTTATTTAGGGAATGGGGGCTTCGATGTTTCAAACCTATTCCCGAGTGTACCATTAGACATAGCAATCAACTCGCTAAAAGTATGGTTAACGTCAATACAACTAGATCCTAAGTTAATTGACGAATATATCAGACTAACTAACCTAGTCATGAACCAAAACTTTTTTCAATTCCAAGATAAGTTTTATCAACAAAAATATGGTACGGTGATGGGAAACCCCCTTTCCCCATTCATAGCAAACGTATTTATGACCCACTTTGAGACGGAGTTCAAAAATAAATTCAGTTATTTCCCTTCCGTTTTTGTTAGATACGTCGACGATATTTTTGCAATTTTCGACACCACGAAATACAACATAGAGCAGTTCATCGATGACTTAAATAGCCTTTTCCCATCGATTAAATTTACATACGAACTAGAAAAAAGTAACCAACTCCCATTCCTTGATCTGCTATTAACCAGAAATATTAAAATAATATACGACGTGTATCGCAAACCAACACATACCAACAACTACATACACCATGATTCGTTCACACACCACAGTCACAAACTTGGCGCCTTCCATGCTCTTGTACACAGATTAGTAAATATTCCCTTGAATAGAAACAACTATTTCAAAGAATTGAAGAACATCAAACTGATCGCTATTAAGAATGGTTTTAAAGAGTCGATTATCGATAACCTAGTAAAAAAGCACAAACATAAAAAACTAGTTCAAAACACAACCACCCTCACACAGCATGAAACCCCTCGGTACATCAAACTTCCATTCCACCCACAATTAACAAAAGGGTTAGGAAAGATTTTCAAAACCATCAATACGGATGTATCATTTAGCAGCAATAACAAATTAAAACATTTATTAGGTAATACTAAAGACAAAATCGACGCCTCAAACAAGTCCGGTATTTACAAAATCAATTGCTCCTCTTGCGATTCATCTTACATCGGCCAGACTCGGAGGAACATTAAAACTAGATTCAAAGAGCACATAGCCCATTACAGATATAACAGACCAGACAAATCAAGCATTGCCCAACATTTACTCAAGGAAGACCATCAAACATCAGAAAACGAAATGAAACTTATCAAACAGACTCCCAACCACCTTTTGGACGCCTACGAAAGCATTTTTATTCACAAATTCAAGAAGGTCGTAGTTAACAGCGATAAAGGGCCGATCCCATTCTCTCCTCTTTATTCCCTTTTGAAATGATTTCTAACTGCCGTTTTCAGCGGATAAAGTGATACTTTGTAATTCCGCAGATTTTCAGAGTCTGTGGAATTACAAAGTGTCATTTCAAATTTCCGTTGGACTTAGTACTCAACCCCCCCCCCTTATTACTTCTTCCCGTTCCACCCACCCCATTGGTTTCTGTTCGCCCCACCTTCCTCCCTTCCCCCCCCCTCCCCCCCCCTTCCCCCCCCTTCCTCTTTGCCAATAAGTTTAAAGTATTCCATCTTCCCACTAATCCTATTGGTCCCCTATCTCCTACATCCTTTCACAGTCACTATATATATTTGACGTCTGTCTTCGTTAGTTTACTTTCAACCTTGTGTTGGAGGTGTTTTTCCCTTCAGTTCGCTGAAGAGGGCCACTTTGTGGCCGAAACACGCGTGTTCGACGCTATCCTCGTCTGCGCTCTATCGTTTCAGATTCTCCCAGAAGTTGGGCCCTTTGAGTGCGTGTGTGTGTGCTTCTTGAGTGCTAGTGTGTGTGATTGGTCTGTGCTCGTCCATCGTGGATAGTCACAGAGTGTGTGCTTGTAATACATCCTGGTATCCTTAACGGGGTCTTCCTTACAGCCTCGTGAAGGATTACATTTTCCACCTGGAATCTTTAACGAAGTCTCACAGCTTCGTGAAGGATTCCAGACAGGATAGTGTGTGTGTGGCTGTGTGTGGTCCCTGGCGTGGATTAATTTCCCGTAAACCACCACAGAGGGTATTCTTGGTCGAGAGATTGTGGTTGGTTCCCGCGAATACCAACACAACAATTTGGTCTGACGAGAGTTGCGACTGTTTTTTACGGCCAGTGGAGTTTTTCCCCCCTTATAATTTAACCTAGAGGCCGTAGAGCTCTTGATAATTCTTACCACAACTCCCTCCTCCTTGAGAAAACTTCCTT
This sequence comes from Hetaerina titia, assembly GCA_037158775.1. Classification (NCBI taxonomy): domain Eukaryota; kingdom Metazoa; phylum Arthropoda; class Insecta; order Odonata; family Calopterygidae; genus Hetaerina; species Hetaerina titia. The sequence continues at coordinate 98,790,430 of CM073776.1, forward strand.
GCCTAGCGCAATTCTTCTCCTTACGTCCCTACTACTTTGACCGTGTTGGTCCAAAACACTTCCGAGATACCTAAATTTTTCCATCTGCTCTTTTTTTCCCCTTCTATTTTCATGGTTAGCTTAGATTTTTTTCTTTCTGGAAAATCGCATAACCTTAGTTTTATTAATATTGATTCTCATTCCATATTTATCGCACTGAACCTCCAATTCACTCAGCATTGCTTGCAACCCCTTGGCTGACTGAGCAACTAATGCTTGGTCATCAGCAAACCTAACCGATTTTACGGTTTTCCCTCCGACTTTCATTCCTACCTCCAGTTCTTCCCATGCCTCTTTAATCATTTCCTCTACATACTATATACGTTGAACAGTACCGGTGACAATGGGCAACCCTGCCTTACACCTCTTCCTAACACTGCCCATCCGGACTCTCCGTTCCCCACTCGCACCTGAGCAGTCTGAGACATGTACAGGTTGCGGATCAGTCTCCTGTCCCTCCAATCCATTCCTATTTTCTGCAATACACGCATTAATTTTTCCCAATTCACTCTATCAAACGCTTTTTCGAAATCTACAAAACAGGCAAAAACGTCCTGATTGTATTCGATATACCTATCAATTAGTCATCTCATTACTGCAATGGCATCACGCGTACCTCTTCCTTTCCTAAACCCAAACCTATTATCCCTTAAGTAATCATTTGTCTCTATCCTTTTGTTGATGACCCTGAGAATAACTTTTGTTGCGTGGGATATCAAACTTATTGTTCTGTAGTCCTCGCATGATGTAGTTTTTGCCTTTTTTGGAATAGGAGCTAACGCCGAACCCACGAAATCTTCCGGCCAGATTCCTTCCTCATAGATACTACGAATCAGTCCATATAGAGTCTACTTCCCACATTTTCCTAAACATTTCAATTGCATTGCGTTTTCCACTATTCTTCTTTTTTTTCCACTATTCCGCTTTTATTGTGGACCTTCTCAATTTATTGTTTAACTCTTTGTACTTCATTTTGCCTAACTCTGTGTTTACATTCTTCATCTTCTTCTCTCATCCATCTTTGCAATCATCTCATCCGTTACCCATGGTTTCCTTATCTTTTCCCGTTAACGGTTCCTGTAGTTCAAGAAATTTTCTCGGGTTTCCCACCGGGTCAGGTTGATGAAGTGCACCGACGTTTCGAAGGCTGACTCTGCCATCGTCTTCAGGGTGAAGTTCAGAGCAAGTTCAGTTTAAGTTTTAAATGTTGTTATTTCCGTACAGAATGATACATGAAGAATAGGAATACATGAATTAGAAAGGAATACAGAAATACGGAAACCCCAATTTAGGATGAGCTCCTCTTCGGGGTGAAAAATAACAGAAATGACAGATTACAATGGAGGCGATGGCGGAAATAAAAAATTCTTCTCAGCGGGAGCGGTATTGGCCTGGCATTTGCCCACGGGCGGAGATAAAGGCCTGGTATATATACTCTCCCTCCCGGCTCAGGTGTGCCCTGATTGGCCGGGAGCGTTTGTGTGCACTGATACGGCCAATCGGGTGCGTTCATGTGCATTTTTTATAATCTTTAGCACTGGCTTCCAAGTATTGCTGATTTGGAAGCCGTTGTCTCTGTTGAAGTTGTTGGTGTCCAATCGAATTTCAACGGCTTCTGTCACAACGCGATCCCAGTAGCCGTTGGCATGGCAAAGCCTCTTCGTGCCGATGAAGTCGATTCTGTGGTCGTTATATAGGCAATCTTCGGCGACCGCAGATTTCGTTGGGTATAGTAACCTGATGCACCTCTCGTGTTCCTTTAGGCGTGTTTCTATGGTGCGGCCGGTCTCCCTAATGTATGCTTGGCCGCACCCGCAAGGAATTCGGTACACTCCTGAGGTCTCCAATCCCCGTTTGTCTTTACTGGTGTCCAGGACCGATTGCAGCTTACTAATCGGTTTGTGGATTGTTTCCACCTTGTGTTTCCTTAAAATCCTTGAGATTTTATTTGAAATCGTAGAGACAAACGGGATGCAGGCTCTGGCAACAGGTTTCTCTCTCTCTTCTTTTTCCCCTCCGGGTTTAGGGAAGGCCCTTTTAAGGGCCAAATTGATTTCTCGGGTCCTATACTCATTCTGCTGGAACGTCTTCCATAGGTGGTGTATTTCGGCCTCCAGGTGCTCTAGGTCCGACACTGAAGTAGCTCGGTGGACGAGTGTGGAAATTACTCCTCTCTTTTGTGCGGGATGATGATGACTTCTTCCGTTCAGGTATAGGTCAGTGTGGGTTGGTTTCCGGTAGACTTGATGGCCTAGGCTGCCTTCTCTTTTTCTCTCGATAAGGATATCGAGGAAGGGGAGTCGTCTATTCGTTTCAGTCTCCATGGTGAACTGACTGTTTGGGTGGACACTATTCATATGCCCGAGGAATTCGGTGAGAGCTTCCGATCCGTGAGGCCTCACGATGAAGGTGTCATCCACATACCTGAAGAAGTGTTTAGGTCTTAAGTGTGCTGTTCTCAGTGCTCTCTCTTCAAAGTCCTCCATGTAGAAGTTCTCAATGGATGGTGACAGTGGAGAACCCATGGGGACTCCTTCCACTTGCTCGTAGAACTTGCCATTGTAGAGGAAGTATGTCGAAGTGAGTACGTGACGGAAGAGATCGACGGTTTTTTCATCGAACCGTGCTTGGAGGAGTAGCAAAGTGTCCTTGACCGGCACCTTAGTAAATAGCGATTTGACGTCGAAACTCGCTAAAATGTCTTGGTCGTCCAAGCGAATATTCTGTAGGGTTTTGACGAATTCTTGATATGGTGCTCGCATAATCCCACAAAAGGCGTCAGGATCCCATTCAGGTGTCTTGCCAAATTGTACGTAGGTGCCCCTATGGCACTCACAATTGGTCTTAGAGGTGCTCCTTCTTAGTGGATCTTGGGCAGTCCATAGAGTCTCGGCAGGACGGGCGCCTGCGGCACTAGGTTTCTGTTGGTCTCGGAGCTCGGGAATGATTTTTTGATCAAAGTGGTCGTCTTTCTCACTAATGCGTCCGTTGGATTACGGGTGAGAGTCCGGTATGCTGGGTCTTGGAGCAAATCTTGGATTTTCCGGTGGTAATCAATGGTGTTCAGCAATACGGTAGCGTTCCCCTTGTCTGCCTTCAGGACTGTGATGTCAGGATTCTTGCGCAAGGAAAGTAGAGCGCGCTTTTCTTCTCTCGTGATGTTAGGTTTGGGTAGGACGGCCCTTTTGAGGGCCATGGAGACTTCAGCTCTGACCTTATCAGCTTCCTCCTGTGGGAGTTTTCCTCCAAGACCCAGCATACCGGAATATCACCCGTGACCCAACGGACGCATTAATGAGAAAGACGACCACTTTGATCAAAAAATCATTCCCGAGCTCCGAGACCAACAGAAACCTAGTGCCGCAAATTCCAAACCAAATGGCAGTGAATTCTTCTCGGGATTTCATCCGGGTAATCTCCTCCATCTCCATCGCTGCCGACGTTTCGATGAAATCCTTTTTCATCGTCATCAGGGCCGATGATGCCAGTCTGTAGGTGCCGGTTTATATATCCTCGGTGGTCATGTTGGGTCCCTTCTGATTGGGTGAGGCCGAGCACGTTTTCCCGCCATTTTCAGGATCGGGTTCCATGTCCTGCTTAGGCTGAAACCCTCGTCTCTGTTAAAGTTTTTCTCAGAGAGCCGTATTTCAATTGCCTCCTTGGTGAGGCGGTCCCAGTAGCCTTTGGAATGGTGGAGCATTTTGGTTTCTTCCCAGCGTATCGCGTGGTCGCAATCAATGGCATGCTCCGCAACCGCCGATTTTGATGGTTGGTAGAGTCGGAGATGACGCTTATGTTCTTTAATTCGGGTATCGATCGTTCTTCCCGTCTCACCGATATTCTCTTCGCCACACTCGCATGGTATGCTGTAGACACCAGGCAATTTCAGTCCGGCGGGGTCTTTGGCGCGAACTAAGACTTGTCTTAGTTTTTTGTGTGGTAGGTGCACTGTCCGTATGTTATGATTACGCAAAATGCGCGAAATCTTGCCAGATACCGTACAGATGTACGGTAGGAATGCGTTGGCCACCGGTTTCCGCTCTTCTTCTCGTGTCTCCCTTTTTTCTCCGAAGGCCCTTTTCAGGGCCATGGAGATTTCTCGCGGACTGAAACCATTTTCCCGGAATGTCTTCTTCAGATGTCCGAGTTCTGCAGGAAGGCTCTGCTGGTCGGAAATGACTTTGGCTCTATGCAGCAAGGATGAAAGAGCCGCCGACCGTTGTGCTGGATGGTGGTGACTTTTTGCGTTCAGGTATAAGTCGGTATGAGTCGGCTTCCTATATACCTTATGGCTCAAACTCCCGTCTTCTTTCCTTTGGATGAGTATGTCGAGGAATGGCAATCTTCCTTCTTCCTCCGATTCCATAGTGAATTGGATGCTTGGGTGTCGGCTGTTCATGTGGTCCAAGAACGGCTTCAGGGTGTCAACTCCATGCGGCCAGATAACAAAAGTATCATCCACGTACCGATAAAAATGTTTTGGCCGGTAGGGGGCTGATTGGAGCGCATGTTCCTCCAATTCTTCCATGAAGAAATTGGCAATGGCCGGTGACAATGGGGACCCCATGGCCACTCCGTCCTTCTGCTCATAGTAGCAGTTGTCAAAGGTGAAGTAAGTCGAAGTAAGAGCGTGGTGAAAAAGCTTCACTGTGTCGGCGTCGAACTTCTTCTCTAGGAGAGAAAGAGTGTCCTGGAGTGGCACTCTGGTGAATAATGACACTACGTCCAGGCTGATCATGATATCCGATGGATTTAGGTGGATTCCCCGAAGAGTGTTGATGAAGTCCGCGGGGTTTTTCACATGATGGCTACAGTTCCCAACGTGCGGCGCTAAAACGCCTGTTAGATATGTAGCGAGATTATATGTTGGTAAGCCGATGGCGCTAACGATCGGTCGTAGCGGGATTCCAGTTTTATGGATCTTTGGTAGACCATACATTCGTGGTGGAGCTGGTGCCTGTGGCCGAAGGTTCCGTGAGATCTCCGTAGGGATGTTGGATTTTTTGATGAGTTCAACAGTCCGCTTCGTAATGGATTCCGTGGGGTCCCGGGACAGCTTCCGGTATGCCGCATCGTCTAGAAGGTCTAAAATTTTCCGCCGATAGTCTTCTGTTTTCAAAATTACGGTGGCGTTTCCCTTGTCTGCCGGCAAGACGGTGATGTCTTTGTTCCTTGAGAGTCTCCGGAGGGCAGAGAGTTCACTTTGTTTAAGATTAGCCTTCGGTGGTTTGGCACTCTTGAGGAACGTGGAGACTTCGGCCCTTACTTCCTCTGCCACGTCCTGAGACACGTTCCTCACCGCTTGTTCTATCCCTCCAATAATGTCTTTGATGGGAATCGTCTGCGGCGCTGGTGCAAAGTTTAATCCTTTGGAGAGAACTGCTCTGGTGGCGTCGTCAATCTCCGCGTCAGTTAGGTTACTACCACTCGGTTTTGGTCGATTGCTGGTGCCTGTGGATTTCCTTCCTTCGTCCTTGTAGATGGTCAAATTTCTTATCCAAATTCTTCGTTTCCTGCGTCAGAAGGGATTCTGCCATGGCCATTGTGATTCGGTCAATGAATTCCCAATCGAAAGGTGAGAGTAGAGTGGTCAGCCGCAGGTGAAGAAAATGGGACCCAATCCTGAAAATGGCGGAAAACGTGCTCGGCCTCAGCCAATCAGAAGGGACCCAACATGACCACCGAGGATATATAAACCGGCACCTACAGACTGGCATCATGACCCTGATGACGATGAAAAAGGATTTCATCGAAACGTCGGCAGCGATGGAGATGGAGGAGATTACCCGGATGAAATCCCGAGAAGAATTCACTGCCATCATCCGCTGGGAGAAATTGAAGTTCCAAACCAAATCCTTCGCAAGTTCCAAATCAGCAAACCTTGGAAGCCAGTGCTAAAGATTATGAAAAATGCACGTGAACGCACCCGATTGGCCGTAGCGGAGCACACAAACGCTCCCGGCCAATCAGGGCACACCTGAGCCGGGAGGGAGAGTATATATACCAGGCCTTTTTCTTGCTCTGAACTTCACCCTGAAGACGATGGCAGAGTCAGCCTTCGAAACGTCGGTGCGCTTCATCAACCTGACCCGGTGGGAAACCCGAGAAAAATTCTTGAATACCATACGCCGGGAAAACCTGAGATCCTTCGGTTCCCATAGTATCTTTTGCGGCTTTCGATATCCCTTGCTTGATATATTCCCATTTTTCTTCGATAGTACTCATCTCTTTACCGTCATCCATGATTTTCTCTACAGCCCACTGATACTCCTTCCTTGTCAACCCATTTAATGCTTCTAAATTCCATTTCCTAACCCGCCGCCCGGGCCGTGTCTTTTTGAAACGGACGTTACACTTCATAACAACTAAATTGTGGTCTGAGTCCGCATCCGCTCCTGGGAAACTATGCGAATTTATCACACTTTTCCTAAACCTGTGCCTAACCATAATATAATCTAACTGATACCTTTGTGGGTCACCTGGCATTTTCCATGTATACCTACGCCTTTTGTGCTGTCTAAACCATGTGTTGGTGATGACTAACCCCTGTCTCCTGCAGCATTCAATTGCTTTCTCCCTGCGTTCATTTCTCGTGCCTAACCTATAGTCCCCCACCTCACCACCATCTTTTCTTTCGCCTACCGTCGCATTGCAAACCCTCATCACTGTCAAATGTTTCCCTGCAGGAACACACGCGATTTTAACTTCTAACACATCGTACATTCTATCGACTTCTTCCTCCTTGTGGTTGCTTGGTGGCATGTACATGCCTGAACAATGACCAAGTTCGTGGGCTGTGCTTTAATCTCTACGAGCAAGATTCTAGCAATTACTTGCCCTATGTTGACTACGCTTCTTCCTACCCCTTTATTTAATATTACGGCAACCCCTCGTTGGTTCTTGTTCCCGTCGCTGTATATTATTCTATAATTATCACCCCAGTAATCCCTGCTGTCTTTCCATCTAACCTCGTATAGACCTAAAACATCTATATTAGCTCTTTCCAACTCTCGCTCAATATTCTCTAATTTTCCTGTCCTCAACATTGTGCTGGCGTTCCACGTTCCTATTCTAACTACTTTCGTCTTCTTCTGCGCCATCTGTCCTGCTGCTGTTATTTCTCCCCCGCAAGGATTTCGTGTGATGACGACCGCGGAAGCCTTGCCTCCCCCGCTGACGGTCACCACATACGGCCCCCTGGGCCAAGTCCCGCAGTTGCCAAGACTCAATTTCACTATGTTGTCCATCATTATTTTCTTGGGAATCATAATTGAGGTGGTTTCCCGTTGCCTTCCTCAATAGTGTTTTTAACGTGACACCATCACTTAATGGCCGCCCCACTGGGGTCAGACGCCATTGCAGTCGCCTCACTGAGGAACAGACGCTGCGTGGACTACCTTTCGTCTGGCTCCTAACCTTCGACCTATCTGGCATGGGTGACCCTTCCAGGAGTAATTCTTATTACTCCCGCCGGCACAGCTCTAGGGGTCATCGGAACACACAAGCCCTTCCAACACGACAAGGTTGTAGTCCATGGGAGGGATATATATATATATATATATGTATATATATATATATATATATATATATATATATATATATATATATATATATGGGTCGCGGTGGTCCAGTGGGTAGAGCATTGGACTACTGACCGGAGGGTCCCGGGTTCGATTCCCGGGCAAGGCACTCTGGGCACCTACAGCTCCACCCAAGCTATTTGATTTTTCGGGTACCAGATCTTTCTGGGAAACCATAACCGGCACAGGGAAAGGAACTAGCCCCCCTACCCTGATGTGTGAATATTCACACGCCGTCGTGCTTGGTACATTGGTGAGCTCTACCACCACCTACTCAACCAACCTTCGGGTTGATTACTGTGTTTATGGTTATATATATATATATATATATATATATATATATATATATATATATATATATATATATATATATATATATATATCCCTCCCATGGACTACAACCTTGTCGTGTTGGAAGGGCTTGTGTGTTCCGATGACCCCTAGAGCTGTGCTGGCGGGAGTAATAATAATTACTCCTGGAAGGGTCACCCATGCCAGATAGGTCGAAGGTTAGGAGCCAGACGAAAGGTAGTCCACGCAGCGTCTGTTCCTCAGTGAGGCGGCTGCAATGGCGTCTGACCCCAGTGGGGCGGCCATTAAGTGATGGTGTCACGTTAAAAACACTATTGAGGAAGGCAACGGGAAACCACCTCAATTATGATTCCCAAGAAAATAATGATGGACAACATAGTGAAATTGAGTCCTGGCAACTGCGGGACTTGGCCCAGGGGGCCGTATGTGGTGACCGTCAGCGGGGGAGGCAAGGCTTCCGCGGTCGTCATCACACGAAATCCTTGCGGGGGAGAAATAACAGCAGCAGGACAGATGGCGCAGAAGAAGACGAAAGTAGTTAGAATAGGAACGTGGAACGCCAGCACAATGTTGAGGACAGGAAAATTAGAGAATATTGAGCGAGAGTTGGAAAGAGCTAATATAGATGTTTTAGGCCTCTGCGAGGTGAGATGGAAGGATAGCGGGGATTACTGGAGTGACAATTATAGAGTGATATACAGCGGCGGGGACGAGAGCCAACGAGGGGTTGCCGTAATTTTAAATAAAGGGGTAGGAAGAAGCGTAGTCAACATAGAGCAAGCGACATATAGAATTTTACTCGTAGAGATTAAAGCAGAGCCGACGAACTTGGTCATTGTTCAGGTATACATGCCACCGAGCAACCACAAGGAGGAAGAAGTTGATAGGATGTATGATGAGTTAGAGGATATCATCGCGAGTGTTCCTGCAGGGAAAAATTTGATAGTGATGGGGGATTGGAATGCGACGGTAGGCGAAGGAAGATATGGTGGTGAGGTGGGGGACTATGGGTTAGGCACGAGGAATGAACGCGGGGAGAAAGTAATTGAATTCTGCAGGAGACAGGGGTTAGTCATCACTAACACATGGTTTAGACACCACAAAAGGCGTAGGTATACATGGAAAATGCCAGGTGACTCAGAAAGGTATCAGTTAGATTATATTATGGTTAGGCACAGGTTTAGGAACAGTGTGACAAATTCGCACAGTTTCCCAGGAGCGGATGCGGACTCTGACCACAATTTAGTTGTTATGAAATGTAATGTTCGTTTCAAGAAGATAAGGCAAGGGTGGCGGGTTAGGAAATGGAATTTAGAAGCAGTAAATGGATTAACGAGGAAAGAGTATCAGCAGGCTGTAGAGAAAATGATGGATGACGGTAAAGAACCGAGTACTATCGAAGAAAAATGGGAATGTATCAAGAAAGGGATATTGGAAGCCGCTAAAGACACTATAGGAACCGTTAACGGGAAAAGGATAAGGAAACCATGGGTAACGGATGAGATGATTGCAAAGATGGATGAGAGAAGAAGGTGGAAAAATGTAAACACAGAGTTAGGCAAAATGAAGTACAAAGAGTTAAACAATAACTTGAGAAGGGCCACAAATAAAGCAAAAGAAGAATGGTGGAAAACGCAATGCGAGGATATGGAAAGTTTACAGAAGAAGGGTGAAATTGGTGCTCTATACAGCAAGGTTAAGTTATTATCGGGAAGGAAGAAGGCAAGATCTGTGCTAACAGTTAAAGATAAATGGGGTAAGATAATAGTTGAACCAGGAAAAATCCAAGAGAGATGGAAGGAATATATAGAAACACTGTATGGTAAAGAACTTAGGCCGATAAGGTTAGACATAGAAAAGGAACATGACGTAGAAGAAGATAGCTTAGGTCCAGGCATACTCGACGATGAAATAGAAAGGGCATTAAAGGAGATGAAAGCAAATAAGGCTGTGGGGGTGGACAATATTCCTGTAGAAATGTTGAAATGGTTAGGGAAAGGTGGGAAGAAGGCCATATATGGACTGATTCGTAGTATCTATGAGGAAGGAATCTGGCCGGAAGATTTTTTGAGATCGGTGTTAGTTCGTATTCCAAAAAAGGTAAAGGCTTCGTCATGTGAGGATAACAGAACAATAAGTTTGATATCCCACGCAGCTAATGTTATTCTCAGGATCCTCAACAAAAGGATAGAAAGTAAGGCAAATGATTACTTAGGGGATGATCAGTTTGGGTTCAGGAAAGGAAGAGGTACGCGTGATGCCATTGCAGTAATGAGATCACTAGTCGAGAGGAATATAGAATACAATCAGAACGTTTTTGCCTGTTATGTAGATTTCGAAAAAGCGTTTGATAGAGTGAATTGGGAAAAATTAATGCGTGTATTGCAGAAAATAGGAATGGATTGGAGGGACAGGAGACTGATCCGCAACCTTTACATGTCTCAGACTGCTCGGGTGCGAGTGGGGAACGGAGAGTCCGGATGGGCAGGGTTAGGAGGAGGTGTAAGGCAGGGTTGCCCATTGTCACCGGTGCTGTTTAACGTATATGTAGAGGAAATGATTAAAGAGGCATGGGAAGAACTGGAGGTAGGAATGAAAGTCGGAGGGGAATTCGTAAAATCGGTTAGGTTTGCTGATGACCAAGCATTAGTTGCTCAGTCAGCCAAGGGGTTGCAAGCATTGTTGAGTGAATTGGAGGTTCAGTGCGATAAATATGGGATGATAATCAATATTAATAAAACAAAGGTTATGCGATTTTCCAGAAAGAAAAAGGCTAAGCTAAATATTAAAATAGGCGGGGAAAGAATAGAGCAGGTAGAGCAGTTTACATATCTCGGAAGTGTTTTGGACCAATACGGTCAAAGTGGTAGGGACGTAAGGAGAAGAATTGCGCTAGGCAAGGAGGCTTTCTCAAGGAGGAGGGAGTTGATGACGGGGACGTTGAGTAGGGATGTTAAGACAAGACTCGTAAAAACTCTGATATGGAGCGTAGCTATGTACGGCGCGGAAACGTGGTCGCTGAAGCAGGAGGATAGACGTAGATTGGAGGCTTTTGAAATGTGGGTGTGCAGAAGAATGGAGAAGGTGAAATGGACCGAAAGGAAAACAAATGAGGAAGTACTAGAAATGGTGGGGGAGGAGAGGGGTTTGTTGAGAGAAATCCTATGGAGGCAGGAAAAATGGATGAAAGGCGTATTGAGCGTTAGTGGAATGTTGAAGAGGGTAATAGAGGGGAGAATGTTGGGCAAGCGAGGTAAGGGTAGCAACAGGATAGGGATGTTGGATGGGATGAAGGGAGGAAAGAAGTACACCGAGATGAAGAGGGACCTGATGTAGATTAGTTTGCTAGGTGGGAAGTCACAAAATGTTTATTTGATAGTTGTGTCCATCCAAAAACCTACCTTAACCGGTAGATTACCTAAAAAAATATATATATATATATTCATTCACATAGATATAGATATAAGGAAAGGGGAAAGGAACGCACATAAAGGACGAACACAGGTGAGGTGGGGAAGGTGGTATCAAGGAGACCATTAATGTAAAAATACTTTCCTTGACCGGGACTTGAACATCGGATCTCTTCATTTGCCGGGCGGGTGCTCTAACTATATCTTGGCCAAAATAATCGGAGCACTTGGGCGCTTTATAAGATCGATGATCTCAGTGTAAATTAGTTTTTCTCGATATCTCAGGTGGCGTCGTAGTGTGGTGTTCAACATTATTTCTTCGAACTAGTTTTGGAGGTGGTTTCCACCTCCATTTGCTATTTGTAATTAATATTAGTAAGAGTATTAATATGAATATATATTAATAATAGTATTTGAAAACACATTTCAGTTCATTTGCGTCATTTCGCATGGATCTTCAACATGAAAGAAACACCTTCCGATTGAGGTGAGTGCGACAAGATGAGGGAACCATTCGCCGACCCTGAGGACATGAGGCGCACTTGTCACCCGTAGGCAAGGACGCGGCCTCATTCGCCGCCCCCGAGCAGAATCCAAGTACTGTGCGCCGTCAAAGCGGCGGAGCGCCAAAAATAAAAGTGGAGAATCGCAAAGCACGTTCCTTAAAATTGATCATCGTTATCTCCTTTCGTGGCGTAATACATTGACTCGCGCCCTATTTCTTCGGACTGAAAATGTCCGGCCTAAAAAAACAGCGGATGCGTCTCAAGGAATTTTTCACTTCCCTTTTTGTGTATGGGCATTTTTTTTTTAATTCCTAGAGCAGTTTATTGTCCGTGAATGCCAAATAGTGTGATGAACTACGGTTCATTTTAAATTTAATGTTGTATTGCCATTTGGGAAAATGAGTACAGGATGCATTACAAAAGGTACCTATTTCGGAGTAAGTGCATTCCCGATTCCAATAGAGAAATAATGGCCAAATTTTTAACGACGGTGGAACTTTGGAACAGCTTGAAATATAAATAGCGCCAAAGAAGTAGTTTGAGATGATGTTCCATTTTTTCGACCCGAAGACTGATTGCCTTGACCGCTTCTGCTTGTCCATCCCCCCTGGCTTCGTGTGCCCCCCTTGCGCCCACAATGCAGTTGCTCTCTTCACTCGCCTCCTCCCTCGGCCATCTTCCCATTTCCTCCACACCCTCCGGTCACGCGTCCATGGAATACCCCTCAACAGGTGTGCCCCCAATCCATCCGGCCCTTCTTGTTCGACCCTTTCCCCCTCAACTCAACCCCTACTTCCTCTGCTCTTATTTCCTCTCCCTCTTTATTTTTCCCAGCGCAGCAACACCACGCTTCGAAAGTCTTTTCCCATTCTTCACTCCGATGTGGTCTCTGACCCTTGTCTATTCGTATCATTGGTTCGGACTCGTGAAGTAGAGCGGTCAGCAACAATGATTTTTTTGCATTACCTTCTCGTTTGCCAGATATTATTCTTCTTTGCGCATAGTCCAAGTGGTTATTAGTTTTGTAGTTATAGTTATTCCTGCGCTCATTCGTCCCTATTCCTCAGAGCGAGAGATATTTCTTATCCAAATCAACCCTTGGTATTGAATCAACCTCGACCAAACACAAGGTCTTGCGCACAGTGATGAATCCCTCGCGTGGAATCGGCATCTATGCCTCATCCCGACGACAAATTAATCTGCAGCCTTGAGTGCCGATGGAGAACAATGAGGCGCCCTGTTCTCCTCGTTCGCCCGCCCGCCCGCCCCTTGCTCCGTCTCCGCCTGCGACCGGGAGAGACGGGATGTGGCCGACAGCGTGCGTTGCGCGGAAATCCGTTGCCCAACGGCACCGGTTGCCTCGGAGTGGACGCGCGTTCTTTCGACATGTTCACAGCCCTTGTATCTATAACCTTTATTCGACGGTCCTCCTGACGGACCATTTAGTGGACCTTTTCGATTTCTTCGTCGCTATTTTTGGCCATCCGGAACGCTCATCGGCAGCCGAGCTGGTAAGGCCACGTTGAAATTCAGCTTCCCAAAATTTCACGGTCGTAAATGAAGCTGCGGAGTCCAACCCTTACACGGCGTCCCACCCACCTTTGATTTGTTTTGGCATGTTGCCTTTCAAAAACAAATATTCAATGACAGCTCAATACCCAATTTTTTCCATTTTCACAAAAGTCCTCACCGCGACTCACTCAAACGATTTTCAAACATTAACTGAGGGTCCGAAATGACTCAAATTTTTGTGAGCACCATTCAACACATGCGAAATCATATTCTCAAACTTTCGTTGAAAAATTCGGCCACCGTCATTTGAGGCCGAAAACTTCTCAGACATTCTTCGAGCTAGAGCGTGGAAATAAATGCACGGTCTGCCGGCCCTGGTGGCGTCGGGACAACGTCCTCGCCTCACAACTCAGGAGTCGCCGGTTTGACTCCTGCCTGGGTGTGTTTTCCTCCACCTAGGACGTGGATGTCTGTAATTTTTTCTATTGTTATACTGTTCTTAAAAAGACCGATGGTAATTCCAAAGTAATGTTTTCGGATTAATGTGAAATAAATAAAAAATGAAGTTGGTTTGGTTTTCGATGAAATGTCGTGAAAAAAGGAGGAGGAGATGAGCATTTCCAGTTATGAGCGTGACGCTCGATGTGAAGACTGCCGCCAATCATTCGAGGTACGCCAATCATTCGATGCAATTCATTCGATGCTATTCCCCAAAAAATAGTCAACCATTTATAGTACGAGGGTATCCTCAAAAGTAAGGACTCCAATTTTTTCTAAATATAAAAAATCATTTATTTTCTATGATACAAAAAACATTTTAAAGATTTATCGATAATCTATTTTTCTACGTAATCGTCATTTCGATTTAGAAAAAGCGTTTGATAGAGTGAATTGGGAAAAATTAATGCGTGTTTGCAGAAAAAAGGAATGGATTGGAGGGACAGAAGCAACCTGTACATGGCTCAGACTGCTCAGGTGCGAGTGGGGAACGGAGAGTCCGGATGGGCAGTGTTAGGAAGAGGTGTAAGGCAGGGTTGCCCATTGTCACTGGTGCTGTTCAAAGTATATGTGGAGGAAATGATTAAAGAGGCATGGGGAGAATTGGAGGTGGGAATGAAAGTCGGAGGGGAATTCGTAAAATCGGTTAGGTTTGCTGATGACCAAGCATGAGTTACTCAGTCAGCCAGGGGGTTGTAAGCATTGCTGAGGGAATTGGAGGTTCATTGCGATAGATACGGAATGAGAGAATCAATATTAATAAAACTAAGGTTATGCGATTTTCCAGAAAGAAAAAAATCTAAGCTAAACATGAAAATAGGAGGGGAAAAAAAGAGCAGATGGAACAATTTAGGTATCTCGGAAGTGTTTTGGACCAACACGGTCAAAGTAGTGGGGACATAAGGAGAAGAATTGCGCTAGGCAAGGAAGCTTTCTCAAGGAGGAGGGAGTTGATGACGGGGACGTTGAATAGGGAGGTTAAGACAAGACTCGTAAAAACTCTCGTAGCTATGTACGGCGCGGTAACGTGGTCGCTGAAGCAGGAGGATTGACGTAGATTGGAGGCTTTTGAAATGTGGGTGTGGAGAAGAATGGAGAAGGTGAAATGGACCGAAAGGAAAACAAATGAGGAAGTACTGGAGATAGTGGGTGAGGAGAGGGGTTTGTTGAGAGAAATCCTATGGAGGCAGGAAAAATGGATGAAAGGTGTATTGAGCGGTAGTGGAATTTTGAAGAAGGTAATGTAGGGGAGAATTTTGGGCAAGCGAGGAAAGGGAAGGAACAGGATAGGGATATTGGACGGGATGAAGGGAGGGAAGAAGTGCACAGAGATGAAGAGGGACCTGATGTAGATTAGGTTGCTGGATTGGGTTTTGTTTGGAGTTACAAAGTGTTTATTTTATAGTTGTGTCCATCCAAAAACCTACCTTAACCGGTAGATTACCTAATAATAAATCGTCATTTCGCTGGGATGCTTAGTCTAGGTTTGGCATCCGTTGAGAATGGCGCTCCTGTTGTATGTTTCCGCCAAGTGTGAAGTTCGCGCAGTTTTTCGGTTTTTGTTTGAAAAGTGGATCAACCGCTTAAATGTCATCGCTAATTGATGGAAGTGTATGGATAATCGTGCATCGATGTCAAAAATGTTCGCAAGTGGTGTAGAGAGTTTACAATAAGAACAAAGGAGCAGGAGG
Organism: Hetaerina titia; assembly: GCA_037158775.1. NCBI lineage: Eukaryota > Metazoa > Arthropoda > Insecta > Odonata > Calopterygidae > Hetaerina > Hetaerina titia. The sequence goes on from CM073776.1 coordinate 98,805,978, forward strand.
CCGTCAATTTCTGACAAGGCTGTTGCTTAGGTTTGAGGTATACGACAGGTGGGACAACGGATGGCTTTTGGACGTTTCAAAGATGCTGTGTCCCAGGAATGATTGCCATTGCCAGTGCAGTGGCTAAAAGAGAAGTCCATTTGCACCATCACCTCCTCTGCGCACTTGAACGGGAGTGAAACCTGCTTAGAAGTCCCAATTTCTCTGCAAATGAAAGACCCGCTTTCTTGTGAGTCGATCCTCCGACTCCCCCCATCGCAAGCTCACTTCAAAGCGGCTTCTAATCCTCGTCTCCTCGCCGTTAGTTTCAGACAATCTTTCTTCCCACTCACTTGTGCCCACTTGTCTAATGATGCCATCGATTTTTTAAACGTTCCGATCGGTATTGTGCATTCTTCAAAGAATCCCGTTGGAGGATCAGGGCTGCCCTTTCCTGAAAAAGCGAGGAAGGGAGAATATGTTTTCATCTTCTCATCGCAAGACTTGAAGAAAAAGATGAGGGTTTTTCTTTCGGAAAAAGAGTGGGCAGTCCGCGTTCCCTTTTCTGGCCCCTCGCCTCGAGTCCATCCGTCGTCCCTCGCGCACAAAATCCGCGCAGCCGGCCCACCGCCGCTTCCAAAACGAATTTTCTCGCTCAACGTTTCGTAACGCGGCCTTGGCAGTTGGCCGCATCGCCCAGGGAAGCATCGCCACCACCGCACCTTTCCCTTCCGCAATCTGGAAGCGTCAGAATCGTGTGCGGACGCGCCGAATCGATGGACCCGCACGCTCGACAATGTATATTTATGACGACGTCGCCAATATTGACCCAGAAAACGGTTGATTTGACTCAGTCTTAAAGGTGATTCAAAATACCATTTGTGCGAAATTTGGAAAAACATTGGACGCAAATTATTTAAATGAATGCGGGTTGTCGTACTGAAGGCCGAAAATGTTTGAAATTAAAAATGATAACATCGGCTCCATACAGAAATCGATGGGAACATGAAGAAATACAATGGGATTCTTCCCGACTCCATTAATAAAAGTGCCCTCTTCACTGTCAGAACGTTGAAGATCGCTTGCTCCTTCTCCACAATGTTTTGGATATTACCTGCAAGCCTGACTCGAATCACTTCTTGGGAAGAGCATAGAGTTTATTACACGATGGCCTCTATTATTCCACCGAGGGCCATTCCAATTCTTACTTTGCGAAAGGGTTAAACGCTGGGTTAAGTATTTTGATGTCTGATTGATCATCGTCTCGCCATTCTGGTGCACTCGACCCTTAGAGGAGTTCCTGACATCCCCCAAACAGTTCTTCCATTTCCGTTGATCGGGCAACGCCTAATGTGCCCGCTTCGGAGCCGACATATTTCACCCACTTACGAACAGAGGGGCGTCAATCGCTACGAGTGGGGAAGTTAAAAGACTTCAATTTCGTCCCATGCTCGTCAATTCCTTTCCTAGTTGAATTAATATTATTTATTTTTTAAAATAAACGATGTTGCTGGAGCGATTATTAGAGCGATTGGAATAAATAAAAATTGCCCAAAGCCGTACTCTTAGGGGCACTAGTTAGGGGACACGGGGGAGGGTGCAAAGAATGAGGATAACAAAATCGCACACACTCTCTCACTCCGGTATTTGTAGTGCAAATTGACCGTTGCCTGAAGAGGCCTGCTTGGCAGGCGAAACACCTGGTGTCAGGTTTTTCGGCACTATTTTTCCCCACGGACACTGCATCACAGTGTACTTCCCTTTCCGTATTCCTAGTCTGTGTGACGGGTCCCTGACGCTGGGTTAAAGCCCCGTAAACCCTGAGTGCGTGTGTGTTTGCGACTCACAAACGGTCAATTTGCTCTGCAAATACCGGAGTGAGGGAGTGCGTGCCGTTCCTTTCCAATTTCTATTTTTACGCCTGTCTGAGTGAAGGGTCCCTGCCGTTGGGTTAAACCCCCGTAAACCCTGAGTGCGTGTGTGTTTGCGACTTGCGACGGTCAATTTGTAATGCATATACCGGAGTGAAGGAGTGCGTGTGGTTTTGTTTGCCTTGTCTGAGTGTGTGGTCCCTGGCGAGGGGTTTTTTTCCCCGTAAACCCTGAGTGCTTGTGTGTTTGTGACTTGCAACGGTCAATTTGCACTACAAATACCGGAGTGAGAGAGTGTGTGCGATTTTGTTATCCTCATTCTTTGCACCCTCCCCCGTGTCCCCTAACTAGTGCCCCTAAGAGTACGGCTTTGGGTAATTTTTATTTATTCCATTCATTCGGCCGTAGTACGTTCCCTTTCTCTTTATTAGAGCGATTACTGAAATATCCTGCGCGTAATTGCCCTATGAATTGAAATTGAATGTTCCATTGGGTAGGATCCTGTCGACAACGTAACTGTGGGTATGCCTCTTTACATTTGTCGCTCGCGGCGCCAGTATCGGGAGGGAGCGGTCGGTGCGCTTTCTAGATACCCAAAGAAAGTTAACGACGGATGCCCATCGGAGTGAAGGTGGGAGGCGGGGATTGGAAACTACGGTAGAACTTTGTCCACCTCCTTGTCATGTGCCGTTTACTAAATTCCGGGGAGAATTTTCAGGTTAAAGTGCTCGGCGGTGCCGTCACTAACCAGCGATGTGGTACCAGTCGTAGTGTAAAGACGCACCAATTTCACCTGTGAGACACTTTAGACGGCTGGGAGGGCACTTACGATACAACCGTGACCCCTCGCATCTCTCTCCCATCACCTCTCCTCGAAGGTGACATCGCCAGCCCCTCGCCCTGGGCGCTCTTTTCACCTGGGCCATCCCGCGAAGACTACGGGACACGATTGCCTCTATTCCCCTCTGTGTGTGTTGATTGCCTCTATTCCCCTCTGTGTGTGTTTTCTCCACACAAATTATGGTCTGGAGAAATAAATAGTTCGCGCTTCGAAAGGATTCATGTCAATTTATATTGCCACGGCTTTGTTTTTTTGTGACATCGTTTGCGCAGCTGAGTCAAACGGGTTACGCTTGACTCTGATTGGCAATATTAAGAACAACGCATGACATTATTTACCTAAAGGTTTTCTTTAAATGAAGCGGAATCAGCTTTAAAATAGCTGTAAGACTTATTCACCGGAGCTACAGGAAGAAATTCAATGCGTATCATCAACGAGGAACTAGTGATTTTCCGTAGACATTTCACTTCGTCGGATCGGCCGCCAACACAACTTCGGCATGGCGAGAGTCGGAATCGTCAATTCTCTTTTCTTGGGATTTATAGCCACCTTCTGGAGGCATGCCCTTGGATGAACGTGTGCCCTTAGGCATCGAGCAGCGACCAGTTGTAACGGGTGCTCGGACATGATCCACTTTGAACCATAAATAGGTGGAATTATCAAAGGAATCGGAGAATTCAATATGCATTTGGAAGTCATCCATGCAAGTGACGCCGACATATTCCTCAATTCTGTTATGTCCTTGGTGTGTATTTTGAGCAGGCAGCTTATAATTTAATGTAGCCTTAGCTTGAGTGTTGACGTGCTGGAAATCATCCTTTCTTTCCCAAAAGTGTTGAGTACCAAACGAACTGCAGTCACACGTTTCAACATGGAATGGAACCGCTCCTCGGTCGAGAGGAGTCGTAGTTCCAAAGATCTAGGTTGAATTTCTCAATAGAATGAGGATAGAAAATCACCACTTCAGAATGTCAGCGCATGGAACACGTGACCGAATGCGTCGTCGGCTTCAAGAAGGGACCCGAATCGGCAGCGCGACCGACTGGACTGAACGCCAAGGCTAGCGGCAACAGCCGCTGCACCGAAGCAGGCTTCCCGCGAATCACTCGCGGGGAGCGTCCCTTTGAGATGAAGGGCGCCCGGGATAGAAGGTCCCCTCCTACGGGATGGCCGCGCGCATAACATACACATCGAACCCTAGAAAAGTCCGCGCAATGGACGCGTAGCGCATCAAAATGGAACGGAAGAAGAAAGTTGAAGAGTGGGTAATATTTCTCTCGGCGGAACCTCTAACGAGGGGCGGACCGGTTTCCTTTCGTCTATTTTGGGGGTACCACACTGTGCCACTTGTCAAAATGCTATTGAAGGGGTCAGCCTCAATGCTGCGGACGCTGACCTATCGACCCATGTTCTAGAGTTTTGGCGATGTGTTCATGACCCCCGTGAGGAATGGAGCCACCGATTACTTTCGGTGTTCTCCGACTGCGCGAGTTGCGGGGACGATTTCTCAGGCAAGGTCCATCGTCTACAGTTCCTTGCTTTTTTACCGATTATGCATTTCATACTTTTGTTCTCTCATGCCATCGTAAGCTTATGTCTATTTAAGACAGTGAATGTATCAGTTACACCGTAAGCCGCCTGTTTTAGGAGACTTAACGGTCTTCGCGTCAATGTAAAATGATAGTGTGCGTACACAAGACTAGATTTAAATGAAAAAAAAAGATGGAAACCTGAATATTTTGCTTTCTTTCGAAGGAAAATTACAACTCCTCGCGTCATACTCAAGACTATACTCGGTATAAAATCACAGGTGGAAAAGGCAGAGGAATCAATCCTTCGTCTCCGCGTCATCCATTCAAAAAGTGCAGCGACTCGGTACGAATAGCCCTCGTTGGAATTCAAGCTTGAAAATTTGATGACTCCCGGTTCGTCCCAGTGCCAAAGCTCGCCGGCCGACTCATTGAAATTCGAGTCGAGACCATTTTCACCAAAATGAACGGCGGCCTGCTATCGCACAGTTTGAGCAATATTTCGGAACCATTCTAAGGAGACTTTTATCTCCCGTCAATAACTTGAGATAATCATTGAGTAGGACAACCGGTAAATAATGACAAAGCATGTTTAAAACTTCGCCAAATTCTCTACGGAACGAATGGTATAATGACCGACACGAAGCAGTAACGTACATGATGTACGATAGTTACAACTAACACCCCAGATATAATTACAAACGTGGACATAAGTGGCACCATAGCAACGGCAATTGCAATAGGCAACGTATAGTGGTAGAAATTTAACTTGGTTATTTAACTGCCATGGACTTGGTTAAAATTTAACCAAGTACATGGCAGTTGGGAAAGAGCGACAAGTGTATCTATTCAATAATGGACATTTCAATGAGCTTCGAGAGAAGTAAACACTCGAACTACAAACATTCAAATTGGAAAATCTGCCCCCTGTCATAAAACACACTTGGAAAACGTTTTCCATAATTGAAATGACGAGATTAAGACCCCTATTACATAGAAATTCCAATGCGAGAGTAAGAAACCACGATTGAGTCCCAAGAAAGGTCACAGCTGCCTTCAGGAGATAAAAAAGTTACACCAAAATTTTAAAAACAGTTTAAGAAGTAATAACGAAAATCTAATGAAGGCATGAGATGGTCAAAGAGTAGAAGGTTGAGTAAAAACGAAAAACATGTTGGTCAAAGCCTTACGCATGTAAAATGTAATGCGGATATTTAGGTAATAGTCCAAGATCTTTTTGGTCTTGCGTCAGGAAAATACAGTACAAGAGAAACAAAGAACTGTATAATCTTTAAATGGAGAAAATGGCGAAATCGTTACAGACAGCGTAAAAAAGCCAATAATTAAAACAATGTCTCCTAAAACACCGTATTAGACATCGCATCTTATTTTAAAAGTGTTTATAAGTCATTAGAAGAGGGTTCAGTACCCTGCAACCGAAAGGCAGCTCACATTACGCTTCCCTATAGGTTAGGTGAAATAATGAAGACATACTAAGCTACTATAAATGAAGAAAGAAAAGTAATTCTACCCCTTAGGGCGGTCGGACAACGTTATTCTGATTCCTTATCGTACGTGAAAAAATGGCATCTATCTATCTATCTGTTCTACGCTTAATATCTCTAATTTTATGAACATGATCTCTCCTACCGTAGTACAATAGGGGTAATGATACATTTTCAACATAATCTCTAAAGCCCAATTTATGCAAGAGATCTAATCTGTAATTTATTTTTCGCTCCGTGATTCCCAAGCTAGCTCCTCTAATAATCTTGACACGCTACACTAATTTATCAAAACGTTTTACAAATCTAGCTCTTCTCCGCTGCACGCAACATCCTGACTCCATGAGGATCCCATATACTGGAAGCGTATTCTAAATGAGACCTAACGAGCGAAAGAAAACATTTCTCTTTGAACTTTTCATCACATTTACCCAGTGCCCTTCCAATTGATCCTAATATTTTGTTAGCTTGCCCACATATTCCCCATAGTATCTGTGTTACCCAGAAGAGGTCGTGAGTGATGATAAAGCCTAGGTTTTTAATCGAGCCTACACATTCCATTTCGGTATTCTTAATGCAGTAGGGGTTCGGGAGGGAATTGCTCTTATTCCAAAAATTCATCACAGAACAAGTTTTCATTTTAGCTCTGACTATCATGAGTCGCACTACTGCTATATTTCATAAAGATCATCTGTTAAAGCTATTTTATCCTCAGGAATACGCTACGTCTGTTAGCCACTGCGTCGTCGGCAAATAATCGTACCTAATTACCCTATACCCTGGAGTTAGTGTCGCTAACGTAAAGAAGCAATAAAAGAGGTCCGGTGACTTTTCCGTGGGGGACGGAATGGCGTGGCTCCGACTGCAATAGAGCTTACACCACCTGGGAATACCTTTTATGCACGGCCATTCAAAAAGTCCAGCCTGGGATATTTTTATATATGTCGGAGGTTTATAGCTTCGTGAGTAGCTTAGTAGGAAACACGTAGTCGTAAGCTTTTTTGAAATCTAGAAAAACCGCGTCCACTTGAATATTACTCTCTCTCGAAATAAAAATATCATAGAAAAAGAGCGGAAACTGTGCAGCCTTTTCATCAATAACTCCTAGACTATTGTTTTCCCTCATTATGGCACAAGCACGTACATATTCCTTGACCTTGCGTGCTATGAATCAGGTCTGTAATTACTCGATTCCTCACGGTTAATTAATTGGTGTTAGATTAGCCATTGTTAGACGCTGGGAACCTTTTGACCTATTAGAGACTTTAAATTACTGATAATTTCTGACGTTAGTTCTTAAATAAACAAGCTGGTATTTGATCGTGCGCGGAAGTTTTGTTTGGGTTAATGCATGTGAAAAGGAAAAGACGGAGTATCTGGATGGGCAGAATTATAAAGGAGAGTGAGGCAGGACATTCGTCCATGATCTTCCCTTCACTATGTGTTGAGGCGACGAGAAGAGAAGCGTTCGAGGAGTCAGAATCATGGTAAGCCGACATCCTCGTGTCCGTTAACCAGTCTGCAACAGGTTTGCAATGCTCTTCATAGGATGCACCACAGCCATACCTTCAATCAATAAATTATTTCGCATGATAATGGTGAGATGCCCGAGCAATGAGCCACCCAGGGAAAAATACCCGTCGCAGGAAATTGTGTAAGCAACGCACTTATCACACCTTCCTACCCATCCAAGTCACAGATATCTCAGTTCAAAAAGGACTATAAATTGTGCAAAAACAGCTATCTTTGTCCCCTTTTCTGAGGCAACTATGTTGCTGGTAAGTTAACTTATTCTGAGATCATGAATTCTTACAAAGGAGAACCTGAAACCGTTAATTCTCAACCTGACTCAATGCTAGACAGACCAGAAAATGAATGCCAAATATTATTAAAAAGCTATTCCTGAATGTCTAAACCGATGATAAAGAAATGTAAAAATCTGTGCAAATGTTAAATACGAAGAAAAAAATAACATTGAAAAAATTAATTCACAAAGCAATAAATACAAATAAACTATAAACTACTGATTTACCGAAATTAATGCAACGAAAAAAAACTAACCCTGACTACAAAAAATTCATAAGCCCGTAAAACAATTTATAATGAAAATAGTGTGCAAATTAACTTAGATAATAAAAATGAAGTGAGAAACCGAACGATGCCTAGGAAATGTTCGCCATACCATACTCGCCATCAACACCCAGCCCATATATATATATAAGCGGCGATCTTCTAAAATATTCCACTAGATGGCTTCACCCTCGTTTCGATTCTCGAGTAGTCACAATGAAAAAGTGACCCGCTGGATTGGGGAATTTTTATCTAACCGAAAACAAAAAGTAGTCGTAGATAGGTTGAACTCGTTGGAAGTTGACATAACTTCAGAAGTGTCACATTTGCTGCCCCTAATCTTCTTCTTGACATACATTAACGACTCAAGTCCTCACGTTTGCGGAAAACCTAAATTATTCGCTGACTACACAGGAATCTGCCAATAAATAAGGACAGGACGTGCCCCTCTCTGACAATTTACACCAGATATCTGCCTGGTGTAGGATAATGGGGTCATAATTAATTATCAGATAATGTACAGCACCGAAATTTGAGGGCAAAGGAAATAATGGCGGAAATATAACATAGGTGGGACCGAATTAAGCACCTTGGAATTCGTCAAATGCTTGGCTTTTACGATGACGTCATATATGGGTCGTGGGGAAATAAAATGAAAAGAAGGAGGGGTGGAGAAGGTAGGCTTACCCTTGGACTACACGGTGAGTATTTGGGAGCCGTACCCATGCGATCAATTAATTAAGGAATTGGATAAGGTTCATAGAAAATCCTCTGACTGCGTTAACAATGTCTACAAAAAGCGGTATTGAAATACTTACGCTAGGAGCCTATTAAATTTTTAAGATACAATGCCGGAATTCCAGAAAGGTACAGACGCCTGGGTTTTATGGCACAACCGAGGGACCTGCTATGGTGGTACCAAATGATGCCCGTAGCAACGGCCATTCGGATAGATATATAACTTCAGGGACAGATTCAAACATTCATTCACCCTTGGCACGATACGAAAATGGAGCAAGTTTATTTTCGTAATAGCAGCTAGACTGAATCCTCGCTTCATTAAGGAACTGTGATTACTTATGACTCCGGGGAAATTATCTCTCATTCTTTCATAACCCCGCACATTGTACGGGGAATACCGGGTAAAATGCGAAAAAGCAATATTCCACAAAACGAATGAAAACACACAACGCACAACTCTCGTTCAAACTTATATATATATACATACATATATATATATATATATATATATATATATATATATATATATATATAGGGTGGGTGGCGGTGGTCTAGCGGGTAGAGCGTTGGACTGCTGACCGGAGGGTACCGGGTTCGATTCCCGGGCACCACTTTGGGCACCTGCAGCTCCACCCAAGCTTGTTGATTTTTCGGGTACCAGATCTTCCTGGGAAACCATAACCGGCACAGGGAAAGGAACTGGCCCCCCTACCCTGAAGTGTGAATATAGTATTCATTCCGTCGGGCTTGGTACATGGGTGAGCTCTACCATCACCTACTAAAACGACCTTCGGGTTGATTACTGTGTTTATGGTATATATATATATGTATAATATACATATATATAACTTTTGGACGGCACAATAGAACACAGAATAAAACAGATAACACGTGAAAGGACACTCACACTGTAGATGATTTAAGCCATGTGAGGATTACAGAACAATAAGTTTGATATCCCACGCAGCTAAAGTTATTCTCAGGATCATCAACAAAAGGATAGAGAGTAAGGCAAATGATTACTTAGGGGATGATCAGTTTGGGTTCAGGAAAGGAAGAGGTACGCGTGATGCCATTGCAGTAATGAGATCACTAGTCGAGAGGAATATAGAATACAATCAGGACGTTTTTGCCTGTTTTGTAGATTTCGAAAAAGCGTTTGATAGAGTGAATTGGGAAAAATTAATGCGTGTATTGCAGAAAATAGGAATGGATTGGAGGGACAGGAGACTGATCCGCAACCTGTACATGTCTCAGACTGCTCGGGTGCGAGTGGGGAACGGAGAGTCCGGATGGGCAGTGTTAGGAAGAGGTGTAAGGCAGGGTTGCCCATTGTCACCGGTGCTGTTCAACGTATATGTAGAGGAAATGATTAAAGAGGCATGGGAAGAACTGGAGGTAGGAATGAAAGTCGGAGGGGAATTCGTAAAATCGGTTAGGTTTGCTGATGACCAAGCATTAGTTGCTCAGTCAGCCAAGGGGTTGCAAGCATTGTTGAGTGAATTGGAGGTTCAGTGCGATAAATATGGGATGATAATCAATATTAATAAAACAAAGGTTATGCGATTTTCCAGAAAGAAAAAGGCTAAGCTAAATATTAAAATAGGCGGAGAAAGAATAGAGCAGGTAGAGCAGTTTACATATCTCGGAAGTGTTTTGGACCAACACGGTCAAAGTGGTAGGGACGTAAGGAGAAGAATTGCGCTAGGCAAGGAGGCTTTCTCAAGGAGGAGGGAGTTGATGACGGGGACGTTGAGTAGGGATGTTAAGACAAGACTCGTAAAAACTCTGATATGGAGCGTAGCTATGTACGGCGCGGAAACGTGGTCGCTGAAGCAGGAGGATAGACGTAGATTGGAGGCTTTTGAAATGTGGGTGTGCAGAAGAATGGAGAAGGTGAAATGGACCGAAAGGAAAACAAATGAGGAAGTACTAGAAATGGTGGGGGAGGAGAGGGGTTTGTTGAGAGAAATCCTATGGAGGCAGGAAAAATGGATGAAAGGCGTATTGAGCGTTAGTGGAATGTTGAAGAGGGTAATAGAGGGGAGAATGTTGGGCAAGCGAGGTAAGGGTAGCAACAGGATAGGGATGTTGGATGGGATGAAGGGAGGAAAGAAGTACACCGAGATGAAGAGGGACCTGATGTAGATTAGTTTGCTGGGTGGGAAGTCACAAAATGTTTATTTGATAGTTGTGTCCATCCAAAAACCTACCTTAACCGGTAGATTACCTAAAAAAAATATATATATATATTTATATATATTAAAAATATTATCATAGAGCTGTGCTAGCGGGAGTAATAAGAATTGCTCCTGGTAGGGTTACCCATGCCAGATAGGTCAAAGCTTAGGAGCCAAACGAAAGGTAGTCCACGCAGCGTCTGTTCCTCAGTGAGGCGGCTGCAAAGGCGTCAGACCCCAGTGGGGCGGCCATTAATTGATGGTGTCACGTTAAAAACACTATTGAGGAAGGCAACGGGAAAGCACCTCACTTATCATTCCCAAGAATGTAATGATGGGCACTAAAGAGAATATGGATCCTGGCAACTACGGGACTCGGCCCAAGCGAGATCTCCTCTAATCAACCAATCCACTTCTTAAATGCTCGTCCCGTTCCAAAACCACTCCCGTTCCAAAACCACTCCCGTTCCCTGCAATACACCTATATGCAAAACCTTTTTTCAAAACCAGAATCTCATGCCTCTCCCAACCGCGTTTTAACTCTATCCTACCAATCCCCTGCTCCTCATGTACCTTCAGCAATGTAATTTACCTTCTGAAGTGCCAACTTTTCCCTGCCTCTTATATTGGACGGTGTACCACATCCCTCAATATCAGAATCAATAACCATCGAGCCGCATGCAAGAATTCTTCTCTGATAGATATGCTCCCAAACGTGTTCGTATCGTGGTAGTTTCTCGTGACAGGTGACTGAGATAGAATTCCTGTCTCTATGCTGCCCCTTCAGTAATGATAGGGTGTTCAACAATTGTGTTTATCGATTTTCAAATATTGACCAGACTTGCCTCGTGTTGAAATATCCAATATCGATTTTTCTCCTGACTATATGTAAAAGAGTTCGACATTCATGCCGCTTGAAATTCCTTTCTTCTATTGCCGCATTGTAGTCAGACGATATTTTGTCAAAGAAACGAAAAAATATTTTATTTCAACGGATTGGTAATATTTTTTAACGGATCCCTGTTACTTGGATTCGCAGCAACGCTTTGACACGAGGAGTTCAAGATTCAATAATGTTGAATGATAGTGAACCAGATGGTCTACGTGTACCTAATACAAAGACGGGGAAAATTCGACTTCGGAATATATCAATTCGATTAGTGAAAAAGTCCATGATCAATGCCATGGAGCATTCGTTTGACCAATCGACCGTCGGGAGGTCGGAGAGAATCAGGCGTCCACTCAGCAAACGGTCCACGGGTCGCCCATCGATACTGCCAACGGACCCAATCGCTAGATAGAGTGCTGAGTACCATCGATATCATCGAAACTGTTCTCCAGACTGAAACAAGAACTGGAAATCGAACTCCTATGGACTCGATGCTGTGCCTTTCGTTTCTTCCAAGTCAACCATCAAACGCAACTAATTTTATGTCGATATTTTTGCATGACGTCCTTGCATGCAACGGTTTGTGCTGAGTTTTCAATTCGGGAGGGGAACGCCGTGATTTATTTCCGACATAATTTCTAAGATTTCGGAGAAATGGGAAGACTTTCTTTTTGGTTCTTCGCGACGTGCCCATTGGACGTCTCAAGAGCCACGTCCGCAATCAAATTGCCATGTTCATTCTGCCTCTTTCCACTCATAACTGCGGCCCACTCTACTCTCTCGCCTCGACCCCGCCGCCCCCTTTCCAATTCTTCCCTCCTTCCGGAACAAACCAGAATGTGACAATGGCGCGGGACTTTCGCCCCCACATTCCCCGCGCGCCCAATCCCAATATCCCCGCGTGTCGCCGGTCACACTCCTCACGTGACTGGAAACGGAAGGATATCTTTCGCCACTCCTCCCTCTCGGTCGGGTCACACTAGCCCTGCTCTCCCACCCTGGCTCGTCTCCTCCCTTTATCCTACGAGCATTTTCTTTTTTAATTCTCTGCAGGGACCCGCCCGCAGGCCCCTACCTGTACAGTACCCCGGAAACACTTCCGTGACAGACTGGTAGGCAACCAGGCAACCCCGTTGGGCGATACTCGGTATCAAGGTTTCACTTATCGCGGATGATTTTTCGAACAATTTGCATTAAAAATTTTCAATGCTTTTTAATGATTATTGTATTATATATATATTTATGTATATATTATATATACATTATAAAAATATTATATATTTGTATATATATCGATACATAGAATATATATATAAAAAACACAGTAATCAATCCGAAGGTCGGTTTAGTAGGTAATGGTAGAGCTCACCCGTGTACCAAGCCCGACGGCGGGTGAATATTCACACATCAGGGTAGGGGGGTCAGTTCCTTTCCCTGTGCCGGTTATGGTTTCCCAGGGAGATCTGGTACCCGAAAAATTAACTAGCTTGGGTGGAGGTGCAGGTGCCCAAAGTGCCTTGCCCGGGAATCGTACCCGGGACCCACTAGACCACCGCGACCCGCAATATATATATATATATATATATATATATATATATATATATATATATATATATATATATTGCGGGTCGCGGTGGTCTAGTGGGTAGAGCGTTGGGCTATATATATATATGTGTGTGTGTGTATGTATATGTATATGCTATAAATACATATGTACATAGAAATAGGTTTAAGGTAAGGGGATAGGAAAACACATAAAAGGCGAACACAGGACATGTGGGGAAGGCGGATTTTGAGCAGATCACAAATATAAAAATATTTCCTTAACCGGAATTTGAACACCGGACATTCCACTTCCAGGGCCGAAGCGCTACCAATTACGCCACTCAGGAAACCTAATTTACACTGAGATCTGCTTTGTTTTTAAAACGCCCAAGTGCTCCGAATCATTTGCCAAAGGAAGGCTTTAGGGAGCTCCACCCACCAAAGGAGAAATAGACAATACACTCAAGAAGAGGAGACAGTTGGTTAGAAAGCATATGGTATCATAGACAATAGGAACAGTACGTTTCATGGCCACGCATAGCCAGAAGAAGAGATGAGCAGCATGGGCCAAATACACATTCAAATACGAAACCCCGCCATACGGCTCACAAATATTCATTCAAACATAGAAATAGATTTAAGGAAAGGGGATAGGAGGAGTCCGGTGTTCAAATCCCGGTTAAGGTAATATTTTTACATTCGTGATCTGCTCAAAAACCGCCTTCCCCACATGTCCTGTGTTCGCCTTTTATGTGTTTTTTTATCCCCTTTCCTTTTCCCTATTTCCATGTTTGAAAGAATATTTGTGTGCCGTATGGTGAGGCTTCGCATTTGAATGAAAAAAATATATATATATATATATATATATATATATATATATATATATATATATATATATATATATATATATATATATATATATGGGTCGCGGTGGTCTATTGGGTATGGCGTTGGACTACTGACCTGAGGATCCCGGGTTCGATTCCCGGGCAAGTCACTTTGGGCACCTGCAGCTCCACCCAAGCTAGTTGATTTTTCGGGTACCAGATCTTCCTGGGAAACCATAACCGGCACAGGGAAAGGAACTGGCCCCCCTACCCTGATGTGTGAATATTCACACGCCGTCGGGCTTGGTACATGGGTGAGCTCTACCATCACCTACTAAACCGACCTTCGGGCTGATTACTGTGTTTATGGTTTATATATATATATATATATATCCCTCCCATGGAGTACAACCTTGATGTGATGGAAGGGCTTGTGCGTTCCGATGACCCCTAGAGCAGTGCTGGCGGGAGTGATAATAATTGCTCCTGGTAGGGTTACCCATGCCAGATAGGTCGACGGAAGGTAGTACACGCAGCGTTTGTTCCTCAGTGAGGTGGCTGCAGAGGCGTCTGAACCTAGTGGGGCGGATTGAGTGATGGTGTCTTGTTAAAAACACTTTTGAGGTTTGACTGAGAGCTATTTGAATTAGAAACACTATTAGAGTTAGGTTGAGGCAATGGCAAACCACCTCAATTATTATTTCCCGAGATTTCCATGACGGTCACAGTAGAGAATATACTGTATAGTGATCTCATTACTGCAATGGCATCACGCGTACCTCTCCCCTTCCTAAACCCAAACTGATCATCCCCTAAGTAATCATTTGCCTTACACTCTATCCTTTTGTTGATGATCCTGAGAATAACCTTAGCTTCGTGGGATATCAATCTTATTGTTTTGTAGTCCTCACATGATCTAGCCTTTACCTTTTTCGGAATAGGACCTAGCACTAATATCACAAGGTCTTCTGGCCAGATTCCTTCCTCATACTTCCTCTTACTTCGAATCAGTCCCTTTAGTCTCTTCCTACAACATTTTCCTAAACCTGTTAGTAGCTCAAAAGGAATGCTGTTAACCCCCACGGACTTATTTGATTTCATCTTCTTCAATGCCCTTTCTATCTCATTGGTCGAATATTTCTGGACCTAAGCTATCTTCTTCTACGTCATATTCCCTTTCTATGTCTATGTTTGTTAGCCCTACAGTTCTTTACCCTACAGTTCTTCCACATATACCTTCCATCTAATTTGAATCTCTTCTGTTTCAACTATTATCTTTCCCGACTCATCTATAACTGTTAGCACAGATCTTCTTACTTCCCGATAGTGATTTAACCTTGCTGTATTGTGCACCAGTTTCACCCTTCCTCTGCAAACTTTTCATATCGTCGCACTGCGTCTTCCACCATTCTACTTTTTACTTTAACCTATTTGTTAACCGTCTCGATTTATTATTTAATGCTTTTTAATTCCTTTTGCTCAACACTGTGTGTAAATTATTTCATTTACTTCTCTCATCCATCTTTGAAATAATCTCTTTCGAGGTCCATGGCTTCCTTGTCCTTTTCCCATTTACGGTTCCTATAGTTTCATTTGCGGCTTTCGATATCCTTTTCTTGATACATTCCTTTGTTCTCGATAGTACTCAGCCCTTTACCGGCATCCATGCTTTTTCTCTACAGAGACTACTCTACAAGTGTCGGGGACACACATTCGTATTTGCCACTTGAAAATTGCCATATTTACGTCTTAACATCTCAATAGTAATTACCATATCAGAATAATTATATACTTATAGAACTGTGTGAAGTATCGCTTATTCCAGTCTATTTTTCGACTGAAAGGGCATTCATTTTTATGACACTGGCGTTCATTGTGAATTCGTGTACCACAGTATTGCTCTTCTTCTTCGTTTCTGGTCTATTCTGGTTATTCCTGGAACTTTTAGGGTGGAATAATATTTTCACGCTACCCTTCTTTGTCTAACTGGCGAATGCAATTTGCTCATTTCAGCTTTCATGTATGTGAGAAACCCATCGATAAAATTCACATGAACATACCATGTTAGGATGTTAAGAAAATCATCTCTTTCCCTTCTAACCATTCTCTCGTTTCGCGATTGCTAGCCGAGAGCCAGCCGAAGTCCCCCCCCCCTCTCCGGTGGTTTTCGGCCCATTCCACCCCCCCCCCAGCGACTGGTGACAGGGAAGCGGCCGCATAAGGTGGCTCCATTGTGTTCGCGGGAAATGGTCGCCACGCTCTGCAGTCACTTCATTCGGTCGAGTCGTTCCCTGAGACTATGTTTTCTGTGTTTGCATTATTGTTAATCGCAGTGCTCTGGGACTCTCCCTGACTCCACGGAGTCATCGTAATCAATACGCACTGAAAGTTATTTATGGATTCCTCCGTCTCCTAGACGACACTTAAGCCTAGGCGAGTTCTCCGACGAGTTCATGAGCGGGAATGGGGTCGTTATCTTCTTGAATTGTGGAAAATTAGTCAAGATTGGGGAGGAAGAGTTGATTGAGCATTGGTGCAGCTGTTCATCACGGAAATATGCTGAAGCATACGGTGCCCACCGCATACGCCCTTCGAAAAAGAAAAAAACAGGATAATGATGTGCCCATCGCGTTCCGAACGAACTTCCTTGTACTTTCAACTATTATCACTAGTTTCCTGGCCCGTATTCGTCTTCTACCGTAATCTGGGATGGACTTGTTCATACCCGATGGGGTAGAACGGATACGAAAAAGTCTTGGAAATAATGTTTTTATGGACAAGTGCTCGAAGAACTACATTTCAGTCTCACACATCTTTACCTATCTTTTAAATCGAGATTATTTCCTGTCGTCCATTAAATTCTTCTCCGTGCCACAGGACAATACGGCCCCTCTCCGACAGCTGAATGCTTGCATTTGCGCCGGCTTATCTAAATCCAAAACGAATTCCGCTGTGCACCACGAGCGGCTCATCTTCCTTAGTGGGAGAGAGCTTGCACGGCCGAAAATTCGTGTGCCAGGCCTCTCCCGCCGCCAACCCTCGGCGGAGTCGAGTTCGGCCATTCGGCGTGAGCCAGTCACCTCATATCCCTCGAAGCCATTCGGCCTTCCTCCACAGGGTTATCGTTGAAAATCGGCGCGCCATGTCAGAACATTTCCGCCCGTTGGCTGTTAAGGTCGTGCCTGCAAAAGGTCATGGCGCCTCGAAGAGTCGATGGCCTTATGCGAAAGAATCCTCTTCTCGTTCGGTGGAGATCTGGGGGGTGTCCTCACCCTCCTTCGCGGCTCTGCGCCCACGAACCCACCTGATGGCGACGAGATACTTGATGTCGCTATGGATGGATTCGGAAAGGGGGAGGAGGCTAGGAAAGTTGACAAACCAGGAGAGGCATCGCGGAAGGCCGATCTCTCACGGCTGCGTGTGCTTCACTTTTCGTGCGATCGGTAAATGTCTCGCAGTATAAAACTAATCCTTCGAATCATCGATGAGAAACTTTCGTTCAATTTTCGGCGTCCACTGATGGAACGAAATAGTTGCGGTTGTCAGAAAATCGACTTCCTGTTTTGCGGGGAGGGCCTCGTCCACCGATATCCAGCGAAGGTTTCGACGATAAAAAAATAGGTAGCCGGACGATTGATTGACTGCTGGCATTCCGTCGATGGGCAAAGTATCGCGGGAAACCCTCCGTATTTCCATGTTCGCGATAGTTTCTGACGCATGACACTTTGTATCGTTTCCTATTTTATGATAGTGAAAAATAAAAGCTAAGATTACTCTTCGTAGTTAATGCACATGAGATTGTTAATCAACCCAACGATGTTTGTATTCCAGGAGGATTTATTTATCTTTAAGGGATGGTTGATTTTCAGAAAATGATAAACGACGCGAGATGTCGAGGGCTCAAGCAATATGTCAAGCCCCAAAAATTTATTTTTTTTCACAAAGTATTATTACTTTTAGATATTTCTTGTTCTGTGCTTATCCATGCGGGAACATATTATAGTATGTCCTTCTATGACATAGCTCAGGAAGTGTGGAGGCTGCTAAAGTGCTGACCTTGATTATGGCCGAATTGTGAGAGTTAAAATAATATACCACCATCGATCCCGAAAAGGAACTGCTCCGAGACGCCTTTCAACTTGCGATTGAATTTGGAAAACAGAGGAAAATCAGGGAATCTCTAACTACCAATATTAAAGATGTATTTTCCCCAACTTGCTATTCTATGATTAGAAATTATCGCAGTTCAATTTCCATTGGTATGTTCGATTCAAGCTGGAAACGCTTATCTCTCTAAACTATTTTGTGTTTACTTGACTTTTGATAATAATAAACAATATTATTGATTGAGGTGGGTATACTGGAATGGGACAATACCCGCATAAGTGACACGGCACAATGAAGCACCTCCACACTTTAAAATCAATTTTCCTATTGCGAAAGAAAATTCGGGAGCGTGGACATTAAGTGATGATTTCAACAATCCAGCGAGTGGAGATCGGAAGGGGACGCCGGATGAATGTTCTCGATCAAATGACACCTAATAAAGATGCGTTCGGAAATCTTTGCGCAATCCATGCAGTTGCTGTTAGTTTTCAAAATCCGCGTAGCTGCATACTTCTCCTTTCGTGTGTTTCTCCGTGCTTCTCGCTTGAAAACCGACCAGCTTCTTTTCTGTATGGATCAGGGTTGAATTTGAGGCGTCTTCAACGGGCATTTTTTTCAAATGCTCATGTCATTAATTTATAAAGTACTTTGTATGGCTATGCCAACCGAAATACTGTATTTCCATTGTCAAATTCTTCCCGAGATTTCCACAGTGTTAAGTCCTGCATTACTGCCGACGTTTCAACGGACGACTAATTCATCACCTTCAGGACAGGATCTGGAATGGACGAAATTCGTTTGTGCGAGTCGTCCGTAGAAACGTCGGCAGCAATGCAGAACATGACCCTGTGGAAATCCCGAGGAGGATTCATCACGAGCAGATGGCGGGAAAACATCCTTTTCCAAATATTTCCCTCGTCATTTGTGCGGTGAACCATTTCCGGGGATGGGAAATGCGCTCCCGTTATTTAAAAGGTTCGGGCGCATTGTTTGAATTTGTGGGGCAAGCAAAACAACCATCCAGGCATCGCCGCACCATATTTCCCGGTCTGATTCACTTTGTCACTATTTCCTCTCATTCAACGACAATTTCCGCAAGTGTGGCAAATTTTTTTACCACGTTCTTCATATGATGTGTTATATTATGTAGCAATTATGGTGTGTTATATTAATCAATTGCTTTTAGGAAGATACAAGCGTATATTTCCATTTAATTTTAAGAAGGTAATTTTTCGATTAGAATTGATATCTCCGTGGATGATTTCTGTTGACTCTTCCTGTTAGATTACTGTTACTGTGCTGCCTTCGGTATTCGATGAAAGTCTCCATGAGATTTGAACTGCTTGTTGCAGTAATTAGCATTATTCTAGCGGCTTATATTGGGTTTGCGATTGACCCAGATACTGCGAACTTCTATGAGCCCTGTTTAACATGACACTAGGCATCCTCGAACGCCTGCCTTCTCCTCCACCTCACCTCCGCAACATTCTCACCTCCATTTCCGCTCCGTCTCTTCTCACAATTAATACCACATCCTACTGCGCCTTCGTAATTGGTTCTCTTTCACCTGCCCTATTTCTCCCAACAATTTCTCCCCCCCTTTAGCGCTGAAAACCCATTCCTTTGTTTTTCTTCCTACCCATTTTATTTGTTCCATTATTTAAGAAGTGCTAACTTATCGTAATTAAATTAACCAGGCCATCAGCGTGGATTCCCTGAAATTTCGAAGCCGAATCCAGTCATTTGTTACGCATGAGTTCCAGGAGTAGATGTGGCTCATAAATAGCCTGCCCCTGGAGAATTATTTAACTATTTTTGAAACGTTTGTTAACGCAAATTGTTCCTAAAATCCTCTGAGGTTTCTCTCCATTGCTTTTGAATTTCGTGGAATGATCAAAAGCCAGCAGGTTTTGCCCATTGAGTTGAGTGGATGACATAAAATCTTCCGGCCACACACGCTACCGCCAGTAGAAACGGCGAAGAGATGACCCGGCAGGTGGGCGCTCCATTCATTTGCATAATGCATTATTATGACAGGCGCCGAATTTTTCATCTCTGCCCCTTTCCAATGGGTGCCTCGCATTTGCATATAGTATTCAATGGCTTGACCTTTTGTTCTCGCAGCTAATAATTCGGCCGTACACCCGACGGACGACCGAAAAGGGTTTTCGATTCATTCGAGCGTAGACTGGGGAGCGTGACCCGCCGGAAGGTCGCCTCGTCGATCCCCGTGTTCCGTCGTCGATTTATTCAGGACTCCTCCATTGTTGCCGCCTAGGGCATGAGTGGGGTGGAGGCACAAAGGGCCCAAACCGAACGCGCTTATCTCCGATTAACACGGTCCGATGGGACATCATTAATGACCTTGGGGGCGGGTCGTCCGCTCTGGCAAATCTCTCTCCCTCTGCCCCGACAATGGCGTGCGTGCTCCGCTGAATATGTATTGCTTCCCACTCAGGTACTTCACGGGAAAATTAGAGGTCCCTTCCTATGAAATGAGTTACATGATGGTCTTCGGGATGAAGTCGTTGACTCGACTTTGTAGTAACCAAAGATTTGAGATCGGCTCTGGCCGAGGCTCACTCCAACTAACTCAATCCGGTTAACGGTCTCAATAACGGTTAACGTTTATCCCTAAAATAACACAGGATGAGGGATTAAAGCCAGTGGCGTCAACAGTATCATTTTAACTAGCCACAATGTTTTCAATGTTTTAAGAAGATTATATATTTTGGTGTATTGTTATTCGAATGATAATGCTGCGAACAAAACAAAATGAATAAAATAAAACAGCATGTACTATTTATCAATTTTATTAGTATTGCTGAGTGACGAATGCTATCTGCAAGAAACATTTATTTTCATCACGTTTTTGTGAATATTTAATAATTTTTTTAGGCTTTTACATCATTTCTACGAATTTTCCAAGGAAAATGGCGAAGAGTTCTCGGAAATACATATTGTAGCTAATATAACATACATTTTTTCACGAACATTTATGATGTATTAAATTTTTCCTCCGACGTGATTTTCGGTTCTTCATTGTTGCACCCTGAGAACACAACCGTGATGAAATCCCAAAAAGTGCATTTTTTTATAATTCCCTCAAAAAGTGACTAATTTGAGATCTGCGGGGTGCGGCAACATAACTTCCTTTTTCACAGGGGTTTTGATTTACAAAAAAGGAAATTATGTTGCCGCTCCCTTTTCAAGGATTCGTTAAACTGAACGAAACCAGGGTCAATTTTCTCCCTTCCCTATTCCAGTGAATTCATGTATTGCACTGAAGCTCAAATTAAAGGTGACTATCATCCTCCTGTCCCATCGGAAATTAACGAAAGGAACCGTCGAGACCAAATGCGCCACGATGCTGCGTTCCATCGCACGCACTGCCTTAGGCATTCACCACCATGTCGGGTTAGTCATTGATTAAAACAGAATTTTTTTTTGCTAACCTATAATTTCTCATAATCTCAGTTTAACAACACCACACTCTTCACAAAGCATATTAGCGATAAATAATCATGACAACAAGGGTGAAAAATTATGCGTCGAATACTTACGGTCTCCCAGCGTCACCATTGCCGTTCTTTTATTTTGATTAATTTATCGCAAGAGCCATTAAATTCAGGAAACTTGGCGATGTTTAGGCGTGCGTGTTCCCGAATCGCGACCCGAAAATGCCGCAACACGATGCCGCACTTTGCTTATGGAAGAGGCAGACACACCGCTAAATACCAGCATTTACATTTATATACATATATATATACATATATATATATATATATATATATATATATATATATAACTTTTGGACGGCACAATAGAACACAGAATAAAACAGATAACACGTAAAAGGACACTCACACTGTAGATGATTTAAGCTTTCGGCCTACTCCGAGGCCTTCTTCAGGTCAGACTCACCAGAGTCTGTTACTCAAACTACTAGTTTGTCGACTTTTTGAGCAGATCACGAAAGTAAAAATATTTCCTTATCCGGGATCCCGGATAAGGAAATATTTTAACTTGAAAATCCCGCCGCGCTTTATAAGATCGCAGATCTCACGGTAAATCAGGTTTCCCTATTAGCTCAACTGGTAGAGCATCCGCCCGGAAAGGGGAAGGTCCGTGGTTCAAATCCCGGATTGGGAAATACTTTTACTTTCGTGATCTGCTCAAAATCCGCCTTCCCCACATGTCCTGATATCGCCTTTTATATGTGTTTTCCTATCCCCTTTTCTTATACCTATTTCTGTTTGAATGAATATTTGTGCGCCGTATGGCGGGATTTTCAAGTTTGACTATGTGTTTGGCCAATGTGGCTCGTCTCTTCTTCTGGCTATGCGTGCCATGAAACGCACCGTTCCTATCCTTTAGAATATCGTATGAATGCTTTTCTACTATCCTTTCCCTTTCTTGTGTCCCGTCTATTTTCTCCTTTGGTGGGTGAAACAGCTCCATAACGCCATGTCTCGGCAACATCTATCGGAGCACTTTGGCGCTTTATAAGATCGCAGATCTCAAGGTAAATCAGGTTTCCCTATTAGCTCAACTGGTACAGCATCCGCCCGGAAAGTGGAAGGTCTGTGGTTCAAATCCCGAATAGGGAAATATTTTTACTTTCGTGATCTGCTTAAAAACCGCCTTCCCCACATGTCCTGTCTTCGCCTTTTATGTGTTTTTTAATGTGTTTTCTTATCCCCTTTCCTTATACCTATTTCTGTTTGAATGAATATATATTAAGGTAGGTATTTGGATGGACACAACTATCAAATAAATATTTTCTAACTCCAAACAAAACCCAATCCAGCAACCGACTCTACATCAGGTCTCTCTTCATCTCTGTGTACTTCTTTCCTCCCTTCATCCCGTCCAATATCCCTATCCTGTTCCTGCCCTTTCCTCGTTTGCCTAACATTCTCCCCTCTATTACCTTCTTCAACATTCCACTACCGCTCAATGAGCCTATCATCCATTTCTTCTGCCTCCATAGGATTTCTCTCAACAAACCCCTCTCCTCACCCACCATCTCCAGTACTTCCTCATTTCTTTTCCTTTCGGTCCATTTTACCTTCTTCATTCTTCTCCACAACCACATTTCAAAAGCCCCCAATTTACGTCTATCCTCCTGCTTCAGCGGCCACGTTTCCGCGCCGTACATAGCTACGTTCCATATCAGAGTTTTTACGAGTTTTTTCTTAACCTCCCTTTTCAACGTCCCCGTCATCAACTCCTTGAGAAAGCATTCTTGCCTAACGCAATTCTTCTCCACACGTTCCAACTACTTTGACCGTATTGGTCGAAAACACTTCCTAGATATGGACACTGTTCTACCTGCTCTATTTTTTGTCCTCCTATCTTAATGTTTAGCTTAGCTTTTTTCTTTCTGGAAAATCGCCTAACCTTTGTTTTATTAATATTAATTCTCATCCCATATCTATTGCACTGAATTTCCGATTCACTCAGCAATGCTTGCGACTCCTTGGCCGACTGACGAACCAAAGCCTGGTCATCAGCAATCCTAACTGATTTTAGGAACTCCCCTCCAACTTTCACTCCCACCTCCAGCTCTTCCCATGCCTCCTTAATCATTTCCTCCACACATTCATTGAACAGCACCTGTGACAATGGGCAACCCTGCGTTACACCTCTTCCTAACACTGCCCGTCCGGTCTCTCCGTTCCCCACTCGCACCTGAGCAGTCTGAGACATGTACAGGTTGCGGATCAGTCTCCTGTCCCTCCAATCCAGTCCTATGTTCTGCAATACACGCATTAATTTTTCCCAATTCAATCTATCTCTATCATCATTTTCAAGATTATATATATATATATATATATATATATATATATATATATATATATATATATATATATATTAGGTAATCTACCGGTTAAGGTAGGTTTTTGGATGGACACAACTATCAAATAAACATTTTGCAACTCCAAACAAAACCCAATCCAGCAACCTAATCTACATCAGGTCTCTCTTTATCTCTGTGTACTTCTTTCCTCCCTTCATCCCGTCCAACATCCCTATCCTGTTCCTGCCCTTTCCTTGCTTGCCCAACATTCTCCCCTCTATTACCTTCTTCAAAATTCTACTACCGCTCAATATGCCTTTCAAACATTTTTCCTGCCTCCAAAGGGTTTCCCTCAATGAAGCCTTCTCCTCACCCACCATCTCCAGTACTTCCTCATTTGTTTTCCTTTCGGTCCATTTCACCTTCTCCGTTCTTCTCCACACCTTCATTTCAAAATCCTCCAATTTACGTCAATCCTCCTGCTTCAGCGACCATGTTTCCGTGCCGTACATAACCAAACTCTATATCAGAGTTTTTATGGGTCTTTTCTTAACCTCCCTATTCAACGTCCCCGTCTCAACTCCTCCTTGAGATAGCCTCCTTGCCTAATCCAATTCTTCTCCTTATGTCCCTACCGTGACTACTTTGACCGTGTTGGTCCAAAACACTTCCGAGATACGTAAGCTGTTCTACCTGCTCTATTTTTTACCCTCCTATTTTAATGTTTAGCCTAGCATTTTTCTTTCTGGAAAATCACATAACCGTTGTTTTATTAATGTTGATTATCATCCCATATCTATCGCACTGAACCTCCAATTCACACAGCAGTTCTTGCAACCCCTTGGCTGACTGAGCAACTAATGCTTGGTCATCAGCGAACCTAACCGATTTTATGCATTCCCTCCGACTTTCATTCCCACCTCCAATTTTTCCCATGCCTCTTTAATCATTTCCTCCACATATGCTTTGAACAGCACCGTTGACAATGGGCAACCCTGCCTTACACCTCTTCCTAACACTGCCCGTCCGGTCTCTCCGTTCCCCACTCGCACCTGAGCAGTCTGAGACATATACAGGTTGCGGATCAGTCTCCTGTCCCTCCAATCCAGTCCTATGTTCTGCAATACACGCATTAATTTTTCCCAATTCAATCTATCTCTATCAAACCGCTTTTTCGAAATCTACGAAACAGACAATTACGACTTCATTGTATTCTATATTCCTCTCGATTAGTGATCTCATTACTACAATGGCATCACGCGTACCTCTCCCCTTCCTAAACCCTAAGTAATCATTTGTCTTACTCTCTATCCTTTTGTTGATGATCCTGAAGATAACTTAAGCTGCGTGAGATATCAAGCTTATTGTTCTGTAATGTTCACATGATTTAGCCTTTACCTTTTTCGGAATAGAAACTAACACCGATATCACAAAATTTTCCGGCCAGATTCCTTCCTCATAGATACTACGAACCATTCCATATAGAGTCTCCTTCCCACATTTTCCTAAACATTTCAACAGTTCTACAGGGATGTTGTCCACCCCTACAGCCTCATTTGCTTTCAAGGCCTTTAATGCCCTTTCTATTTCATCGTGGAGTATGCCTTGACCTAAGCTATCTTCTTCTACGTTATGTTCCTTTTCTATACATATATAAACTTTCTCGCGGTAATCCAGGGGTAGAGCGTTGGAATAGTGACCGGAAGGCCCGGGATCGCTTCCCAGGCAAGCCTCTCTGGGCACCTGCATGTCCGCCCAAGCTATATGCCTGAAGCTCGTGTACCAAATCTTCCTGGGAAACCATAAGCGGCACAGGGAAAGGAACTGTCCTCCCTTATTACCCTTCTAAAGTGTGAATTTCACTGGCTGTATAAGACTTAGTACTGGTTGAACTCTACCATCACCTGCCCAACAGACATTTGGGTTGATTACTGTGTTTATGGTTTATATATTACGCTCATGTGTTCAGTGAATTATTGCGATGTTTCCCATGAATCTTCATAATTGCACTTGTAGACGTGCGTTTAATATCAAAGAGACCCACCCTTCTAAAAGCGCGGACACGCCTTCGTTCGCACGGGATCAACGCCCCGGGGGGCTACACCCTTCAAAGCCACACCCCCTCCGCTACATTGCTAGTCGAAAACCATCGTCCGATTAGCATCGGAAAGGCGGGGGGAGGGAGGGTCTCTTTCCGCGCCGCGCGCTTTCACGGGCGTGCGCACGTCTGCAGTCACCCTCTTGTTCTCCTGCTGTCCCTCCTGTTGCCATTGTCGAAGTTCATCCCGAAGATTGCCATTTAAATGTAAATGAATGACGTGTATTCTCGAGATATTTGCTCTTTTTAAGGACGCTATTGTGCACACGTCTCTCTGCGCGTGTGCAACCGTGAAATATGGTGGAAATAGGTCTTACGATGTCTGTCCCAAGGGTAGTGGGACTGAGTCGATTAAAAAAAGTGCTTTGCCAGAATTGATACATTCACTCAAAAGTCTTCGACGTGGCACCCTGTGCGTCCACTTCCCGCTGGCAGCGAGTTTTCCTCGCCTGGTGCTTCTTCTGGAAGGCAGCACCCGGAATGCTGCTAAGCTCCTTCATCACGGCTTGTTGTAACGCTTCCACCAAGCCGTTGTGAAGTCCTTTTTCAACATGGATTTGAGGAGGCGAGGGAAAAGAAGGAAGTCTAGTGGGGCAACGGCAGGGCTGTGGGGTGGCTGAGACATGGTCGAGAAGGTACTTCCGCGTGCGAGTTTCCTTTGGTTCAACAGAGGGCACTGCGGCACCAACTTCTCACACACCTACCTCATGCCCATGTTTCCGGTCAAAAGGTGATGTACATTACCTATAGAAATGCCAAGTTCATCGGAAACCATGCGAACACTTAATCTGCGATCCCTGTCCAACAAAGCCTTCACTCTTGCATGATTTTCGTCACTTTTTGAGCTCGAAAGGCGTTCTGCATGTTCAATGTCTTCAAAATCTCCTCTACCCTCTCAAAACAACTTGGGCCACTCAAAAACACCCGACCTATCGATATAGCGTAAACACCATGAGCTGCCGTGAGTATAACATGAATCTCTCTCCCTGTTTGGTCCAGTCTCACGCAAAACTTGATGGCGTAGCGCTGTTTAACTAGCCTGTTAATGACGGAGCGTAGCGAGGTCACGTTGTAGAGGTTTCGCAAAAGAAACTACTTACACTTCTCGAAGGCTTGGCGTCAACTGCCACCGGACTCCAACTTTTCCTGAGACTCTCCTCCCTCGAACTCAGCAAGGAAAACCGTCGCCTTGCGCTTGTCTCTCCGGGGAAAAAAATATTAATACTTTTGGGACAGACCTTGTATATATTTGGCCAGTGTCAGAAAAGAGCTATGCATGAAATGGAAGTAAAAACTATTGTGTCCCCCAGACCCTTTTGTTTTATCGCCGTTAGCTTTCCAAAAAGTTATTTTTGTGGGCAATGTTTTCCTTCATGCAGAAATGTGTAGTTCCTACTATAAACTACTGCACAAGTGCCATCTACATCTATTAATCGGCAACGAAAGCATTTCAAAAAGTGTTATTCGCGGATATTTTTCCTTTAAAATAAATCATTACGTAGTACGTATATTCGCTCGATTTTCAATTTGTTTTATGAGCACCACTTATGAATTTTTCGAACAATAGAATAAATAATAATTTGTTTAGCCATCAGCCTTGCAAAAAGTGCCTTCAACTCTCACGCGAGCGTAACCGCCGGGTGAATAAGTCACCCGAGGCGGGCACCGCATCCGCAAGGCACCCGCCGATCCGGACCGCGGAGGCACGGCTCCGCGCGGGACACTGATTATAATCGCCAGTTGGGAGACACTAGTATTTCGTTTTCTCTTAATTTTCTTGTGGTAGTTCTCATCAAACTAGTTATGGGAGGCAGTAGAGAAATCATAATTATTGAGAGATAGATGGCTACGACGGAAGATAAATGGGAACATACCAAAAAGAGGATATCGAAGGATGCAAATGAAATTACTCATAGGAAAAGTAATTATGAAACGTACAAAGAAACTATGGATTATATACGACATAATGAAAGGAAATGGTACGATGTGAGCAGATAGATAGGTAAAAGGAAGTACAAATAGTTGAATAATAAACCAAGGTCGGAAAATAAGAGGGCGAAAGAAGCTTTGTGGAAAGTGCACTGCGAAGATGTGAAATATTGACAGAAGAAGAGGGAAATCGGTGAACTATACAGGAAGGTGACTGCGAATTCAGGAAAGAAAAAGGGAAAATTCTTTCAAAATATTGAAAGACAAGTCAGGGAAATCCTTTTTTGAACCCGAGAAGATTCAAGAGAGATGGACGGAATTTATAAAAGAGCCGAGTAGAAAAGTAGCCGAGCCTGTAGATGAGGATAGCTTAGGCCTGAGCATACTCGATGGCGAGATAGGCAGGGTATTCAAATCAAATTAGGTCGTGGTGGTAGACAACATTCCCGCGGAACTACTCAAAGGTTTAGGAAAATGTCGGTGGAAGAGTTTTTATGGACTAATTCGTGGTATTTGTGAGCGAGCGATTCGGCCGGAAGACTTCGTGAGGTGAGTGTTAGAACCCATTCCAAAAAAGAAAGAGGCAGCCAATAACAATAGAGAGCCGAACGAAAGTTGGAATTTAAAAGTCTTAAAAGTGGTTGGCCACCACGACACACCAGTTCCCGGGTAGAGATCACCGAAGTTAATCGACGTCGGGCCCGAAGAGAAGTTGTACGCGTGGCGTCCATACATTCGTCGCAGTGCTCCTGTCCCTTAACGGCCACGTGGCAGGCAAGGTAAGAATTGGTCGCCATAATGAGCCAAGTTCCCGGGGCTCCCGTCAAAGCCCCCATCCTAACACGGTGTTTCGCGGAAAGGGCGTTATCAAACTGGTGACAAATACTTTAAATGATCATAGATTTAGCTATGCCAAGCACATCCTCTCATTTTGTAATCTGTCCAACTCTCCCTAGTTACGGTATACGTAATTTCGGTGATCATATCAGACGAACAAGAATGACGTCCTCGGAGTGAATGTGAGAGGGAGTCGTCCTAGGATGTACTGTGTTACAAGGAGATGGGGTGGAGCGGAGGGGAGGGAATGTTAAATGTCAGTTTAGACCGGGCGAATCAAATGCCCTTTGTAGCCAAGTACATGACATGAACGTGCCAACTCATCTGTCCACACCTCAATGCTGCGTGCAGATTCGAGGAGAACATCTATTACTGTTACGATGAAGCAGTTTTAGAAAGGTTGATTTTGAAAACCGGCTTGGGCATGGGATAATTGAAGCTCATGGGAGGTTTTGCTAATTAGCGATGATGCGGATGGAGAGAGTGGTGATGTGCTCGCCAATGTAAAAAGAGGAGAAGAGTGTACAGGAGAGGCGATGCATGATATGGGGGGGGTATTCTCTGGGGTGAATTGAGGGTCTCGTATCCTCAAGTGTAAGCCGTAAATTCTCATGGGAATTATGCTAGGGGCGGACGGACATGCTGGAAAGAGGAAGAATGTGGAATAGTGATTTTTTGCTATGCGGCAAAGTTTCATCGGAATCTGGCGGAATGTGAGAGTGGCGGTGGAGAAGAAGGCGGTGATAAGGTGCGTATATTGGTATAGGGGTTGTGTCTGGCAGCGTGGGGTAGGTGTTGGGTCTTCAGGAATTTGTGGAAACACTCGCGTTTATTTGTGTGTGGCGGCGGGGGAGAATGGTGTGGGCCGATCTGGACGGAATGTGTGACAACTGTGGAATCTGAGGTATTCCTGGTGGTTTGCCCATTATTCGTGGACGGAAGTGATGAATGCATTGTGGATTAGAACGAAGATTCAGACGTACATTATTAGACCGTTGGAGGGGAGTCCCGAGATGGAAGATGTGAAAGTAATCGGAAAGGAGAATGGAGAATTGGAGCAAAATGCGAATGGAGTGCAATGTCCGAGGGGCCAGAGAAGGAAGAGACAGTCAATGCGAAGGGCTCGGAAGAGTGGTTTGGAACATTGTTTGAGAGGGAAAGTACCTACGAGGTGGTCCATGAGGAGGTTGGTGTAAAAAGAGGTCGGTCGATGGGAGAAACCGTGATAGTACCTTCTCTGTGAGGGAAAACATCGCCGTTGAAGATGCTAGAGGTTTGTCGTAAATATTAATTTTTACATTTCAATAATTTCAAAGTGTAAAAATCATGACTTTCCCGGGATTTGAACACGGATCCCTCGATTTTCGGCCGAGTGCTTAATCAAGGTATGTTCCCGAGACACCCAGTAGTTTCATTGGCTTAATTAGCTAAAGCACTCGGCCGAACGTCGAGGGACCCGGGTTCAAATCCCGGGAAAGTCATGATTTTTACACTTTGAAATTGTTGCGATGCAATTCATATTAGTGGATGACTCCGTTAAAAGGTACTGTTGCGGTATCTCCCGCAGTTCTTTGAGTGTGTCTGATTCTACGTAATTCTGCCACGTGAGGGGTTGAGAAAGTTGGTCAAGGGCGAGTGTGTGGGTCCCATTGTCTCGTTACTCATTTATTCAACTGTTTTCTCAGTGCCCACTCCTCGTCCTAGCAAAATAATATAACCGCGCTAGAGATCAGTAGTTCTACAAATATATCACCCGATATACAAAATGGGATTTATCGACAATCCGTTGAAAAACCTACACGTTTACACTGAGAAAAAGTTGCTGCCTTTGTAACCTAATTTCACTCAAATAAAATCTCTAAACTTTGAATGTTGTATTTATGTTAATAAGTTAACGGTATTTTTAAAAAATAAGAATATATTTAGTTAAAGCGTATGAAAATTAAAACGGCGTTCCGTTCAGTCGATTCCGTGTACAGATATTCCATGTTGAATTTACGCCAGTTATCCCTATAATATGTTTTCGAGTTCCATTGAGATGTTGTTCTTGGCTCGTAAATAGATGACACCATTGAAATAAACCTTAGACATCTAAGGAAAATGATGACGGCAGAAATATTTTGCTTCCAATGAGTCCCATCAGCTCAGTGCTCATAAAATAAGCATGGCTGTATTGATAATACCCTGCGTAGCGGGCGATTCCTTTTTTCCTGGGAAGGGCTCCATGAAACCCTCTCAATGCCTTCATATATTATGGCTGCGTAGATTTTCGCGGCGGTGGCTTGAAGAATTCTGCATGTCCGGGTTTTCACCGCGTATTGTTTGAAGCCGACAACAGTTTCGCCGAAGTTTCATCCGGCGTCTTCAGGTCGAAGATGAAAACGGTGAAATGATGACGCGGTGAAAACCCGGACATGCAGAAGCCTTCATATATTTATTTTATCTTTCATTCGCATTCGAAGGGCTCTCATTCAATTGATACACAAGCATCCATTCCCCTCTAAAGACCATAAATCCAAATCTTTTATGAGTTTGAATACTTTGGTGTGTGCGGCAGTTAAAGCATCCTGGAGGAATCCCTGCAAACCCTGAATGAGTGAGTGCGTGCGATTCACATAGGGTTGATACACCCGAGTATATGCGTGTTTACGTAAGTCCTATATTTCTGTTTGATTGGTGGGTCCCTGGCATAAGAGGAATACCTGGTAAATCCTGAACGTGTACTTGTGAGTCGCAAAGGTCCTTGTTTTCCAACACACCTGAGTGATTGAGTGAATGAGCGAGATCGTGCGTACATACGTTTTATAGTTTTGTCTGTGTGATTGACGGGTCAGTGGCATAGGAGGGATCCTTGTAAACCCTGACCGAGTGAGTGTGTGCGATTCACAAAGGTCTAACACACCCGAGTGATTGAGGGACTGTGTGCTTACGTAAGTCGTTTCTTTTTGCATTTATTTGTGTGATTGACGGGTCACTGGCATAGGAGGGATGCTTGTAAACCCTGAGTGTGTGTGTGAATGTGATTCACGAGAGTCACTGTTATTCCTCGATTCACCCTATTGATCGAATGGTTGTAAGTTTGTGTTATTTTTATTATTAATTTTGCCTTTTGTGTGTGATTGAGGTATACGTGGGTCACTGTTTCTCAAACACACCCAAGTAACCTAGTGTGTGTTCCCTATTCCTCCCCTTACTTGTAACATTGTTTTATTTCCTTCCTTTCCACTCAGTGCCAATCAAGTTTACGGTCTTGGCTACCTCTTTTTCATTGATTCACGACCGTAACTACGTTCATTCTATATTTACGTCGCGTACTTACCTGTTAATCATCTCCGTTATTTTATAAACCTAAGGAGGTGAAACTAAAATAAATCAACAAGAATTAAAACTTTCGTTTGCTGCAAAGGGCGTGATTTTTAGCGACGAGTAGGCAAAGCCTAGAAAAATGCCTACCAAGTGACGACGACCCAGAAGAAGTGTTTCCTTAGTTTTGCTCAAAGAAGTCGAGAAGATAGCCAATTTATTTTATTTTGCTTGAGGGGTCGCATTGTCTTCGACATCGGATGGCACCGCAGCGCAATCGGACGGCACGAGAGAGACATGGCCTCTGGAAAAGCTACGTTTAAAAGAGCTTTCTTCGTTTTATTTTGGTTGTTGAAATGACTAACCGTTTCAAGTTTCCATTTTATTTGTTGCCAAAATTATTTGAAAAACTTTGGAAAGTGTAAGCTTGCTTTTTTACACCAAATAATGAAAAATATGTGATACATGCAGATTATTTAAGGCAATAATGCACACAAGTAGTGAGTTTGTGGATAGTTTATGTAAAATTTAGAACTGTAAGGATAAACATATGGACTATGAGCATTTCAACATTTGGCATGGTGTAACTGGACAAATTAAGGATTATTGAAAAACACGAAGAAGTGGCTGTCGATGTGCTGATTGTGATGTTGCTGTCGAACGTTTACTCGTACGATATATCTTGTCAGCGCGGGCAAGGCATCGCCGGAATGGTTTCATAATTTGATTTATTTTATTTTGATACTGCCAATGGAGATGTTTTGGAGATAATTGAGAGATGCAAGACCGCTGCGGTAACGAAATCAAGGGCCGAACTCAAGTGGGGGCGGGGGAGGCTCACGCGACGATGGATGACAGTTGGCCGGAAGTTGCGGCCGTCTCCGCCGTGGCGTCCTCTTCTCCAGCGACAGCCGAGGAGAGGACGCGACTCTTCGGAAGTCGCAATTAAGAAGACTTCAGCGGTTTCGCCTTTGACAGGAGCCGCCCCCCCTCCACAAGAGGACACTGGCGGCCGACCCCGAGTCGCAGCTTCGCGAATACACTTCCGCCTCTAGCAGATCTCCAGCGAGCGAGTTTCCAGGTCCGAATGAGCGAGAAAGTGGGATTCTATTCGCGGTGCACGGCCCTTCCGCGCTCCACCTGCACCTGTTCTCTTCAAGTGCTTAAGGTGCAACGTTAGGGTCAGTTCCTTGGCACTCGACTACTAATTGTATGTCCCTTATTTGATTAATTTATTCGCCTGCGTTTGATACCCATTTCATTCACGCACTGATCCTACACTATCCTATCGACTTCTTCCTACTATACTATATATGATTGCTTGGTTTACCTGAACAATGACCAAGTACGTCGGCTCTGCTTTAATCTCCACTAGTAAGATTCTATCAGTTGCTTGCTCTATGTTGACTACCCTTCTTCCTACCTCTTTATTTAATGTTACGGCAATCCCTCGTTGGCTCTCGTCCCCGCCGCTGTATATTATTCTGTAATTATCACTCCAGTGATCCCCACTATCCTTCCATCTCACCTCGTATAGACCTAAAACACCTATATTTCCTCTTTCCATCTCTCGCTTAATATTCTCTAACTTTCCTGCCCTCGTCATTGCCCTAATATCCCAAATCTCAGTTCTAACTAATCCGACTAATCTAACTAATTCATCCTCTGCATATTTTATGGCTTTCTACATACAAGGATTTAGCAAAAGGACGAACGCGGAAGACTTGCACAGGCACGACACATGGCTCATTTTGCTTAGTCCCGTAGTTTTCAGGACTCAGGCTTATTTCTATGTCCATCATGGCATTTTTTCGATGAAAGTTTGAGATGGTGACACCAATGGTCAGACCCTTTTGCAGCCGCCTCACTGAGGAACAGACTCTTCGTTGGAGCAAATCTCATTACTTCCGCCAGCACAGCTCTAGGGGTCATCGGAACGAACAAGCCCATCCACCACGTTAAGGTTGTAGTCCATAATAAGGGGTGGGTCGTTCAATAAGTTCTTACAAACAACTGAAAGCGTATAATTTTGGGTGGACTGTTCTTAACAAACCGAATGGTATTAGGGTTAACCTTGTGAAATTTATCCATGAAGGAAAGGAGACAGACTATGCAAATTTCACTTGAATAGAGATTTATTCACGACCCGGGTTTCAAACACTTAATGTCATCTTCAGGTGAATATACAGAGTTACGTATCCTATATATATGACAAGCAATGGGGGGGGGTAGGGGTTTAGGAGCGGGGGAGAAGGGAAGAGGGAGGGGCGAGAGGGGGGGAGGGAAAAGAGGGTAGAGGGAGGTTTGAGAGAGAGAGAGCGGTGTTAGGGTTGGGTACGGAGAGTGGAAGAGGATGACAGGGGGTGGGGTGGGGAAGAAAAGAGGGGGGGGGAGGAAGGGCCCTGGTTTCGTCTCCTCTTCATCAGCGTCTTACATTGCACTTCGAAGATAAGGAGAGGAGACTGGACGCTCTCGAAGCGTTGGAAATCGTCCAGCATTCCCGAAGAAAGACGTTACTGGTTAACGACCAAATTCTCCCATCCCACTCCCCAATTTTCTCCATTCCGTTTGAGTCCATGGCACTACCCAATGTAAGACGCTGATGAAGATGAGACGAAACTAGGGCCCTTTCTCCCCCTCTCTTTTCTTCCCCCCCTGTCATCCTCTTCCACTCTCCGTGCCCAACCCTAACACCCCTCTCTCTCTCTCAAACCTCCCTCTACACTCTTTTCCTTCCCCCCCTCTCGCCCCTCCCTCTTCCCTTCTCCTCCGCTCCTAAACCCCCATTGCTTGTCATATATATAGGATACGTAACTCTGTATAGTCACCTGAAGATGACATTAAGTGCTTGAAACCCGGGTCGTGAATAAATCTCTATTCAAGTGAAATTTGCATAGTTTGTCTCCTTTCCATCATGGACGGTTCTTATTTTTCAACAAAATCTCATTTTAGCTCGACATTCATACTTTTCCCAGCGT
Organism: Hetaerina titia; assembly: GCA_037158775.1. Classification (NCBI taxonomy): domain Eukaryota; kingdom Metazoa; phylum Arthropoda; class Insecta; order Odonata; family Calopterygidae; genus Hetaerina; species Hetaerina titia. The sequence continues at coordinate 98,841,010 of CM073776.1, forward strand.
TTCTCCAACTTCTTTTAGCCACCATAAAAGTAGGATTTCGGATGGACCTCTAAATAGTGAATCCACGCAGACGATGAACTTCTCATTTGACGTGAATTGTTTTCCGCGGAGACATGTTTTTCAAGTTTAGAAATCCAAATATTCGCTGAGAGAAAAATCTGGTGAATACGGTGGCTGTTTTAATAATTTGAATTTTGATTCCACAATTTTCGTCGTCGTGGGTGTTCGAAGCAGCGGTGCATTCATTCCCGTGGAGGGAGGGGCCCATTGGGGGCGGGGACAGACAGACGTGTATGTCCTCGGGGTGCCTCGTGCGCCGAAGGGGAGGCAACCGTGATAATTGGCGGAATGATCGCTACGGCCACCGATTCCATGCATCCCGGAGGCGTGGGGCGCACTTGACGCGAGGCCGAATGTCGCAATAATTCTAGCCTGAAGCCGCGGCATTTATGGCACTCGAGTACTTCCTCGGACTTGAGGAATGGTGCGCTGCTAAGATGAATTGCCAGCAAGCAATCTACGTTTGAGAGAGCCAGGGTTTGATAGACCTTTTTGAGGGCATGGGGTAAGCAGGGTGTCGTACTGTGTCCCTGGACATTTGTGTCGGGTGATTGGTGGTCAAGTGTACATGGCGCTGGAGGCCTTGTTAGATACCCTTGGGAGTTAACTCCAGTTTAAGTTAGTCGGCGGTGACGCGGCTGTACAGATCCCTTGTGCACATCTCCGGAAGGTTGTCTTGCAGTAATTGATGACCGTTGGCTTCAAGGCTTTGATCCTGGAAGAGGGGTTCCTGGAAATCACCCGCGATCACGTAGCTGACGGCCACCTGCTGTGATCACATTGATTGATTGATTGATCACATTTTAAGAGCGTTGCGAGTTTGATCGGGCTTGGTTCCGAAATGGGCACCCACTGCCATTACGTGGGAAACACATTTAATTCATTTTGTTCAAAATTAAGATTTGGCTCTATTGGCCAACTTTGAAAATGAGAAATTTGTCAGTTACCACGTGGCTTCACATTTCACATACCTGCTTCGCGTTTTTGAGGGTTACAGTTATCTGCTGTGCTCAAACTTTGTTCGAGTTCTAGGGTGTTATCGATTATTGCCACTCGAAAAATGTGCACTTGGTCGGAAAATAAAGTGGTTTAATAAATGTTAATTACGTGTAAGAGGGCATCGTATTGGTTTACAATGAGATTCGCGGCATCCGCATAAAATGTATGCCTGCGAGTTAGGGAGTTGAATATCTCGACAAATGTTACGATTCGAGAGTACCAAATCGCCATAATTACGGAACTAGGAACATCACAATTCAATCATTAAAATTTACCATTGAGTTGACCCGCAAAACTTTTGTCACAAGAAATTAGTGTGCGCAACGGCTTCATTTGTCCGATATTCTTCGTGGTGCGACGGGGAAGAAAACGGTGTATTTCCAAGACGTACCGAAATTTAGTCTTGACCGGTTTCGATAGAGCGCTTACAGAAGATACGCTCTATCGAAACCGGTCAAGACTTGAGCGCGTCACTCCGTGGAACGAAAGCGGTTTCTTTCTCTTCGCAGAAGACAATTAGCAATCATCGCCTTCGCATTTTAACGGCGGTAGGATAAAAAAATATATCAAGGTTTTCAATAAGCAGCGAGTTTCCTTGGTGGAATTAATTCTATGGGTTAACGGTTTTGCGAAAACGATTATTGCATTCGTAGATCTGGATTTAAATGGCTTTCGCAATTGGGAATAATTTCCCGCGTTCTGGCATTATAGTATTTCACATAACATCGGGACCAATTTATGACTAGGAGGGACAAGTACCAGAGTTTATTACATTCGCAGTCTACTTCGATGCCATTATTCTTTCGTCATCTTGTCTCCATCAATTCATTGAGTACGTGTTTACGACAAGACAGTGCGTATTTACATGTAAATATTGTTGATATTCGATTCCCTTAACATACTGTTTACAGTCAGTTCAATACAGACAGTCCCGCATTAAATTGAATCAAAGTCTAACCCCAATGTCTTAACTTATGACAAGAAATAGCACTGACAGATGGATGGATGAGAAGTTGTGTGAAAGATTAGCATCAAATGATAATCGTCTTGTTATAGTATTGAAATGATGATACGACCGAAAGGGCAAACGGGAGTTGCAAAACCTTGTTGTGTATCGCCCTGCTATTTTGGTTAAATTTATGAGCACCACTTCTTTTTTCCCGTTTGAGTAGCTTTCCGAGCGAATCATTTCACCGTGAGGCAAGTAGCGCGAGACGGGGGAAGGAGCGGGGGAGAGTGAGTGGGCCGAGGGAGGCAGAAGCGCAGCCAAAACAGCGTGCCTTTCTCGTTTGAAAGTTTCGTCAATTTAATTCCTCCGCTCACGTGGCCGAGTGCCCTGTTTACTCATTTAATCTCCTCCTCCACCGTATCCCCTCCTCTCCCAGGCCTCCACAACCCCGGATGCAACGCCGCATGTTGCTTTGCTAGACTTCTGGAGGCGGAAACCTTAAAAAGCCCTGCCGGCCAAACGAAACTAATTAATCCCGCGTGTCTCGCACCCAATATCTCATTACGCAGCTTTGCGGGCCGTCGCCCCCCACGCCACTCTCTCGCTCGAAGGGGCTCGAAGGGGGCTACTCTGCCCGTGTCACCCCCTGCGCTCTTCCTCTCTCGTCGCCAGTGATGCTCGCGGAATTATTTGAGTATTTGAAAGAGGATTCTCCTCTACTCTTAATGAGAGGCACTGGAGAAGATCCTCACTTAGGCGAGACGGAGAGATTATATTTGTGCCCTCTACTCTACTTGTATCCAGTATGAGAACCTTTTACACTTTAACAAAATGGTGTTAATGCTGATGCTTCAAATACGAGGACACTTCAAATAATTGATGCGTTACGATTTCCTATCAATGCAACAAATAATTTCACTTTCAGACCTCTTTTAAGTCTGGAATTGAGCGTTCTTTTTTCCCTTGAAATCTTTCCGATTTCATGAGAGCCATGTTTGATTCCTTTTTTAAATTATGAGACCAATTCCCTCCCTTACCTTTGGCTTGATTGATATAAATGGATGGATAGATCTATTAATAAAAAGCTAACACTGGAGAATATATTATTTTACTCTTCTTTCATCTTTCTGAAATATTCAGTCGCATATTTTTGTTGGCAATATTTCAGGATGGAATTTTGACTGTTTGTCATTTACTAAAAAATATGGGTAGCGATGACTTTTAAATGGTTATTTAGCGAGAGATTGGAAATTAGATAATGAGGCGTGAGAAAGATTTATGGAATGAAATAGGATAATAAGTTGTAAAATTAGTGATTAGCAATACCAGAATTACGTCTGACACTGTTTATTATTATATAAATAATGTATTATAAATACAATTAATGCCTAAATGCTAAACAGAAACGTTTTTGCGGTAACGTAACCTGTTTAACCATCAAAATGCAATATCGCATAAAACTGAAACCAAATAATTACGCTTTATTCTAGCATATTTTTGCCGCTGCTGTCATTTTATAGAGGGTTGTGGCTAAAAATGAAAAATTTCTCAAGACAAACCTTTTTGGGACGTACAACCTCCTCGCTGTCCATCCCCTTCCCATTTTGAAGATCCCATCCATCGCCGCCCACTGGATTTTTGCCTGTGGTTTATAGCCGGCGTCCATGCAGCCTGTTGTCACCGACGACAGTCACACCTCTTCTTTCCCAAGTCACGCCACCCCCAACCGCTTCTCCCCGGTTGAGTTTCGAGTTCGCTGTCCCCGGCGAAGACGAATCGTTGGGACGGTCAGCGAGAGGGTGGAGCGGCCGGCGGATGCCGATCGATCGGCCGTTGAAGTCTCCCGCTCCGAGCGAAGCACTCCTTCCCGGGAAGCGCGTCTTCCGAGTTTCTCCTCAATGAGCACACCGCCCACGCCCTCGCTTTGTTTACCTTCTCAGCGGGTACTAAACCGGCCGTTGTCGAACGGACCGCCCTCACGTCTCACCTAGTGTCCACATGCACATCCGCGCACAATCTTCAGCTAACAGTCGATTCCGGCGACAGGCAAACGAACTCCCTTCACGCGATTGCCTCACGCGTTCCGAAGTTATCAAAAGCACTCCCTTGGTACCGGTCTAAAATGCTTGTATTGCCCCTTCGTCCAGGTAATTGTAAATTTAAAACAATGGTCTCTGGGTTTCCAGGATCGGACGGTAATATAACTGCAATCATTCGTGTGGAGGGAGATTCCAATGCATTTCCGGCGAAGGCATGAGCTGCGGCTTCAGATTTTCTTCACCGTCGACTGGATCAATCAACCGGGGTCATGGCGGGCATCGGCCGAAAGGGGGTTCAGTCCCTGGGGAGTGCGGTGACCGACTGGACGGGGTCTTCTCGAGAACGCCCCTCGCTTCGCTTCGACCGTCGCGTCCGCTTCGCACGCGATCCGGAGCTGGACTGTGTGCTCGGAGAAGACGCGGTCGCCCTGCCCCAGTTCCGCCTGGAACGCGGTAAGAACCCAACCCCTCATCGCCTTCCCCCTCCGTCCGAGACCAAATGCCTCCCTCCCTCCCGCTCGCTCCCCCCGACTCCAGCGGCTGTCCTCACTCAACCCGAAAGGCGACTCCGTCTGCACGTCGCCCCCCTCCCTCCACGGTCGGCCAGGGTTCTCCTAGGGCCGGCGATGCTTTGAATCCTCTTGCGTGCCTGATAATTGCTCTCTTCCTGCCTCCCCGTTCGGTAATGTTAATTGATATCCCAATGATTCTACTAAGCATACATTTCTGCAAACCCGTTCGCTAATAAATCAAAAGAGAGATGGTACTTTTTTCCACACTTTATTATTTAAAGTCGACCGGTTTCGTCGCATAGGCGACATCATCAGACATCATCAACCTGATGATGTCGCCTATGCGACGAAACCGGTCGACTTTAAATAATAAAGTGTGGAAAAAGTACCATCTCTCTTTTGATTTATTAGAATGGATTTCCACAAAGTGAAGCCTGAAACCATCGAGTTAAAAACCCGTTCGCGTTTCTGTTTTGGGGGGGGCATCCGATCAGTGGAATGCATTATTACCGATCCTCATTTATTTCGGAGTGGGATGAGTGCCTGCCATCCCTCGTCTATATCAGGGAAGGCGTAGTCCATTCGGAAACGGAAATAATCTTTTATAAATATTGTCGCATCAATGAACTCTAGTCGAAGTTACGGCGTGAGTCACTGTTATGGGCAATGCTCGGAATTGGGCTTTTGGATACATGGAAGCACGTTGCCGTGAATTACCTTCTAGTCCATGCGACTGCCCTTATTTTAAATGTCATCTTATGGACGAAAAGAACGTGTGCAATGGTGTTTACGCGTTTCCTAAAAAAATAAAATACCCAAAGATACGTAAACTATCCCTTTTGAAGATACATGCTCATTTAATGATATGAGGGCTGTTATGGTGGTTCATCTTAACCGCCATAAAAAAGAATTTCAACTTTCAAATATGTCGTTCAGAGACCTCAACATTTAGAGAAGTTAGCAATGTTCACACGAAAAAGAGAAAAATCAATATTTCCTCGTGATACGGAAATAAAATCGATATACCTTGTTTACAAAGTTTGTTATGACTCGTATATGAATTTCGGATTATAAATACGGGTGCTGCCTAGATGCAGCAGAAAAACCAAAGGCAATTGTTGGGAGAATAATAAATTAAAATCACGAGAGGGAGAGTTACAAAGGCAAAGGTTCGGAATATATGTGATGGAATAATTATCTCATGGAGAAGGGAGCTGTGGTTTGACGGGAAAGAAAGGGAAGCAAAAGTTGTCGCTGATCTTGGGATTGAAACCTCGAGATATCCCAAAGTACATTAGTGCGAGCAAGTGAGCAAGCAATTAAGTGAGCCAGCAAGCGAGCAAGTGATTACGAGTTAATTCACATCCTAAATAGCGCATATCACTAGAAAGCTTCGTAATTTTCGGGTAATGATTAACTGCTAACGCAATTAAATTATTCCAATCATGATAAAAGTGATCTCGATTTTTGCAGTATCGGAATTGATTTAATCGAGTAACTGGGAATTCTCCTTCTCTACGGATAGGAACGCTATTTGTAAGTTACATGAGGTGGGACGGATGAACACGAGCGGGTGGAAAAGTTCACAAAGGAGGGCTGTCCAGAAAGTAGCCTCTGTTTTCGTGCAGCGTGAGAATAAGTGGAGGGAGCTAAATGATTGCTATATTGACGCACACAGTCTGTCAGCACAACTCGAACGTAAGGAGTTGGAAGGTCACGCCGCTTGTCGCTAAGTTACAATAGCGAGCCAAAATGAACAATACTGCTGAAATTTCCACCAAATGTGAATTTCGCTCAGTGATAAGGTTTTACTGATCGAAAATTTCAAAGCTGCCGAAAGTCATCGGGATATTTGCTCTCAGTAAGGACCAAATGTGATGAGTGACAAGAGATGTGCTTTAGTGTTGTCGTTCGTTTAAGATTGAACTTAAATGTCCATGAAGATGACAGGAGTGGCCTTCCGTCTGTCGTGCACAATTAACTACACCTGAAAATTGATGAGAAGTTGGTTAAAACCGACGTTTTACGATATCTGAAATCTTTAGAAAGTTATCCACAGATCTCCACAGGTGTTGCATAGAGAGACGACTGAATATTTAGGCTACTACATGTCTTGCATCCGTCTTGACGAGGAACTTCAAGATGTCATAATCGGTTAGTTGCGATCTCAGATGACAGAATTTAATGCTGAAGGAATTCAACAACTAGTTCAGAGATATTATTATTATTAGGTAATCTACCGGTTAAGGTAGGTTTTTGGATGGACACAACTATCAAATAAATATTTTGTAACTCCAAACAAAACCCAATCCAGCAACCTAAACTACATCAGGTCCCTCTTCATCTCTGTGTATTCTTTCCTCCCTTCATCCCATCCAACATCCCTATCCTGTTCCTACCCTTTCCTCGCTTGCCCAACATTCCCCCCTCTATTACCTTCTTCAACATTCCACTACCGCTCAATACGCCTTTCATCCATTTTTCCTGCCTCCATAGGATTTCTCTCAACAAACCCCTCTCCTCACCCACCATCTCCAGTACTTCCTCATTTGTTTTCCTTTCGGTCCATTTCACCTTCTCCATCCTTCTCCACACCCACATTTCAAAAGCCTCCAATATACGTCTATCCTCCTGCTTCAGTGACCACGTTTCCGCACCATACATAGCTACGCTCCATATCAGAGTTTTTACGAGTCTTGTCTTAACATCTCTACTCAACGTCCCCGTCATCAACTCCCTCCTCCTTGAGAAAGCATCCTTGCCTAGCGCAATTCTTCTCCTTACGTCCCTACCACTTTGACCGTATTGGTCCAAAACACTTCCGAGATATGTAAACTGTTCTACCTGCTCTATTTTTTCCCCGCCTATTTTAATATTTAGCTTAGCCTTTTTCTTTCTGGAAAATCGCATAACCTTTGTTTTATTAATATTGATTCTCATCCCATATTTATCGCACTGAACCACCAATTCACTCAGCAATGCATGCAACCCCTTGGCTGACTGAGCAACTAATGCTTGGTCATCAGCAAACCTAACCGATTTTACGAATTCCCCTCCGACTTTCATTCCTACCTCTAGTTCTTCCCATGCCTCTTTAATCATTTCCTCTACATATACGTTGAATAGTACCGGTGACAATGGGCAACCCTGCCTTACACCTCTTCCTAACACTGCCCATCCTGACTCTCCGTTCCCCACTCGCACCTGAGCAGTCTGAGACATGTACAGGTTGCGGATCAGTCTCCTGTCCCTCCAATCCATTCCTATTTCCTGCAATAGACGCATTAATTTTTCCCAATTCACTCTATCAAACGCTTTTTCGAAATCTACAAAACAGGCAAAAACGTCCTGATTGTATTCTATATTCCTCTCGATTAGTGATCTCATTACTGCAATGGCATCACGCGTACCTCTTCCTTTCCTAAACCCAAACTGATCATCCCCTAAGTAATCATTTGCCTTACTCTCTATCCTTTTGTTGATGATCCTGAGAATAACTTTAGCTGCGTGGGATATCACACTTATTGTTCTGTAATCCTCACATGACGTAGCCTTTGCCTTTTTTTGAATAGGAACTAACACCGATCTCACAAAATCTTCCGGCCAGATTCCTTCCTCATAGATACTACGAATCAGTCCATATATGGCCTTCTTCCCACCTTTTCCTAACCATTTCAGCATTTCTACAGGAATGTTGTCCACCCCCACGGCCTTATTTGCTTTCATCTCCTTTAATGCCCTTTCTATTTCATCGTCGAGTATGCCTGGACCTAAGCTATCTTCTTCTACGTCATGTTTCTTTTCTATGTCTAACCTTGTCGGTCTAAGTTCTTTACCATACAGTGTTTCTATATATTCCTTCCATCTCTCTTGGATTTTTCCTGGTTCAACTATTATCTTACCCCACTTATCTTTCACTGTTAGCACAGATCTTGCCTTCTTACTTCCCGATAATAACTTAACCTTGCAGTATAGAGCACCAATTTCACCCTTCTTCTGTAAATTGTCCATATCCTCGCATTGCGTTTTCCACCATTCTTCTTTGGCTTTATTTGTGGCCCTTCTCAATTTATTGTTTAACTCTTTGTACTTCATTTTTCCTAACTCTGTGTTTACATTTTTCCATCTTCTCCTCTCATCCATCTTTGCAATCATTTCATCCGTTACCCATGGTTTCCTTATCCTTTTCCCGTTAACAGTTCCTATAGTGTCTTTAGCGGCTTCCAATATCCCTTTCTTGATACATTCCCATTTTTCTTCGATAGTACTCAGTTCTTTATCGTCATCCATTATTTTCTCTACGGCCTGCTGATACTCCTTCCTCGTTTATCCATTTAATGCTTCTAAATTCCATTTCCTAACCCGCCGCCCTTGCCTTATCTTCTTGAAACGAACGTTACATTTCATAACAACTAAATTGTGGTCAGAGTCCGTATCCGCTCCTGGGAAACTGTCTGAATTAATCACACTGTTCCTAAACCTGTGCCCAACCATAATATAATCTAACTGATACCTTTCTGAGTCATCTGGCATTTTCCATGTATACCTACGCCTTTTGTGGTGTCTATACCATGTGTTGGTGATGACTAACCCCTGTCTCCTGCAGAATTCAATTGCTTTCTACCCGCGTTCATTCCTCGTGCCTAACCCATAGTCCCCCACCTCACCACCATCTCTTCCTTCGCCTACCGTCGCATTCCAATCCCCCATCACTATCAAATGTTTCCCTGCAGGAACACTCGCGATGATATCCTCTAACACATCGTACATCCTATCGACTTCTTCCTCCTTGTGGTTGCTCGGTGGCATGTATACCTGAACAATGACCAAGTTTGTCGGCTCTGCTTTAATCTCTACGATTAAAATTCTATCTGTCGCTTGCTCTATGTTGACTACGCTTCTTCCTACCACTTTATTTAAAATTACGGCAACCCCTCGTTGGCTCTCGTCCCCGCCGCTGTATATCACTCTATAATTGTCACTCCAGTAATCCCCGCTATCCCTCCATCTCACCTCGCAGATACCTAAAACATCTATATTACCTCTTTCCATCTCTCGCTTAATATTTTCTAATTTGCCTCTCCTCAACATTGTCCTGACGTTCCAGGTTCCTATTCTAACTACTTTCGCATTCTTCTGAGTCTTTTGTCCTGCTGCAGTCATTTCTTCCCTGCAAGGGTTTCGTGGGATGACGACCGCGGAAGCCTTGCCTCTTCAGCTGCCGGGCACGACACACGGCCTCTTGGGCCGAGTCCCGTAGTTGCCAGGACTCATATTATCTATAGTGCCCATCATTATATTCTTGGGAATCATAATTGAGGTGGTTTCCCGTTGCCTTCCTCAATAGTGTTTCTAACGTGACACCATCACTTAATGGCCGCCCCACTGGGGTCAGACGCCATTGCAGCCGCCTCACTGAGGAACAGACGCTGCGTGGACTACCTTTCGTCTGGCTCCTAACCTTCGACCTATCTGGCATGGTTGACCCTTCCAGGAGTCATTATTATTACTCCCGCCAGCACAGCTCTAGGTCAGAGATATGAGAAGTGTTTAAATCTGTTTGACAAACATGTATAAAATAGTAGATATATGTAGTTTTGAGATGAAAATAATAGTTGCTAAATCTATTCCAGTGTATTTTCATAGCATAACGATGGTTACTTTCTGGACAGCCCTCGTATTATGGCAGCATTTCGAAGTAAAAGGTTTACTAGTCCGGGAAATAAAGGAAATAGTTGTGTCGGTGGATGAATCACTTACCAAGGTCTTAATAATTACGGCATTGCTGTATGGATCTGAATCTTGGTTTTAAAAACAAGAGGATGAGCGTAAATTTGAGGTGTGTGCGCGCGCTTTGTAGCCGAGTCTACAGTCAATTGCACATTGAGATCAACGAGTCAATCAAGATGTCCATTATTAGGCACTTGAAACTCCAATCATTTCAATGTACGAGGGACATTCAATTAGTAATTAGACAAATAACTATAACTCAGAAATATTTTATTGGATTATTACAAAATTTATTCAAGTTTTCAAAATAATCGCACCAAAAATACAGTAACTAGTTCCATCTGTTTTGTACTTGCAATATCCTAATTCCTTTGGCAAAGAATTCTTTCGGTTGGCCCACTTTTGCACCGCTTCCTTAACTTCCTCGCTATTGTCAAATCTAATTCCGCGTGAAGCGTCTTTGAGTGTCCAAACAGGTAAAAATGAGACGGGGCAAGGTGTGGATTGTATGACGGATGAGGTAAGACCTCCCAACTCAATCCTTGAAGGGGTAGGTTATAGAAAAGTATGAGGGCCGGTGTTTTCGTCGTGCAGGAAAATGAGTCCTTTGGCCGAGAGTCCGCGGCGTTAGCTCCTCATAGCTGGTCTAAGTTTGTGTTCCAGCATTTCAGAGAAGAAGTAGTAGTACTGGCCATTGATAGTTCGCTGATCTTCAAGTAAATCTCAGCAGACTGGACTCAGTGAAATCCCACAAGATAGTCAGCATCACTTCACCCGCGGCAGGTTGAAGCTTGATGGTTTTGCGAACGGGAGAGCTGGTGTGTTTCCACTCAATTCTCTTTTGCCTCTTGGTCTTAATGATCCCCTATAATCCACTTATGCTTTGTGATATAATCTGTGAAATGCGTCTCAAACTAATAGACTATCGGTCCCGAACGGTAATACTTCATTTTATCTAGAGTAAATAGGTAATATTCTATTGCTACCTTCAGTTTCCTAGAAGTATTTGAGTTATTGGTGGTGTGGTAGTCTTATTTGCAGAGACCGCATCACTTTATCCGATGGTCCAGGGTTCGTATCGCCTTCTCGTCATGGAATAGATGTATGCAAAGAATAACTGCTGAGCCTTGGACAAGATGGTACGGGCTGAGGGAACGAAGTCCTTTGGCGAAAAAATGGACCAAAAATGCAAGGAATCCTGAGAGAAGGCCAATATCCACGAGGGAATAATGTTAGATTTCGCTGAGCCTTCTTTTCCAAGGGTGACGATTTGAATTGCTTCATGGGCCAGGAGGGGGAAACACCGTAGCAAATCCAAAAATTATTTGGTAGATTTTTTTAATCTTGCTGGTAAGAAAACAATCCTCCTTTGGACTTGATTCGATTGTCAGTTTAATATGCACATAAGCGAAGAAATATGAGTTCAGTTGTTAGTTACAATTTACCTTTTAATCCGTGCCAATGTGAAAATTTACATTTGAAAAACATTTTCTTAACGTTAACCTTCAATTAATTCCCGAAAAGATAGCTTAGTTTTATGTCTATAGTTGCATTTGCATGAAGTATCATGAAAATTGTCATGTTTCTTTCATGAGAACATGAGTAAGACCTAACAATGAATAACGATGGTAACGCGAGAGAAGTTCAAAAGAATGTTAAGAAGTTTTTTTTAACTCACTGATGATATCGATCAAGAGTTCATAGCAAATGCCAACGGAGATCCTTGAGTTGTCCACCACCAGTTGTTCCGCCGTTAATAATCTGGTCTTCAAAAACAGTTGGATCAGAATATAGTATGTTTATGCATCATCTTTCATGCGCATGCCCTTAGTCTGTGATAAAGTTATCAACACGCGCAGAAGACTATTGGGAACCCAATGGCAATATTCTCAATGGGTGGGAGCGAAGATGTGTTTTGCTCCATGTTTCACGGCGGTGGGTGGGTTGTCTCGACCGTTGGGCGGGACGAACCCACTCTGCTCTTGCGCTTCCACTCGCCAATGTGCTTTCTATTCACGCGGGTGGCAATCTCTCCGGCGCCCCTCAGCTGTGCGCAGCCTCCCCGACTCGTCCTGGCTACTGACCTGTCCTCTGCCAGCGACTCCCACGCCATTATTGCCCGTTTGGCGAGTCTTGCGTCCGACGGCGACCCTCCAGGCGTTGCCATCGCGAGTCATCGTCATGGAGGTGAGACCGGGGACCAGCGGAAGCGAATCGCCAGTTTCCCAGATGGCGCTCGCGTTGCGTCCCATGAGGAATCCTCCGTGGAGGGGAGCAGGCCATTCCCTCAGTCATGCATCGATATAAGTTTTTACGGTCAGAGGTAGCCATTCTGTTGCGCACACCATCCGTACACCAGTGAGTAATTGCACCACGAGGGACTTCGCTCGTGGGAATCAACCACCCACGTGCTGTTTTTTAGATGGAAATTGTCGCTGTCACCTTTGGAATATTAAAGAATGGTTAATCTCTGGGGAGAGAAAAATCAGCGGGAGAAATGTGGAATATTCCGATTCTTCCAAATGCGTTAACTGCGGATCGAGGTAATTGCATATACAAGGTGTGATCAAATAAAGACCGGACTAATTTTATTCTGCGAAAACCATTCAACGGATCGAAACGAGACACAGAGCGCAACTTAGCGACACATCTGACGACTACAACGAGAGATGTTGCGTTTATTTACGTCGAGTCGTTACGCAGCAGCAGCGGTACGTATCTCAACCTGTTGGTCGCCGCGAGCAACGGCAGCAATGAAGGATCTAAAGGAACAGCGTGTGTGCGTGAGATTTTGTTTCAAACTTGGAAAAAGTGCTACGGACACATTTTGAATGATTCAGCAAGCCTTTGTTAATGAAGCTATGAGTCGAAGCCAGTGTTTTGAGTGGTCCAGTCATTTTAAATCGGACAGAATCTGGACAGATGAAGCTACGCGAACGGGGCGGCCTTCCACTTCTACAGACTCCAACCATGCCAAATTGGTGAACGATTTGGTGCGGGTAAGTCGCCATTTAACTATTAGGGAGATAGCTGAGGAAGTGAACATTAGTGTTGCATCCTGTCAGACAATTTTGACAGACATTTTGGGCATGACGTGCGTCGCATCAAAATTCGTCCCACGGATACGAATTACGTCCCTAAAGGTCAAGCCGTCTACGAAGATTGCCACTTAAAGGTTATGAAGATGCTGAGGGTCGCAGTGAACCAAAAGAGATCGGGCATGTGGAGAAACAATGCATGGCGTTTCCATCACGATAACGCGCCGGCTCACACAGCACGGATCGTGGCAGAGTTTTTCGCCAGAACCGGAACCCCCGTGATCCCGCAGCCACCTTACTCCCCAGACGTGGCTTCATCAGACTTTTTTTTGTTTCCATAGTTAAAATCAACCTTGAAAGAGCCCCCATTCGCTTCTCTATTGCGGACATTTAAAGTAATTATATGGCGAACCTGAAGAGGAGCCCTAAGACGGCTTACCAGGCAGGGTTCGACAGCCTGAAGAAACGTTTTGAAAGGTGTGTCGTCAGCCGAGGCATGTAATTTGAGGGCGACAAATTCGATTAAGCTTTGAACTTCTAAATAAACAAGTTATAAAATCAGTCCTGTCTTTTTTTTGATCACCCCTTGTATTTCCCTCGGTTAATGCAACCGTTAAACCGTTATAAAATATTACCTCACATTGGAAAGGCTGACAACATTATAGCGAAAGATTTATAAGAGATAAATTGTGCAGAAATTACATATCATTGAACAAGAAATGGATATCCAACAATATACGATCCCGACCCGAGACCCGAGAGTGTAAACTTAAATTAACACTGGGTATGTTTAATGGGAGGAGGTAAAAACAAAGTGACAATTAAAGGGAAGATGGGAAATTCATACTAGGTCACTTTGGTCATTCTTCTCTGAAGTGGCCTGCTTGGCATTCAAAACTCCTGGTTGCCAGGTTTTCTCTAGGCACTTGCCTACCCCCGCTACTTACTACTTTCCTTCGCGTTTTTGGATTCATCTGTGTAATTGACTGGTCACGGGCATAGGGGGAATCTTGGTAAATCCTGAAAGAGTGAGTGCGATTCACGAAGTTCTAGCGCAGTGATTGGTTGTGTTATTGCGTCATTATCTAAGTTCTTTCTGGTTTGTTTTGTAATTTATGTATGGTTGTCGGGTTGATGGGATAGAATAAATCCTTGCAAACCCCAAAAAGTGTGAGTACGTATGTTTCGCAAAGGTTTCTGTTTCCGAACGCACACGAGTGAGTGAGTGACTGCGAACGTGAACTTGTGCCTCTTTTTTCACTTTTGATTTTTTATTTCAATTTGTTTTGTGAGATTACATTTTATCCTTGCAAATCCTGAGTGTGTGTGTGAATGCAATTCACGAGAGTGACTGTTATTCCTTGACACACCCTAGTGATCGAGTGGTTGTAAGTTTGTTTCCTAATTTATTATCTTAGCATTTTTTGTGTGTGATTGAGGTACACGTAGGTCACTGTTTTCCTAACACACCAAAGTGACCTAGTATGTGTTCTCTATCTTTCCCCTTACTTGTAACTTTGGTTTTACCACTCCTCTCCTTTTAAACAAAGCTAGTACCAATTAAGTGTACGGTCTTGTCTATTTCGTTTTTCATTCCTTCACGACCGTAGGTACGTTTATTTTAAATTTACAAAAATAAACGGTTTCATTGAAAAACTAATGAGCATTAAGATTAGTATTATAACCACACAGTTTCATAACTTATAGGCAGTCTATTCAAAGGAATGCCTTTGTGTTTCAAAGAAAGAGAATATTTGCCTGCGAGTGGGAAAGAGGGCTCTCCTTAACCAGCGACAAACCCATCTCAAATATGCAGTCGATTACATTTAAACGGAGATGCAAACACAGAGCGTTATCTTCTTTGGAATCGCGACATTTGCAAGGACCGTTTTCTTTTCCCCATCGCTGCTTCTCCACTGGCTGGAATGCATACTGTCCAGCGTGGTTTCCGCCAGGGTAGACGTTTCGTAGGGTGGAGGGGAGACGTGGCGCCTGACCCCGGTGAGGGCGCTCGCGCCGATGCGGACAATCACCCCCTCGAAGCGCCCCCCATTCGCGCCCTGCCCTCCCTCCTCCTCGGCCTACTCTCGCACTTTCCTCCACACTACCTCGCGCTGACCACCCCCGCCCCTCTCATTCGATCCATTTCCCATGCCACGCAGCCCCTTGGCCGAGTCTCCACTTGCCTCCCCGCCCCTACTGCACTTGAGGAAATACTATATCATTTCGTCGTAATTTCGACTAATTAACCTTATTCATTCCGCAAGTCACATTTTGAAGGATGCGTGTGTACTTTGTTGTGAAATTTTCTGTCGACGAAGTGAATAGGCATTGTTGTGTGAGAAATGAATTCTATCCGTCAGTTTTAATTGGGCGAAATACTTAACCTGTTCAATGTGTATTCTATATTATTCCTTCCCCGACCCCATTCAACCAACATTATCCCTTTCATCACTTCCACTTTCATCTCGCCTCGTTTCCACCATTTCCTCTTTGCTCTAATTTTTAATAGCGTTTCGCACCCTTCGCCCACCTTTTCCAAAACTCAATCGCTAGTCTTTCTCCGTCCATCTTCTGTTCTCCCCATATATGCCGCTCAAAAACCTCCAATCTACCCACAAAGACACCCTGATTATGCTATGCCGCACACCTTTCCACAGATCCGATGTCATTCATCATCCCTCCAATGGCGTCTCTCCTTAAGAAACCAAGACAGAACGTGGCCCACGTAATTGTTCGTACTGTTTTGTGACCTTGTTTTGGTGGAGCCAGACTTGACCCAAGGAAATCTTATCGTCACATTCCTTCCACGCATTCTCCCTCTCCTCTTACCCTGAAATCCCGTCCTACCTCCTATGGTCGGCACAGTGTCTCTCTTGCTGAATCTTCACACTCCTCTTACCGTCTTACAAAGAGCTTTTATGTTTTCTTGTGACTGTAATGTATCGCCTAAGTTTATCGAGTCGATTCCTCAGATACCCGTGAACGCATTCTCCGAATTTCCGTGATTTCGTCCTCCGATTTCTTTTGGCATCCACCCACTTAAGCATCCCTCACGTGACCTCTCTTACCAAGCCTATCGTTGTCCTTACCCCTCCTTCTCTGCCGTTCTTGAGGGCCACCCATCTTTCCCCAACTGCTTTTTTATTCTCCCAGTATTATTTAGATATTATTGCGCTTAACTTTTAAAGTACTTCTCCTTACTCCCGTTGAAACCTTAGCATTTCAATTCGATTCTCTTCAATTGACGTCTTGTAGCTAACTCGTTCCACGCACTTAGCCCTTGTTATCTGATTTAGTTTCATTCGATCTTTTGCTCTCACGATGGCATAACACTTTCAACATGCTCCTGTCATTCGCTAATTGCATAGAGTCGCTGCGTTTGAAATTATTCAAAAGTATCCATATGTATGTTACCTGTACACTTTAAACTTTCCTGTAAGTCTTTCCTGGTCGCGACATGTTTTGTTTGTGTTTTTTAACCTTTCCGCGTCCTTTTGATTTTCCTTGGGTATGCCAGGCGACACCCTTTCTGGAAGAAATTGCTTCAACGAACGTAACAGTATCCGCCCCTCGGACAGCGCGCGACGCCTGCGACACGCTTCGCTCGACCCCATGCCTGGGGATTCGCACTAGCGGCTAAGTGTCGTGGCCACTCGCAGCTGCTCTCTCTCTCTCATCTGGTCATGAACAGGAAGTCATCTTCCAATTTACAGTTGCCTTGGAACGGTACACTTTATGCCAACTCTCTTCGGGTAGGAAAAGTCTAGCAGAACTCTTCACGAGAGTGAAGATTGCTTTAGTGACTCCATTTTCTAAGGTTCCAATCCAATTAATGCTCCTCATCCAACAGTTACTTCCAAAGCTCAATGCACTCCGTTCTTTTCGCAGCTGTGCTGAATCGCTCCCTTAAAGAGGATATTCATCAGAAAAATGAGATGCAATTTGAGATTTCAAAGAAATCCTCACATTGCAAATTTTGGTGGCATTATTGGGGCCATTCTAGAGGACGCTGTAACGACTTCGGCGTCCAAGTTGTGGAGAGATGCGGCGAACTCTAAAAATTAAATTGCAAAAGTATATGTGCATTTCACGTGTAACCCAAGTTAACCGTCTCTGATTCTTCGTAAATCGCGCCCTCCATCCCGTCTATGATCCATTGGGCGTGGCGCGGAGACCTGCTCCTTCACGGTAGGGTGCGTAAGGGTATAGACTTTCACCTAGAGACTCGGGTCAGCCTGATCTGGGCCCAAAGGTCAAATAAACAATATATTGTTGAAATCAGAGTGTTTATATGCCCGTTCGCCCAAACAAACATGAGAAAGCTTTTTTTCGGTGACACTTGGAACCAGAATTGATTACATATCCATTGGTGCGCATTAGGTCTAGTTGAATATAAATTAAATTTGAGAATGATTTCCCCAAATAGCACCGCTTCGCTTAATATGGAAACGGTATTCAACTTAGGTAATTTGCTGCAAAATTTACTAAATTCCAAGAAACTGCGAGAGATGCCACAACAGTATCTTTTAACGGAGTCATCCGCTAACATGCATTTCATTGCAACAATTTCAGAGCGTACAAATCATTCGCCCGGTCAAAGCAAATGATTTACACACTCTGAAATTGTTGCATTGAAGTACTAAATTTAATTATGCTTTGATTTCATTGATGGAAATTAATCGGTACAGGCCAAATTTCCACGTGGAATCCAATGACCGCACCAAAAAAAACAACTCCCATCACTAAAGTTGAACTCTCACATTATTATCGCATATTAAACAACTCGTGGATAGTGTTGTGCAAATTTCATGTAGACACCTGCCACTAAATAGCATTTCTAATGGAAATCGTCCCGCATTACTTAAGTAAAACACTTCAGGTTTCATGAAATACAAGGGTGATATGAAAAGTTTCCGACCTAACAACGATACAAGACATTTCCTCTGAAATTTTCGGAGGTAGGAAACTATTCAGACCACCCACGTATTACAGACTACCCCCTATCGTATAATATACACGAAACATTATATTATAACGTAAATAATAACCGAGACTAATTTTCTTGAATAATTGCAAGATTATGGTTTCAGAGCATTAATCTCGTACGGCTGCCCGTTTTACATGGTCCCATTATCTACTTGTAAACTTGTACTTACTGTTTTGGAAAACACTTTCAAACACGTTATTCTTAATACAATGGGTAACTTTGCTCAACGTGCTCCTATATCAAGAGATTACATGAAATGATGGAACGTTTAACGGCTTTGCCCTTGTGCATTTCTTACTCATTATACTGAATCGGTTGGAGAAATATATTTCCTACTATGTTTTATTTGAGAAATCAACGTCTGAAAATACTCCATGGCGTACCTTTTGGGCTGTCAATTGTCTCTGCAATGAGCCATAGCGGTGAACGTCCTCCTTGAAAATTAAAATTCCATCTAAATCATTTTCTTGGCTGATTTCCATAATAAGTCCTTTCCAGGAATCTTTTATCGGTCTCATGTTTTCTCTTCCCTCGGTGCAATTCATGTTGCGTCGGAAGACATGATAGCGGCGCGAATCGCGTCCGTTGATCTGGGCAATGTCGGTCGGTCGGGGGATCTCTAATGTTTCACAGATAGAGAAGTGTGAGTGAAATAACAGCGCACTTCACTGTTGCCACCATGAGGAGGTTGTACTGTGATTGCTCCATTTCTTAAACAGGAGTGTGTGTGAGAGAGAGAGAGGGCACTAATCAAATCCCTTAATTAACTGAATGGTGAGAAAACGAATTGTTCCAAAAGACAAAGCATTGCCCACCCTATTCTAATTGTTTCGGCGATTAAATTTTTCCCCACAAAAATTTGAAAAGAATACCAATGATGTGGTTGCCCTTCTTCCCATATTTGCGCGATTAGTGAAACAAAACATACCTTAAATATCTAATTAATGTCTATTTTATTAAATTAACCTGGGAAAATTGTATCCATTTAGGACGCATCAGTGATTATCTAAAATATATCTACGTTGACGTTGAAGCAGGGCTGAGAAAGAGTTCCGAAAGGTTTGAGATTAATACCGCGGAAGCATTGTGTTCACGCGAAAAGAGTGACTCGCGCAGACTCAACGAAATGTAGTTTTAATTAGTCGCAACCGTGAAACAGATCGCTTTTAGTGACGATTGGCAGTTTGACAGTTTTAAGTCAGGCAACGAGGATCCGCTTCGGTGATATAAGTTGAAAAATAAAGTGTGTGGAAAAATATCCATTTTACATTAATCATTATTTATCAATCTAAATTTGTCACTCCGGTGGAATCTGAGGAGGGCTGCTTGTTCAGAGCAATATTGGGGTGAACGTTTTCTTATAAGGGGATTATAGTGGCTTAAAAAGCATGCTACAGAGTCCATTTGCAAATTTTAGGGAGGATAGTTAATACCGAAATATATAATGTGGGCTGAAGATTATATCGAGGAAAGTATTGGTTGAGTCAAATATAGATTAAGTGAAAGATACCGAGGAGGAGGAGTTGACATACGATGAGGATAAAGTCATTAATGGGACCGAAGGAGGGAGGCTTCGTCTGTGTAGCGAAAGTCGACCAAACCAAACCCGCAAACGACTGACTCTTCAGCGAGTCCGACGTCTGATACGTTTCTATGCAAGTCCAACTCACGCTACTTCCCACGGCCTTCCTCCCCCTCTTTCTCTCTCCGCTCTTACCCCGAGAACGGAACCCTGAAGATGGCGACCTGCCCGTCGAGCATATCCGTGACTGTCCATCAGGGCCGGGAAGGGACGAAGGACGATTCTCGGTTATTTATATTCCTCCTCGTGGCGCCTTTATTTCTTTATGCTCCAATAAAATCCATGATTCTTCAACGTGTTCATAGGTTGGGCAGCCAATAATTGGAATTCCTTCTTGATGAAAGAAGACATTTTGCTCTCCAGTACAAAATATTTTTATTTAATACTTTGGTTTCATTAGAGCGTAACTTTTTCGGGGAACAGGTAACGAAACTAGGGTGGTAAATAAAGTCCCTTCTTTCATTGTGAAGGATTTCCGCACGTGACTCCAGAAACTGGTATTTAATTGAAATGAATAGGTTCATTCTGAACAAATGAAGGGCGTTTAGACGAAGGTGCATGGAACGAATACGATGGCAGTCTTCGAAGGCAGAGTGAAAAGCCTCCCGCAAAGGCATCGGTGGGGCGGAGCAATCGACCCCATGAAGACCGCCCCCACGGGGGCCGAGGCCCCCCACTCCGGGGCGAAAGTCTGTCTGCCGAGCGTGGGGCGTGTTTAGAGGAGCCCGCCCGCTTTCTCCACGTGCGCCCGGGTCACTCCCGGCCGATGGTCCTCGGCCCTGCCCATGACGTGGTGCCCCCTGCGGCCCGAACGACCCTCACTTTCACTCACTCACTCTTAACGAGGAAAAGTACGGAGGGCGAGAAGATGCTCTATGCGACGCTCGCTGCCCTCTCTCCTCGTTTTTTCCCGGAAAGTGAAGAGGGAGGATGAATACTACGCGATGCAGTCGATTGAATCAGTCGACTTTTATTAGCCGTGTCTTTACCCGCTCATGACGTCACAGCGTCCCTTGGTGCCTTGGATCCGTTGAATGAGGATGACGATGGATTCCTGAAAGCATTGCGGTTAATTATGTGGTCACTCACAGATGATGTTGGTTGGTTTGATGGACAGATGGATTCCATGAACTCCAATACAGATAGATTCAAATACTCATTCTTTCCCAGAACAATCAGAAGTCATAGTGGTAAGAAACCGAAGTCCCTTTAGAAATATTAAAAACATATAATTTACAAGTAGGAAAAAAAATAAAAATCGCAAAGATATTAGGTTTAAATGTAGGTGCATGGGTATGTTAGTTGGTAGTTTGTGTGCTTGCATGTGTGTGGGGTGAAAGGGTTCTTTCAGGAATGTGTACCATGTTTTGTTTGTGGACTATACATTTGTGGCCTCTGCATGCGGTTTTTTTTCTTTCTAAATTACGGGTGGTGCCCTAACACCCCCCGCCACATGCCCTTGCAGCGTGTTGCGGAGTATTGAGTAGATGTAGATCTCATTCTGAGCTTTGGAACCGCATTGCTTTTCTTTTTGAATGACCGAATTAATATTGAGCGTTTCAACTCCAGTTTGGATAAAATGCAAGGGGGTTGCATCCGGCCGTGTGCTCTCTCTCTCTTGAAGAGACCCTCGGCTTTCGCATGGCGTCGTGCTTGCGAAACGGAAACTAAGGCCTTGCGAAAGAGTGAGAACAAGAGGAAATGTTACACGGAAAATAGGGAGTAAGGGAGAGGATATGCGAGAAGGGGTGCGTTTTTTTGTTCAATGTTGAAATGTGTAATATAATGAGTTCCCCAACGTAGCTTATATCATCAGTAGTTCAATCATCATCAAAGGTCATCACGGGTTCTGAATCCGAGGATTGGTTAGTTGCAGCTCTCCAGACTATCCCATGCTGCCAATTTCACCGATGTCGTATCCACGCGCCCGCACTCTCCATCGCCGTGCCTCCCTCTATAGCGTGCCCATTACCTTAGCATACTTATTCAGAATGCCAATTTCCCTCCTCCCTTTCCGTGAGGCTCCTTCTCTCTGCGCCCACCCTTCCATCTTCGTATGTTACTCTGTCAGTTCACATTTTATTGTCATCATTTCAGACCAGCGCCGCAATTCCATCGCCTCCAGTCCCTGCTTCCGCCACTGCTCTCATCGGCCACGTCTCACCGTAGAAATGTAGAATCCATGCATGAGAATCATTGTATGCCTCGGCTAGTCCCGTTTGCCTCTAGCTCTTGCCTCTTCTCATGGAAAACCTTCTTCGTCATTCTTATTCTGCTCCCTTCATCCATCATTATAACTATCCTTCTCTCTAAGTATTAGCACTCTTCTATTTGTTCCAGTGTGCCCTCCCAAAGCCTTCTGTGGAGATTTTCTTCCTTACTTACTTTCTCTCTTCCTTATTTCGACTTCAGACCATTAGTGGTTTCGCTCTGCCGTATCTCTCGGCCGTGCGAGTATCATTTCATCCCCTATCTCCACCTTCCTTAAATTCCGTCCTGGTCCCGTCACAGCATGATATCCGCATGTCGACGTACACTAATCTTTTCTCTTTGGATTCGAGCGCGACATACTATGCGCATCATGTCCACGAAAAATATTGATCGGGGAAGGCGAACTCGAGAGGAGTTTGGTTATCTTTTTCGCTCCAAATCTGGTTCTCACACTGCACCCGCTGCATCATTCCGGTTTCTGATTCCGAATTCAGTGCCCTGCCCGGGGGCGCTGGAGAAGAGAGGAGAGGGGCAAGGGCGGGCGTGGGAAATTGCTGTCTCTCCGGAGGGCAACCGCAGAATACTTGCACTCTCTCTTTCCCGACGCACGTGCAGGACACACGCACGTGTGTGTCGATACGCGCATATTGCACGTGCTCGATACGCACTTAATCCGACGGATTCCCACGGCGGCCGTTGGTGCGGGGTCCCCGGGATGCTCCCGGCCGATTTCATAGCCAACATCGGCCTGGGGTTGGACCAAACACAATCACGGTTGGTCCGTTTCATAAAATCGACGGCTCGAACGGCTGAAACTATCCCTATCCATTTGATTCAGCACACACACTCTCTCTCTCTATTGACATAATCTCGTATATAGCCGTGTATGTAGGGAGTGTGGTATATACAGGTACATACTGTATATCTATTTCCCGTTTAAATTATATATTTATATACATTTTTAATTTTTATTAGGTAATCTATCGGTTAATGTAGGTTTTCGCATGGACATAAGTGTCAAATAAATAAATTTTATCAAATAAATCAAGTTTACGGTCCCGGTATTTTTTGTTTACATTTATTCACGACCATAGCTCGTTCCTTATATATTTAAATTGTATCAAATAAATATTTTATGACTCCTAAGGAAACCTACTCTACATCAGGTCCCTCTTCATCTCTGTGTACTTCATTCGTCCCTTCATCCCGTCCAACATCCCTATCTTCTTCCTGCCCTTTCCTCGTTTGCCCAACATCCTTCCCTCTATTACCTTCTTCAACATTCCACTACCGCTCAATACGCCTTTCATCCATTTTTCCTGCCTCCATAGGATTTCTCTCAATAAAAACCTCTCCTCACCCACCATCTCCAGTACTTCCTCATTTGTTTTTCTTTCGGTCCACTTCACCTTCTCCATTCTTCTCCACAACCACATTTCATAAACTTCCAATCTACGTCGATCCTCCTGCTTCAGCGACAGCGTTTCCATATATAGCTAACGCTCGATATCAGAGTTTTTACGAGCATTTTCATAACCTCCTTATTCAACGTCCTCGTCATCAAATCCCTCCTCCTTGAGAAAGCCTTCCAGCCTAGCGCAATTCTTCTCCTTACACCTGCTCTAGGTTTTCCCCTCATATGTTAATATTTAGCTTAGCCTTTTTCTTTCTGGAAAATCGCTTAACCTTTGTTTTATTAATGTTGATTATCATACCATCGCACTGAACCTCCAATTCACACAGCAGTTCTTGCAACCCCTTGGCTGACTGAGCAACTAATGCTTGGTCATCGGCGAACCTAACCGATTTTATGCATTCCCTTTCATTCCTACCTCCATTTCTTCCCATGCCTCTCTAATCATTTCCTCCACATATGCTTTGAACAGCACCTGTGACAATGGGCAACCCTACCTTACACCTCTTCCTAATACTGCCCATTCGGGCTCTCTGTTCCCGACTCGCACCTGAGCAGTCTGAAACATGTGCAAGTTACGGATCAGTCTCTCCCCTCCTATAAATTTTTATTTTCTTCAATACACCTGCAGGTCACCTGGTGACCAAAATACCGGAATTGGATTTCTTCTTCATTATTTTAATTGGCTAGAGGATTTTCTTCCTTGCGACAAATTCTTCTTTTACTTTATTTGTAGCCCTTCTCAATTTATTGTTTAACTCTTTGTACTTACTTTTTCCTAACTCTGTGTTTACACTTTTTCATCTTCTTCTCTCATCCATCTTTGCAATCATCTCGTCGGTTACCCATGGATTCCTTATCCTTTTCCCGTTAACGGTTCCTATAGTGTCTCTCCTTATAAAGCCTCCTTGCCTAGCGCAATTCTTCTCCTTACGTCCCTACCACTTTGACCGTATTGGTCCAAAACACTTCCGAGATATGTAAACTGTTCTACCTGCTCTATTTTTCCCCTCCTATTTTAATGTTTAGCTTAGCCTTTTTATTTTTGGAAAATCGCATACCTTTGTTTTATTAAAATTGATTCTTATCCCATATTTATCGCACTGAACCTCCAATTCACTCAACAATGCTTGCAACCCCTTGGCTGACTGAGCAACTAATGCTTGGTCATCAGCAAACCTAACCGATTTTACGAATTCCCCTCCGACTTTCATTCCTACCTCCAGTTCTTCCCATGCCTCTTTAATCATTTCCTCTACAAATACGTTGAATAGTACCGGTGACAATGGGACACCCTGCCTTACACCTCTTCCTAACACTGCCCATCCGGACTCTCCGTTCCCCACTCGCACCTGAGCAGTCTGAGATATGTACAGGTTGCGGATCAGTCTCCTGTCCCTCCAATCCATTCCTATTTTCTGCAATACACGCATTAATTTTTCCCAATTCACTCTATCAAACGCTTTTTCGAAATCTACAAAACAGGCAAAAACGTCCTGATTTTATTCTATATTTCTCTCGACTAGTGATCTCATTACTGCAATGGCATCACGCGTACCTCTTCCTTTCCTGAACCCAAACTGATCATCCCCTAAGTAATCATTTGCCTTACTGTCTATCCTTTTGTTGATGATCCTAAGAATAACTTTAGCTGTGTGGGATATAAAACTTATTGTTCTGTAATCCTCACATGACGAAGCCTTTGCCTTATTTGGAATAGGAACTAACACCGATCTCACAAAATCTTCCGGCCAGATTCCTTCCTCATAGATACTACGAATCAGTCCATATATGGCCTTCTTCCCACCTTTCCCTAACCATTTCAATATTTCTACAGGAATATTGTCCACCCCCAGAGCCTTATTTGCTTTCATCTCCTTTAATGCCCTTTCTATTTCATCGTCGAGTATGCCTGGACCTAAGCTATCTTCTTCTACGTCATGTTCCTTTTCTATGTCTAACCTTGTCGGCCTAAGTTCTTTACCATACAGTGTTTCTATATATTCCTTCCATCTCTCTTGGATTTTTCCTGGTTCAACTATTATCTTACCCCACTTATCTTTAACTGTTAGCACAGATCTTGCCTTCTTACTTCCCGATAGTAACTTAACCTTGCTGTATAGAGCACCAATTTCACCCTTCTTCTGTAAAATTTCCATATCCTCGCATTACGTTTTCCACCATTCTTTTTTTGCTTTATTTGTGGCCCTTCTGAATTTATTGTTTAACTCTTTGTACTTCATTTTGCCTAACTCTGTGTTTACATTTTTCCATTTTCTTCTCTCATCCATCTTTGCAATCATCTCATCCGTTACCCATGGTTTCCTTATCCTTTTCCCGTTAACGGTTCCTATAGTGTCTTTAGCGGCTTCCAATATCCCTTTCTTGATACATTCCCATTTTTCTTCGATAGTACTCGGTTCTTTACCGTCATCCATCATTTTCTCTACAGCCTCCTGATACTCCTTCCTCGTTAATTCATTTACTGCTTCTAAATTCCATTTTTTAATTCGCCGCCCTTGCCTTATTTTCTTGAAACGAACATTACATTTCATAACAACTAAATTGTGGTCAGAGTCCGCATCCGCTCCTGGGAAACTGTGCGAATTTATCACATTGTTCCTAAACCTGTGCCTAACCATAATATAATCTAACTGATACCTTTCTGAGTCACTATGATGGGCACTATATATATATATATATATATACAAACACTAGGTTAATAAATATTAAACATACATGAATACGTATATGATACGTAATACGTACGTATACGTAATAATACGTGAATACGTAAATATCTACCGTGAGTGTCCTTCTTTTATGTTTCTGTATGTTTAATATTTATTAACCTAGTTTTTGTGTGTTTGTGCGTCGCGTCGCGACGGAGTGCGTCATCTTCAAGAGTATATATATATATATATATATATACATATATTATTATTAGGTAATCTACCGATTAAGGTAGGTTTTTGGATGGACATTACTATCAAATAAACATTTTGTAACTCCAATCAAAACCCACTCCAGCAACCTAATCTATATCAGGTCCCTCCTCATCTCCGTTTACTTCTTTCTGCCCTTCATCCCGTCCAACATCCCTATCCTATTCCTGCCCTTTCCTCGCCTGCCCAACATTCTCCCCTCTTTTACCTTCTTCAACATTCCACTACCGCTCAATACGCCTTTCACCCATTTTTCCTGCCTCCAATGGATTTCTCTCCACAAACCCCTCTCCTCACCCACCATCTCCAGTACTTCCTCATTCCTATATTTTATGTATAGATCTTATAGATATCCTATAGATATACAGGAGATGTCCCGGTCGAGGAAGATATTTTTACATTCGTGATCTGCTCACATCCGCCATCCCCACCTCTCTGGTGTTTGTCCTTTATATGTGTCCCTTTACCATTTTCCTTATCTCTATTTCAATGTTAATGAATATTTATTCGCCATATGGCGGTTTTTCGTGTTTGAATGTGTATTTGGCCAATGTGGCTCGTCTCTTCTTCTGGCTATGCGTGCCATGAAACGCACCGTTTCTATTCTTTATGATGTTGTATGCTTGCTAACCTACTGTCCATTCTCCTCTTGTGTTTGTCAATTTCTCCTTTGGTGGGTGTAACAGCTCCCTAACGCCATCTTCTGGGTAATGATTCGGAGTACTTTGGCGCTTTATAAGATCGCAGATTTCAGTGTAAGGGTACCCTTTATCGATAGCTGAGGGGGTTAGAGCATCCGCCCTGCAAGTGGAGAGATCCGGTGTTCAAGTCCCGGTCTATAGTCTATATCCTGTAGGTATATTTTACGTGTTATCTATTTTTTTTTCTGTGTTCTATTGTGCCGTCCAAAAGTTATATAACCATAATCCATAAGGAGGTGATAAAACCATAAACATGGTAATCAACCCGAATGTTGATTTAGTAGGTGATGGTAGAGTTCACCCATGTACCAAGCTCGACGGTGCGTGAATAATCACACATCAGGGTAGGAGGGCCAGTTCCTTTCCGTGTGCCGGTTATGGTTTCCCAGGAAAATCTGGTACCCGAAAAATGAACTAGCTTGTGTGGAGCTGCAGCTGCCCAGATTGCCTTGCCCGGGAATCGAACCCGGGACCCCCCGAGGTAGTTATATATAAATGTTTAGAAATATATAACTATATATATATATATTTTTATATGTAAAGGTGCGAGGGGAGGATCAATATCTGTAAGCTGTTGGAACGCGGCTCAACTCTTTATGTGATTTATTGAGCCACTCGAGGGAGCGATGAATCGTATAACCTACGAAGCCTCATCTCTGTGGAAAAATATTCGCAAATATATCCCTGTTTAGTGTATCCTCGGGTTTCTTTTTTGGAAATTTCGGCCCTTAATTCCCATGAATTATCCTGATAATCCAGGAAAGTTAATGGGTTCCAAATACATGCGAACCTGATTCACCGTTGGATATTTCCACTGCCAAATTGAATATCTTATTCTACAATAAGACAAGCATTTTTAAAAATCTATCAATATAGTCTACCCTTCCGGTAAAATTTATCGTGACCTCGGTCTTCATTAGTTCTGAATGAAAGCTCTCGCTCTATTAACTATGGGGATCGGGAAGGTGCGGTGGCTAACGTACAGGTTTCCCACCGTGAAGGCTCGGATTCAAATCCTGGAGGCAACAAATATTTTTCAGTGGTATCCCGATCCCTGTTTGGGGTGCACTGTGCAGAGCACTTTGAGTGAGTACGCCGTCCGTCGGATGGGACGTTAAACTGCGGACCCCCTGGAGCCTTTCCTTATTAAGAATAGGTTAATGCCGACGCCGGGTTTCTCTCTACCCTTCCTTTCCCACCCATCCCTAATGGCGCAAAAGGCCTTAGCTGTCTGTCGCCTCCCCAAATAAACCAACCAATCTCTAGTAACTACTCAATTTCCACGCTTTTCCGATATATTCGCCGAGTGACCGCCCCCAAACTGCGTTCAATTTTCTTCGCTGATCGTTTATAAGCGCTGTGGGCACGATTTTCACTCCGAGCGTGAACGCGGTCCGCGATTTTATGAATCAGACCTCGGAGGTCTCGCCGTTGGGAGTGACTCAAGCTGGTGGTGCTCACAATTGATGCTCCTCTTTCAGTTCACCAATTACACCGGATCACATATATTCTTGGAAGGACGAAGTATAAATAAAGTAAATTTGAATTTGGAGGGACCATTTCCATCCATCTCTTCCCTGGCGGTGCAATCATTGAATTTAATTTGACAGGACGGAGCCCTGCGTAACGTCGTGAATCTCGAAAACATTAAATGATGTCTATTTTTAATCGTATATTTAGATAAATATACAAAGATTATTTTACTGCGATTAAATATAAAAAATATCTCATCGAGTTTATGTAACACTTAAT
Organism: Hetaerina titia; assembly: GCA_037158775.1. Taxonomy (NCBI): domain Eukaryota; kingdom Metazoa; phylum Arthropoda; class Insecta; order Odonata; family Calopterygidae; genus Hetaerina; species Hetaerina titia. The sequence continues at coordinate 98,869,932 of CM073776.1, forward strand.
TTAGTTTATTTTATTATGTACTTCGATGAAATTGATAATTTCAGAGTACGGTAGCCCCTAAGCTTCCTGCTGAATGTATATGCAATTCACAAAGTGTCGTCATTGACATACGAATTTGTATGAGTGTTCGAGGTACTCTTAACAATCTCACTCACGTTTTTACTCATTTTCAAATATATTTTGAAATAATATGCCATCATCGTTTCAGCTGCCGGCGAAGTTTGAGTTCTCTCGAAGGTTTTTTGAAGGGTTAACTTAGGTTGGATTTGACCATGGACTTTGGAGAAGTTTAATACACGGTCCCCATCTCGGTCTTTCGCGTAGTCTTTAGGCGTTTTTTCGTATTACTACGTCATTGCTGCTAAGCCGCTGCTGCTATTTCAGGATTTTTTATTTCACCATATGACCTCCATAAAGTTTCGTTATTAGGGAATCTGTGCTGACCTTTCCACAAGCCTTTCACCTCCTCTCTTCATAATCACGTAAGTTTCCTCGTTATTTTAACCTTTACAAAGTTGTCTGTCTCTTCCTATCGGTGCAGGCGAACGAGGGTAAATGACACTCTCAGCCTCGCGGTGAGATCTCACTCCTCCGTGCGCTTTCGGGTGCGCCGGAAAACGCTCACCGTTGGAGGTGGCTCTGCCGCGACACAATTGAAGTGCGCGTCTTTCAAGCTCCCCTCTCGGGTGGCGATATCCCATGCTTCGCACCCCGAACAACACTACTCCGCCCGGCCGAAACCAATCCATCGATTCGGTCGACTCACGGACGATCCCCCGTCCGTCAGGAAAACCTACGCCCCTCTGCAGTTGTCCCGGCTATGTCCCAAATTGCACTGCATCAAGCCTCGAATATTTTAACGCATTCTATATAACAAATGGGATATAGGGATTAGGATGCGAAAATATAGCCTCTCCTACTCAAAAGTCAACCTCACCTGCCCGCGGTATACCCTGCAGCAACCAACGAGGCTCTGGCGACTGAACGTCTCCCGGAATATGGAGTCACCACTTCAAGTGCCAACGGCCTCCTTGTCGGGCGGATGAGCGGATAAAGTGTCAGGGCACCCTGATGTCCTGTGGGTGAGAAATCACCCCTAAAGGTGGATGAATCCCTCATGATCAACGGCGTCAGGATGGAGAATGTAACGGGAACCTACTCCATTAAAAACCAATATTGGTATCCCAAGAATCTGCAGTTTAATCGGACATGAGGCAATCTCAAGTAAAGTATTCCGGAGTAATAGTCCCCCGTTCGGATCTCCGGGCGGTGACTGCTAGAGATATCGCTTTGTTGAAGAGTAAACAACCTCGCACTCTCGCATTGGAACATGGAATGCCAGAACACAAGTTGGGAAACTTACAAACCTGGTAACAGAAATGATAAAAATGAAGTTAGACGTAGACGTTAGGAGTCGCGGAAATGAGATGGCCTGACAAACGAGACTTCTGGAGCCGGGACTACAGGGTAATCCACACTGGGACAATAGAGAACCAGTCAGGAAGAGAAGAGGGAATGGTGCTAAGCAAGGAAATGGGAAAGAGAGTGAAAGGATATTCGCAATACAGTGGGAGAACTATTCTAGTCAAGTTAGGTACCAAACCTAAAGAGAATGTGATTATACAAGCTTACATGCCCACATTAACGCAAGAGGATGATTTAATAATGGAATATTATGACGAACTAAATGAGGCAATTAAGGGCATAAAAGGCGACAATCTCGTTGCGCCTTTTGGGGTAAGTAGCTGAAAAAGGAGTAGTATGACCTTTTGGACTAGGAAAAAGGAATGAAAGAGGTGACCGGCTTGTGCATCGGAAACAAGTTAGTGATTGCAAATACACTGTTTCAGCATCATCCAAGGATGGATACATGGAAATCCCCTGGAGATGTGAGACGCTACGAGATATGATTTAATAATGGAATAATAAAATAATCCTGATATTGATAGTGACCATAATATGGAAATAAGTGAGTGCAATATTAAGTTTAAAAAGTTAAGTAAGAATATAAGTAGAAAGAAATGGAATCTAGATAAGCTTAAAGAGATAGCGATCAAAACCTTATTCGAAGAAACCACAAATGAGAAAATCTCATCATATTCAGAAGTGAATGTTCAGGGGTATTGGGAGACAATTAAAGGAGGACTGGAACAAACGGCAGATGAAGTGCTGGGAAGAAAAGAATCAGTAGTAAGGAAACACTGGGTGACAGACGAATTGATAGAGTTGATTGAACAAAGAAGGAAGCTGAAAAATATCCATACTGAGGATAGTAAAATTGAGCACAGGAAGATCAGGAATAAATTAACAGGAAAGCAAAAATAGTAAAGGAGAAATTTCTACAGGAAAGATGTAAGGAAGTTGAAGAAATGATCAGAACTGGAAAACTTGAATCTGATTATAAAATGGTTGAAAACTTTCTTGGGGATCGTAAAATAATGTGCTATGGGCGTATGAATAAAGAACATGACAGACTTATACGAGGATCTCGTATATGAAGAAGAAGAAATGGCTAAGACATGGAAAGAGTATCTAGAATCCCTTTATGATAGCGACACCGGGAATGATTCGGTTGAAAACGAGGTAGAAGTGGGTCCAAAAGCCTTAGGAAATAGTTTATTGAGGGAAGAGTTTAATTACGCCGTTAGAACCTTAAAAGAAAAGAAGGCACCAGGGATAGATGGTATACCAAGTGAGTTGCTAAAAGCTGCAGGCGATAAAGCAATGGAATCTCTCTAAAATCTGGTTTGCAAAATTTATGATACAGGAGAACTGCCAAATGATTTCAAGAATTGCCTTATTCTACCTCTACCTAAGAAGCCATCAGCAATTATATGTGAACATTATAGAACCATTAGCTTAGTAGTATATGCATCAAAAATGTTAATAATAATTCTCGTCAAACGTTTACACAGGAAAGCGGAAGGTCTGCTAAGTGATGATCAGTTTGGCTTCAGGAAAGACAGAGGCACAAGAGACGCTATTCTGACCTTGAGATTAGTCATATAAAAACAATTGAGGAAAGACAAAGATGCATACATAGGCATACATACATCCATACATTCATAGACTTCGAAAAGGCCTTCGATAGAGTGGAATGGAGGAAACTATATCTCGCCTTGATATCTCCAAGGTCGCTCACCACTCAACATCCCAGAGTTGGAAAATCTTCCGGAAATTTCTGAAAAATAATTCATTAAAATTACCCAACTAGTTTAGAAGAAAGGTTACACGGCTATAAAAAGTACACGTTAAGAGCGCAACTTACCAGTGGAGTATTTTTTTTAGTCAAAGCTCTCTACAGTAATCGGTAAAATACATGAAATGCATTGAAAGGAACGGTGACTACGGCCTAATGAATATTTTGGGAAGTATCTATCCCAGCCGTACTCTTAATAGTGGGCAAAGTATATGGTGAGGGAAATGAGGGAGAAAAAATAAATAAATAAAAATTATTTAAAAAATAAAATGATATGGGGTAAGAACAGAAGAAACGATTAAACCAAAATACGATAGCAAAAACTCTCTGGCTAAGGTCTACTGGATACCATTGACCCCTCGCCCTTATCAAGCACTCACACCCAGGCAGAGCTTGCGGGAGATTTCTTCCTGCACCAGTGGACCGCCAATCACTCACTTGCTTAGGTATGCGTGAACACCTCAACCCTGGCAAATCTCAATCATGCAAACAGATCTTCCGTGGAATCTCTTCCGACGCTAGTCCTGTAACTTCGCACTTTGGGAAAGGTAAGGGAGATGCCCAGAAACCTGAGTTTTTTAAGGAGATCCTGCATATTCATAACACTCAGCATCTGACTCACACGAATATTAATAACATTTCCAGTACATATTTATTCTTCCAAGCATTATGTTACATATTTTGTAGCCGTTTTTTTATACTTCTGCTTTAACTCCTCGATCGCAAGAATAAACAAGTTTTTCGCCAAATATCTCACTCTTCCAGACATTCTTAATTTCTATGGCTTTCAAATTCTTCTTTCCCGAAGGAAAACAGGTCCCATTTCTCCCCTCAGTAGATACACTGAAACATGTCATTCGACCTCGACCTTGCTCTTTTTGCCCTTCACTCTCCTCGCCACCCTCTTCCGTACAATTCACCCTTCGGTGAAAGAAAGGGAGCGAGAGGAATTTCGCTCGATTTTTGAGCACTTAATTTCGGTGACCTTGTACGTACGTCTTTCCTATATCTCGAGGCCAATAAGCGTATAAGAAATCTTAAATCATATTCCGGGAACGGTGGAATACCTTTAATATAACCGTAATAAAATAAAATCACTCTGAATTTAGTTAGATGCTACAAAAAACTTGATTTCATGCCAAAAACAGGCCGATAAAGTTTCTTTTGCGTTATGTCCATAATCATAGTGTCAACTAATATCACTAAAATCAAATGAATTATTTAAAAAATTCTTATTGTGTATATCTGTTTTATAATTACATTAAAAAGTCAATGTTTAAAGTTTTCTTTACGTTCCGTGGAAACATTTTAACATATGGAATTTATATTGAGGATATCGGCCAAAATGTTTACTCTTTCCCGACGCCTATGTATCTTATGCGTTATTGCCAATAGCATTTCATTTTCATGCTAATTATTACAACGTAATATATCATTCGGCTTCAGTAAGGATCACCCAGTTTTCATGGTCTAACGGTTCAAAAATGTATACTTGGAAAGTTAATCCAAATCGATGGTGCGCCTTAGAATTTAATTAGGGAACAGCAAAAATACCCACATGCAGCAGACGCCCGTAGTTTGAGCAGTGTAGCTGAAAACCTAAAGTGTAATCGCTACGGACACACAAATACGTATGCATAAAAATAGAACAATTAATATTGTGTCTAATTTCAAATGAATCAAATCTGAATATCGCGCACGAAATGGTTCTAGCTGTAATGTGATTGAAAGCATACCATCCTGGGTACAGGTAAGGGCACACTTGGAAATTTGATTTGTTTAACGATAGCCTAAAACAGGGTTTTGGCCTTTGTTTGGCCTTTTACATTCGATTGTTTCTGTGTGAAGTACAGTAATATATTGATTTTTGGCGTTTCACCGCGTCACTATTTATTGTGAACCTAAAATGTAAGCATAGGGCTGTTCGGGAGCGAGTCGTTCTTTTTTATACCCGCCACCTGAAGAGACCTCCGTTCATGGAAGTGAAACGTGTGCTTTTCAACTTACAGTGACGTAGAATAACTCCCATAAGTTATTTTATCACTGACATCGACCGCGGAAGTGTTAACCATTTGGCAGAGGTCAGCCATCAGAGATCCCCAAGTCGCGGATGCAGGACTTCCGACGCCCGAAGCTCTCCGAGTGTGAGCTTCAGTTCAGGGCCAAATTATTTTGGAAGCCGAATATGCAAAAATGAGCTCGCAAATTTAATGTTTAGATTGCATGGCGCATTTTCTTTCCGTTTTGCAATATTCGCAATGTCATAGCGATCGTGAAATTCGACCATGGGAAGGCCGGCAGTCGATCGCCAGGGAAGTGATTCGCGTGGCGCTAGGGATTTGCGGTCACGCTCGACCGCCCTTGGGTCACCAGCCGATGTGCCCACCGGAGTGAAATGAGGGTATCGCGACCCTCTTCTCGTGACTCTGCTGGGGAGGAGTGTTCTCGAGCATATGGAAAACACGCTGCGCCCTTGTCGACCATCGGCAATCCATTTATGCTGCGGCAATCACGGCTGCCTGTCCATCCCATTTCCGGTCGACGGAGCAAATAATTTCCGAGCTCAGGGCTTGAGAAGGGCGTGCGGACATTTTTTACACTTCAGATTCAATTTTAAACCCTGAAATGCAATTTCATAATGGTCTATTGGGCTCTGTATTAAAAGCATTTAAGGGAGCTCAGCAGTCGAGGGCATTCCGAGATAATCCTCCAGCTTCGATGATTCTGTGTCGTGCGAGGGGATGGAACACCAGCATTTGGGGCGGTTCGCCCTCAGTTCATTCATTCATTCATTGACGGCTCCGTCGTAATACTTCCTTTGCGGTATTTTTCGCTCTTTCACGAGGCACTTTTAGATATATCTTTGGTGGAAACCTCTTGTTATTCCATCATTCAAAACATAAAAATATTCTTGTTGGATACCGAATGGTCGAAATTTTTACCCCAGTGGCTGTATTCTTGGAGAATTATCAGAGCTTCATTTTCCTTATTTTTCCAGCTTACTTATATTCACTATTGATGTGCCACATTTGAGAAGTTATTACAGTTAGTGGGACAATGTTTCTGGACATTAATTTCAATGAGGATTTAAATGACAAGGTTCTATTGTCAGTGTTATTTGCTTGGAAATAACACAAAAATCCCTGTGAAACAGATGATTCTTAGAAACCACTGAAATTTCTCATCCTTAATCTACAACGATGCGTGCACGATCGCATAAAGTCGCTTTGCGAATATTATCAGTGGTTTTCGAAATCCGCGATAGTATAGTCTTTAGTCGTGCCTTTCCCCGAGATGGATAAGCGGCCAGCCTACGGAGCCTCCTTCGATCGCAGTTCGACAGCCGTCGTCGCTGCTGAGATCGGGCGGTTGGAGAGCGAGCATCATCGCCCGTGTCCCACAAAAGGCGAAACCTGGAGGATTGCCGAGTGGAGTTAACGGGACCGAGGGGGCGTCGGCTGCATCGTCGGGGGTTGGGGGGGATGAACCCACCCTCTCCTCCTTCCGACCCCGACTGGAAGGGAGGCAGACGGCGGAGCGCGCCTTCATTGGACGATACCCCGCGGCAAGTTTGAAGATCGTCGGGTGGAAATGCGGCGGTGATCGATGCAGGAACGATCCAGACTCGGCTCTCTGGAGCACGACGGGGGACCATAACAGCACCGCGGACGACTTGGCTGGGATAATTCCCGGAATACGTTGGGTCTCAGTTTGCTCACGTGTCCACGATGTGAACGGTATTTCCATGGCTGAAATCAGGCTGATCAATGTCAATTGTTAACTTTTATTAAGAAAATGAATGAGAGAGGAAGAATGTTGAGCAATCGAGTAAGGGGTAGGAAGAGGATTAGGAGTGGAAGAGGGGCTTGGTGTAGGGTAGGATGTTGCGTTGTGTTTTGTTGGAAGAGACAAGGTTTTTATTTATTTATTAATTGTGCCCATCCAAAACCTACCTCGACCGGTAGATTACGTATAACAATGAAAAGCAAGAGATGGAAAAGAGGAAATAAAAGATGTTTGCGGTCTATGCTAGGTGAAGTGGAAAAATGGCGGGGAGTATTGGAGTGATAGTATAATAATATACGAGACAGAATAATATAGATAATATATATCGTAGAGCGGAGGGTGAAGAGAGACAACGAGGGGTTGCCATGATATTGAATGAAGAGGTAGGAAGAAGCGTAGTTAACATAGAGCAAGCACCGGATAGAATAATCCTAGTAGAGATTAGCAGAGCCGACGAACTTGGTCATAGGATATACGATCAGTTAGATGACATAATCGCGTGTGTTCCTGCAGGAAAACATTTGATGGTGATTGTGGCTTGGGATGTGACGAATCATCACCAACACTTGGTTTGGATATCACAAAAAGGCTAAAGTATACGTCAATAATACCCGGGGACTCTGAAATATATCAGTTAGATTTTCTTACGGCTAGGCACAGATTTAGGAAGAGCGTGATTAATTCGCACACTTTCGCGGGATGCGGGCTGTGGTCACAATTTAATAGTTATGAAATGTAGCGTCAGTTTCAAAAAGATAAGGGGCGGGCATAAGTATTGACAGCGTTGACAGCGAAAGAGTATTATGAGGCTTTAGAGAAAATTATGTGTAAGGACAGGGAGCTGTGTACTACGGAAGAAAAATTGGAAATATTTAAAAAAAGACATCGAAATCGGCTAACGAAACTCTCGGAAATATAATATAGAAACGGACAAGGAAACCATTAATTACGGATTAATATGATCTGTAAATATGATATTTAATGATCTCATTTATCATAAAAACTATGGTAGACAAAAGAATAAAATGGAAGAATGTAAACACAAGAGTTAGGCACACGGAAGTACAAAAAGTTAAACCATGAATTGAGACAGGTAACAAATAAAGCAAAAGAAGCGAGGTTGGCAGTTACAGTGCGAGGATATGGAAAGTTTGCAGAGGAAGGGTGAAATTGGTGCGCAATGCAGAAAGGTGAAAACAATATCGGGAAGTAAGAAGGGAAGATCGGTGATAACAGTTAAGAGAAACGTCGCGTAGGATAACAGTTGACAAAAAAAGAACCAAGAGAGAGGGAAGGAATATATAGAAGAACTGCATGGGAAAGAACTAAGGCCAACAAGGTTAGACATGGGAAAGGGACATGACGTAGATGAAGATAGCTTAGGTCCAGACATGCTCCACGATAAGATAGAAAGGGCATTAAGAAAGGGAGATGAAATGTAATAAGGCTGTGGGAATGGACATGATTCCTGCGGAACTACTAATATGCTTAGGAAAATGTTGGAGGAAAGAGTAAACCTGTATGTACTGATTGGTAGCATCTATGGGGCAGGAATCTGGCCGGAAGAATTTGTGAGATAAGTGTTGGTTCCTATTCCGAAAAAGATAAAGGCTACATCGTATGAGTACTACAGAACAATAAGTTTGATTTCCCATGCAGCCAAAGTGGTCCTCAGGATCATCAACAGAAAGATAGATAGTAGGGCAAATGATTACTTAGGGTTCAGTTTGGGTTTAGGAGGGGGAGAGGTACGCGTGATGCCAATGCAGTAATGAGATCACTAATCGAGAGGAATATAGAATACAATGAAGACGCAATTGTCTGTTTTGTAAATTTCGAAAAGCCGTTTGATAGAGTGAATTGGGAAAAACTCTTCAGTATATTACAGAAAATAGGAATAGATTGGAGGGGCAGGAGACTCATCCGCAACCTGTACATGTCTCAGGCTGCTCAGGCGCGAGTGGGGATCGGAAAGTCTGGTTGGGCAGTGTTAGGAAGAGATGTAAGTTGTCACCGATGCTGCAACGCATATTTGGAGGAAATGTTTAAGGAGGCATGGGAAGAACTAAAAATGGCAATGAAAGTCGGCGGGAAATTCGTAAAATTCGGTTTGCCGATGGTCAAGCTTTAGTTTTTCAGTGAGGCAAAAAGATTGCAAGCAATTCTGATTGAGTGGCGAATTCAGTGCAGTGGATATGGGGTGATAATAAATGCAAATAAAACCAAGATTACGAGATTTTCAGAAATGTAAAGGTTAATTTAAACGCTAAAATAGGATGGAAAAAATGGAGCACGTGGAACAGTATCTCGGAAGTGTTTTGGACTAATATGGTCAAAGAAGTACGGACGTAAGGAGAAGAATTGCACTAGAGAAAGAGGCATTAATAAGGATGGAAATGATGACAGGGACGTTGAGAAAGGATGGTAAGAAGAGGTTCGTAAAAACTTTAATGTGGAGCGTAGTTATGTGCGTCGCGGAAACTCTGATATTAAGCGTAGATACGGCGCAGAAACATGGTCATTGAAGCAGGATGATAGGCGTAGATTGGAGGCTTCTGAAGTGTGTTTAGGTGCAGTGGACAGAAAGGAAAAGAAATGAGGAAGTGCTATGCATGGTGGGGCAGGAGAAGGGATTTTTGGGCAAAATTAAAAAGATAGATATATTGTCGTCTTTATTTTAAGGCGAAATTGAGACTAGGGAGTCTCTAATCTCACCAAACCCCTGAAGAGGTCTTTCATTTCATTCTTGAAGTATCTTCAAACTCCATTGCATTTCCTCCGGCCCTCCCCCTCTCTCCCAAGCTATTGAATCTCTTCGTAGATGAGGTTCCCACCTCACACGAAACCCCCCTTATACTATATGCTGTATTACGTATGAATCTATTACGTTATTCCTTTCTTGTACCTTCCTAGGGTCTACTGCCATGAGCCTTTGCGATGGGTGCTTCATTGGCGTGTTTCCTTCCCTATTTGCGATATTTCATGCCTGAATAAATAATGAATGCCTGCTTGGAATCCAGCCATGGAGAGAAGATATCCCTAACTTCAGGATCACAAAAAGGTCATTTTATATATGCTTGAAAATAATTGTAATGGATTCATCGCTCCAATCATTCAGCTGGCGACGGATAGTCAGACTTGCAATTTACATCTGCACACTCTGTGCCCATTGAAGAGTTTCCTCCTTGAGCAATCCCACAACTCTTGGTTGGCTTCACCAACGAATGCTTTCTCGTCCTCCGTTACGCAAATGAATTGTGCTGAGACCAACCCCCAAAACAAGTGCTGCGGATTTGGCTAACGGTGCGGGGTCGCCCACATTCATGAAGCAATGAGGAAAGGGTCAAAAGGGTCAGCAGCTTTCTTTGTCGTGCGCGCTCACACCTCTTACCTCGGTCAAACAATGTTGACACGTGAATGGGTGCACAGCGAAGGTCAAATGTCGGCACTTCTCCCCCTTTCGCCCAACTTCAGTTAGCCATCTCGTGAGTGCCTTGGTTTCTGTCCTCAGGGAATGAAAAATATGCAATGCCTCTTGGCGGAGATTGTTACTTGCCCTTCATTCATGGGATAAAATGGACTGTACGGTTCCATTACTAAAAAATCATCGGCGAGTCGTCTCATGATAAAGCACGTCTAGTCTCGAAAGATAAAAAAAACTTTGCGAGAAAACGACGCCAATCCGAGGGATAAAAATCACTGTAACATCAAAGCGAGGAAACGTATTAAACACATATGAAAGATGAACACACACATATTATTAATTTTAGGTAACCTACTGGTTAAGGTAGGTTTAGGATGGACACAACTACCAAAAATATTTTGTGACTCCTAATAGAGCACAATCCAGCAACTTACTCTACAACAAGTCCCTCTTCATCTCTGTGTACTTCCTTCTTCCCTTTATCCCGTCCAACATACCTATCCTTTTCCTGCCCATTCCTCGTTTGCCTAACATTCTCCCCTCTATTACCTTCTTCAACGTCCCACTACCGCTCAATACGCCTTTCATCCATTTTTCCTGCCTCCATAGGATTTCTCTCAACAAACCCCTCTCCTCACCCACCATTTCTAGTACTTCCTCATTTGTTTTCCTTACTGTCCATTTTACCTTCTCCATTCTTCTCCACACCCACATTTCAAAACCCTCCGATCTACGTCTATCCTCCTGCTTCAGCGACCACGTTACCGCGCCGTACATAGCTACGCTCCATATCAGAGTTTTTACGAGTCTTGTCTTAACCTCCCTACTCAACGTCCCCGTCATCAACTCCCTTCTTAAGAAAGCGATTGCCTTCTCCTTACGTCCCTACCGTGACTACTTTGACCGTGTTGGTCCAAAACACTTCCGAGATACGTAAACTGTTCTACCTGCTCTAGTTTTTGCCCTCCTATTTTATTGTTTAGCTTAGCCCTTTTCTTTCTGGAAAATCGCATAATATTTTTTTATTTACATTGATTCTCACTACATATCCTTCGCAATGAATTTCCACTTCACTCAGCAATGTTTGCAACGCCTTGGCTGACTGATTCTGGAAGAACTAAGCGGTCAACCGCCGCTCGAAACAAAACACGATCGGAGCCTCCGAGAGAGTCCGGCGGAGCCGCTCTCCAAATCCCGCTCACTGATGCCGCGGTAGCCGGTGGAATCAGATACACGGTGGAAACAGGCACGTCCTAGCTATCGAGGAAACGTAATTTACACTGATATCTGTGAGGGGTTGATACAACAAAGTTCCCCGATTATTTGGCCAGGAGATGGCGTTAGGGAGCTAGTTCACCCACCCGGCTTGCGAGTTTTCTTTTGTACGTCCGAGAGCATTCGCGGCACCAACTTCGCACACACCTTTCTCATACCCATGTTTTCGGTCACACATCACTTTTAGGGATGCCAATGGATGATCACACACCATGCAAACACTTAAACTGCGATCCCCATCATCTACATCTACATTATACCCCGCAAGCCGCCGCAAGGGCGTGTGGCGGGGGGTGTTAGGACACCACCCAAAAAAGGGAAAAAGGAAAAACCGCATTCCAAACCAACACGTATATGCAAACCTAAATCCACAGTGGTGCATACATTCATCAGAACAGTCTATCATTTTACACGCATGCAAATACATGTCTACCTCCTTTCATTTTACACACATGCAATTACATACGCTATAATCTAACAAATAATTGCACCTTAGGATGCAGTAAGAAATCTATCCAATAACGTGCAAGCTAGATTTTGGTAAGTAGCAAGGCGAAATTCCTCCACCAAAGAACGTGCAACATAAAACGCTCTCCTACCCAAGGTAAGGAATTTGACCCAACGCTGCAGGTAGGAGGAGGGCTCAAACCTGACCTATCAAACAAAGCCTTCGCTTTTTCAAGATTTTCTTCCAAAGATTCTGCAAAAAACTCTTCAACCACGGTGGATGTGTGTCCGGCATCGGGGGCAGCCACATCCGTTTCACCAATGTTTGCATACCTTTTGCCGAATGTTTATTCGCTGTTCTTAATTGTACGAATTTCACAATTAGGGTGGTCATTATGAGAGATTGGAAGCTCGGAAACAGCCGAAAGTTCAGGGTGAGCAATTTAGTCTGTAATGGCACCACCACCGAACACATCCCTGATAATATCTGCATCCTTTTCAGGGCTTCCCTGAGGTTATCGTCGCTGCCAATAATCAGATGCGATTATACCTTATGAATTCGGCCGCATGATGGGCAGAGGGGCGAGTCAGCTGGCCGCAAGGGCGCTGCAGCAGCCCTCACCTCCCTCGTCATGGCGGATTACGTCGAACATTCGACCACGTGCTGTATCGTTCGCCCTGCTGCTCTCCCAGTCTTCCCACGACAATGTCCCTCGCGGAGGAGTCTTTTTGCGCCGCTCGGCAAACGCTCTGAGATACAGGCTCTCCACTTGATTTGCTTCTTCATCTCGAGGGGCGACTTCTTTCGCCCTGGCCACTGCCCTCCGGTGGCATTCGTTGCGCTCAAGTTCCCGCCACGCCCCCCTGAGGAGTGCCACGCGTAGTCACCCGGGTGGATGCGTAGGCTGAGCTTCCTCCTTTGTCTCCAGAGCCGTGTCCGTTAGGTGTGGACTACCCAGCTCGAGCGGGCTATAGAGCTGCTTGCGACACAATTTCTTCACCTAGCCGCTCCGGGTCATGTGGTTTGTCGCTTGAATGAAACCCGCATTGTATTTTGGGAGCAAGGGCCCCAGGTGGGCCGTGTACCATAGCCGCGGGAAGACGGTTGAGGAGGCGGGCGCGGGTTACGATCGAGAGGGAAGGGAGTGAATATTTTCTGACACTCCATTTCAGGTCGTAGTCTGCAATTCCCTAGTTTCGCTCAGGCGTGGGAACCAACACCTTCTCCCACCAGAGCCCTAATATTTTAAGGGAGGGCGCTTCTGACCAACCGATGGAGGTCGGGGGCTTGTCACCGTTCAGCAAAAGAAACTTCGGTCGCCGGTCGTTCAGGAGGAGCCCGCCAGCTTCATATGTCGTTAATAATAATAAGGAAAGGTGATGAATGTCACACCTATCCCCTATCACACCTTTTCTTTTTTTATTGCAGGAGCAAATACAAAAAAACATGATATGTTGAGGGGTTCCAGCTCTCGCTTACGCCCCCTTTAGTACTCTGATATGATTAACATCAATTACACATCACGAGAAGAAGAAATATCAAACAAGATGATATAATAACATTGAATTACAAAAATAGCATATAATCCAAATTTAGTACCGTTGGAGATAATATTTAGTTCAAGAAATAAATATGAAATGAATATTATTTTATGATAAAACTACAATTAATAAAGTTATACAAGAGTTTTGGATCGTACACTGGGCAAAAAAGGACGATATCCCGAATTGCTTCCTTTTTCCCGGGCATACTGCGCCAGATGGCGTGCCTCAGAATTTATGAAAACGAGATCATATATATTTTATCTTTTTCCGATTTCTCCGATTTCTTCCCTTTTCTTAATTAAATATTTTTCTCGTCACTCAAACCCAAGAACAAACTTCACTTTTTCTTCTATATTAGTCTTATGCCCTCCCATGGACTACAACCTTGTAGTGGTGGAAGGGCTTGTGCGTTCCGATGACCCCTAGAGCTGTGCTACCTGGAGTAATAACAATTGCTCCTGTCACCCATGGGTCACCCATGGTCGAAGGTTAGGAGTCAGACGAAAGGTAGTCCACGCAGCTTCTGTTCCTCAGTGAGGCGGCTGCAAAGGCGTCTGACCCTGGCCATTAAGTGATGGTGTCACGTTAAAAACACTATTGAGGAAGGCAAAGGGAAACCACCTCAATTATTTTTCCCAAGAAAATTATGATGGACAACATATAAAAATTGAGTCCTGGGAACTGCGAGACTCGGCCCAAAAGGCCGTGTGTGTATCGGGGATTACTGGAGTGATGTGAGGACACATGCCTACAAAAAAAATTTTTTTTTGGTGCTGGGAATCTTTGTGTTGATTTTAACTATATTTCTAGGGCTGAATCCAAATATGAAATCCGTTTTTATGTAACAGCTCTACTTTTTTAGATATGGTACATCTTACTATTAGTTGTTTTAATATTTGATATATTCCGGAAAATAATTTTCAAAGTTCAATAAATCTATAAGTATACATGGGAATATATGGTAAAAGAAAATAGGAAAAATATTACAGACTTTGTGAAACGTGCATACTTGGGATATTTTGGTGTTAAGCTTGGTGACCAAGATAAAACATGGGCACCGCATTTTGTGTGTAAAACATGTACTGAACATCTGCGGCAATGGACAACAGGACAAAGGAAAAGTCTAAAATTTGGTGTACCAATGGTGTGGAGAGAACCTGTGAACCATATTGACGACTGTTATTTTTGCATAGTAAATGTTTCGGGAATTAATCGAAAAAATCGCCACAAGTGGACATATCCAGATTTGCCTTCAGCTAGACGCCCGGTACCCCATTCAGAAGAAATACCGATCCCAATATTTCAGACGTCACCAGATATATCTAAGGAAGAATTTGAGTTATTTGAAAACATTTCTCATTCTATTGACGATAGTGGCAGTGACTACGAGGGGGTATCAACAATTCCTCAACTATTTAATCAAGATGAACTAAGCGATCTTGCTAGAGAACTGAACTTATCGAAGGAAGCATCCGAACTACTAGCATCAAGACTGCATGAAAAGAATTTACTGCAACCCGGTACAAAAAATAAGTTTTTATCGCACAAGGGAAAAGGATATGCTACCCTTCTTTACTCAAGAAGACAATCTTACATTTTGTTTAGACGTTAAGGGTCTTTTGGAAAAAATGGGACTACTATCACAATATGATGCTAGTGATTGACGTTAGTTTATTGATAGCTCCAAGCGTAGTTTAAAATGTGTACTTCTTCACAATGGTAACAGGTTTGGCGCAATACCAATCGCTCATTCAACTAAAATGAAAGAAGAATACGATACAATAGCATTGGTCTTACAGAAGATAAAATACCAGGAACATCGCTGGGTGATTTGTGTAGATTTAAAAATGGTGAACTTTCTTCTTGGGCAGCAAAGTGGCTACACAAAATATCCTCGTTTCTTGTGCCTCTGGGATAGCAGGGACAGACAAAACCACTGGATTAAGAAGGAGTGGCCCTAAGAGAGAAAACTTGGTTGTTGGGAAAGAAAACATCATTGCTGGATCTTTACTTGAAAGAGAGAAAATCATTTTACCGCCTCTACATATTAAACTAGGCCTAATGAAACAATTTGTAAAGGCTCTTGACAAGGATGGACCATGCTTCGGCTACTTAAGACTAAAGATGCCCCATATAAGTATTGAAAAACTTAAAGCTGGTATTTTTGAGGGGCCACAAATCAGACAACTTACAAAGGATCCTGCTTTTGTCGAGTCAATGAATGAGATTGAAAAAATTAGTTGGATGTCATTTGTTGAGGTCATAAAAAATTTTCTAGGAAATCACAAAAGTGAAAATTATATTGAGCTGGTAAACATTATGCTCAATAACTTCAAATCACTTGGATGTAATATGAGCACAAAAGTTCACTACCTACACAGGCACTTAGACAATTTTCTTGGAAATTTAGGAGACACAAGTGAAGAACAAGGTGAAAGATTTCACCAGGATATAAAAACAATGGAAGCTCGCTACCAAGGAAGATGGGATAACCATATGATGGCAGATTACTGCTGGTGCTTAAAACGAGCCTGTTTGAACAAAGTGCACTCAAGAAAATCGCGCAAAAGAAGCTTCCGATGTGTTGAGTGATGTTTTTATGTATTTTTTCTTTTCAATTTGTTTTATTACAGTAAAAAATTTTAGTATTTGTGTTCAATTGTATTGTAAAATTCTGTTGTGTTTGTGGGTGATTTAACAGCCCTAGAAATAAACCAAGTCTTTATATTTAGTGGGTTTTATTATTAATATAATATTCCCATATCATCATGTAGAAGATTTTTTTAGGTAAGTAACAACATATCTATATCTTGAAAACTATAGCTGATATGAAAAAACTAGTGTCATAATTGGATTCAGCACCCCAATTGTTCTTTAAATCAGCATTAAAAGCTCCGGCACCAAAACCACTGTTGGCCTATGTTATAGAATAATATACAGCGGCGGGGACAAGAGCCTATGTGGGTTACCGTAATATTAAATAAAGGGTGTAGGAAGAAGCGTAGTCAACATAGAGAAAACAACTAATAGAATCTTACTCGTAGACATTAAATCAGAGCCGACGAACTTGGTCATTGTTCAGGCATACATGCCACCGGGCAACCACAAGGAGTCGATAGGATGTACGATGAGTTAGAGGATATAATCGCGTGTGTTCCTGCAGGAAAGCATTTGATAGTGATGGGGGATTGGAATGCGAAGGTAGGCAAAGGAAGAGATGGTAGTGAGGTGGGAGACTATGGGTTAGGCACAAGGAATGAACGCTTGGAGAAAGCGATTGAAATTTGCAGGAGACAGGGGTTAGTCATCACTAACACTTGGTTTAGACACCACAAAAGGCGTAGGTATATGTGGAAAATGCCAGGTGACTCAGAAAGGTACCAGTTAGATTATATTATGGTTAGGCACAGGTTTAGGAACAGTGTGATAAATTCGCACAGTTTCCCAGGAGCGGATGCGGACTCTGACCACAATTTAGTTGTTATGAAGTGTAACGTCCGTTTCAAAAAGATTAGGCAAGGGCGGCGAGTTAGGATATGGAATGTAGAAGCATTAAATGGATTAACGAGGAAGGAGTATCAGCAGGCTGTAGAGAAAATGATGGATGACGGTAAAGAACTGAGTACTATCGAAGAAAAATGGGAATGTATCAAGCAATTGATATCGGAAGCCGCTAAACACACTATAGGAACCGTTTAGGGGAAAAGGATAAGGAAACCATGGGTAACCGACGAGATGACTGCAAAGATGGATGAGAGAAGAAGATGGAAAAATGTAAACACAGAGTTAGGAAAAATTAAGTACAAAGAGTTAAACAATAAATTGAGAAAGACCACAAATAAAGCAAAATAAGAATTTGTCGCAAGGAAGAAAATCCTATAGCCAATTAAAATAATGAAGAAGAACTCCAATACCGGTATTTTGGTCACCAGGTGACCTGCAGGTGTATTGCAGAAAATAGGAATTTATTGAAGGGACAGGAGACTGATCCGTAACCTGTACATGTCTCAGACTGCTCAGGTGCGAGTCGGGAACGGAGGTTCCAGATGGGCGGTATTAGGAAGGGGGGTAAGGCAGGGTTGCCCATTGTCACCGGTGCTGTTCAACGTATATGCGGAGGAAATGATTGAAGAGGCATGGGAAGAACTGGAGGTGGGAATGAAAGTCGGAGCGGAATTCGTAAAATCGGTTAGGTTCGCTGATGACCAAGCATTAGTTGCATTAGTAGCCAAGGGGTTGCAAGCATTGCTGAGTGAATTGGAGGTTCAGTGCGATAGATATGGGATGAGAATCAATTTTAATAAAACAAAGGTTATGCGATTTTCCAGAAAGAAAAAGGCTAAGCTAAACATTAAAATAGGAGGGGAAAAATAGAGCAGGTAGAACAGTTTACATATCTCGGAAGTGTTTTGGACCAATACGGGCAAAGTGGTAGGGACGTAAGGAGAAGAATTGTGCCAGGCAAGGAGGCTTTCTCAAGGAGGAGGGTGTTGATGACGGGGACATTGAGTAGGGAGGTTAAGACAAGACCCGTAAAAATTCTGATATGGAGCGTAGCTATGTACGGCGAGGAAACGTGGTCATTGAAGCAGGAGGATAGACGTAGATTGGAGGCTTTTGAAATGTGGGTGTGGAGAAGAATGGAGAAGGTGAAATGGACCGAAAGAAAAACAAATGAGGAAGTACTAGGGATGGTGGGTGAAGAGAGGGGTTTATTGGGAGATATCCTATGGAGGTCTGTTGTAACGCTACCGCCGGGTTGTGGTGGCTTTCTTTCAGCACGTATTGGAGGCCGGGGAAGAGGAAGAAGTCTAAAAAATTTGGATCCTCGCTCACATGGTCGAGAAGCTCTTGGCAGATTCGCGTGTGATATTCCTTCTGTTCGTCCGAAAGTACTCGCGGCGCCAACTACGCGCACAATTTTCTCATGCCCATGTTTTCGATCACACATTACTTTTAGGGATGCCAAGTGCATCAGAAACCATGCGAAACCACTAGTCCCTTTCCCGGTATAGCCCAGTTTCACGCAAAATTTGATAGCGTCGCACTGTTCCAATGGCGGGTTCATGACGGAGCGTAACATGGCCACGTTATAAAGGTTTCGCAAACGAACGATCCGCACTCTGAAAAGGCTGTTAGCCAACTGCCATCAAAGTCCCCTCCCTCGAACCCAGCCAGAGAAACCACCGCCCGTCCATCGGTTCATCCGGGAAACAAAAGTCCCACTACTTTTGGGGCAGGCCTTGTATTATGGGTAACAGTCCCAGATTTGAGGACAGCTTGATTAATCCACGCAGATTCCCAAAAGCAAGCGGATGAGGACTCGGATCAAAATGCAGTCATATAGGAAAATTACTATTTGAACCAGGAATGACCCAAGATAGTTGGAAAGAACACACGGAACTAATCTGAAATACTGCAATGTATTAAAAACTTTGGCCAGCGAGTCTATTTAGACAGAGAGAGGATAGCTTTGACGTAGATGAGGATAGCTTTGGTTCAAACATACTTGATGGCGATATATAATAAAAGCAATTTAGTGTGAACGGCTACCCCATTTCGCATGCAACAATAATTAATATAAAAAGTTAAAGGAGTAAAAATGTATCAATTCAGCTTTAGCAATTAGTTTTTCCAAAAGGAAATGTAGCTTTATTCACCGATAAGCACGAGTATTGTACTAATTTATACTCGTAGGGAAACAAATGCGGTGATTTTTTTTGTCTTTGAATCAAAAAATCTTTCCTCAATTTTTGCAAAGGCTGATTTGACAACAATATTGATTCCAGGGTTTTTATTTACAATTTATTAGCTTGACTCACCATATGATGGAATACACTATCAAACTATTACGTCCATTTTTCCTTTTTCGAATACCCTAATATTGTATCAGAAAACTGTGTTTTTAACTCGTCTTCCGATTGACTATATTCATTGAAAATCGGAGGTTTCTTCGAATTAACTCATCAGTGCGCATACTGCTGAGTGAACATCACCGTGTGTTGTGAAATAGTATAACATGATTATTGGAAGATTTTCTAAGGCATATATTTTTTAACAGTCGTCAAATAAAGGGATAAAGTGCAGTCAATTTTCAGTGCAGATGCTGAAAGTATTGGGTCAAACTCTTCTATCTATGAATTTTCTTTGAATTTAACACTTTTTGGACTAACTCGATACGGTTTTCTATTTTCGGAGGCGAACCCAGATTTCATCAATTTAAATACTATATACAAGGAACGTACCTACGGTGGTGAATCAATGTAAACACAAAAACACCGAGACCGTAAACTTGATTGGCACTAAGTGATACGAAAAAAGAAAAAAAGTTAAAAAATACAAGTAAGGGGAGAAATAGGGAATACACACTCGGTTACTTGGGTTTGTTTGAGAAAAAGTGACCCACGTATACCTCAATCACACACAAAAGGCAAAAATATTAATAAAAATAAAACAAACTTCCAACCACTCGATCAATAGGGTGAATCAAGGAATAACAGTCACTCCCATGACTCACATTCACACACACACACTCAGGGTTTACAAGGATCCCTCCTATG
This sequence comes from Hetaerina titia, assembly GCA_037158775.1. Lineage (NCBI taxonomy): Eukaryota > Metazoa > Arthropoda > Insecta > Odonata > Calopterygidae > Hetaerina > Hetaerina titia. The sequence continues at coordinate 98,890,168 of CM073776.1, forward strand.
TCAGTGACCCGTCAACCACACAAGTGGAAATTTTTAAAGAATGTAGTGAAACAGTAACGACTTTCGTAAATACACAGTCACTCAATCACTCGGGTGTGTTAGATTTTGTGATTTCACACACTCAGGCAGTCAGGGTTTACAAGGATCCCTCCTATGCCATTGACCCGTCAATCACACATTGAATATAAAATTATAACTCGGGTGTAACTCACTCTCTCAATCACTCAGGTTCATCTGTGTGATTGACGGGTCAATGGCATAGGAGGGATCCTTGTAAACCCTGACTGCCTGAGTGTGTGAAATTCACAAAACCTAACACACCCGAATGATTGAGTGACTGTGTAGTTACGAAAGTCGTTACTGTTTCACTACATTCTGTTATAATTTTCATTTATTTGTGTGATTGACGGGTCACTGACAAAGGAGGTATCCTTGTAAACCCTGAGTGTTTGTGTGAATGTGATCCACGAGAGTGACTGTTATTCCTTCACACCCCCTAATGATCGAGTGTTTGTAAGTTTGTTTTATTGTTTATTTTGGCTTTTGTGTGTGATTGAGGTATACGTGGGTCACTGTTTCTCAAACAAACCCAAGTAACCGAGTGTGTATTCCCTATTTCTCCCCTTACTTGTATTTTTTTTAACTTCTTTTTCTTTTTTCTCATCGCTTAGTGCCTAACAAGCTTACGGTCTCGGCATTTTTTGTTTACACAGATTTCAACAGCTATGACGTTTGATGCGTTTATTTTTTTTGACATGCAATGGCTATTTTCTCCTCCAGAAACCAGTGTGAATGCATTGATTTCCACCACTTATGTCGCACATCTGTTTATTCGGATACTCGGATTCATTCAAAGGCAGTTCTAAGAATTCACCAAGTACGCATGTCGATATGTAACCTCCTGTAATCCGTCACTCAGCTTTTACCCCGCGTACCTCGTATTTGACTTGCCGCACGGTGCCTTGAATGCGTTCGGTATGCCTTGCCTGACTCGTCAGTGCATCGCCAATATGTGAATGAGGCCGTTTTCTCGTCGACCGAGAATGATAAGAAGCATTTATCCCTTCTGTTGGGAATTGCTTTGCTGTACTTCTCAGGCCAACAAAGTAGCGCAAATAGGTGATAAACATGCATGCGTTGTTTTTTCCTGAATCAGAAATGCCCCTTTAAACCCTTTGATATCCTCGGAAGAACCCAATCCGAAATCCAACAAGCCCGAAGTTTCATAAACTCGTGACGCATATAGCCTCGCTCTCGTCATTATCCAACCTGCTTCCCATAATTCCCCGACCTTCTCTTCAGTCAAGGACTTGGCTTCTTTTGCTCAGTTCCTTTTGCATTGCAATGGACAACAGGAATTTAAGTATAGAATAGTATAAAACTAAAAAAAATGAAAAAGAACAAATAGGTCACAAGGACGTGTGTCGTAACCAAAGAATATCAGTTATGTGGCATTTAAATCCTATGTTTGCGTCAAGAAAACGTTGTGGTGCTCTTCCTTGACAAACATAATAATCGACGTCTGTTCAATAGATACGCGAACTGAGGCCATTGAAACTTTATTTTGCAAAATTTAGTCTACATCGATTTTGTCCCCTTCAAAGTACTCTCCATTCGTTGCTATGCACTCATTCCATCTTCTTTTCCACTGTTTAAAGCACCCTTGGATGTCCTCTTGGCAGTTAGGCTTTTTAGTTTTCCCGTCGTTTCTTGCTTTATTGTGTCTTCCACATCTTCCCAGTGACACAAGTAAAAAGGATATCTACACAGGTAAACGGAAAAAAAACCTTCCGAGTAAAAACAAGGAAAATAGAAACGAACATAACTGGCACCATAAGCACAGCTGGATGATCCGCCAATCACAGACGGCTCATGGCTCTCAGGCCGCTAGTGGCCGAGGCTATAATCCTCGTCATGGCCGCCAGATTGCACCAGTTCGCGAATTTATTTCATAGACGACGTATATTTTATATTGAACCTTCTTTCAGTCACTCTCAAAACAAAAAGCATACTCAATAAACTGCTGCTGCTTCAAACTCTAGTCCGCCTCGCGTGCTCACTCGGAACTGACTAACCATATCCAACGCTTATTGGCACGTCACTTCAAACATATGATGCGTTGCCTGTGCGCGGTGTTTGTGATCGTATGAACAGGAATGCGTAATGCAAACCCTTTAAAAATATTCGTACGTTTGCAAACCCGCCTAAATTAACATCTCGCAAGTTCCACTCTAAGTTTCAGACACAGAGAAGGTGAAGAGCTCGTTAAAAAATGCAAATAATCTCGAACTCACATCAAGAACTTGCAAAGAATCGATGCACCACTTGTAGTCATCCAATGCGCCACGTTTAGCGCAGCGTGACGGTTTGGCCACTCCTGAAATATTGCCTTCGATCCCCACTCCATGAGCGTTCGAATCTTCGAAGATTTGGCGGAGACTTGGATTTAAAAAGCCCAAATGCATCATCAGTCATTCCTAATTTTGAAATAATTGGTTATTAGGATAATAGGCTTATAGATATATTAGAACCCCGCAAGCCACCGCTGGGCTGTGTGGCAGGGGGTGAATACACACCATACTAATTTTGACCCAAATAGGACCCCTACCGTGACCAAACAATGTTATTCTGATTCCTTATCGTTCGTGGAAGAAATTAAATCAGAAAGCTATCTGTTCTACACTTGATCGCTCGGATTTTATTGACATGATCTCGCCTACTGCAGCACGATGGGGGTAATAACACATGTCCAACATCATTGCTAATGACACTCCCTTCCAATTCACGAAAGAGATTTAATCCGTAGTTTAGCCTCCGCTCCGTGAGTGGCTCACTGCCTAGCTGCTCTAATATTTTGGATACGCTACTAAGTTTATCATAACAAAGTCTTACTAATGAATAATAGATGTTAGAACTTTTTATTATTGACTTTCATTATTCATTATGTTCGACTTCCACCACATCACGCCTGAAGCTACTCAAACGTTTTACTAATGTAGCTTCTAAGCTGCACGCGACGCAATTTGGTAATTGATCCAACTTCGTGAGGATCCCATACATGTACTAGCAGCACAATCTAAATGAGGTCTAACCAGCGAAAGATGACATTTTTCTTCGACTTTTTCATCACATTTACCCAGTACTTTTCTTCCCGTAATTCATCCTAATTTAATGCTAGATTTTCCACATATTCCCCGTATATTGTATGTTTCAACCAGGTGAGGCATTCATCTGATTTTTAATGTCGAGAGAATACAAATCCTTGTAGTTTCAGAGCATATTTAGCTACTGCAGTTGGCTCTCTATAGTCACTAGCCACTTTGGGGTAGGGACAGGGTCTTGAAACTGTCATCAACTCGTATCGAAGAAAAATGCTAGTTATGGTCACTCAACCGCGTTTAATAAACCTCCCCATAAAGTTCAAATTAATGGTCACACCTGAGTATTATCTAACCGTTGTCATGTGGCACACTAAGCGACGTGTCCTAATTTAACGTCGAGACGGCCAACTTGTCCCCATGCCGGCCGGAATACTTGATTTCTTGTTTATAGAAGGTAAAGCGATGATGTAGAGAATGCGATACGATAAGCGAAGAGAAGCGATACGATGTATTGATTCTAACAAGGTCTTTCCCAAGAGTAGCATGACTTGTTTTTCCCGGATGGACGGGCGACGGTTTCTCTGGCTGAGTTCGAGGGAGGGGAGTCTCAGAAAAGGCTGGAGGCTGGTGGCAGTTAGCTCCCAGTCTTTACGGATTGCAGATCGTTCGTTTACGACACCTCTGTAACATGACCTCATTACGCTCCGTGATTAACTGGCTATTGAAAGAGTGCTACGCCATCAAATTTTGCGTGAACTTAGGCAAAACCAGGATACTGACTCATGCATGAGGAGATGTTGAAGACGTCAAACGTTCAGGATGCCCTTCGACCTCTAAAAGCGATGAAAATCTTGCAAAAGTGAGGGTGCTGTTGGACAGGTATTTCAGATTAAGATTTCGCATGGTTTCTGATGGACTTGGTATTCCTAAAAGTGATGTGCATCGACTTGTGACCGAAAAATTGTGCACGAGAAAGGTGTGGGCGAAGCTGGTGCCGCGGGGGTTCTCGGACTAACAAAAGTAAACTCGCACGCGGATTCGCCAAGAACTTCTCGACCATGCCTCAACCACCCAACAGCTCTGACGTTGCTCCACCAGACTTCATCCTCTTCTCCCGCCTCATATCCGTGCTGAAAGGACGTCACCACGGTTTGAAATAAGCGCTACAACAGGCCGTGACGAGGGAACTTAGCAGCATTCGGGGTGCCGCCTTCCCGCAGGCGTACGAGACGTGGAAAACCCCTTGGCAGCGGTGTGTTGACGCACAGGGGTACTACTCATAAGATTTTTCAATTAATGCATCCATTCTGGCAATGGATTTTTTTAATTGGCTCAGTCCTACTACTTTTGGGACCGATCTTGTACATCCACAGAATACCCCGCGAGCCGCCGCAAGGGAGTGTGGCGGGCGGTGTCAGGATACCACCCTTAAAGCAGAATGCAACCACATGCAAAGCAAACGAAAGCATGCCAGTTCTTGCGCCGTATCTTTTACGAAATATTGTTTCCTTCGATTGGCGAAACGCCTTTGTTGCATTTCGGAAAGCCGCGAGTAACCTCCGCCATTTTCCCTTCTTCGCCGCTCGATTGAGAATCGTCTCCGTTAAGAGGAAGTGCTCCTAGCCTTCTTCTAAGGGATCACTCACCGTCAAGGGATCACACCGTTAACCAGTCCCATTTTAAATGTCGTCTTACCTTATGGAAAAAAATTTCGTAACGGATATCGAAAGTTAGAGAAAGGAGAGTGAAAAAGATTCCGGGAAGAAATGTCGAAAGGACGCGGGAAGGAAATTCAAACCTCGTAACATTCTGAACCTCTTATTTAACCTGAAGTAACAATATCACTATAGTGCCCATCATTACATTCTTGGGAATCATAATTGAGGTGGTTTCCCGTTGCCTTCCTCAATAGTGTTTTTAACGTCACACCATCACTTAATGACCGCCCCACTGGGGTCAGACGCCATTGCAGCCGCCTCACTGAGGAACAGACGCTGCGTGGACTACCTTTCGTCTGGCTCCTAACCTTCGACCTATCTGGCATGGGTGACCCTTCCAGGAGTAATTATTATTACTCCCGCCAGCACAGCTCTAGGGGTCATCGGAACACACAAGCCCTTCCACCACGACAAGGTTGTAGTGGGTGAGGTGGTGTGTAGATGGTGGATGAGGAGAGGGGTTTGATGAGAGAAATCCTATGGAGGCAGGAAAAATGGATGAAAGGCATATTGAGCGGTAGTTGGATGTTGGAGAAGGTAATAGAGGGGAGAATGTTGGGCATGCGAGGAAAGGGCAGGAACAGGATAGGGATGTTGGATGGGATGAAGGGAGTAAAGAAGAAAACAGAGATGAAGAGGTACCTGATATAGATTAGGTTGCTGGATTGGGTTTTGTTTTGAGTTACAAAATATTTATTTGATAGTTGTGTCCATCCAAAAACCAACCTTAACCGGTAGATTACCTAATAATAATAAACAATACCACTGGTGTGCAGGTGAGAGGGGGTTATTGTCGCTGAAATCGACTCGTGTTAAGTTTATCATCAAAATTGGTAAACGATTAATTAGTTAATCGTGAGTTCGATCATCAAATAATTATCTCTTGAATCGATTTTATAAGTGAATGATTTTATACGCTCTATTTTCCTTAATTTTAAATGAACCAACAGTTTAGATATTCATTAATCGACAGTGAAGTTACTGAAAATTTTTTTGATTTTTTTTTGTTGTTGCTCTCCCTCTTTCTTTTGTGGTGGTTTTAAGCCCGTGGGAACGATCAGTCTTCCGACGACGCGATTTTACGATACGAATCTTCGAAAATTGAATAGTGTAGAGCGGACTCGTTGGTTCACAAGGGACTTACAGAAATCGAATCCACAGAGCTGATTTTTTCTTTTTTTTTGATATTGTTTCTTCCCTATTTTTTACTTTTTTGCTGTTAGTATTTATTTTATACGTAGCCTTAATTACATACAATCCACAGTGATCGTTTGCTGTCTTACTTTTCTTTCCCAGATGCATCAAGTGTTGTTACGGATTGATCAATTTTTCAAAGTAACTGTTGAAATACACGATTCTTTTGAAATGAACTATTTCTCCATTCACTCCTCGTTGACCATTCATACTTTCGGGGGAAAATCTGGGTATTCCTCATTTTTCCGTATTCGTGAAAAAATGTTTTCTCTTTTCCTCCTTGGTAAGTGGTTAAGGGATTAACTGGTTCAACTCTTTGCAGATATCGCGCATCGCTTTCGCTGCCGATTCGATTCAGTGAATATTGTTTGATACGCCCCTTCGATGCGACCGAGGGAGCGCTCCATGACCCCCCTTAGAGGGGGAGGCGGCCGATTCGCGGCCGATATGCCCTCGGTCGCGGTTTCCGGTTCAATTCCCAGAAGTCACCGAGGTCAGCCCTGCGGATGGCCTGGTCGTATTCTTCACCTTTGCCACGCCGCTGTCAAGGACGCTGTTCATGGAGAGAGTCGTTGGCTCCTACGGCACACGTTGTTTCGAACCTCGAGTATTGCGGCTGTAATCTAATTGATTCAACCTCGGTTGGAGCACAAGTAATTGTTCGCTCTCGTGGAAGGACGGAGAAACAGCAAACACTTTAAATCCGATAATCCAGAAGGTACATCTACCATCTGCCGTAACGGACGCTGTAGGCTCAGTACGATTTGGATGTAATGCATAAATGGCACTCACAGTACTAATAGTACTCTAATTGCCATGAAGTAAATTGAAATATCATTTGAACACTGTAGTTAGGCAATATGTAATATTCTATGTAATTTAGTGCTAGTGAAACATAAATAGAGCATCGTGAGAATTTGTCGGGAAACCTAAACATTCTTTTCCTTGCATTTCCACACTAAAGTCATCTTGTTTTCGTGAGATTAAATAATGCGGAGTTGTGTATCGACGAATATATAGCCGATTCATTCGATAGGAGTTCTTAAACAAAAGAAAATTATGTGCACTCCTGGTGCTCAGGCCAAATATCACTCAAATGTAGATTACTATAATTTATTACGAAATGCCAAGGTAAGAATAGGAGGGGGAGAGAGAGAGGGCAATTGGTGGATAAGTCAACAAAAAGAATGAAGTTGGGGAGGCCTAATTAACAGGGTCAAAGGGCTTCGAAGGAAGTTTGCTAAGCAGCGCTGGCTTATTTGGAGAGGACGAAAGGCGAGCGAACAGATGGATAGCGGTAGAAGAGTGAACGGTTGGGAATGGAGTGGCCGAGTAAGTCACTATTCACAAATAATAAGAACGAGGAATATTAAGAGCCAGTACAACTGGCAGCAAAAGGGATCACTTCTCTGTCCGTGGCAACGCGTAGCAAACTAAATCACTAAAATAAGTAGATACGTGTCCGCAGTGAATATGTCTATCCAACCAATAGCTTTTTACTCATATTTATTATCACGACAACTCATTGACACGCCAAGTGCTCAAGTCAAATCCCATCTCTAATTAAAGGGTATGGGTACTGATGGTTTTCAAACCGAGTGTTGGGTACCGAAGACAATTCACATTTCGCGTGTGTTACAAGTCAATGCAGGTAATTCGACGCGAATACTAAGTGCGTATACTTAGTAATACTAAGATGGGACATTTGTAGTTCTGAAGATTCCTTTCCTATATTGCCAAAAGTGTTGGTATAACTCGTGTTGCGTTGAGTCATCATATTAAGTACACATACCGTCATGGTGTTTTTTCTTCGGCTGATTAAATTGTCGTTTGTTTTTGCATCAACTTCATGAAATTGTAACACTCGCGGAATATGCTGAGGAATTGTTGAATCAATTTGAAATAGACGCCAAATGCTTTAGAAGGAGTTGTAGTCGTTTGTTTTTGAGATCCTTCGGCGGAGAATACTGTACCTGATCTTGAATAACGGGTACTCGTAATTTGATGCAAAGAAAGACAGCATGATATCAAGACAATATTCCAACTCGCGAACTTCGAATTGGTCCGGCAAGTGTGCCTCCCACCTGACTGATTGGGTCGGATTTGTATAAACAAGTCATGGTAGAACTTGTGAAGTAGAATAAAAACTTTTTGCACCCCGAAATTATACTTTCTGCCATTTAAACGGCTGCGATTTCGAGTAAGTTTGCTTAATTAGGAGTGCGCATCGCCTGCATTGTTACATACGCGCTGCTTTAACTATTATCTTATCTCCAAGAAGTTTGCTACCGTCACCAGATCTCTGCGAAGCCTCGATTCCCGAAAGTGGAGAGTGGGTAGTCGTTGAGCGGCGGAGCGATGCAGGACTGATCATCGGCGACAGGTGTCAGTGTCCTGGCTGGAAAGACGCAAACAATATTCGACACAAAGAGTTTTCAACAAGTTTGCTTTAACTTTGCTCGACATATTTACTGTGTCGTTTGATGAACGATTGACCACTGCAGTGTCTGATGAGTCCTGAACAGAGACGAAGTGACACAAATGTGTTTCCTCTTTAGTTGTGGAATAAAAAATAAGGAAAAAATCACCCCAAGAGATGGCGAATGCATACTTTTATGAAAATAAAAAACGATTAATTTCATTCATAAGTGCGCAATAATGAGTGGGTGATGGAACAGTGCATTTATAGAAATGGCTGTGCATCTGCTTTCCACTCTTGATTGCACGTTTCGATTATCAGCAGAAGTATGCACGCATAATATTTGAACAAAATTCTATTCAGATTATTTCTTAAAATAGCCAACCGTTAATAGCAGTTTAGAACAAACACAGGTGAACGGAGATCTGCCCAACGACATTCAATCTGGCATGCAATAATGCCGTGTTTCAATTCCCCGCGCGTCCTTAAAACCCGTCCATTATCCATCTTTCCTGCCTCCTTAGTATTTCTCCCTCTCCCGCCTAATTTGCGCCACCTCCTCCTTTGGTTTCCTTTCCGTCCACTTCACCCTCCGCACACACACATATCCTCTCAAATACGCACCTCCTCCTCCTCACCTCCTCCTTGCCCCAATGACTGCTTACGTGACATCGCTCCATGTCAAGGTTTTCTCTCTTTTTCCTTAACATCCGTACTCGACGTCCCCGTCATCAACTCCCCCCTCCTTGTGAAAGCCTCTTTGCCTAACGCAAACTTTTAATAAACATTTGAATTCCACCACATTGCTGCAAAAGCGCTTCCAACATGGGAAAGCGGGTACATTTGATTCAGTTTATGTACTCCTATATCGGCATTTAAGTTAGCCTTCCTCTTTCTGAATAGCATCATAATATTGGCTGTGTTTAGATTCTCATCCCATACCTATCAAAATGATTAACGCTGAATAAAGCTTGGGAATACAAAACTTTTAATTCATGAATTTCCCAAAGAATTTTATACTTATTTCCTGTACTCTCGATGCGTTATTTGTATTTGTATGTGTCTGTGTGTGTGTGTGTGTATATATATATATATATATATATATATATATATATATATATATATATATATATATATATATACGTTCAAACACGAAATCCCGCCATACGGCGAACAAATATTCATTCACATAGAAATAGAGATAAGGAAAGGGGAAAGGAACACAAACAAAGGACGAACACAGGAGAGGTGGGGAAGGCGGATTCAGGCAGACCACTAATGTAAAAATATTTTCCTCGAACGGGACTTGAACACCGGATCTCTCCACTTGCCGGGTGGATGCTCTAACCACTTGAGCTATCGAGAAAATGTACTTTACACTGAAATCTGCGATTTTATAAAGCGCCAAAGTGCTCCGATTCATTGCCCCAGGAGATATAATATATATACATAAAAATATTCACGAAAGGTGTGTATAAATCTTAGAAAGACAAAATAAAGAGACTCACGGTATCTGTTTTGGAATACAATGTCGGTAGCCCGACCATCTTTCTCAACGGGAGGTAGAAAACTGAGGGTGAGGGTCAGGACTGGTGAAGGAAGGGGGAGGGTGGGAGGGGTGATCGGGAGGGGCAGCGGGGTTTGGATGAAGGGTGTCCCCACCTAGTGGGCACGGTTCAGGATTAGATGGGGTCATGCCCCTAGGAGCCAGATGAATGAATCCTGACTCGAGGGTTTTGAGTGTGGACGGAGGCATTCTTGGGCAGAGGCGGAGAGGCTGAGGCGGTTCAAAACGAGGCGCGGTGATAGTCGATGCGGCTGTTGGCTGCGGGTGCGTTGCCGGATGCAGGAGGGGGGACAGAGTCTGCAGTGCAGTTGATGGATGGGATAGAGGGAGTGGCGTGGGATGGGAGGGCATCGGTAAGTTGAGAGGGGAGGCAACAAGGAAGGAATATAGAGCGTAGGAGGGTATTAACGAAAATGGAATCCATGTATTTGCGAATGACATCAATGAGGAGACGGATGAAGTTCGGATCGGAGCTGGGAGTGATCCTCCGGTCGGATGGCCATTCGACGGGATGCGTGGCGCGTCCTCCAGCGTGGGGGTCACCCGATGGTTTTCTCCTCTGCCTCGCACATATTTCCCGGACCATATCTTCTGCAGCCTGGCTTTTTTTCCCCCTCTCCCCGCACTTTCCTCGCTCCACTTGAGGAGGGCATTCGACCGACTTTCCACTTCCCGCCGCGAGTGCATCGCTGCTCAACCGGAATTCACCCCCATCCCCCCGCATATGATGGAAATATCCATCCCCTCGATTAAGTTGCCTACGCCGATGTGAAATTGACAGTTTTCCGAATCACTTGTGTCCCCGATATGTTTGCCTCTCCATGCGTCACTTAAACGTGAGTTCCTGTCAGCATTTGACGTATTAACGCCATGGACTAAAAATCATCACTTATAAAAATCAAGTCATTTGATCTGATTATATTAAAATTAGGCCGTAAACGGTAGGGTTTCGTCTTCATTTGGACCAACGAATTTTGATTGGTTAATGCTAGTCATGTAAATGTGCCATGAGTTAAATCTTTTTGCTCTTGAAAACTCTATCTAAGTAGCATTGCATTTATTTTTTTGATTTTTTTTCGAGTAAAGTAATTTGATCTTTCAGGAATGACTTGTGAAAGATCTTAGATCCATGTAATTTGGAACCAAGACTTACAATGTAAATAGCTCCCAGCAATTTGAGCTAAAGCATTCGGTTCATTCCACGGAGGATACGCAACTCTCTTAAAAACTTATTCGCTGTAAAGAGGGTACGCATTACTGAATCATAGTATACCGTTTGATAAAGGTGTCAGTATCAACCTTAATAAATTCGTAGTAGTGCTTCAGATGGATCTAGAGTGCAGGAATGTATGAATGAAAACAAAATCTAGTTTATTATGTTCTTATTTTTTTATGGTGTGTTGAAAATTTATAGATGGAAAAAGAAAATCGAAAGTTCGGAATGAGACTATTGCGCTTCTCAATTCATTGGCGAAAGGAGATCATTTGCATGGAGTGATGGTTTACTTCGTCGTAAATCTAAGGAAAAGGATTAAAATTTAATATTTCTCGTCAAATATCACTGGTTTTCCAACTTTTGCTTTGATTTCGCGTGACTCAAGCTCCGCTGTGTCTTGTAGACGGACGGGTTTAGCTGCAACCCAGTCTGTGACGCTGCCGTGGGTCACTAAACAATCCTTCCAGTTATTAAACTCCATTAGCTTACGGAATGATAAATATAACTCCATAATGAAAGATGATAAGTTCGATCTATTATTGACCTCCAAAGAATTTGTTTTTATTTATTTAATGCCTCCACAAAAATTACGTGTAAGTTGTTATGGCTTCCCAAAACATTGAATTTGATTTTATTTCAAGATTCTGGTTGCACAATTTTCATCAAGAGAATTTTATCACTGATCCCAGGTTTAAATTTTTATTTTTTCATTGGCCAGAAAAAATGTACAAGTATTTTGGCTTTAATTTTTATGGCTTATCTTGACAATGTATAAAAATATTTTCTGAACTAATCTATATTCTACATCTACATCTACTCAATTCCTCGCAAGCCGCCGCAAGGGCGTGTGGCGGGGGGTGGTAGGGCACCACCCGTAAATTAGAACAAAAACCGCATGCAGAAGTCACAAATTTATAGCCCACAAACCAAACATGGTAAACATTCAGCCCAAACCCTCTCACACGCATGCAAACCCACAAACTACCAACAAACATACACGTGCACAATCTTTGAATTTTTAATTTTGTTCCGACGTGTAACTTAAATGTTTGTAATATAGTATTTCTAAATGGACTTCGGATTCTTACTATTATGCTTTCTGATTGTTTTGGGGAAGAATGAGTATTTGAATCTATCTGTATTGGAATCCATCTCCCTTATTTTATCTTTGTGGTCTGATCTACCTGAGTAGTGTGGGGCCATTATAATTCCTTTTGTGTCATCGTTAAACTCGCTGGTTCTGAATCTCTCTAAAAGTCTAAGTCTCGCTTGTTCTCTTCGTATTTCAAGGGGCTCCCAGCCTAAATCCCCTAAAAGACCTGTTACACTTGTGTTCTTGTCACATATATTTTTCACGAATCTGGCGGATTTTCTCTGGATTTAATCTAGTTCTTTTTGCCAGATTTTCTCCCAAGGATCCCCAATGCTTGCGGTATATTCCAAATGTGGTCTAACTAGAGCAAAATAACACCTCTCTTTAACTTTCTCATTACATTTCACCACCACCCGTTTCATGAAGCCAGGTTTCTTTAAAGCGGATCCGCATATTGTCCTGATATGTGCTCCCCATGATAGGCGTGGTGTTAGAACTACCCCCAAATATTTTACTTGTTCGACCGTAGTTAGTACTGAACCCTCTATTTCGTAGTTTATGTCCTGTTCGTTTGTTCCAAAAGTTCAAAACTGCGCATTTCTTGCACCAATCCGAGATTGTGTCTAAGTCTCTAGAGAGTAGCTCGCGATCTAGTTGGCTCCTTATTTCCCCGTATACCACCATGTAATCAGCAAATAACCTGAGATTACTACTAACGTGTGTGCTTAAGTCATTAATACATATTAAGAATAGAAGAGGCCCTATTACACTTCCCTGGGGGACGCCCGAAGTTACATCTCTTTCCTTAAAATTTTCAAATATTAAAATTATTTGAAATAATTTTTCTTATGGTTTCACTCGCATTTTCCTGGGGTCCGCTAACATTTGTGTAAGCATAGCAAAGAGTAGTTTGCATATGGAATTTTAGCATTCCAGGGGCAATTTTAATATCTTTCACATAACGTTAGGTCCGGTAACCTAATTATTTTCGGAGCCCCGATGTGGCACCGCCGGACTTCTTTTTGCCACCTAGAATAAAAAGGAACTTTAAATGCAACCATGGCGTCACGCTGGATTTGGGAAGGGCAAAGAGGCCGAACACGAGGTTCCCGTCTCGACGCCATGAAGCATGCCGCAACCAGCAGAGGCGCTGACATCGGTGCTTGTCGATGCATAAGGTTGATGTTTTGAAGAATTCAGTAATTTAATTGGCAATAATTCTTTTTGCGTGGCTTTACTTAAATTTGGGGCAAACTGTGTTGGGGCGTGTAGACTAAAAGCTACCAACGATTGTGTGACTAAATGAATGGCTGCGTCAGCGCCATCCTTCGAATATTCGTCGATTGGCACGGCTCACGGTGCGCCGATCGCTATAAGTCCTTCCATCCCTCGTCCCTCTCTGTGGGGGACCCTCCCACTACCTGAAGCGTTTGGGTCACATTCCGTACTTGTGTTCTTGGGGGAGGAGACCTTTGTGTGTTGCATGTCTATGTGGAAGTGGAATTTCGTCTTCTTACTTTTCAAATTGTAGCTTGCACGTGATTGGATAAATTGTTCGCTGTATCCCAAGGTGTGATTGTTTGTTTGTTGATAATATATGTGCTTGCATGCGCGTAAGTTGAAAGAATTTTTGCATGAATGTAATCGACACTGTGGGTAAAGGTTTGCATGGGTGCGTTGCTATGTACGTGGTTTTATTCTCTTTTACGGCAGGTGCCCAAACCGCCCCGTCATACGCCCTTGCGGTGGCATGCGGCGGGGTATTGTGTAGATGTAAGATGAACGTATGGCTTGATCAAGTGAATTGTCGTTCATTTCTGTGAAAAGTGTGTACGGAAATAACAAGGCCATACTTAGGTAATTTTCTTATTCTATGTAAGATGACTTATCCTCTAAAACTTTAAAGATGCTCCGTTATGTAGTTCAGCCGTTCCCTAATACGCGTGTGTTTCCTTTCTTTTCCTACAGTCAGGTTGTTCCTCCCTTTGCCCTTCATGCACGCTGTCAAGTCCCTTTTACCCCCCCCCTCGCCCTCGGAAGTTCGCTCTCCGATTGACCCATCCTTTCGTTTGAGGGTCCCCGAGCATCATCCGCCGCGCACGTCTCTCTCCATGCGCACCGCCATACGAACGAACTTCTTTTGTTTCTGCGGAAAGAGAAAGGCGCGGTGAGAGAGAAAGAAAGAAAGAGAGCGGTCGGAAGAAGTGCTCCGTGGTTGCGCGCTGGTGATTCTCTTCGCGGGGGCGTACCCCCCCCCCCTTGCAATGGACGCCCGGGCGAAGGACGCAGACAACGCGGGCCCTGCAATCCTGAAGGCGCCATGCAGGAAAATATTTTCGATGTAAATAGATCTAAGTGAAAATGGGAAGAATCAACCCCAGCCGTACTCTTACAAGTGGGCAAAGGATGGGTGGGGGAAATTAGAGGGTAAAAAAAAATAAATAAAAACAAATAAATTAATAAAAATGTATAAATAATTCAAATTTAAAAAAAATAAAATAGTACGATGGGTGTTAGAACAGAAAACGATTAAACCAAAATATGATAATAAAACACGCTGTGGCTAAGGTGTACTAGGTACCTGTAGCATTGACCCTTACCAAGCACTCGCCCAGACAGGGTTTGCGAGGGAATTATCTCTGCGCCAGCGGCCCGCCAATCACATCTAACAAAATAAATGCAAATTATTCACGCACTCTCTTGCTTGTACATACTATGTAGTATCCATACAGATCTAGGTGAATGGAGCCTTAGTTAGGCCAAGCAGTTTTCGGTTTCGGCCAATTTAGAAAGGCATTCGAATAGCCGGAAACAGCCTTAGAAGTAGAAACAACACCGGCTTTTTTTATAATTGCTCTTCGATCGGTCCTATTTCCAAATGAATCAGCATTTGTAAAAAAGAATTAGCAATACCGATGGTTTCACCTAGCCTGAAACGTCGTACGGTGGCATGGCTTGTAGAATCGGAGTACTTGGAGGGAGCAGGCAAAGTTTGCACATTCAAAAACTTCGGCATTCACGCGGTCCCATGTGCACTGCGTGTATTTAGCATGCTCGGAGGCGAGTCAAGCGCTTCTTGTTGTGCTCTTCATTTATGCGATTCCTAGTCGTTCGAACTCCAGTTAACGGAACCTCCTTCGGGGTATCCAGTTTAAGGGTCGAATTCTCGGAAATGCGCGCAGGTGGACGAAGCAGCGGGTGGGGGCCGCGCAACTTGTTTTAATGCTCTCTAGATCGCGGTTCATTCGGCTTTTTCTATCCTACCCTCCCCATACATCAATCTCTCCATCTCCTTCCCTATTTCATCTTGCTAGGGTGTGAAAAATAGCGACACGCGCCGGAGAATTGTGCCGAACATCGTGTCAAAGATTTGGTGATCGAAATTTTAACAGAAAGTGAGTCGTTTTAACGCGAAACGCGGCACATGGTCCCATCGGGTCAGGAAGCTTCAACTGCTGCCACTTATGGTCAGTTCAGTTTCACTTTAAAAGGTTTTCTTACTTGCTCGCAAATAGTCCTATTTCACATTTCGCTGTGCACACACGGGAGTATGTTTATTTGCATTTTGTGACTAAGGCAAATGGCAACGGTCTACTGATGCACCCTTAGGATGCACAAATAGAAAAATACACATGAAACAAAAGGCATTTAAAGGTTTCACGCTGCTTCCAGGAATTGCCGTCGCGTAAGTTGGTTCGCTCGACCTGGAGACGCCTCCAGTCCTGGAGGCCTCTCCAGGTCGAAGTGATCCTCGTTGCACTTTCGATTTTTACGATTTTCAAGGTTTTATTTCCGTTATGAATATGCAATATGCAGTATGCATCGAAAGAGAAATAAATTTCGTTGGAATTTTGCCTCTGTATAGGTTTAGGGGATTGTTGGCTGGCCCGGAGCACTCTGATTGGCTATTCCTTGGCAGTGAGGTGTAGTTACCCTTTTCCACGTCAAAGTCAGGGTGTTGCCATCCCCTCACGGTTGAAATCATTTGGATTTTTCGTTATTTCTACCGCTTCCCTTATTAGTCTCGAGAAATAATGCCAGGATTTTTGCTTGGTCCAACTGAATTGTGTGTTCTTGCTCCGACCGCGC
This sequence comes from Hetaerina titia, assembly GCA_037158775.1. Taxonomy (NCBI): domain Eukaryota; kingdom Metazoa; phylum Arthropoda; class Insecta; order Odonata; family Calopterygidae; genus Hetaerina; species Hetaerina titia. Next base: position 98,906,565 of record CM073776.1, read on the forward strand.
ATGTTCGGTGATTGACGAGAGTGGGAACTGTTTCTTGCCCGTACCTTGCCCTTTGGTGCCCCTCAACTCTGCATCCAATTCTTCCTCTTTGGCCGATATAGGATTCTACACGCGTGCGCTTGATCCCTTGATGTCCTCTCCTTCGTGCATGAGCACTCCGGGGACAATGGGAGCGGCCGGCGTCTCCTACATGAATAGCGGCCAAAACGCAGCGAAGATCACTTCTACCTGAAGATGCCTCCAGGACTGGGGTCGAAACAGTTGTCTGACAACCAAGCTACGCGATGGTAATTCCCAAAAGCATCATGGAACCTTCATCTAAAAAATGTCGCAGAAATCTTAAGATCTGCATCAGAACCCCTCCCAAAATCACGCACCGTGATGACACCAAACACTTTCACAATCCAGCTTCTCACGCCGTCCACATCACGTACAGAACAATGCGTTTGATAAATGAAATAGCGTAATATTCACCAACAAATAAAGTTAATCACCCAGTCCTTGGTCCAGAGGCTGCTGTTCTTATATGTGTAAGGCGAGCCGATCAGCATGACGGGCATGGACTACCTCTTCACCACCTTCCGTGTCCATCATTTTCTCACCTTCGCGAAGACGGCTGCAATCAGTAAGCGGCGTCCCTGGGCTGGGGAAATCCTCACTGCACACAAACAAATACACCGACAGAAAGAAAACATCAATGCCATGGTTAAGAAAAATTGTCGAAATGAAGTACAGAAATATGAATGAAATTTCCATAACAGAGGTTTACATAGGTGTCAAAACAAAATATCTTCTCCTTTAGCCAATATCCAAGATTTTTTCATCATTAGAAATGTTCGATGCCCAACACTTTGTGAATATTCGGTTTTCTGTTTGCCACCGTGACAACTGGAGTGGGACGGTGGCTCTTGTTCATAGCGCGTGTAGCCATTGGCTTCTATTTCGCGCGCTGTGAGGACGAAGGTGCTCGCTTGGGCTTCGGCGTCTCCCGGCGCCGCCGCTGGGTCGCAAGATTAATGACCACCAACTGACCCAATGGAAAACCGCGCTATGGACAGCGTGGAAAAAAAGAACATCCGCGATCGCACCCCGCTCTTCGGATGTTTGCAAATCCACCATCCAAGTTTTCGGCGCGAGCACATGTTGGAGGGCTCAGAATAGATTGGAACGCTCAGGCTGGATTCCTCCCCCCCTGTTTGTTTTTCTCACGCATTGATAAACTATCTACGCTCATTATATCGATGTGGGCGTACTACCAGAAACAAAACACTACCACTTGGACGTTTTCCAATAATTGAGGCTTCATGTTGGAACCAAGCGGATGTCTCTCGACATGTTCTCCGGCTTCTCAATATCGCGGATCCGGCCGAGGAGGGGCACCCCCCTCCCTTTCCCCTCCCCGCGCCCCCAAACCCATTCGGAAACCCGGAACCAACAATAAGCATCCACGCGGCGACCGTGGATCTCGGATGAGCGTCTCTCTGGGCTTTCGTGTGCCATGGGTTCGCACGCATCGGGCGCCGGGACGAATGGAGAACTGGTGTGGAAATTAATGAAACGAGACAGGTCGGACTCATTTTGCGTGGGCAAGGTTGTCATGGAGACCAAAATTAACGTGGTGAGCAACACAATGGGGGCTGATGGAGGGGGAGGGGGTCGTGGGAAGGGAAGGGTGGAGCGACTCCTTGGACACTGGGTCAAGCGCGTCCTCGCTTCCTGTGATCGTTGCTCCCTGTTTAACCCAAATACGCTTTGTGAAAAAAGTTAGGGATGGAGTGCGTGTGTTTATGCAAAATTTAAATGTATTTATGCATAATTTAAACGAGTAATGGGAAAGGCAGGGTTTCTATAGCGAAAGGGGTCAAGCGAATGTGGTCAACAACAATTGTTCGGCCGAATATGATTGATGTAGAGATAATGGCTCGGTGAGGGAATGTGTCGAGGTGGCCCGAGGGGGATTGGGGGCCTGTGGGAGATGGGGGACCCGTGGGAGATTGGGGCCCGCGGTGCCGCCCATGCCCATGGTCGCTTGCTTGTACGCGCAATAAATGCGTTCTCCACAGGGGCATTTTGCACTTTAAATTACAGCGGGCGGGGCGAGCAGTATTAGGGATAGCTGTGGGGCGTCTTTTTGGCTCAGAGCTAATATTTCCGTCGCCGGAAAAAGAATAGCTTCCGTAATTAATGTCGCGCGCAGTGGTAGATATCCCCTTCCCAAGGAGTTCTTGTGTTTTGCCATGAAAGAAGTGATTTTTTCCCCCTCCTTTCAAATTTCCATGATTTGCGCAAGAGATGGCGTTTCATTTATCCCCGGGGGATTGGAAAGTATGTTTCAGATTTTGTTATGCTGGCCTTATAGAGAACTCTTAGAGCTGCGAAAAACATGCAGGGTGTCCCATGCATTCCCTCCATTAGAAAACCGATCTTCAATGAAACCTGGAGGCGGTGTAGAGCGCTCTCTGGAGCATCTGCAAACCTTTCTATTTTAATATTTGGAAATCAATTTTCATGGAAAATAGTAATTATGAATAGTATTTTACCTCGCGTGATTAATTAGGGAAAATTCAAATCAAGAAGTGGTTTCTTGCAAGTTCATAATCATGCCTTGGTCTACGTCGACTATACTTTTATTGAATAATAGTAAATTTTTATCGATTATTATAACGATTCGTTTCACAATTAATGCAGATTTGTAAATGCCATAACTTACCCCGTACAGCAAGGTATTGCAGTCCCTTTGGAGACACCCCCATGTAGCCATGATTATTTCCACCGACATTAAAACTGACCCGCCTCAGTGTCAGACCGCTAATCTGGTGGCGGTGGGCGCGAGCGCCGCAGTCCCTCCTCCAAGTCATCCTCACCGTCAAGTCATCCAGGATGCCACATCGCTTCCATTTCAATTGGCATATGATTTGGACCCGGCGTCCCCTCCCACGTTGCCTTTCCCTACCTACGCCTCTTCTCATTTTTAGCGAGCAGGTCCGACCGTCGACGAGATTGATTGAGCACGAGGCGGACTCGAATCACACGACCAGTGGCCGAGCGCCTTGCCCATTCTAGGCTACCGCGAAGCCGCCAGTCGGGCCCGAGCACTCGAACAAATTTAAATCATTTCCCAACAGTGGCGTACGATTGTTAATGATGCAAATATTACTACGCATGATTATTTTCATTTCAAATTTTAATACTTAATGAGCGTGGTTTGAGGGTCGGGACGCTGCCCTGGCTTCCCACTCACAGAGCCTGGGTTCGAATCCTGAAGACGGCAGATCTTTTCCCGTGGTATCCTACTTGAGGTGCTTTGTGGAGTGTGCACTTTGAGTGAGTGCGCCCTCCGTCGGAATGAGAGAGGAAGAATGTTGAGCAATCGAGTAAGGGGTAGGAAGAGGATTAGGAGTGGAAGAGGGGCTTGGTGTAGGGTAGGATGTTGCGTTGTGTTTTGTTGGAAGAGACAAGGTTTTTATTTATTTATTAATTGTGCCCATCCAAAACCTACCTCGACCAGTAGATTACGTATAACAATGAAAAGCAAGAGATGGAAAAGAGGAAATAAAAGATGTTTGCGGTCTATGCTAGGTGAAGTGGAAAAATGGCGGGGAGTATTGGAGTGATAGTATAATAATATACGAGACAGAATAATATAGATAATATATATCGTAGAGCGGAGGGTGAAGAGAGACAACGAGGGGTTGCCATGATATTGAATGAAGAGGTAGGAAGAAGCGTAGTTAACATAGAGCAAGCACCGGATAGAATAATCCTAGTAGAGATTAGCAGAGCCGACGAACTTGGTCATAGGATATACGATCAGTTAGAGGACATAATCGCGTGTGTTCCTGCAGCAAAACATTTGATGGTGATTGTGGCTTGGGATGTGACGAATCATCACCAACACTTGGTTTGGATATCACAAAAAGGCTAAAGTATACGTCAATAATACCCGGGGACTCTGAAATATATCAGTTAGATTTTCTTACGGCTAGGCACAGATTTAGGAAGAGCGTGATTAATTCGCACACTTTCGCGGGATGCGGGCTGTGATCACAATTTAATAGTTATGAAATGTAGCGTCAGTTTCAAAAAGATAAGGGGCGGGCATAAGTATTGACAGCGTTGACAGCGAAAGAGTATTATGAGGCTTTAGAGAAAATTATGTGTAAGGACAGGGAGCTGTGTACTACGGAAGAAAAATTGGAAATATTTAAAAAAAGACATCGAAATCGGCTAACGAAACTCTCGGAAATATAATATAGAAACGGACAAGGAAACCATTAATTACGGATTAATATGATCTGTAAATATGATATTTAATGATCTCATTTATCATAAAAACTATGGTAGACAAAAGAATAAAATGGAAGAATGTAAACACAAGAGTTAGGCACACGGAAGTACAAAAAGTTAAACCATGAATTGAGACAGGTAACAAATAAAGCAAAAGAAGCGAGGTTGGCAGTTACAGTGCGAGGATATGGAAAGTTTGCAGAGGAAGGGTGAAATTGGTGCGCAATGCAGAAAGGTGAAAACAATATCGGGAAGTAAGAAGGGAAGATCGGTGATAACAGTTAAGAGAAACGTCGCGTAGGATAACAGTTGACAAAAAAAGAACCAAGAGAGAGGGAAGGAATATATAGAAGAACTGCATGGGAAAGAACTAAGGCCAACAAGGTTAGACATGGGAAAGGGACATGACGTAGATGAAGATAGCTTAGGTCCAGACATGCTCCACGATAAGATAGAAAGGGCATTAAGAAAGGGAGATGAAATGTAATAAGGCTGTGGGAATGGACATGATTCCTGCGGAACTACTAATATGCTTAGGAAAATGTTGGAGGAAAGAGTAAACCTGTATGTACTGATTGGTAGCATCTATGGGGCAGGAATCTGGCCGGAAGAATTTGTGAGATAAGTGTTGGTTCCTATTCCGAAAAAGATAAAGGCTACATCGTATGAGTACTACAGAACAATAAGTTTGATTTCCCATGCAGCCAAAGTGGTCCTCAGGATCATCAACAGAAGGATAGATAGTAGGGCAAATGATTACTTAGGGTTCAGTTTGGGTTTAGGAGGGGGAGAGGTACGCGTGATGCCAATGCAGTAATGAGATCACTAATCGAGAGGAATATAGAATACAATGAAGACGCAATTGTCTGTTTTGTAAATTTCGAAAAGCCGTTTGATAGAGTGAATTGGGAAAAACTCTTCAGTATATTGCAGAAAATAGGAATAGATTGGAGGGGCAGGAGACTCATCCGCAACCTGTACATGTCTCAGGCTGCTCAGGCGCGAGTGGGGATCGGAAAGTCTGGTTGGGCAGTGTTAGGAAGAGATGTAAGTTGTCACCGATGCTGCAACGCATATTTGGAGGAAATGTTTAAGGAGGCATGGGAAGAACTAAAAATGGCAATGAAAGTCGGCGGGAAATTCGTAAAATCAGGTTTGCCGATGGTCAAGCTTTAGTTTTTCAGTGAGGCAAAAAGATTGCAAGCAATTCTGATTGAGTGGCGAATTCAGTGCAGTGGATATGGGGTGATAATAAATGCAAATAAAACCAAGATTACGAGATTTTCAGAAATGTAAAGGTTAATTTAAACGCTAAAATAGGATGGAAAAAATGGAGCACGTGGAACAGTATCTCGGAAGTGTTTTGGACTAATATGGTCAAAGAAGTACGGACGTAAGGAGAAGAATTGCACTAGAGAAAGAGGCATTAATAAGGATGGAAATGATGACAGGGACGTTGAGAAAGGATGGTAAGAAGAGGTTCGTAAAAACTTTAATGTGGAGCGTAGTTATGTGCGTCGCGGAAACTCTGATATTAAGCGTAGATACGGCGCAGAAACATGGTCATTGAAGCAGGATGATAGGCGTAGATTGGAGGCTTCTGAAGTGTGTTTAGGTGCAGTGGACAGAAAGGAAAAGAAATGAGGAAGTGCTATGCATGGTGGGGCAGGAGAAGGGATTTTTGGGCAAAATTAAAAAGATAGATATATTGTCGTCTTTATTTTAAGGCGAAATTGAGACTAGGGAGTCTCTAATCTCACCAAACCCCTGAAGAGGTCTTTCATTTCATTCTTGAAGTATCTTCAAACTCCATTGCATTTCCTCCGGCCCTCCCCCTCTCTCCCAAGCTATTGAATCTCTTCGTAGATGAGGTTCCCACCTCACACGAAACCCCCCTTATACTATATGCTGTATTACGTATGAATCTATTACGTTATTCCTTTCTTGTACCTTCCTAGGGTCTACTGCCATGAGCCTTTGCGATGGGTGCTTCATTGGCGTGTTTCCTTCCCTATTTGCGATATTTCATGCCTGAATAAATAATGAATGCCTGCTTGGAATCCAGCCATGGAGAGAAGATATCCCTAACTTCAGGATCACAAAAAGGTCATTTTATATATGCTTGAAAATAATTGTAATGGATTCATCGCTCCAATCATTCAGCTGGCGACGGATAGTCAGACTTGCAATTTACATCTGCACACTCTGTGCCCATTGAAGAGTTTCCTCCTTGAGCAATCCCACAACTCTTGGTTGGCTTCACCAACGAATGCTTTCTCGTCCTCCGTTACGCAAATGAATTGTGCTGAGACCAACCCCCAAAACAAGTGCTGCGGATTTGGCTAACGGTGCGGGGTCGCCCACATTCATGAAGCAATGAGGAAAGGGTCAAAAGGGTCAGCAGCTTTCTTTGTCGTGCGCGCTCACACCTCTTACCTCGGTCAAACAATGTTGACACGTGAATGGGTGCACAGCGAAGGTCAAATGTCGGCACTTCTCCCCCTTTCGCCCAACTTCAGTTAGCCATCTCGTGAGTGCCTTGGTTTCTGTCCTCAGGGAATGAAAAATATGCAATGCCTCTTGGCGGAGATTGTTACTTGCCCTTCATTCATGGGATAAAATGGACTGTACGGTTCCATTACTAAAAAATCATCGGCGAGTCGTCTCATGATAAAGCACGTCTAGTCTCGAAAGATAAAAAAAACTTTGCGAGAAAACGACGCCAATCCGAGGGATAAAAATCACTGTAACATCAAAGCGAGGAAACGTATTAAACACATATGAAAGATGAACACACACATATTATTAATTTTAGGTAACCTACTGGTTAAGGTAGGTTTAGGATGGACACAACTACCAAAAATATTTTGTGACTCCTAATAGAGCACAATCCAGCAACTTACTCTACAACAAGTCCCTCTTCATCTCTGTGTACTTCCTTCTTCCCTTTATCCCGTCCAACATACCTATCCTTTTCCTGCCCATTCCTCGTTTGCCTAACATTCTCCCCTCTATTACCTTCTTCAACGTCCCACTACCGCTCAATACGCCTTTCATCCATTTTTCCTGCCTCCATAGGATTTCTCTCAACAAACCCCTCTCCTCACCCACCATTTCTAGTACTTCCTCATTTGTTTTCCTTACTGTCCATTTTACCTTCTCCATTCTTCTCCACACCCACATTTCAAAACCCTCCGATCTACGTCTATCCTCCTGCTTCAGCGACCACGTTACCGCGCCGTACATAGCTACGCTCCATATCAGAGTTTTTACGAGTCTTGTCTTAACCTCCCTACTCAACGTCCCCGTCATCAACTCCCTTCTTAAGAGAGCGATTGCCTTCTCCTTACGTCCCTACCGTGACTACTTTGACCGTGTTGGTCCAAAACACTTCCGAGATACGTAAACTGTTCTACCTGCTCTAGTTTTTGCCCTCCTATTTTATTGTTTAGCTTAGCCCTTTTCTTTCTGGAAAATCGCATAATATTTTTTTATTTACATTGATTCTCACTACATATCCTTCGCAATGAATTTCCACTTCACTCAGCAATGTTTGCAACGCCTTGGCTGACTGATTCTGGAAGAACTAAGCGGTCAACCGCCGCTCGAAACAAAACACGATCGGAGCCTCCGAGAGAGTCCGGCGGAGCCGCTCTCCAAATCCCGCTCACTGATGCCGCGGTAGCCGGTGGAATCAGATACACGGTGGAAACAGGCACGTCCTAGCTATCGAGGAAACGTAATTTACACTGATATCTGTGAGGGGTTGATACAACAAAGTTCCCCGATTATTTGGCCAGGAGATGGCGTTAGGGAGCTAGTTCACCCACCCGGCTTGCGAGTTTTCTTTTGTACGTCCGAGAGCATTCGCGGCACCAACTTCGCACACACCTTTCTCATACCCATGTTTTCGGTCACACATCACTTTTAGGGATGCCAATGGATGATCACACACCATGCAAACACTTAAACTGCGATCCCCATCATCTACATCTACATTATACCCCGCAAGCCGCCGCAAGGGCGTGTGGCGGGGGGTGTTAGGACACCACCCAAAAAAGGGAAAAAGGAAAAACCGCATTCCAAACCAACACGTATATGCAAACCTAAATCCACAGTGGTGCATACATTCATCAGAACAGTCTATCATTTTACACGCATGCAAATACATGTCTACCTCCTTTCATTTTACACACATGCAATTACATACGCTATAATCTAACAAATAATTGCACCTTAGGATGCAGTAAGAAATCTATCCAATAACGTGCAAGCTAGATTTTGGTAAGTAGCAAGGCGAAATTCCTCCACCAAAGAACGTGCAACATAAAACGCTCTCCTACCCAAGGTAAGGAATTTGACCCAACGCTGCAGGTAGGAGGAGGGCTCAAACCTGACCTATCAAACAAAGCCTTCGCTTTTTCAAGATTTTCTTCCAAAGATTCTGCAAAAAACTCTTCAACCACGGTGGATGTGTGTCCGGCATCGGGGGCAGCCACATCCGTTTCACCAATGTTTGCATACCTTTTGCCGAATGTTTATTCGCTGTTCTTAATTGTACGAATTTCACAATTAGGGTGGTCATTATGAGAGATTGGAAGCTCGGAAACAGCCGAAAGTTCAGGGTGAGCAATTTAGTCTGTAATGGCACCACCACCGAACACATCCCTGATAATATCTGCATCCTTTTCAGGGCTTCCCTGAGGTTATCGTCGCTGCCAATAATCAGATGCGATTATACCTTATGAATTCGGCCGCATGATGGGCAGAGGGGCGAGTCAGCTGGCCGCAAGGGCGCTGCAGCAGCCCTCACCTCCCTCGTCATGGCGGATTACGTCGAACATTCGACCACGTGCTGTATCGTTCGCCCTGCTGCTCTCCCAGTCTTCCCACGACAATGTCCCTCGCGGAGGAGTCTTTTTGCGCCGCTCGGCAAACGCTCTGAGATACAGGCTCTCCACTTGATTTGCTTCTTCATCTCGAGGGGCGACTTCTTTCGCCCTGGCCACTGCCCTCCGGTGGCATTCGTTGCGCTCAAGTTCCCGCCACGCCCCCCTGAGGAGTGCCACGCGTAGTCACCCGGGTGGATGCGTAGGCTGAGCTTCCTCCTTTGTCTCCAGAGCCGTGTCCGTTAGGTGTGGACTACCCAGCTCGAGCGGGCTATAGAGCTGCTTGCGACACAATTTCTTCACCTAGCCGCTCCGGGTCATGTGGTTTGTCGCTTGAATGAAACCCGCATTGTATTTTGGGAGCAAGGGCCCCAGGTGGGCCGTGTACCATAGCCGCGGGAAGACGGTTGAGGAGGCGGGCGCGGGTTACGATCGAGAGGGAAGGGAGTGAATATTTTCTGACACTCCATTTCAGGTCGTAGTCTGCAATTCCCTAGTTTCGCTCAGGCGTGGGAACCAACACCTTCTCCCACCAGAGCCCTAATATTTTAAGGGAGGGCGCTTCTGACCAACCGATGGAGGTCGGGGGCTTGTCACCGTTCAGCAAAAGAAACTTCGGTCGCCGGTCGTTCAGGAGGAGCCCGCCAGCTTCATATGTCGTTAATAATAATAAGGAAAGGTGATGAATGTCACACCTATCCCCTATCACACCTTTTCTTTTTTTATTGCAGGAGCAAATACAAAAAAACATGATATGTTGAGGGGTTCCAGCTCTCGCTTACGCCCCCTTTAGTACTCTGATATGATTAACATCAATTACACATCACGAGAAGAAGAAATATCAAACAAGATGATATAATAACATTGAATTACAAAAATAGCATATAATCCAAATTTAGTACCGTTGGAGATAATATTTAGTTCAAGAAATAAATATGAAATGAATATTATTTTATGATAAAACTACAATTAATAAAGTTATACAAGAGTTTTGGATCGTACACTGGGCAAAAAAGGACGATATCCCGAATTGCTTCCTTTTTCCCGGGCATACTGCGCCAGATGGCGTGCCTCAGAATTTATGAAAACGAGATCATATATATTTTATCTTTTTCCGATTTCTCCGATTTCTTCCCTTTTCTTAATTAAATATTTTTCTCGTCACTCAAACCCAAGAACAAACTTCACTTTTTCTTCTATATTAGTCTTATGCCCTCCCATGGACTACAACCTTGTAGTGGTGGAAGGGCTTGTGCGTTCCGATGACCCCTAGAGCTGTGCTACCTGGAGTAATAACAATTGCTCCTGTCACCCATGGGTCACCCATGGTCGAAGGTTAGGAGTCAGACGAAAGGTAGTCCACGCAGCTTCTGTTCCTCAGTGAGGCGGCTGCAAAGGCGTCTGACCCTGGCCATTAAGTGATGGTGTCACGTTAAAAACACTATTGAGGAAGGCAAAGGGAAACCACCTCAATTATTTTTCCCAAGAAAATTATGATGGACAACATATAAAAATTGAGTCCTGGGAACTGCGAGACTCGGCCCAAAAGGCCGTGTGTGTATCGGGGATTACTGGAGTGATGTGAGGACACATGCCTACAAAAAAAATTTTTTTTTGGTGCTGGGAATCTTTGTGTTGATTTTAACTATATTTCTAGGGCTGAATCCAAATATGAAATCCGTTTTTATGTAACAGCTCTACTTTTTTAGATATGGTACATCTTACTATTAGTTGTTTTAATATTTGATATATTCCGGAAAATAATTTTCAAAGTTCAATAAATCTATAAGTATACATGGGAATATATGGTAAAAGAAAATAGGAAAAATATTACAGACTTTGTGAAACGTGCATACTTGGGATATTTTGGTGTTAAGCTTGGTGACCAAGATAAAACATGGGCACCGCATTTTGTGTGTAAAACATGTACTGAACATCTGCGGCAATGGACAACAGGACAAAGGAAAAGTCTAAAATTTGGTGTACCAATGGTGTGGAGAGAACCTGTGAACCATATTGACGACTGTTATTTTTGCATAGTAAATGTTTCGGGAATTAATCGAAAAAATCGCCACAAGTGGACATATCCAGATTTGCCTTCAGCTAGACGCCCGGTACCCCATTCAGAAGAAATACCGATCCCAATATTTCAGACGTCACCAGATATATCTAAGGAAGAATTTGAGTTATTTGAAAACATTTCTCATTCTATTGACGATAGTGGCAGTGACTACGAGGGGGTATCAACAATTCCTCAACTATTTAATCAAGATGAACTAAGCGATCTTGCTAGAGAACTGAACTTATCGAAGGAAGCATCCGAACTACTAGCATCAAGACTGCATGAAAAGAATTTACTGCAACCCGGTACAAAAAATAAGTTTTTATCGCACAAGGGAAAAGGATATGCTACCCTTCTTTACTCAAGAAGACAATCTTACATTTTGTTTAGACGTTAAGGGTCTTTTGGAAAAAATGGGACTACTATCACAATATGATGCTAGTGATTGACGTTAGTTTATTGATAGCTCCAAGCGTAGTTTAAAATGTGTACTTCTTCACAATGGTAACAGGTTTGGCGCAATACCAATCGCTCATTCAACTAAAATGAAAGAAGAATACGATACAATAGCATTGGTCTTACAGAAGATAAAATACCAGGAACATCGCTGGGTGATTTGTGTAGATTTAAAAATGGTGAACTTTCTTCTTGGGCAGCAAAGTGGCTACACAAAATATCCTCGTTTCTTGTGCCTCTGGGATAGCAGGGACAGACAAAACCACTGGATTAAGAAGGAGTGGCCCTAAGAGAGAAAACTTGGTTGTTGGGAAAGAAAACATCATTGCTGGATCTTTACTTGAAAGAGAGAAAATCATTTTACCGCCTCTACATATTAAACTAGGCCTAATGAAACAATTTGTAAAGGCTCTTGACAAGGATGGACCATGCTTCGGCTACTTAAGACTAAAGATGCCCCATATAAGTATTGAAAAACTTAAAGCTGGTATTTTTGAGGGGCCACAAATCAGACAACTTACAAAGGATCCTGCTTTTGTCGAGTCAATGAATGAGATTGAAAAAATTAGTTGGATGTCATTTGTTGAGGTCATAAAAAATTTTCTAGGAAATCACAAAAGTGAAAATTATATTGAGCTGGTAAACATTATGCTCAATAACTTCAAATCACTTGGATGTAATATGAGCACAAAAGTTCACTACCTACACAGGCACTTAGACAATTTTCTTGGAAATTTAGGAGACACAAGTGAAGAACAAGGTGAAAGATTTCACCAGGATATAAAAACAATGGAAGCTCGCTACCAAGGAAGATGGGATAACCATATGATGGCAGATTACTGCTGGTGCTTAAAACGAGCCTGTTTGAACAAAGTGCACTCAAGAAAATCGCGCAAAAGAAGCTTCCGATGTGTTGAGTGATGTTTTTATGTATTTTTTCTTTTCAATTTGTTTTATTACAGTAAAAAATTTTAGTATTTGTGTTCAATTGTATTGTAAAATTCTGTTGTGTTTGTGGGTGATTTAACAGCCCTAGAAATAAACCAAGTCTTTATATTTAGTGGGTTTTATTATTAATATAATATTCCCATATCATCATGTAGAAGATTTTTTTAGGTAAGTAACAACATATCTATATCTTGAAAACTATAGCTGATATGAAAAAACTAGTGTCATAATTGGATTCAGCACCCCAATTGTTCTTTAAATCAGCATTAAAAGCTCCGGCACCAAAACCACTGTTGGCCTATGTTATAGAATAATATACAGCGGCGGGGACAAGAGCCTATGTGGGTTACCGTAATATTAAATAAAGGGTGTAGGAAGAAGCGTAGTCAACATAGAGAAAACAACTAATAGAATCTTACTCGTAGACATTAAAGCAGAGCCGACGAACTTGGTCATTGTTCAGGCATACATGCCACCGGGCAACCACAAGGAGTCGATAGGATGTACGATGAGTTAGAGGATATAATCGCGTGTGTTCCTGCAGGAAAGCATTTGATAGTGATGGGGGATTGGAATGCGAAGGTAGGCAAAGGAAGAGATGGTAGTGAGGTGGGAGACTATGGGTTAGGCACAAGGAATGAACGCTTGGAGAAAGCGATTGAAATTTGCAGGAGACAGGGGTTAGTCATCACTAACACTTGGTTTAGACACCACAAAAGGCGTAGGTATATGTGGAAAATGCCAGGTGACTCAGAAAGGTACCAGTTAGATTATATTATGGTTAGGCACAGGTTTAGGAACAGTGTGATAAATTCGCACAGTTTCCCAGGAGCGGATGCGGACTCTGACCACAATTTAGTTGTTATGAAGTGTAACGTCCGTTTCAAAAAGATTAGGCAAGGGCGGCGAGTTAGGATATGGAATGTAGAAGCATTAAATGGATTAACGAGGAAGGAGTATCAGCAGGCTGTAGAGAAAATGATGGATGACGGTAAAGAACTGAGTACTATCGAAGAAAAATGGGAATGTATCAAGCAATTGATATCGGAAGCCGCTAAACACACTATAGGAACCGTTTAGGGGAAAAGGATAAGGAAACCATGGGTAACCGACGAGATGACTGCAAAGATGGATGAGAGAAGAAGATGGAAAAATGTAAACACAGAGTTAGGAAAAATTAAGTACAAAGAGTTAAACAATAAATTGAGAAAGACCACAAATAAAGCAAAATAAGAATTTGTCGCAAGGAAGAAAATCCTATAGCCAATTAAAATAATGAAGAAGAACTCCAATACCGGTATTTTGGTCACCAGGTGACCTGCAGGTGTATTGCAGAAAATAGGAATTTATTGAAGGGACAGGAGACTGATCCGTAACCTGTACATGTCTCAGACTGCTCAGGTGCGAGTCGGGAACGGAGGTTCCAGATGGGCGGTATTAGGAAGGGGGGTAAGGCAGGGTTGCCCATTGTCACCGGTGCTGTTCAACGTATATGCGGAGGAAATGATTGAAGAGGCATGGGAAGAACTGGAGGTGGGAATGAAAGTCGGAGCGGAATTCGTAAAATCGGTTAGGTTCGCTGATGACCAAGCATTAGTTGCATTAGTAGCCAAGGGGTTGCAAGCATTGCTGAGTGAATTGGAGGTTCAGTGCGATAGATATGGGATGAGAATCAATTTTAATAAAACAAAGGTTATGCGATTTTCCAGAAAGAAAAAGGCTAAGCTAAACATTAAAATAGGAGGGGAAAAATAGAGCAGGTAGAACAGTTTACATATCTCGGAAGTGTTTTGGACCAATACGGGCAAAGTGGTAGGGACGTAAGGAGAAGAATTGTGCCAGGCAAGGAGGCTTTCTCAAGGAGGAGGGTGTTGATGACGGGGACATTGAGTAGGGAGGTTAAGACAAGACCCGTAAAAATTCTGATATGGAGCGTAGCTATGTACGGCGAGGAAACGTGGTCATTGAAGCAGGAGGATAGACGTAGATTGGAGGCTTTTGAAATGTGGGTGTGGAGAAGAATGGAGAAGGTGAAATGGACCGAAAGAAAAACAAATGAGGAAGTACTAGGGATGGTGGGTGAAGAGAGGGGTTTATTGGGAGATATCCTATGGAGGTCTGTTGTAACGCTACCGCCGGGTTGTGGTGGCTTTCTTTCAGCACGTATTGGAGGCCGGGGAAGAGGAAGAAGTCTAAAAAATTTGGATCCTCGCTCACATGGTCGAGAAGCTCTTGGCAGATTCGCGTGTGATATTCCTTCTGTTCGTCCGAAAGTACTCGCGGCGCCAACTACGCGCACAATTTTCTCATGCCCATGTTTTCGATCACACATTACTTTTAGGGATGCCAAGTGCATCAGAAACCATGCGAAACCACTAGTCCCTTTCCCGGTATAGCCCAGTTTCACGCAAAATTTGATAGCGTCGCACTGTTCCAATGGCGGGTTCATGACGGAGCGTAACATGGCCACGTTATAAAGGTTTCGCAAACGAACGATCCGCACTCTGAAAAGGCTGTTAGCCAACTGCCATCAAAGTCCCCTCCCTCGAACCCAGCCAGAGAAACCACCGCCCGTCCATCGGTTCATCCGGGAAACAAAAGTCCCACTACTTTTGGGGCAGGCCTTGTATTATGGGTAACAGTCCCAGATTTGAGGACAGCTTGATTAATCCACGCAGATTCCCAAAAGCAAGCGGATGAGGACTCGGATCAAAATGCAGTCATATAGGAAAATTACTATTTGAACCAGGAATGACCCAAGATAGTTGGAAAGAACACACGGAACTAATCTGAAATACTGCAATGTATTAAAAACTTTGGCCAGCGAGTCTATTTAGACAGAGAGAGGATAGCTTTGACGTAGATGAGGATAGCTTTGGTTCAAACATACTTGATGGCGATATATAATAAAAGCAATTTAGTGTGAACGGCTACCCCATTTCGCATGCAACAATAATTAATATAAAAAGTTAAAGGAGTAAAAATGTATCAATTCAGCTTTAGCAATTAGTTTTTCCAAAAGGAAATGTAGCTTTATTCACCGATAAGCACGAGTATTGTACTAATTTATACTCGTAGGGAAACAAATGCGGTGATTTTTTTTGTCTTTGAATCAAAAAATCTTTCCTCAATTTTTGCAAAGGCTGATTTGACAACAATATTGATTCCAGGGTTTTTATTTACAATTTATTAGCTTGACTCACCATATGATGGAATACACTATCAAACTATTACGTCCATTTTTCCTTTTTCGAATACCCTAATATTGTATCAGAAAACTGTGTTTTTAACTCGTCTTCCGATTGACTATATTCATTGAAAATCGGAGGTTTCTTCGAATTAACTCATCAGTGCGCATACTGCTGAGTGAACATCACCGTGTGTTGTGAAATAGTATAACATGATTATTGGAAGATTTTCTAAGGCATATATTTTTTAACAGTCGTCAAATAAAGGGATAAAGTGCAGTCAATTTTCAGTGCAGATGCTGAAAGTATTGGGTCAAACTCTTCTATCTATGAATTTTCTTTGAATTTAACACTTTTTGGACTAACTCGATACGGTTTTCTATTTTCGGAGGCGAACCCAGATTTCATCAATTTAAATACTATATACAAGGAACGTACCTACGGTGGTGAATCAATGTAAACACAAAAACACCGAGACCGTAAACTTGATTGGCACTAAGTGATACGAAAAAAGAAAAAAAGTTAAAAAATACAAGTAAGGGGAGAAATAGGGAATACACACTCGGTTACTTGGGTTTGTTTGAGAAAAAGTGACCCACGTATACCTCAATCACACACAAAAGGCAAAAATATTAATAAAAATAAAACAAACTTCCAACCACTCGATCAATAGGGTGAATCAAGGAATAACAGTCACTCCCATGACTCACATTCACACACACACACTCAGGGTTTACAAGGATCCCTCCTATGTCAGTGACCCGTCAACCACACAAGTGGAAATTTTTAAAGAATGTAGTGAAACAGTAACGACTTTCGTAAATACACAGTCACTCAATCACTCGGGTGTGTTAGATTTTGTGATTTCACACACTCAGGCAGTCAGGGTTTACAAGGATCCCTCCTATGCCATTGACCCGTCAATCACACATTGAATATAAAATTATAACTCGGGTGTAACTCACTCTCTCAATCACTCAGGTTCATCTGTGTGATTGACGGGTCAATGGCATAGGAGGGATCCTTGTAAACCCTGACTGCCTGAGTGTGTGAAATTCACAAAACCTAACACACCCGAATGATTGAGTGACTGTGTAGTTACGAAAGTCGTTACTGTTTCACTACATTCTGTTATAATTTTCATTTATTTGTGTGATTGACGGGTCACTGACAAAGGAGGTATCCTTGTAAACCCTGAGTGTTTGTGTGAATGTGATCCACGAGAGTGACTGTTATTCCTTCACACCCCCTAATGATCGAGTGTTTGTAAGTTTGTTTTATTGTTTATTTTGGCTTTTGTGTGTGATTGAGGTATACGTGGGTCACTGTTTCTCAAACAAACCCAAGTAACCGAGTGTGTATTCCCTATTTCTCCCCTTACTTGTATTTTTTTTTAACTTCTTTTTCTTTTTTCTCATCGCTTAGTGCCTAACAAGTTTACGGTCTCGGCATTTTTTGTTTACACAGATTTCAACAGCTATGACGTTTGATGCGTTTATTTTTTTTGACATGCAATTGCTATTTTCTCCTCCAGAAACCAGTGTGAATGCATTGATTTCCACCACTTATGTCGCACATCTGTTTATTCGGATACTCGGATTCATTCAAAGGCAGTTCTAAGAATTCACCAAGTACGCATGTCGATATGTAACCTCCTGTAATCCGTCACTCAGCTTTTACCCCGCGTACCTCGTATTTGACTTGCCGCACGGTGCCTTGAATGCGTTCGGTATGCCTTGCCTGACTCGTCAGTGCATCGCCAATATGTGAATGAGGCCGTTTTCTCGTCGACCGAGAATGATAAGAAGCATTTATCCCTTCTGTTGGGAATTGCTTTGCTGTACTTCTCAGGCCAACAAAGTAGCGCAAATAGGTGATAAACATGCATGCGTTGTTTTTTCCTGAATCAGAAATGCCCCTTTAAACCCTTTGATATCCTCGGAAGAACCCAATCCGAAATCCAACAAGCCCGAAGTTTCATAAACTCGTGACGCATATAGCCTCGCTCTCGTCATTATCCAACCTGCTTCCCATAATTCCCCGACCTTCTCTTCAGTCAAGGACTTCGCCTCCCTCCCTCTACATATAATGAACATACACAGAGACCATATTATCAACTCCATGGCCTCGTTTTTCCCGTGGTTCCTCTCTCTCTTTCTCTTTCTGGGTTGTCCTTCGTAGATTTAGTTTCGGAATAAACTTTGAGAATCGAAATCGATCGAAATGCTGACCTCGTCGATTTCTGGCCATGAGTTCCGTTCTATTTGTGGTTTCGACCTTGCAAGAGGGCGTTGGTCTTAGGCCAACGGTTGGAGAAACTTTTTACAGAAACCGCTAGACATTTGAGAACCACACGGAGGTGATGTAATTTCAAACCTCGATAGGATGAGTTTTCGTGGACAAATTTTTCCTCTGAGGAAACAGAGCCACAATCATGAAATATACGTGCGCATAGGGATTTCGGTTCTGACAATATTACGGTATGGCTTAGATTGAGGAGTAGTGCAACCAATTCACGGAAGGAGGGAAATTCCGTTCACGCACGACATCCCTGCGGATTCCGCGATTGCTCGCACTTTCAGTCGGTCGTCCTCCATGACCATTTTGTGCACTTTTGCAATAATATCTGGTGTAGTGGCACATTTTGTCCGACCATTACGCGGATCATCATCTAAGCTGTCCCAACCACACTTAAACTCATTTGTCCACTTGACAACAGTTGAATATGAAGGGCAGAATCCCCTGTCACAGTGTCCTGAATGAACTTCCTTTTCTTTCATACCTTTCTTTCCGAAGTATTTAATCACTACTTGAATCTCAATTTTTTTCTATATTCACAAATCACTACACGGGAATAACAACAGTCTGTACCACAGATCCCTTCTCAAAGTACTGACACGTTACGTGTTTACTCAAAGAGTATTACCTATTGGTACGCGGGAAACTCGCTGCGCTAGCGCTGACATCTGGTGGAGATTACTAGAACCTTTCAAACTACCGTCGTATTAGAGATGTATCATCATCATCAGTATTTCAATCCTAGGATTGGTTCACTGCAGCCCTCCATTCGTCTCTATTTAATGTCAATTCCCTCAATCTCTACAACCTTTCCTGTTTTTCGTTTTTCTTAATTTGTCCCGGGCCAGTAAATTTAGCCAAAGAATTGGAATATGATGTCCATAAGGATAGTTCATGGGAGGAATACTTCACGGCGATATAGAAGAAACACATGAAACGAAATGTGGGAGCAAAAACCCTCTGCCAAACTACTCAGAAATGTAAAAATAATCGGGGTAGGAAGAATTTTTATGGGATCATTCGTAGCACTTATGAGGGAAGAATTAGGTCAGAAGACATTGTTAAATCAGTTTTAAAATCATTCTAAAAATGGAAAAGCAGAAGTTTGGTTGAGAAGTATAAGTTTACTTAGGACCAGGAGATGAAATAATGGAGGAGAGAGCAAATGAGTGCTTGGGTGAGGATCAGTTTGGATTTGGAAAGACACGCCTAGCGATCAATATTGCGGTTGCCTGTGGAAAGCAAGGCCGTACTTGGATGCTTTCAGAAGGCGTTCGACAAGAGTGAACTGAGCGATTGGAATGAACATTTCACAGAAGGTAAGAAAGAGAACACTGGAGAGATATGCGGAATCTGTGCATCTGTCTCAGACTTCACAGGTGTCGATAGCGAATGGAGAGTCAGAATGGTGACTGCTAGGCGGGGTAGTTAAGCAGGAATCCCTGTTTTCATCTGTTATTTCTCAAGGTACAACCGGAGTGTAGAAGAGGGGAGCATGGCAGGGACTGGATGCAGGAGTGAAAGCAGGCGAGGAACTCTTCAGTTCAATTAGATTTAGGGATGCTAAACTCGGCCAATGGACTGCAATAATTGCGCGGCGAAGTGAGAATCAATGAAAAGAAAACGAACGTTATGAGATCGACAAAAAAATGGTAATCTAAGAGAAATGTTAACATTGGAAGGCATAAGCCCAACCAGGTTGACCCAATTGGAAAGTATTTTAGAAGTAAGTGGCACTTACTTCTAAAATTCGATTCTGATAACGACGGTCGGGCCGTCGAAACGTCAAATACATATTGTGAGTGTCCTTTCTTTATGTTTCTGTGTGTTGAATATTTTGTATCTGTGCGTTTGTATACATATATATATCAGGTTTGTATATGTATATTGTATGCATATACGAGGGTCATCCGGAAAGTAGTACCCGTTCGTGCCGCATGAAGTGCTGACGACGCGAGTAGCCGCTGGACGAGGTCAGATAGCTTCAGTGGCTTGTCTGCCTTCTCTGAGCCAAGTTGCGTGACGCTAGCATTGCCTGTGTTGTTTCTGTGATTGTTTACAATGCTTAAAAAAATTGAGAACGCCGCCAGTTGTGAAGTGAGGGCAGTGATTAAATTCCTCAATGCAAGAAACGTTCGCCCATGTGATATTCATCGCCAATTAAAGGAGGTGTATGGAGACAATGTAATGGACGAGTCGTCTGTTCGGCGGTGGTGTCGCAACTTCAACATGGGGAGGGGGAACACACACGACGATGAGCGTTCGGGGAGACCGTCTGTCATTACAGACCAACTGGTGAGCTCAGTTGACGAATTCGTGAGGAACGATCGGCGCGTCACAATTGATGACATCTGTGAGCATTTTCCCAATCTTTCTCGAACAATTGTTCATGAAATTGTTAAACACCATCTGCATTATGCAAAAATTTGTGCAAGATAGGTCCCTCGCATGCTTACAGATGAGCACAAAACCAAGCGTATGGCTGCAGCACTGACGTTTTTGGGACGTTATTCTGATGAAGGAGACTCTTTCTTGACTCGCATAATTACTGGTGACGAAACATGGGTTTGTTATGCATCACCTGAGAGTAAACGACAGTCAATGGAGTGGCATCATGCTCATTCACCAAACAAACCAAAAAAATTCAAGACAGTTCTGTCCACCAGGAAACTCATGGCAACCATTTTCTGGGATCGACGAGGTGTATTGCTTATTGATTTTATGGCCCGTGGAGACACTATTAATGCCAATGCGTATTGTGAAACATTAAAGAAATTACGGCGGGCAATACAAAATCGGCGGCGAGATCTATTGTCTACTGGTGTCATTCTCGTTCATGACAATGCCAGGCCTCATGCAGCTGGGATAACACAAAAACTTTTGCAGCAATTCAAATGGGAAACTTTCGACCATCCACCGTATAGCCCGGACTTGGCCCCTTCAGATTTTCATCTCTTTACAAAGCTTAAAGACTTTTTGGCAGGAAAAATATTTGACAGCGATGAAGAACTTAAAGAAGGAGTGACCCTGTATCTCAATGAGCTGGCGGCGAAGGACTATGCAGCAGGAATACAGAAACTTGTCACACGTTATGACAAATGCCTTAATTTGCTTGGAGTTTATGTTGAGAAGTAGTTTAAAGTATCCTCTTTCAAATAAAATTTTTTATGTTTGTTAATATTTACTTTTGTGTCTTTATTTCACGAACGGGTACTACTTTCCGGATGACCCTCGTATATATACATATATACACGCACAGTATATATCGGAAGCCTGTGGGTGTCTGTGTGGGTGTGCGTGCGCGTGGGTGGGTGTTTTTTCCGTAGAGTTGGAAAATGCTTTACGCACCATGGGCGAGCCCTCGGAACTCACGGTGTGTGGGACTCTCCCAGGGTCGGCAATGTTGTCACCAGTGGCCCATCACTCGGCCTACCCACTAAACTTGTTATGCTAAAATTGTTATGACCAACTCAGCAGCGTATCCACTTTGCTAGACAATTTAGGCTGGGATTCTCTTACACAGCGGCGTTTACAATATATATTAAACTTATTAAAAACATTTAAAGATGGGCCCTTTTCCGATGACATCAAGGATATAATTCGAACCCCAACGTATTACGGTCGAAGGGATCACGAATATAAGACTAGAGAGATAGACTGCAAGACTGACAGGTTTAAAATGTCAATTTTTCCCAGAACGATAAGGGACCAGAATGCTTGTAGCCGAAATTCCCCAGGACTTAGTTCATTACGATAAGTATTAACGTACAGGTTAGGGACTGTGCGAGGATATGTGTGTGTATGTATGTATATATATGTATGTGTATGTATGTGTATATGTATGTGTATATGTATACAGGGTTCGTCCGGAAAATAAGTGTACTGAGCTCAGGAAAAAATATATTACACTTTTACATATCTTAAGCTAATATTCTTCAAAATAGGACCCTTGTGAGTCGATACACTTGTTCCAGCGGCGTTCCCATTGCTGGAACGGTCCCGCGAAGGCATCATCGGGAACCTCTCGAAGACACGTCGTCACGGCCTCTTTGACGGCGTCCAAAGTCCCGTATCGCGTTCCTTTCAAACTCCTCTTTATCTTCGGGAACAGAAAGAAGTCCGGTGGTGCCAAGTCCGGGCTGTAGGGCGGGTGCGGCAGCGTTGCCACGCCGTGCTTGGCCAAGAAGTCCGACACGACAAGTGCGGTGTGAGAGGGCGCATTGTCGTGATGCAGCCGCCAGATGTTTTTGAACGCTGGCCGGACGCGGGCGACTCGTTTTCGAAGCCTGTCGAGTACTTGGACGTAAAATGCAGCATTTAGAGTTTGTCGTTCAGGTACAAATTCGTAGTGGACGGCTCCCCTTTTGTCAAAAAAGACAATGAGCATCGCCTTGATCCGAGAATGCTCATGCGAGCTTCCTTTTGACGGGGTGATGATGGGGTGTGCCACTCCGCACTTTGTCCCTTCGACTCCGGGTCGTACTCAAAGACCCACGTCTCGTCACCCGAAACATCGTTCTCTAAAAACTGTGGATCATTTTTGCAGTGATCCGCAAGTTGTGTCGCGATTTCCAAACGATTGAGTCTTTGATCATCACTGAGCACTTTCTGCACCAACTTTGCACAAATTTTTTGCATCTGTAATTGGTCCCCAATAATCTCGTGCACTATTGTTTTTGGCACATTACACTGCTCTGCTATCATCCGAATACTAAGACGACGATCAGAGTTCAGTACATCGCGAACTTTTCGCACATTTTCGTCGGTGAGTGTCGTTGTTGGGCGTCCAGGCCGTGGTTCGTCTTTGACCTCTTCTCTGCCCTCCACGAACATCTTGTGCCACCGAAAGATCATGTTTCTGGACATGGCTGACTCCCCGTAAGTCTGGTTAATGTTACCAACAGTTTCGGTAGACGATTTTCCAAGCTTTACCGCAAATTTGATGGAATAACGCAGATCCAAAAACTTCGGCATCGCGTTCCGTGACGTGGTTCGAGCGTGGAGGTTCGCGTTAACAGAGCTCCTCACTACACCATAGCTCAGAGCCGACTGCCTTTTTCAGCGTCGCTTGCCAACATACCCCCCTCCAATCACAGCCTCCAATCACAGTCAGAGCGGTGCTAGGCGCGCCTGGAGCGGCGAAAAAAAAATCAGTACACTTATTTTCCGGACGAACCCTGTATGTGTGTATATATAAAACCATAAACACAGTAATCAACCCGAAGGTCGGTTTAGTAGGTGATGGTAGAGCTCACCCATGTACCAAGCCCGACGACGTGTGAATATTCACACATCAGTGTAGGGGGGCCAGTTCCTTTCCCTGTGCCGGTTATGGTTTCCCAGGAAGATCTGGTCTGAAAAATCAACTAGCTTGGGTGGAGCTGCAGGTGCCCAAGTGCCTTGCCCGGGAATCGAACCCGGGACCCTCTGGTCAGCAGTCCAACGCTCTACCCGCTAGACCACCGCGACCCGCATATATATATATATATGTATATATATATATATATATATGTGTGTGTGTATATATGTATATATATATATATATATATGTGTGTGTGTATATATGTATATATATACATATATATATATATATATATATATATATATATATATATATATATATATATATGTATAATCTTGAAAATGACGCTCTCCGGCGACGCACAAACACACAAACACTAAGATAAGAAATATTACACACACAGAAACATAAAAAAGGACACTTACAGTAGATATTTACGTTTCGACGGCACGGCCGTCGTCATCAGAATCTGATGACGACGGCCGTGCCGTCGAAACGTAAATATCTACTGTAAGTGTCCTTCTTTTATGTTTCTGTGTGTGTAATATTTATTATCTTAGTGTTTGTGTGTTTATATATATATATATATGTGTGTGTGTGTGTGTGTGTATATTATATTTTTTTTCTTACAGGTTCCCCACCTTTCCCCACCTAACCCCCAACCCCCTCAACTCTTACCCTTCCCTCATGGTGCTACACCCCCTGCCACACACCTTTTTGGTGGCTCGCAGGGTATTTATGTAGATGTAGATGAACTCCCAACTCTTTGCAGGGCTGCCCCCCGGAAACCGCCGATAGGCATTACTTCGGTAGGACGGTCATGCCTTTTAGGCCACTGCTGATTTTGTTTGAACTCTCCGTTGACTCTTCTCCTCCTTCCATTCACCTGATGCGGCTCAACTCCTCTACTATCTGTCTACCCTAAATGTACTACTAAATGTAACCCCAGCATTTCAGTCTGTATCCGACCTAAGCAGACAGGTTCCTAGTCCTTCTGGGGTCATGGAACCTTGGCATGTGCTATAAAAAACGCCTCATGCTTCTGCAAATCTTGGGCATTGAAACAAGACGTGCTCCACTCCGTGTACATCCTCACCAGGATAAACCGGGCATTCCGCACTTCTATACACCCCAATGCGGTGCAAAAAGCTGCGAAAGTTGCCGTGGCCGTTAAGTACCTGGGGGAGTTGTAATGTTACATGGCCATGTCCTCTGTCGACCCATGGTATGATGTTCGGGACAATCTAACGAGTCCAACCACCCTCTTTAGCTACACCTCCCACCTCTGCCGCCACTCCTCCATCATTGCCAACGATTATCGATGTCGGCTGCTTGACCGTGTTTCATCAGGTCTCGCATTCCGCCTTAGTCCCTGATAATTTCTGGCGCGTTCTTCTGCCGGGAGATCTATAGGAGGAAGTCCCCCTCCTATAGGGAAGTCCCCTATCATGGAAAGGGCAATGCAGGATGCCGAGCGATAGGATCGTGTGACCCTGAGGGTCACAGTTCTATAAGCTCGTCTGCAGCTTGCCCCATAACTCCCATTCTTGATTTGGTCTGTGTGGGTGTGTATGGTTGTGTGTGGTTGTGTGTGGGCGGGTCGCGGTAGTCCAAGGGGTAGAGCGTTGGATTACTGACCGGAGGATTCCCGGGGCAGGCACTCTTGGCACTTAAGGCAGCCACTTGAGCTGATGGCAGACTTTAATTGCGTCCAGCTGTGTATTTCACCAATGTTTAAACGTTTTATTGTAAAAATACACAGAACCTGAATTTTTTCACCCGTTAAATAGGATTTCGTGTATAATTTACGATGAGTGGCGATGGTGGCATTTCATTGATTGAGATTTCAGACTCTCCGTCGCCTCCTTTCACTCTATCGAAGCGAAATGAAGGCGTCTTCGGAGAACCCAAAGTGAGGCTCGAAAAAAGGTCTCGCTTTGCTTTTGGCAGAAACCCGTAATTCTGTAGCAAATTCAAAAGTATAGTTTGATTCACGAGGCCCACGCCTTCGACTATCAAAGAGTTCTTTGTGCTTACCCCCGAATTAAGCCAATTCGCTGGTTGGGGCGCCCGGGGCATTCCGAATTAGGGGCATCCACCTCTCGCGATGGTATTCACCACTCCAGGCGTTTTCTGTTTCCAAGTATAGGATTGGATGAACTGGTCGAAATATGCCTAGCGATTAGTGTCAATCTGTCAGTTAGTAGGGAAACAAATATTCGAAAAGATGTATGAAAATATCAACTATATCTATGATAAATAAAAGCTTAATCATAAAAAATGATGAATGCTTCAAAATGGTGGATCAGATTGTTAGTTTAAGTTTTTGTGCCCGAATAATCTCGATATATGCTCATGCGACACAAGAACACCCTCACGTGCGGAAGAAAGTCGACGTGTTCACGAATATAATAGAAAAACGAAAGGTTGGCATGCAAGCAGATGACCCACAGATGCTAAACTGGGGATATTATCAAAACCAAGAAGTGAGAGCGCTCTGGTGGCAGTCGCCAGCGATGGCTCAAACGAAAAGAGAATAGCAATGGAGGCCGGAAGAAAGCTGCACCTGACAGCCTTCTACGCAGTCCTGGACGTAGATAGGTGGTTTATTAAAACAAATGTGTATGTGGACAGTACTTCCCCATGAAGTAGTGCAGCATGGACAGCGAGAGCCGCGGAATAGAGAAGATTGGCGGGTCATTGGGGCGAAGAGGATGGTGTCCGGATTGCGCACCCAAGGAGTCAGTACTGCGAATATGGCGAGGAAGGAGAACGCACGTCCTGGGGTGGACACTTTTGGGGCGGGGACCCTTGATTTAGACAGAGGCGATGAGGTATGAGAAATGTACGGAACGAGAAAAGGCAGGCGAAGACAGAAAGGGGATACGTGTGGGCACGACGAAGTTGACGGGTTGAATGGAAAACTATTTCAGGGCGGAGCCAATGTCAGGGTTTTGCCGACTGGTGATGATGACGACGATCGACGACGTCTTACATTGACGAACAAGTGAAACTGTTGGAACCCAACACTAAATGAGCTCGTTCGACTTCCAATGATTTTCCTCGTTCTCAAAAGTGATCCTCGAGCAAGATTTTTGGATAAATTCCGAACGATATCGCCAAGGGAGAGTGAAAAGAGGGCCATTATTCGTTTATATAATCCGTCATGTGTGCATGACGATGTTACCCCTACCCTGGACTTGGCCGGAGAAAGAAATTCCGCTTCTGCTAACTTTCTCCTAAACTCTCGGGCATCCACAGAAGGTATAATTTGGTGGCATCATCTGAAATGCCGATGGTCCGGATAGGGGTCTGCCGAGGCCTCATTTGAATGTGCTAAATTGATGTCCGACGTTTCGCGAAATTAACCAAATGAACCATCACATTCCGCACCCGGTACAATTATTCAATATTTAATGAGTAATCCGCGCACTTGCGCTTGCCTCGAAGACTTAAATTTTAGGGTTTCGTTTCGCCTCCTTTCGCTCACTCACGATCGCTGACTCACGGCCCAAAGCTCAAGAGAAAAGGCATTGCCCTCCTCCGCCGATTCATTTTTTCCCAAAGGGTCGAGGGACTCGTGCATTTCGGCGCACTTGAGAATTCCTATTCGAAAGTGAGCCTGCGGTCATCGGGTCCAGCCGTGCAATCCGGAAAACGTATAATTTTTGTTTTATTGCTATATTACAATTTATTATCGCAGAACTAAAGGACTATATATTGTTTTCAATTACTACATTACCAATCACAAAATCACGATTATACGTTTTTCGGCTCCACTAAGAAAATTTCGAAAGGCATTCCTCATCAAATTTTCCCCCTTTGTTTGTATTCTGTGTTTTCTCAAATCGTGGATGTACAATTTAACGGTGTGCCGTTCACTTCCCCTTTATCTATATATTGGAAAATACATACCGAAGTAAGAAAGAAATACCACATAAATTATTGTAATCCAAGCAGTAAATGGATTAACGAGGAAGGAGTATCAGCAGGCTGTAGAGAAAATGATGGATGACGGTAAAGAACTGAGTACTATCGAAGAAAAATGGGAATGTATCAAGAAAGGGATATTGGAAGCCGCTAAAGACACTACAGGAACCGTTAACGGGAAAAGGATAAGGAAACCATGGGTAACGGATGAGATGATTGCAAAGATAGAGGAGAGAAGAAGATGAAAAAATGTAAACACAGAGTTAGGTAAAATGAACTACAAAGAGTTAAACAATAAATTGAGAAGGGCCACAAATAAAGCAAAAGAAGAATGGTGGATAACGCAATGCGAGGATATGGAAAATTTACAGAAGAAGGGTGAAATTGGTGCTCTATATAGTACAGCAAGGTTAAGTTATTATCGGGAAGTAAGAAGGCAAGATCTGTGCTAACAGTTAAAGATAAGTGGGGTAAGATAATAGTTGAACCAGGAAAAATCCAAGAGAGATGGAAGGAATATATAGAAACACTGTATGGCAAAGAACTTAGGCCGACAAGGTTAGACATAGAAAAGGAACATGACGTAGAAGAAGATAGCTTAGGTCCAGGCATACTCGACGATGAAATAGAAAGGGCATTTAAGGAGATGAAAGCAAATAAGGCCGTGGGGGTGGACAACATACCTGAAGAAATGTTGAAATGGTTAGGAAAAGGTGGGAAGAAGGCCATATATGGACTGATTCGTAGTATCTATGAGGAAGGAATCTGGCCGGAAGATTTTGTGAGATCGGTATTAGTTCCTATTCCAAAAAAGGCAAAGTCTTCGTCATGTGAGGATTACAGGACAATAAGTTTGATATCCCACGCAGCTAAAGTTATTCTCAGGATCATCAACAAAAGGATAGAGAGTAAGGCAAATGATTACTTAGGGGATGATCAGTTTGGGTTTAGGAAAGGAAGAGGTACGCGTGATGCTATTGCAGTGATGAGATCACTAATCGAGAGGAATATAGAATACAATCAGGACGTTTTTGCCTGTTTTGTAGATTTCGAAAAAGCGTTTGATAGAGTAAATTGGGAAAAATTAATTCGTGTATTGCAGAAAATAGGAATGGATTGGAGGGACAGGAGACTGATCCGCAACTTGTACATATCTCAGACTGCTCAGGTGCGAGTGGGGAACGGAGAGTCCGGATAGGCAGTGTTAGGAAGAGGTGTAAGGCAGGGTTGTCCATTGTCACCGGTGCTGTTCAACGTATATGTAGAGGAAATGATTAAAGAGGCATGGGAAGAACTGGAGGTAGGAATGAAAGTCGGAGGGGAATTCGTAAAATCGGTTAGGTTTGCTGATAACCAAGCATTAGTTGCTCAGTCAGCCAAGGGGTTGCAAGCATTACTGAGTGAATTGGAGGTTCAGTGCGATAAATATGGGATGAGAATCAATATTAATAAAACAAAGGTTATGCGATTTTCCAGAAAGAAAAAGCCTAAGCTAAGTATTAAAATAGGCGGGGAAAAAATAGAGCAGGTAGAGCAGTTTGCATATCTCGGAAGTGTTTTGGACCAATTCGGTCAAAGTGGTAGGGACGTAAGGAGAGGAATTGCGCTAGGCAAGGAGGCTTTCTCAAGGAGGAGTGAGTTGATGACGGGGACGTTGAGTAGGGATGTTAAGACAAGACTCGTAAAAACTCTGATATGGAGCGTAGCTATGTACGGCGCGGAAACGTGGTCACTGAAGCAGGAGGATAGACGTAGATTGGAGGCTTTTGAAATGTGGGTGTGGAGAAGAATGCAGAAGGTGAAATGGACCGAAAGGAAGACAAATGAGGAAGTACTTGAGATGGTGGGTGAGGAGAGGGGTTTGTTGAGAGAAATCCTATGGAGGCAGGGAAAATGGATGAAAGGCGTATTGAGCGGTAGTGGAATGTTGAAGAGGGTAATAGAGGGGAGAATGTTGGGCAAGCGAGGAAAGGGTAGGAACAGGATAGGGATGTTGGATGGGATGAAGGGTGGAAGGAAGTACACAGAGATGAAGAGGGACCTGGTGTAGTTTAGGTTGCTGGATTGGATTTTGTTTGGAGTTACAAAATATTTATTTGATAGTTGTGTCCATCCAAAAAAAACCTACCCTAACCGGTAGATTACCTAATAAATTGACAAATAGTGTCCAAGTTTCTTCCGTGCTGGGTTGACTTTAGCGCGTTTTGAAGCGCGGTTAGTGGGTGCGTTAAATTGACAGGAAAAAAATTCAAATTCAGATTAATGGTAATTATTAATTTTTCCTTTTTGATTTAACAATCTTTTTAATTTATACGTCGAAGTTGACATTAAAGGATTTTTTCACTCGTGCCCTCGTTATTTGATAGACTCTTCGAGTTTCTTTGAATCAATTTTATTAAGGAATTACAGCATGTGCGGTCACGGGTGCTAGATTAACGATATTGCTGTCCCAATCGATACCAGGAAGGTTAAATTCACCACCAATTATGTTGATGCTGTTCTTATTTATACGAGTAAATACGTATATTTGTTCATCGAGTGCATAATGTGTTTTAACATCTGAGTCTGGAGGTCTATAGAAAGAGTATAAGTTAATGTTGGGTTGATTAGATCGCAGTAAGGTGCACCAAACGTTTTCTATGTTATTATTCTCAGATGTAAATTGTCTGCTTTCAAAAATACTTTTCACTGCCACGAAAAGGCCTTCTCCGGGTCTATTACGTCTATCGTGTCGGTAAACTGTGAAATATATTGGGAAAATGTCTTGGTCATTTACATCATCATACATGTGTGCATGCTTTAATCTCTACGAGTAAAATTCTATCTGTCGCTTGCTCTATGTTGACTACGCCTCTTCCTACCCCTTTATTTAAAATTAAGGCAACCCCTCGTTGGCTCTCGTCCCCGCCGCTGTATATCACTCTATAATTGTCACTCCAGTAATCCCCGCTATCCTTCCATCTCACCTCGCAGAGACCTAAAAAATCTATATTACCTCTTTCCATCTCTCGCTTAATATTTTCTAATTTGCCTCTCCTCAACATTGTCCTGACGTTCCAGGTTCCTATTCTAACTACTTTCGCATTCTTCTGAGTCTTCTGTCCTGCTGCAGTCATTTCTTCCCTGCAAGGGTTTCGTGGGATGACGACCGCGGAAGCCTTGCCTCTTCAGCTGCCGGGCACGACACACGGCCTCTTGGGCCGAGTCCCGTAGTTGCCAGGACTCATATTATCTATAGTGCCCATCATTATATTCTTGGGAATCATAATTGAGGTGGTTTCCCGTTGCCTTCCTCAATAGTGTTTCTAACGTGACACCATCACTTAATGGCCGCCCCACTGGGGTCAGACGCCATTGCAGCCGCCTCACTGAGGAACAGACGCTGCGTGGACTACCTTTCGTCTGGCTCCTAACCTTCGACCTATCTGGCATGGGTGACTCTTCTAGGAGTAATTATTATTACTCCCGCCAGCACAGCTCTAGGGGTCATCGGAACACACAAGCCCTTCCACCACGACAAGGTTGTAGTCCATGAGATGGCAGCCTTTTTCT
The DNA here is from genome assembly GCA_037158775.1 of Hetaerina titia. Taxonomy (NCBI): domain Eukaryota; kingdom Metazoa; phylum Arthropoda; class Insecta; order Odonata; family Calopterygidae; genus Hetaerina; species Hetaerina titia. The sequence goes on from CM073776.1 coordinate 98,937,477, forward strand.
TTCTGGAAAATCGCATAACCTTTGTTTTCTTAATATTGATTCTCATACCATATTCAGTGCGATAAATATGGTATGAGAATCAATATTAAGAAAACAAAGGTTATGCGATTTTCCAGAAAGAAAAAGGCTAAGCTAAATATTAAAATAGGTGGGGAAAAAATAGAGCAGGTAGAGCAGTTTACATACCTCGGAAGTGTTTTGGACCAATACGGTCAAAGTGGTAGGGACGTAAGGAGAAGAATTGCGCTAGGCAAGGAGGCTTTCTCAAGGAGGAGGGAGTTGATGACGGGGACGTTGAGTAGGGATGTTAAGACAAGACTCGTAAAAACTCTGATATGGAGCGTAGCTATGTACGGCGCGGAAACGTGGTCGCTGAAGCATGAGGATAGACGTAGATTGGAGGCTTTTGAAATGTGGCTATGGAGAAGAATGGAGAAGGTGAAATGGACCGAAAGAAAAGCAAATGAGGAAGTACTAGAGATGGTGGGTGAGGAGAGGGGTTTGTTGAGAGAAATCCTATGGAGGCAGGAAAAATGGATGAAAGGCGTATTGAGCGGTAGTGGAATGTTGAAGAGGGTAATAGAGGGGAGAATGTTGGGAAAACGAGGTAAGGACAGGAATAGGATAGAGATGTTGGACGGGATGAAGGGAGGGAAGGTGTACACAGAGATGAAGAGGGACCTGATATAGATAAGTTTGCTAGGTGGGGAGTCAAAATGTTTATTTGATAGTTGTGTCCATCCAAAAACCTACCTTTAAACGGTAGATTACCTAATAATAATAAACATGTGTGCATGTCAAATGTCTTTCTGTATTAATTCCAGTGTCGCCCGTTTATGCTATGGTTATTTATGATTTTACCTGCGCTAGCCCCAAATATTAGCGACCCACTAAATCGCTTTATAGCACGTGTTAATGTAAATAAAATTCAAGCATAATAATGAAGGCAGAAACATTGCTCGTGACATATATTTACGTTAGCCGGAAGTGTTTACCCTGAATTAATTCAGAAATGGATCTTGTGGTTGGTACCCTTATGTGCCCATTATTTCACATTATTTGCACCAAATGCTATCAGGAGCACATTTATCACAAATCAGAAAAATCAATATGCAATCGAACACCCAACCAGACAGCCCTCCCTTAAATGAACTCGAAAACATAATCTATTTGCCGTGTATTTCGAGGAGACCAGCCAAGGTGCTTGTTACTTGGAATAACATTACGAAAGCCAGTATCCATCACGTTTTCCATGGAAAAAGGGTGGTATATTAGTAAACTGAAGCGTTATCTCCTAGCTAAAAGTAATAACAATTATACTCTGGGAAATGTGGCAAAATTTGATGAAACTTATCATTTATATCGCCATAAATCCTTAGATCCATGCTATCTGTTCTCAATGATCGCGATAGGTCACCCGAGAGTGCCCAAAAATGGACCTTTCTCGAGGAGCGCTAAAAGACATGGCACGGGATGACCTCAGGGTGGGGGGGGGAAGGTGAAAGGGCGATCGTTTGAAGGGAAAGTCTAGAGGGAGCGAAACACCCACCCCGATGCGCAATCCTCGCAACACACACTCACATTTTCGCCCGACGGATATGCTTCCCACGCGCCGGTGCAGGGATCCTTCGAGCGCCCTTATGCAATGTTTCCCAGTTTTGCCCGTCTCAGTCGATCGATGAACGGATTGAGTGCTTAGTGAAATCTTTCCATTTAGTGACACTTAGCGCGTAAAGAAGGCACGCAAAGATACAAATTGAGGTCTGAAGACTATAAGGAGAATGGCGAAATAAAATTTGTATCGACGGGTATGCCGTCGACACAAAATTTAATAAATTCAAAACGAATGGGGAAGGAAAGTCATAGAATTTCAAAAGCTTAAATGGAAAAGTATCAAGAGTCTGAAAACTATTTATTGGGATACTGCGTGGTTCAAAAGATGGTAGAATTAATAATAAGAAGTGGGGCAGAAAATAAAAATTTCGAGCCTCTCGCCTTCTTTCTTCCCATGCCATTTCATGATGGAATTGCAAATGAACGACTTGGTTTGATTTGAAAATTTAAATAAAAACTACTGAATTTTCCTGAAAACTTAGGAGGAAGCATTATCATTGTTTTTGTAATCATCAATTGTGGAGAGGAGTGCATCCAATTTGTATTTCTGTAATTTATACAACAATTTTGCATGATTAAGATTGTCTGCCAGATATATTTTGTATTAATAATGTTCTATTGTAAATGATAAATAAAGTTGTCTCTTACAAAATAGAAGCAAATTAGAATTATTATTTAAGATATAATATTGAGTGTTGAGCACCATATCCTTTAAAATAAGGCATAGTGCAGAGGGCTTGCTAGTGTTCCTCTCCCGTCCCCAAATAGAAATCCAACTGAAGACTAATATCTTTAGCGAAGAGTGTACATGGAGTGGAGTGGCGGGAGAGGTAAGTGCAGAGCAGTGTGCCGCGAAGGAACAGGTGAACGGTTCGCAGACTCTCGCAACATAAGAAAAGAGAGAGAACGCTAGCTCATGGGGGCTCACGCTTCTCAAAAAATCAAACCAAGTCGCGTATGTGGCGAGGAATAGCAGTCGATTCGAATGAGATGCTTTCAATAGGATGGAAATAATTAGGAAAGTGAAAATAAAGTACGACAAAGACACAGCCGTCTTCTTTAAACGGTTAAATTAAAACTGACTTTTGCTGATACTCCCCATTTCCATGGCTATTTCATCATGTATCCCGGAAAACTCACCACACAAACCACAAACAAAATTACAAATTGAGTAGCTTCAGGTGTGATGTGATGGAAGTTGAACATAATGAATAATATTAATCTATTATAATAGATGATAGCACTTTCTCACTTGATAGAATTTATTTTTCGACAGGGTTTAGATGTATTACATCACCATCAGGTGTGAGTGACCTTATTTTAATGTATTACATCAAAACCCGGTCGTAAAATAAATTCCATCAAGTGGAAAAGTATACGATCAATTTAAAAAAATGACCTTCGGAAGCACTTCTGATGGCATGTAGAATTCCTCCTTGTAGGTGGCATGTAAAGCACTCCTGTAAAGCATGTTACATTCTCCCTCAACACGTATGTGCAGTTGGAAAGGAGACAAACTATGCAAATTTCACTTGAATAGAGATTTATTCACGACCCGGGTTTCAAACACTTAATGTCATCTTCAGGTGACTATACAGAGTTACGTACCCTATATATATGACAAGCAATTGGGGGGGGGTAGGGGTTTAAGAGCGGGGGAGAAGGGAAGAGGGAGGGGCGAGAGGGGGGGAGAGGGGGGGAGAGGGAGGGAAGGAGGGGAGGGAGAGGAGGGGAGGGAAAAGAGTGTAGAGTGAGGTTTGAGAGAGAGAGGGGTGTTAGGGTTGGGTACGGAGAGTGGAAGAGGATGACAGGGGGGGGGGTTTGGAAGGGCCCTGGTTTCGTCTCCTCTTCATCAGCGTCTTACATTGGGTAGTCCCATGGACTCAAACGGAATGGAGAAAATTGGGGAGTGGGATGGGAGAATTTGGTCGTTAACCAGTAACGTCTTTCTTCGGGAATGCTGGACTATTTCCAACGCTTCGAGAGCGTCCAGTCTCCTCTCCTTATCTTCAAAGTGCAAAATTTCTGGAGAGAAATTGCTGTGCAGGTTGAGGCCGTTATATTCATCCAGTGTATTTTGAGAAGGGGAAGCATGGAGACGTGTTCTAGTGCTATGCGAACGCGAGTTAAACAGCGTGCTATTATCGGATTTTTAATTGCTGAATAATTGACTCCTGCTGAGATTCAACGTCGTTTAAAGGCTGTTTATGGTGACGATGATGTTGAAAAGTATACTGTAAATGGATGGGTAGTACAATTTCGTGGTTGCGAGCCTTGAAAAGCCATAATTGTTGATGAAACACGCAGCGGACGTCCGATCATTGCCACAGACGATAAACATCGCAAACTCGTCGGAGATTTGATTCAAAATGATCGGTGAATCACTTGTCAAAAGTATGTATCATTACAAAACATATTGGTCGAGTTTGTCGTGTTAAAGGTAGCCTGGCGCCAATAACCTTGCAACATGGCAACGCTCGTCCACACACCTCGCGTGCAACTGGAAAGGTTCTGCGAAACCTGAAATTTGAACTGATTCCACTCCCTCCTTATTCCCCAATCTTGCGCCTTGCGATTTCATTTTTTTCCTAAACTGAAGTGACACCTCAAGGGTAATAATTACACCTCGGTGAATGCAGCTGTCGATAACAGCACACGCTGTTTCACTGGCGTTCGCATAGCACTAGAATACGTCTCCGTACTTCCGCTTCTCACTGGATAAATTTAACGACCTCAAATCTGTGCATGTGTGTTGAGAGGGAATGTTCCTTCCACATGCCACCAGGATTGCTTCTGAAGGTCATTTTGTTTGTGTTTCACAAGCATGTGTGCATTGCTTTACAGCCTACCCTCGTATATTAACGGTTCATAATATTTGTATGGGGAATGATGTAAAAAAGTGTCTTTTCTTAACCTCCCTACTCAACATCTCCGTCATCAACTCCCTCCGCCTTGAGAAAGCCTCCTTGCCTAGCGCAATTCTTCTCCTTACGTCCCTACCGTGCCTACTTTGACCGTGTTGGTCCAAAACACTTCCGAGATATACTATATAAACTGTTCTACCTGGTCCATTTTTTCCCCGCCTATTTTAACATTTAGCTTAGCCTTTTTCTTTCTGGAAAATCGCATAACCTTTGTTTTATTAGTATTGATTCTCATCCCATATTTATCGCACTGAACCTCCAATTCACTCTGCAATGTTTGCAACACCTTGGCCGACTGAGAAACTAATGCTTGGTCATCAGCAAACCAAACCGATTTTTCGAATTCCCCTCCGACTTCCATTCCTACCTCCATTTCTTCCCATGCCTCTTTAATCATTTCCTCCACATATACGTTGAACAGCACCGGTGACAATGGGCAACCCTGCCTTACCCCTCTTCCTAACACTGCCCATCCGGACTCTCCGTTCCCCACTCACACCTGAGCAGTCTGAGACATGTACAGGTTGCGGATCAGTCTCCTGTCCCTCCAATCCATTTCTATTTTCTGCAATACACGAATTAGTTTTTCCCAATTCACTCTATTAAATGCTTTTTCGAAATCTACAAAACAGGCAAAAACGTCCTGTTTGTATTCTATATTCCTCTCGATTAGTGATCTCATTACTGCAATGGCATCACGCGTACCTCTTCCTTTCCTAAACCCAAACTGATCATCCCCTAAGTAATCATTTGCCTTACTCTCTATCCTTTTGTTGATGATCCTGAGAATAACTTTAGCTGCGTGGGATATCAAACTTATTGTTCTGTAATCCTCACATGATGTAGCCTTTACCTTTTTCGGAATAGGAACTAACACTGATCTTACAAAGTCTTCTGGACAGAATTAATATTATGGCAACCCCTTGTTGACTCTCTTCGCCGCTGCTGATAATTATTCTATAATTATCACTCTAGTAATCCCCGCTATCCTTCCAGCTCACCTCACATAGACCTAAAATATCTATATTACCTCTTTCCATCTCTCGCTTAATATTCTCTAATTTGCCTGTCCTCAACATTTTCCTAACATTCCATTTACCTATTCTAACCAATTTCGTCTTCTTCTTCTTCTGTGTTTTCTGTCCTGCTTCTGTCGGTTTTCCCCCGCAAGGGTTTCGTGGGAAGACGACTGCGGAAGCCTTGCCTTCCTCGCTGTCGGACTCGACACACGGCTACTAAGGCCGAGTCCCGCAGTTTCCAGGACTCAATTTCCCTAACTGCCCTTCATAAAAATCTTAGGAATAATAATTGAGGTGGTTTCCCGCTGCCTTCCTCAATGGTGTTTTTAACGTGACACCATCACACAATGGCCACCCCACTGGGGTCAGACGCCTTTGCGGGCGCCTCACTTGAGGAACAGACGCTGCGTGGACTACCGTTCACATATTTACTCACACACATACGTGCATGTACATTGCGTGAAGACATCTTGCAATCATTTTGGTATAATGCGTCACTGTCCCACTTATACAATCCAAGGTGTGCTGCACGCCCGCTCACGTCTATGGACCATCACTTCCGTCAACGGGAAGCCATTGTAGCGCCGATCGTCGGACGCGTACGGGTATTCTGATGGGTGATTGGTGCTTGGAATGGGTGACTGGCGATTGGCCCCCTTGAGCACCCTAAGCCTTTCACCGTTCGTTAAAAATCGAGAAAGCCATGCCATGATTCGAAATGTTTTTACAATGTTACGGCGAAAGGGTTTTCGCCGTTTGTAGGGCAGAACTCTTCCCTCCCGGGAGGGGGCGCTCCGGCCGAGGGGGAGACTCCATCGGGGCGCGTGAAAGCACCTCTCTGATAAAATGTTTACAGCTAAATCACTTTGACAAGGACGAAATATTGAAGTCTCTGCATGAAACGGCCACTGATCGCTGACTATAATGCTTAAGAGCGACAATTCAAAAATTCGGACGAAGCGTCGCTGCCAATCATGGGCAATCGGGGGCGACTCTTTGAAGTCAGTGAACGTTTTCTCACACAGGGGGATCAAAAGTTTCCGATGAAGAAAAATTCCGTGTCGCTGGCTTCTAGAAACCCATTAAAGTACACTGCAGTGGGCAACAATGATGAAAAATTATTGAATGGAGTATAATCTGAAATCGATTGATATCAAGGCTATGTGACTCGGCGGTAAAAAATAATATTCCATCTTGATTTCACCGTTTCAGACTTTGTGATGGAGCACGCATTCATCCGCTAGTTAATTAATCCAAGCGGTCGCATTACTTACTCGCGAAATTAACTTGAAGCCAGTTGCTATAACTGATATTGTCGTGTGCTACAATTATCTTCACTCATTAATGACCTTGCAGCAATATGCCGTTATTCAATGGTGAATTGAATAATTAGCCTCTGGCTGACCAACACTTGCTCCCGTAAGCAGGCTCGGTGTACCAGCATTAGATCACTTTTAGTCATTCGAATCTTCAAGTCGTCTACCATTAATTTGCTTTCGGTGGTTTTCTTAATAAATCTAAGTACACCAAGATCAACGCGACGCCACCTACGACTCCAGTTATTCTCGTAATAAGGCAAATTATATAACGGGAGACGTTCGTAACAATTTAAATTATTTTTCAGAAAATTCTGAAGGAAGTCCACCATTCGCGTGGGATGATGTTTGATTTGTGTTCCTCGGGCACTGAAATTTTTGGAAGTGGTTCGGACTCTGACTCTTGAGAGTAAGACGAACAATAATTGAAATGATCAATCCAATTACCATTCGTCGGTTAGGACGTGGAGTAGTCCTCGTACTAACTTATTTTTTATGAAGCATTTCATTTTCCCAAGGACGTAATATATTCATTCATTTTTCTCTTTTGTTGTGCGCTGTCTCATTATGGGATTCATTCGACGGGGACTCCTTCCTTCGGTGGTCGCTGAAGCAGCCAGAACCCACCAACGATGCTCTCACGCTAACGAGGAATCCTAGCCTTTGAGGAGGCCAACTCTCTCCCTCCCGAAGCAGAAGAGCGCCGCTGCAATGCCCGCATACGCCCCCGGGCGGAGCACGCCTCCTCCCCCGCCATTTCCCTCCGCGGACTCATTCGATTTCACGCCCGCTCCAAATTCCATATCACCGATCTAGAACGCCCCTCCTCGGCCCACTATAGTTCACTCGCCCCTGTGACGTTTCATGTACCCAGTGATGCCCTCACTGCACGGGATGAAAGCTAAGAGTTTGTTTCAATCATTCTATGCATCACGAAGCATA